>CM055756.1:5519361-6144361 GCA_029465975.1 Dallia pectoralis
GTCAGACATGAAGGTATGCAGACGGTCAGACAGGAAGGTATGCAGACGGTCAGACAGGAAGGTATGCAGAGGGTCAGACAGGAAGATACGCAGAAGGTCAGACAGGAAGGTATGCTGACGGCCAGACAGGAAGGTATGCAGACGGTCAGACAGGAAGGTACGCAGATGGTCAGACAGGAAGGTACGCAGACGGTCAGACAGGAAGGTACGCAGACGGTCAGACAGGAAGGTACGCAGACGATCAGACAGGACGGTACGCAGACGGTCAGACAGGAAGGTACGCAGACGGTCAGACAGGAAGGTATGCAGATGCTCAGACAGGAAGTTATACGATGCTCAGACAGGAAGTTATGCAGATGGCCTGCCACTCTCTAGTTGCTTTGAAAGAACAGTTCTCCAGATCTGCATGTGAGTCAGACCTACACGCACACGGTGACAGAAATATCCACCAATCAAGTTGTCAGCGTAGTTGAGTGAGAGCCCTGCTGGCACCCACTATAGAGGCCAGGACACCCTATTGGCAACCTCCCCAAGCACAGGTCCCCTACTGTGACGTCTATATCCCGATTCTATTCCGATATTCTAATACGTATAGTATCTATAGTGGTAGGATGTCATACTGAGTTCGTTGTCCATTGTGTACAAGTGTGCCAGGTTAAGAAAATATCCTTAGTGCATTTCAATGTCCAAATGTTTTATCGTCAAACGCACTGAGCCATATAGAGTCGTTCAGAAGAATAAATGTTTAACGACAACGCACGCAACATCCATGCAGATCTAAAGATATAAAGCAAGCATTTACCTACGATATTAAACCCACATTGGTATTTGCTAGGCCGTGTGACATTTAACTGACTGGTTTGCATACTGGTAGGCTTTGATTAAAATTGATCTGCTGATAGAAATTATGACAGACTATGAAAATGGTAAATCATCCAATTAAGAACAATTAGTTCCGAAGAGTTTGCCTCAAATATGATCAAAGAAACTGAATTGAGCTAATATGTTTAAAAATGACAAATATATAGATATGAGCAAAAATAAAAGGAAGGCAGTCAACGCCCAACGTTGACTTTAAAACTCAACCACAGATGAGGCCCAATTTGACCCATTACAACTAACACATTTCATACAACCATACACAGCCATTGAAATGTGCACAACGAAAAGACGACGCTGACCTTGAAAAAAATAGGCTGTGTTGAAAGTACCCCTGACTGTTGATCTCATTTAGAAGGATCTGGAAAAACTTGGCTTTTTCTTGTTGATTTGATCTTTGGCCACAGAGACACACAGAAAGAAAATCACACTACATTTTCCATGTTTGTCACACTGTAGTTTATTTGTCAGTGTCTGATGTATTGCACAAATATGTATCTTAAAGATGGATATGCTTAAATGCATATTCAATATATATATTTTCAGATTTAAACGATGAAAAATGAGTAGCACTGTCCTATAAAATGTGCAGAGAATAATGACTTCCCGCATCTTCCTGCATGCAATTGATTTTCTATGGATTCAGGGTAAAACCAGTCAGTTAAAAAAATATAATACATTCTCTTTTTTCATTTATTTTTGGTCTGTTCGTGTTCGAATCTGATTGTGTTACTTAAAATTATACTAAAATTAAATAATGCCTCATACATTATTCATGTTTGAGACCAAACACCGCTCTCTCATTCAAATGGTCTGTCCTGTTTTGTTTCTTGTGGCAGTAGCCCAAACCCTTTAGGTAACCTAGCCACTCAGTTGGCCTGACTCTGGTACATCACACAAGAGATGGACAGCAAACTGTTGGAATTATGAAACGTTTTTATTTGAGCCGGGCAGAAAAAAATAAGGAATAAAAAGTAAAATAGCAAGAATGTCCATAACGTTCGTAGCCTAGCGTCTGCAGCTATTACTAAATATGACAGTTTGACAGTCACATTAGAAAGCGCTATTACTGACCTGGACAGTCACATACAGCCACCCGGGTTTCAATTCCAGTGTGTCGTTCCTTTACCATCACACATTTTGATCACAAGGACGTGAATGTTCATTATGATGACGATAGCAATAATGCTATTAATTACAACTGACAATGAGCGATCTTAACATTTGTCCTCCACTGGCTCCCCAAATATAGCAGAATATAGAAGACAGCATATGTGTGATGATCTGGATATGTCGCCCAGGCCAGCTGACAGATAACGAAAGGTGAAACATAGCACAGGATGTGAAGATTCATGATGGCACTTGATTGATCATATATAAGAAACCGTGCACATGTAAGAAATGACTATGTGCTTTGTGCTTAACAGTAAATGTTTTAATGCAGCATGTACCTTTTAGTTAAATATTTTTAAAGAAATAAATTTACTCCACTGAAAAGATCAGGTAGGTATGTTAAAAATGTTGCTGTGTGGCTTTTATATGGACAATAGGAAAAAAATAGATGGTCTGGGGGCCTCAACCAGTCTTGGCCTAGGGCCTCCAAATCCCTTAAACTCAAAGGCAATCATTCTTGTTTATAATATATTTAACCAGGATGGGTCCACTAATAGCAGGTCTGCTCCAGCGTAAACACCTGCTCTGGCAAACTGGTATGGCTTTCAAGCTCCCACGAGTGCACTCTGGCAACCAGGAAAGCAAATGCAGGATTTACAAACAACAATTTGCTGTCACTGTGTCACGCTTTTGGGGTGAAGTGTGTTAGAAACGCCAGGCGCAGAGTTTGATTATCGTTCAGGGTTCTTTAATTCAAATAAAACTAGACAACAAACATAAAAAAAATATAACTGATACAAAATAAACGTGCGTTACTAGCAACTTGATAATTTACCAAAGACTAGCTACATGGAACACAGAACAACGACACGAAATGAAAATACAATGCAAAGCAAAGTGCAACCACACCCAGTGAACTAAATAGCATATCTAATCACCTAAATAATTCCTGGTGTTCACAAACACCCAATCGGAATTACTGTGTGCACCCTGCCAAAAACCCCGTGTCCACCACTCGTGACACACTGACTAAAAAACTAAAAAGTTCTGGATCACTGTAAAATCCATTAACAATACAAAACTGCAGACAGTTCATTAATCTGAGAACCATGTAACTACTGACAAAGCTATAATGACTTAAAGAACTGGACAAACATCTTACCCACTCCCAAACCAGAATAGCTACACAACCCCCTCTAGAGTCCCTAAGAGTCTCCATGTCTTCCCTTTTCAGCCGGTACCAGTGAACAAGGTGTGAAAGAAGCGGCACACTTACCGTTCAGCTAGACATTATTATCTGGACTTTTCTAAAGCGGTCTGCTTCACAGTACATTGGCAGCCTGTTAAACCTCTCATTAAAACATCTCAAAGTCGGAATGTTTCTTTCGTAGGCCAATCTCAATTGCTATCTAAAGTTTTAAAATGCTAGGTCAACCAACAGTTAACTTCCCATCTACAGAGTCCTACAGAGTTGTTCAGAGCTGGCCACGGGTCTATTCTAGGATCACTTTAGGTCCTAAACAATGTATCTCCTCAAGACAAGAAGCAATTCTGTTTGGCTTCCCCCTAAACACTATGAACCCTCAATTGGACAGATTGTTACAGAATCTCTCAATTGTAGGCTGTAGGAACAATACAGTAGTATATTAGGCTAAGCCTAACCCTATTTAAACTCCCCAAGTGTAACACTTTATCACAAGATAAGTCCTGTTGGTTGTGTTTAACCGCCTCAGAGATTGAAGGTTGAAGCAAGTCTTTCTGTCGATTGAAGAAACAAATTTATTTCGTCATCTGACAGTTTAATTCTATTCCCTCTTAGAATTAAAGACATTTGAACCACAGTTTGTGTGTTTGTTAGACTCCGACATCTATAATAACGTTGTCCCAATCATTATCACTTAATCATCATGCTCTTCAACCTCAAAGCAGATATGCTAATTTGTTTTCTTTCTCTATTTTAATCATAGCCCATGCCGAACTGTGGGTTGTAATAAGGACCAGGCCTTTGGTTTGACAGTAATACAACTGTGTTTCCATCACAAAACAATCTGCATTTGGCTGCGACGCTCGTAAAGGCGGTCTGGGGATGCCATGCAAGCGGGAGGCAGAGGAGTTGGGAGAACTGCAGATGTTAAATGACGGTGGACTTTGTTAGAGCCGTCCAATATGCAGGAAGCAGTCCGTGACGTGCGAAGAAGATTGCCCGGCCTGGCAGTCTGCTATTCTGGAGAGACAGCTTGTCTGTGATACACACACACACACACAGAGCAATGACGCTTCAAAGTCAAGGTGAAAATACCTGCCAGACATTTGAAGTCTCTCTTTATGTCAGTAACATTATTCTCTGATGCAGGTCTTTAATCTGCGCACATTGGTTAGCCCCACCTTCTGTGACTTGATTATAGTCCTGTGAAGCCCTGAATCGGACCTGTCACATCGGCTGTAGAGGGAAGCGCACTTTTATTCTGCTCACAGGTATTTAATATTGTGTGGCACTAAGCCCGATACAAAGCAGTAGTAATGTATTTAGATAGTGTAGACATGTTTACACCCAAACCAGACATTCTGTAATACCCCGGCAGTCTGCTGAACTGAACTGTGTCAGGAAAATCGTCAAGGACGTCTCAGAATAGAGTACGTCTCAAGAATTGTCGTAGAATATCATAAAAGCCCTTTCCCAAAAATATCAAAATATGTGTCAAGACTATTAGTGCCTCAAGGAATGCTTCTAGAACAAATCAAGTGATCTTCCAATGAAAATGTTTGGACCAGTGGCTATATTTTCTGCAAACCTGTTGAAGATAAAATGACATTTCTATAGATCACAACTGAGTCATTGGCTTTTTTTTCTAATTTACAAATGCACATCACCTCCAGGCCATTAAGCAATTTGGATGTCTTTCCAGAAAGATGTGCACTCTCATTAAGACATACACATCAAAAACAGACAATGTTCCACGTTTGCTTGTTGTATTACTTTTAAACAAATGTTCAGCATTACATTATGAAATTGTTTAGTATATACAAAACCGTTACATACATCTCAACAATGTATTATTTCAACACCACATCTTTGGATTTTCCGGTCTCCCATTTTTAAAGCAGATTCATGTAAGCTAATATAACCCGGCAAAGTGCTGTACAGTCTCTCTAAACATATAACTACATCCTCTTGACAGCTCTGTGTGCGCTAGTGTTTACAATCCTGATCAATGTGTTAGAGCACATGCTTTATTCACTCTTTTCAGATCCTTTAGAACTTCTGGGAAACCGGCTCCCACTCTCTCCGGAACCATATGCATTTGCTGTGTGCTGAGGTTCTGTGTGCTGTGTGAGCTTGCTCCTCTGAGCCAAAACAGAAAGTGTTAAGACACACACACACACACACACACACACACACTCACAGCTATTAGTGAGAAGCAGCTCCTGTTTTGGTGCGTCTCCAACATAGTGCTAACCCTTAAATCAGTCTGAAATGCACTGTTTGTCAAGCCTGCATTAAATCAGTTGCTTTATACTACAAAAACCTACCACAAAAACACCTAGACAGAAAAATATTCAGGCCACCTGCATGCATTGATTACTAGCACTCAGTCTGCCTGCCAGGTCCTGCCACCTGCCTGTAGAGTTGTCTGCAATGTTTCCATCTCATCTGTCCGTTTGCCGGTATATGGATTAGCTAGCCCAACGCCGAAAACTATTCAATCTCCCGGATTGTATTGTGTCGAATAATGATAAGTAATTTCAGACCTTTTTTGAATATCATCGAGACATTTCCAATCAGTGTTCAATGTTTTATATATATATATATATATATATATATAATGATAATATAAGACCTTTTTCATTTAAAGTTCTTCATACTTTTTCATTTAAAATGTAAAAATATGTTAATTTTTTAAGGGTTTTTCACTGTGGAATAGGCAGGACAAAGACTCAGTGGCACATCAGTAAATCTGTAAATAAATAGATTCCTTAATCCAAAGATGGACTTGTGTACAAAGCTTTGCTCGCAGGAACATACTTCAA
Source organism: Dallia pectoralis (assembly GCA_029465975.1). Classification (NCBI taxonomy): domain Eukaryota; kingdom Metazoa; phylum Chordata; class Actinopteri; order Esociformes; family Umbridae; genus Dallia; species Dallia pectoralis. Next base: position 5,525,383 of record CM055756.1, read on the forward strand.
CATGCAATATCCGACAATGACTGGCGAAAAACACCAGGCCGACAGGACAAACTTGAATAGGGACATGATGAGAGGTAAATGTGGTACAAAACACAGTGAAACATAGAAATGTTACATCCACAACGACACAGGCCGTGCCAGTTTTAATCAAATGAATGAATTGACTGAATGAGGTTTGCTCATCAAATCAGTTAACTAAATGAATGAGCAGCCCATAAAAACGCTATTCATGTAAGGTTGAATTTATTTATTTAAATATATTAGTCTGACGCCTTTCAGGTTTAAGCAAAAGGAAAAAAATTGTGAGTGGCCACAAAGGCAATGGCAATTCTGAAATACACAGAAAATGACTTTTGGAAAAACGTTCTCTATCCGAGTATCTATTAAGTAAAAGAGTAATTAAACATGGGCTTTACTAAACGGAAAGCAATACCCATTCTATCCAGTAATCTATTGTAATTAATTATCATTTAGTCATCAAACTGTTGTTCCATGAGGTAGGAAACAAGATACAAACCCAGTGTACTCGCGCAACGCACAGAACCTGGACACAAAGGAAACCAAATCACGTCTTTAAACAAACCGATGGCACGAGACTAAACCACAGGAGAAAAGGTCGGTTCTCTGTCACATGCTGAGCAGCTGAGTAACGTGAAAAGAGGTGTCGGTGTCAGAGGCCGTCCTGGTTCCTGATTCCAGCTCTCCCCATCCAGACTGCACAGACAAGAGCATCATACAAGCAAGACAAAAGTGACAGGCAGGAAACAATTAGTTTGAAGCGAATATCTCAGCCAAATGAATACCTATGCTAACTCCTGGTCAGGCAGGAAAGGATGCTTTGTCAGGAACGTAAACAAGAAAGTTTGCCCAAATGTTCATAATTCGGTGGTACCTAAATATATATTGGCAGGATGGCAATAACTAGGTAACGAAGGCTACTAAACTGGGTAACCACATGGTAACTACACATCAATAGTAAACATGTTTTGGTGGACAAAAGTAGGCAACTGCTGGGAAGTAGTGAGGAGAAAGCGTTGTATCAGAGACAGCAGCACTATGTAAGAGCGTGCTAGGTACCCATTAATCATTAGAAAAACTACGGCCAGCCTCTCTGTAGGCTGCTCCGTCGCTGATCAGACAAACTACTGCGGTGCCATCAGCGAACTTGTCTCACTAATTCCATCCTGCAAAACAAAGTGCCGCCCGTACACTTTATGTTAAAATGGAAACACACAGCCGCTTGTAAAATGTGCATAGATACATTTCATGCAAACTTTTGAATTTGCGCATAAATGCATGTTTGATAATTGGATGGAAACATAGCTAGTGGCTGGAGTAGAAAGGGCAGTAGGGAGACAAGCCAAAGCCCATGGCAAAACACCTGGGGTTGGTTGGAGCAATGTTGAGGCAACTGGCCAAAGCTTTAGTCAGGCCATGTGGAATTCAGCTCGGAGCTCTTTGTTGGTGTGTCCCAGTTTTCCCATATATCTGCCACAGGGCAAACGACTCTGCTCACTGGGAATAAAGGAAAATGCTAACCGTGCAGTGAGAACTAACAGCCCAGGTGGAAAGTTAAACTAGCGCTGTGGCAGGTTGCAGAGGTACCTAAAGGTACCTAAAAGGTATAAAATAAATCTTGTTTTTTCATCTTGAGAAAAGATTCAAAAGCACGAGAACACTGTTTAAGTGTTAACAACAACTGTGGTGATTGAATTTGTGCTCAGGTTCCGCACACAATTATATTGACTGAAAGGAGAAGTGATTGATCAAAAGTGATTAGTACAGTATAACCATTTATCTGTCTTTCCTCATCTGATTTGGAAAGATTGTAGCAAGGTTTTATAATGTTTAGGAAAATAAGGGTGTATTATATATATAAACAGTGGAAAGAACCACACCCGAAATCAGACTATAACGATCAATGATTGCGTTTTTTTACACAGAAGACCATGCACAGATATTGTGATTCAGAACATACAGATACATCCAAAATTGTTGTTGACAGTTGTAGCTCCAATTAAGTGTAGGCTGTAAAGTAGCTGTCCTCGGGCCAATAACAAGGCACAGAAGACAAGTATTACATGCAGCTAGGCTCAGATATCCATTCTCACATGAAAACAGCAGAATGGGATCCTAAGATTTTATCGGCTTATACTTGGTATAGGATAGTTCTCATACGATATTTTTGAAACTGGTCTTTTCCCGTTATTACGTTTTCGAAATAGAGTGCGTCGAGTTAAACCAAAAAATGAATCTGAGGCTTGATCGCAGCTTTGTTGATGTCGCTTCCCACCCTTCATTATTTTTTTTCATCGTCATATTTTTTTATTTAACCAGGTAGGCCGATTGAGAACAAATTATCCTTTGCAACGGCAAACTGGCCAAGATAAGGCGAAAAAAATGTTCAGGAGAACATACGGTTACACAATAAATACAAACAACACAAGAGTGCAAATAACAGTGGGTCAATACAGGGTCAAGTTATACAGGATGAGGTTTATGTAGTTCCTTTGAGCCGCATTGATTATGCAATAATAAATACATAAACAATAATAGTATTCTATATACAGTATCTATACGAGTTTATATGTATAGGATGTACAGAGATTTAAGTGTGTCTAGCAGGTAGGTCATTTGAGTGCATGGATTATATGGCATGACAGGTATGACAGCTGTGCAGGTGAGAGATGTCCACTGTGCATAAAGGTCATTGCATAAGTGAGAAGATGTTAAAGACAGTTTACAGTTTACAGAGATCGGACAGGTGTTCAGACAGGAGTAGTTTAAAGGAAACTAGCGAGATAAGGGTTTCAAGTTTTAGGGAGTTTTGTAATTCGTTCCAGTCATTGGCGGCTGTAAACTGGAAGGATTGGCGGCTGCAAACTGGAAGGATTGGCGGGGGAATGTTGTGGATGATTTCAGAGTGACTAAGGGAAAATTCCTACTTGAGCGTAGACTACAAGAGGGTAGAGCTATGGTAACTAGACTTGGATGAGTTGGTACCAATGAGTTAAACACCGAGTGATTATGACTGCCAGCCGACTTATGCGTAAAGCTTACAGTGGTGGGTGTTGTCACAAAACATATGACACTATGGTAAACCACGTACGATTTTTTCAAGAGAGTTTTAGGCAGTTATATAAATCACATCGCCAATGTCAAACATTGGTATAGAAGTCATCTTCACCAAGGCAAGTTTGGCAGCATGAGTGAAGGAGGCCCTGTTGCAGAAAATGAATCCAATTCTGGACTTCATTTTTGACTTGAGTTTTTTATGTTCGGCTTGAAGGAGAGAGAGCTGTCTAACAAGACACCTAGACATTTGTATGTATCAACATATTCTAGTTCAGACCCATCTAGCGTGGCGATGCTAGGTAGACAGGCAGGTGTGGGCAGAGATCGGTTAGAAAGCATACACTTAGTTTTACCAGAGTTTAGTATTAACTGTAGGTTTCGGAAGGAATGTTGAATGGCATTAAAACTCTCCTGGAGATTTGAAAGCACAGTATCTAAAGAAGGGCCTGACGTGTACAGGATGGTATCGTCTACATAGAGATGGATCTGAGAGTCTCCAACAGCGAGAGCCACATCATTGATGTAGAGAGAATAGAGTCGGCCCGAGAATCGAGCCCTGTGGCACCCCCATAGAGACAGGACTGGGCCCCGACAGCAGGCCCTCTGATTTAACACGCTGGACCCTGTCAGAGAGATAGTTGGAGAACCAGGCGAGGCAGTAGCGAGAGAAGCCCAGGCTATTGAGTCGGCTGATGAGAACACAGTGGTTAACAGAATCAAATGCCTTGGACAGGTCGATGTAGACGGCTGCACAGCAGTGCTTATTATCAATGGCGGCTATGACAGAGACAAATGGCCTAGTTGTTTTCCATTATCGCTGTGTATGACATGAAATATTTTCTCGAGAATCTTTCATGACTCAATGTAACTTCTCTGTTATCGTCTTGTTCATTTTGAGTCTATCGGGCTGTGTAAATATTTTTGAGTAATCCAACCTCAAATAAAGGTTTATCATATACCACCTGTATATATACATATAATGGGTTTTCTGTAGATCTATTTAATGACATCTGAAGAGCCTACGGGAAGCACAAAGCTTTGAGATGCATCGTTTGAACAGAAGCTGAAGGGTAAATGCTCTCCATACTTCATCTTCCTGATTTATTCTGACATATTGTGTATAGATTGGTGCCATGTCGGTGGTTTATGAGAGATAACTTTTTGGAAAGGTTTTATAATACGTACCTTGGGGACAGTACTACGCACCTTGGGGACAGTACTACGTACCTTGGGGACAGTACTACGTACCTTGGGGACAGTACTGGGTACCTTGGGGACAGTACTGGGTACCTTGGGGACAGTACTACGCACCTTGGGGACAGTACTACGTACCTTGGGGACAGTACTGGGTACCTTGGGGACAGTACTACGTACCTTGGGGACAGTACTGGGTACCTTGGGGACAGTACTGGGTACCTTGGGGACAGTACTACGTACCTTGGGGACAGTACTGCATACCTTGGGGACAGTATTGGGTACCTTGGGGACAGTATTGCGTACCTAATACAATATACTTGGATTTGATCCAAAACAATATATATTTGGATTATCTTTGAATTGTATAATATCAATGGATCAATCAACTTACAAGCAAACAATTTTCAAAGTGTATCTGGGATGAAAAAGAAAGCGTTCTGGGAATGTTGATAATTGGTTCCTTTCCAGTTGAAAAAACTCAACAGAGCCATGAACACCAACAGCAGTGTGTATTTCATGCAACACTAATCCAAATAACACTTAATTGTTTCACCACAGGTGGTCATTGTCAATCCCAATGGTTCCAAACTTACAACAATTAAAACACTTCCTATAAGGTGTTAATCAGTTTTTCGGCGTGTAATTTTCCTGTTGCTGTTTATTCTTCCTATCTCTTCCTTTCTCGCTCTGTCTGTCTCTCTCTCTCTCTCTCACACACACACACACACACACACACACACACACACCTCATAAATCCTCCAACAGTGCTGAGACCAAAAAACCTCCAGCAAAAATCAATCCTATTCGCAGGTGGCCTTTTGTCTTTCCACACCCAGAAACCACTGGAGTAGGTATACCGCGTCTTACAAACATATACTACTATACGCTGTGTCATACTTGAGACTGAACTTTAAAAAAATTGTGGATTTAGAGCAGTTAGATACTTCCTGATCGTATACAATCTGGTAACAGGAAAAGTATGATGGCCACGATAATGATATAATATATTATATATTCATAATGATATTAAAGATGAGGAGGGCCGTGTTGATTCGACAATATAAATCTAGTGGGTTCTCGCTCGTGTCATTAGCCTAGCATAAAAGTGCTCAGGTATGTGTGTGACGGCAGGTTGGGTCCCCTCACCGTCTGTATGAGACACTCGGGACAAGCATCCGGCGCCAAAGTCAACGAGGGGTCCATTCTCTTATTTTCCAACTCGGACAGATTAATTTACCAGTCAACAAAGAACAGGACAGTGCATGGGAATCGTTACATCGTGTGTCCGTTCATTCTGTTTCTCAGGTGTGCGAAACTCCCTCAGGGCCGCTTATCGTTATGGGGCTTGCAAAGCGGGCTCATTTTCTGATATTCAGTTTAAGGGACACATTTACCTGTCAGCCCTGGATAGGAAGGGACAAATAAATGATTGATTGCCCAGACTACAGGGGCAACGGTGTTCTCATTACACCTCATTCCCGGGGGCCGTGGTCAAAGTGAGATAGTGTTCGTTCGGTCACTATGACGTGCCGGTCCTTCAGATCGGCCGGCGTAGTTACATTTAATCGCCCATTCCCACATTACAGGTAATTTCGATTACCTTATAAAACGTTGTAATGTCTTCTTTCAGTTGTTGTATATTGTATTCGGTGAAACGGTTAGAGAGGTCCCCGGAAAGTAATAATCACATTTGTATGAGACATCTGGCAAAGCCCTCGAGGTAACTGTAAGAGTCGGGTTCAAGTCCAGTTCAATTGTTGAGTAGTCTAATGTATTGTAACAAGAAAATCCTGTCTGAAGAATGTGTGGTGCTTTGTAGTGCCTTTATTCAAAACCTAATGTAGGGACCCGGGGTCGTTGTGGAGCAGTTCCTGTACCTGGTTGTGATGTAGGCAGTCAGGGTGTTGTGTCCTCTTGACAACATTGGAGGTGTTGACCGTCCAGTGTGTCCTCTTGACAACATTGGTGGTGTTGACAGTCCATGGCAAGTCCTCTTCTATGTGAATGATAAAAAACTCCTGACTTTGTTGTACACTGTTGATCTATTGGTGTAGATGTACTTCTTTGTTCCAACCTCTGCTTTCTAAAGTTAACAGGCATCTTCTTGGTTTTGCTGAAGTTGAGGGAGATGTTGTTCCTGTGGCTCTGTGAAGCTAGTTTATCTCCACATGCTAGCCTGACCTATTGTTGGTTATAAGGCCTTGTGTAGTCGAGAAACTTTACGATGATGTTGTTGTGAAGAGTCACACAGTCAAACGTGGTGGAACGGGGGGGTAAGGTGGTGAATGGGTGGAGTAGCTGTCAATTCTCACAGCTTGAGGTCTGCCCCTACAGAATGTCCAATATCCAGTTGCCCAGTGTGGTGTCAAAACCCAGTGCTCTGAGCGTAGAGATGGGTTATGAGGGAACAATAGAATTGAATGATGAGCTATAGGCACCGAAGTGTATTCTTGTAGGTAATACTCTTCTCCAGTTTTTTGCGGCTGTGTAAATAATGAAGGAAATGGCATTTGTGGTTTATCTACTGTATATTGTGAGTAGATGCCTAGTTGTCTCTGATAACGCCTAGCTGTCTCTGATAACGCCTAGCTGTCTCTGATAACGCCTAGCTGTCTCTGATAACGCCTAGCTGTCTCGGATAACGTCTAGCTGTCTCTGATAACGCCTAGCTGTCTCTGATAACGCCTAGCTGTCTCTGATAACACCAAGCTGTCAGTGTTATACAGAGCACCAAAAGTATTGGGTCAACTGGGCCGACAGGTGTTTTTACATTGTGATTTGTGTCTTATCACACCTGACTATAAGTGCATGAGTGCTGTCAATGTCCAGTCCTGATTTTAGGATTTTTGCATTTAGCCTTTTCAGTCTGCTATTTAGGACTGACGTGATGTCAATTAGAGTCAGTGAATCCATTATGAGGCAGAGAACGAAAATCTAGCTGGAACGTACCCAAAACCCAGGCATACCAAGTAGTGTGTAAAATCATTAACCAAAACATAAATCAGCAGAGACCCAACAATTACAAATGACGCCTACAAGGAATGACCCATGGTCACCATAGTGTAGATATAAGTCCCAACAAATGTCAGACAGAACAGGATGTCAGCTACTGCCATCCACAGAAGACTTCACCCAGAATGCACCACACTGCCAGTCGCAAACCACTAGTTAGCTTAAATAACAAGATGGCCGAGTGACAGATGGCTACAAGTCACTGTCGAAAGTCCCTGTCAAATATTTACGGCATAGTAGCTCATCTGTGAAATATGGTGCTGGGCGTGTTATTTATTTGGATATATATGACAGCCTCTGGAACTTGCTGTTTGGACAGATAGAAACATCCTGTCTGTCAAAATAAAAGTAAATCCCTAGAAATTTATTGGATAGTGCTTTAGAAAATATTGCCATAACAACTAGTGATCGAGACCAAAAATGGGAAAGTTCATTGTTCATTCATGTAAATGTAAATCCAATTTTTATTGACTTTCCTTTGCTGAATATGAGTCTTAAGCCCTAAATACCTCAAAACACAACGTAAAAATGGCTGCCTGCAAGCTTGACAGTGTCTCACCAGAGATGATATCCAGCGATTGATGGATTCCATGGGTCAGAGGGCTCATTCAAATATTGCATGCCAAGAATATCTGAGCAAATAATAAATTGAAGTGCATCATTTGGAAAAATATTGTGAAATATATTAAATGAACATATATTTTATACATCTAACCCAATAGTTTTGATGCCATATAGAGATAATATGTGATTTAAAAGGTATATGTGATTTATCAGTGGCCAAACCGATTTGTAGAAAAATACCCCTAAAAAGCATACAAGTATTAAAACAATGTACCTTTGACTGACTGTGTGCAAATATGTTTCACTGTATTTTCAGTGTTGCTTTTGAGTTTGCATGAGAGAGCCTGGACTTGCTTACAGAACTTGAAGACTCTGCTGCTATTATCTTGATGCCAGTTACTACAGGACATTTTCAGGCGTCTTGTTGAGTCCATGCCCAGGCGGGTCGGCTCTGTTTTTGCCGGCAAATATTGTGTATGTCAGTGTGTGTCATAGATATTTTTTTCAACATCATTTCAAAATTAAAGTAAAAAATGATTCTGCCTCACCAATTTAGTGATATGAACTTCGACAGGTAGATCGAGTGCGTCGATCAAAAAAAAAAAAACTGCACATTCTCTGATGCGTTGATAAGCACTTCTGCTAATCACAGCGCTCACTTGACCAGGTAGTTCACGGGCGGCGGACACACATTTGAGATTCCCTGGACAACCACTACGACAGAGCGAGCAGATACTCAAACTAAGGGAAGTCAGCGTTGTACGACATCTGTCATGGTTTTTTCATGAACTGTTTGGTATGCTGTGTCTATTATCCATTCACCGGCATCTGCGACCATGCAGGACAATGTTTCTATTGTAATCGGATAAAACAGGGGAGCGATATGGAGAGCAGAGCAGCTCAGCCAAGCTGGGTCCATGCAGTTGGGTCTGCCAAACTAACAGTTATGTGCAAATGGGGACTTCTAAGCAGCATGAGAGTGTTTGCTAATTTTGCGAAGTGTAACCCTCGCAAAACTCCCTCAGGATCGAAATTCCACAGGCAATATTCCCGACGTCCGTGCGATGGTCTGAGTGATATATTTAATTTTGTCTTTCAATATGTGGATGATGCCTGGTTAATCTCCCCCTCTATTGCCCAAGATTGACTGGGAAACAACCGATTTACAGTGATGCTACGCAATTACATTTCAACACAGTGAAGAGCCCCCATTGTGTTTTCTGGTGTGAGACAAAAATCCAGATCTTTGACATAAGGCACCGAAATATATGCGTTGTAGTGTGTCTGTCCTATCAGGCTGTCCCTGGAGGATGAGAGCACATTACCAGAGGAGGTTTAGCAATATGAATGTGCACAATGTTCCTAAACAGTGAGTCTGTGCACTGGGGGAGTGAGAGAAGATTCCAGAAGCAATCTGGAGACATTTGGGGGGTTGGCCCCAGCCCTCCATTCTCTGATGTAGTCTCTCATGTAGTCTCTCATGTAGTCTCTCATGTAGTCTCTCTTGTAGTCTCTCATGTCGTCTCTCATGTCGTCTCTCATGTCGTCTCTCATGTAGTCTCTCTTGTAGTCTCTCATGTAGTCTCTCTTGTAGTCTCTCTTGTAGTCTCTGATGTAGTCTCTCTTGTAGTCTCTCTTGTAGTCTCTCTTGTAGTCTCTCTTGTAGTCTCTGATGTAGTCTCTGATGTAGTCTCTGATGTAGTCTCTGATGTAGTCTCTGATGTAGTCTCTGATGTAGTCTCTCATGTCGTCTCTCTTGTAGTCTCTCTTGTAGTCTCTCTTGTAGTCTCTCTTGTAGTATCTCTTATAGGCTGCTGCTGTAGAAGGGATCAGAACAGCAAATGTATGGCAGGTTTGTGTTTTTCCTTAGACAGACTCCGACGGCAAAGACAAGTCCTGTTCTCACTGAGAGTTTGAAATGACTCTATTCTGATTTTAATTTGTTTCCTGGAGTCTGAATAGACATAAACTTCAAGAAGTCTTGTTTTTCAAGGAATTTTCAGGGGCCAATTTCAATGAAGTACAAATATGTATACAAATCATATATCTGTCCATCTGATTAGATTATGAATGGTCATATCAGATTTCATAACCAACAATATCACAAACGAGAACATTTGGGAGTCTCGTAACTATGACGACCACCATGAAATGCAGACTGCGAGGAGCGTTCACAAGACGCATTCTTTGGCACTGTCCGAAAGCGCTGATCTCACGAAGCACGCAAATATTAGTCATGTCCTTCATGATGAATTTATTATTAAGGGCCAACAATGCAATCGTTTTATAGGGATTTTGATATTCAGTTGCTTTTGCCGCCCGACAATTGGTTTTGAGCCTGTGTGAGATACACTGTGAGAATGCAGTGTGAACAACGCTGAGCGACACTGACCTATCACGTCTCTAAGGCCATAACGAAGTACAGACGACTGACTTTGTTTGCTCTTTCTTTCAGGTGTTTTTTTTTTCATTAGCTAGTAAATCAACTCTAAGCATCGTACCCTTTCCCTGTCTTTGTCTCTCTGAAATAAATGTATGCGTTGGTCTGCGATATTCATTGTGAGTGATCGTCAGCACGTCGTAAGCCAATGGGGAATGGTGTGGTAATGGTTTACCTGGGGGTTTATGACAGTTGTCACCTCAGGCCTACAGCAGTCATTACACAAGTTCTCACTTGCCCATATTGTTTGTTAAGCATAAAAAATATACTACAACCCAAAATCTCAACTACTGTACACCAAGCCTGCATTTAACAACTAATGTTCAGAAAATAATTTCTTACACCTGACGACACTTTTTAACAGACACACGGTGCTCCGTCACAGAGTAAAAACCAAGTGTCATGTCAACTTGGCAGACCAGGGGAATGAGCTCTAAAGCTCCTCGTCTAATTAGCAGCAACATTTCCATGAATCAGACAATTGAAAGGTCACAAATCAGCCCCACAGCTCCATCGACGGGGGAATTGTGTTCCCTTTTTTTCCATCAAGCCAATTAAAGGATGAACGCAGCCTTAAAAAAGAATCCCCTGGAGATGTCGGGTCTTATGGAGTTTGAATCGACTGCTGCCGCACAGACATCACCCCGACCAGATAAAACAACCAAACCGCTGCACTTTTTGTGAAATATTTGTGTAAAAATAAAACGCAGTTCATTCTTAAGTCTACGAAAGAAACGTTTCTGCTGAGCTTTAAAAGCTTTAAACGAGTCCTAAATAAACATGTTTCAAATGTTTACAGTGTTAAAAATGTCTGCATATTGTGTATTTCCGGGGCAAGCCATTGACCAGATGTACTCTGACACTTCACCCAATCGTAGACATGTGGTGGCAAACCCTATCAGACTAAATGGCGCAAATTACAAACTCTCAGAATCCACACAAAAAAGATTTGTTTAGCAAAGAATTGCTAATTGTCTCCCAAGCTATCAGATAAAAAACAATTGTGTACACCAAGAAAGGCTTAATGAAGTAAACGTTAACAGCCATACAGAAAGCCTTGACTTCACACCAGCAGTTCTCCAAACAAGATCTACGAGAAAGAATCTCTTTACTGGATTCCAGGAACTGTTCTTAAGAACATTATAGTAGAGTGCCCGGACACAGTGCTTACCTGTACACAGTGCTTACCTGTACCCAGTGCTTACCTGTACACAGTGCTTACCTGTACCCAGTGCTTACCTGTACACAGTGCTTACCTGTACCCAGTGCTTACCTGTACACAGTGCTTACCTGTACCCAGTGTTTACCTGTACCCAGTGTTTACCTGTACCCAGTGCTTACCTGTACCCAGTGTTTACCTGTACACAGTGCTTACCTGTACCCAGTGCTTACCTGTACCCAGTGTTTACCTGTACCCAGTGTTTACCTGTACCCAGTGCTTACCTGTACCCAGTGTTTACCTGTACACAGTGCTTACCTGTACCCAGTGCTTACCTGTACCCAGTGTTTACCTGTACCCAGTGCTTACCTGTACCCAGTGCTTACCTGTACCCAGTGCTTACCTGTACCCAGTGCTTACCTGTACCCAGTGTTTACCTGTACCCAGTGCTTACCTGTACCCAGTGCTTACCTGTACCCAGTGCTTACCTGTACCCAGTGCTTACCTGTACACAGTGCTTACCTGTACCCAGTGCTTACCTGTACACAGTGCTTACCTGTACCCAGTGCTTACCTGTACACAGTGCTTACCTGTACCCAGTGCTTACCTGTACCCAGTGCTTACCTGTACACAGTGCTTACCTGTACCCAGTGCTTACCTGTACACAGTGCTTACCTGTACCCAGTGCTTACCTGTACACAGTGCTTACCTGTACCCAGTGCTTACCTGTACCCAGTGTTTACCTGTACCCAGTGTTTACCTGTACCCAGTGTTTACCTGTACCCAGTGCTTACCTGTACCCAGTGTTTACCTGTACCCAGTGCTTACCTGTACCCAGTGTTTACCTGTACACAGTGCTTACCTGTACCCAGTGCTTACCTGTACACAGTGCTTACCTGTACCCAGTGTTTACCTGTACACAGTGCTTACCTGTACCCAGTGCTTACCTGTACACAGTGTTTACCTGTACACAGTGCTTACCTGTACCCAGTGCTTACCTGTACCCAGTGTTTACCTGTACACAGTGCTTACCTGTACACAGTGCTTACCTGTACACAGTGCTTACCTGTACCCAGTGCTTACCTGTACACAGTGTTTACCTGTACCCAGTGCTTACCTGTACCCAGTGTTTACCTGTACCCAGTGCTTACCTGTACACAGTGCTTACCTGTACACAGTGCTTACCTGTACACAGTGCTTGCCATACTCCACACACCCTTTAGATGCCTTTATTGCTTTTATAAACAGGTAAACAGTGCAATAAGAACTGTAAGTGTGATGTATACAATATACAACGAATATCATCCAATTTGCATTCAGGATTCTTAGCACCCGGTTCATAATAACAGATTTCCATCAGTCATCCAGCTGATTGGTCACAGTTTTTCACCTTTCAAATACAGTCATATGTTTAAAAGAGGCTTTAACTAGCTTGCTCAGGTCAGTTAAAGGAAAATCTCGACAGAGGCATGCACTATTAATGTCGGGACATTCATTATAAACACTGATAGTAGATCATTTCATTTTGGATGATTGAATAAATTGGACTAAGCTCACACTTGCTCAAACTGGACTGGACGCTCTCTCTGTCTATAAATGACTTTAAAGGGATTTATTATCATTGACATATTTCTCTCATTGTAACGAGTTGTAGACAAAGGTCCCACAGATTTTATTTTTGTGTAATCATACCTCACATTTTAATGGGAATATATTTTCAGAATTCAATTTAGTCAATGGAAATCAGCGCAGCTGCCGAAATATTAACATGCACAACGACAAACAACAGCAATGCTTCTGGCAAACTGTGTCTATTAAAATACCCTAACTTCGAAAGCAAATTGAATAATCAGGAAACGTTGTTTATTTAAATTATCTGTTTACCTTTATTTAAACGAGCAAGCCAATTAAAAATCAAACAAGCCAATTTGATCCAACTTTTTTTGCCTCGTACACTGGCTCAATCATTATGCTTAGGTCAAGATCAAACTACCCATGATTCTTTGCTGCAATACACCAGTATTTCTGTCTGTACATCGGGATCTGTACAGAACGCCTAACCATCTCTGTGCTGCGTTGGCCTGATTTGATTTAATGTATTACTCATCTGAAAAGCTGACTGTGTACTTGAAGAACAACAAACTGAATGAATAATGAATAAAAAACAGTTGTTTTCACCACTTGCACAATGTAAGGCTTGTACACGCCACGCTAGCTTCAGGTAGTGTTCTGTAATGTTGGCTTAACACACAGGTGACCAAATAAGAGGCAGATCTCTAATGCTTTTGTGGGTTTTTTTTCAGCTCAAAATGGCTACTTTTCAAATCATGCTTTCGATTGCCATTTAAATGGCCCATCTCTTGTTTATCATTTGTTCGTCCCCCATCGTCCCCGATGGATACCGAAAATCTGCACATAAGGATTTAAACGAGAGCGGGTCACAGAAACATCTAGAGAATTGCTGTGTCATAGATGATAAGCTGGGGCTTATGTGATGTCTTCTGGAATCTCTGAGTCATGCTGCTTTCAGCAATTACGACACTGGAGCGGACACTGATCCCATTTGCATATCTAAGGGCATGACCTTTTCCCCTCGACTCGGGCTGTCGGATGTAGTGCCTGATCAGAATGACAGAGATTCAATGTTGAGCAGCCGAACAAGGCGCTGATATGTCTTTGTTTTTTTTGTTGCAAATGGGCAGTTTCTGTGCCTGCTCAGAATCTGTTTCCCAGCCGTTTTCACTCAATAATCAACAGTGAAAAGGCGACTCTGGGATGCTGGCCTTCTAAGCCGAGTTGCAAAGAAAATGCCATATCTCAGACTGGCCAATAAAAATACAAGATTAAGGTGGACAGAGGAAGGATTTGTCCAGAAGGCCAGACCAGTGTTTTGCGGGTACTATTTAATGAAGCTGCCAGTTGAGGATCTGTGACGTCTATCTTCAGTTTCTTGGCATTTTGCGCCTGTAATCAAACCCACTAACTCTGCTTCATATGCTACTCTAAAGAGGGCCAGTTTAATTGCTTCTTTAATCGGCACAACCGTTTTCCCTGGTGCTAACATAATGATCAATTAGTCTTTTAAAATGCTCTACTGGGATTAACAAACACAACGTGCCATTGGAACACAGGACTGATGGTTGCTGATAATGGGCCTCTGTACGCCTATGTAGATATTCCATTGAAAATCAACTATTTCCTGCTAAAATAGTCGTGTACAACATTGACAAAATCCATACCGTATTTCGGATTAATATAATGTTATTTTTACAAACAAAAACTGCACTTCTAAATTACCCCAAGCTTTTGACCGGCAGTGTAGGTTTACAGACCATTTCCCCTGAAAGACAAAGTGATTCAATCGTATCTAAATGAGACACTGTAAATGAATCAGACTAATATGGTGTGAAACCTGTACTAATTTGAATAAACGGAATGCTTATGATGTGAGGAGTCCAAATGAGACCGTGCCTCGTGTTGCCTTCAACTTGCATGCCAGCAGGGCGAAATATCACTTAATCTGTGACAAAGACTGGAATCCGAGCAGGCAAACGACGTTATTTTTGTCCGGGAACTTTTGGGCGTCCGCGCGAGGGAAAGAGATAAAACAAAGATATTTGTTGTCGAACGTCTTAAAGAACCGCAATTTCCTGAGTGCTTGTGAGCAGTTTATGAAAAGCATATCTTAGGGGCTAATCAGACACATATTGCAATCACTGATTAAGCGCCCCCTCGCTTGGTCACGTCTGTACTATTGTTATCTACATTCTACAGATGTCGCAGCCATACTGGCAGTGCGAAATTAAACAGGGGTTAATTACTGTTTCGTCTGGATTTCACATAGGACTTGAAAACATTATTTCATTACTTAAGTAGGCAAAAGGTAAGTAGGAAACACCTTTGTCATCGTAATCATGTCATCGTATTTGTTTACACAGATCGTCGAAGATGCAGTAAAACTAACTGTTCACTTCGCTGTATATTCCTCACAATTCTACCATCGGAATAATAACAGATTGCACCTAAATAATTCTGCTTAATATCAGATTGCGAACACAATATAAAGCCACTAATCCACCAACAACACAAGCTGCCTCACTCCACATCATGTGTTGTATTTAAAGTAGTTTCTAAAATGATAGCTAGTCATCTGTAATGTGATTAGCAAAACACATTCTCTATGCTTTTGGTTAAGAGTTATGTAGCTACATATTTCTCCTCTATTTCGCTCCAGCTGTTCACCTTTGCTTGTCTGAATACAGCCGCACAAAAACTGTTGGATATCTGCTGGTGATTTCTCTCCTGCTCACGTCTGGGCTCCTTGAAACTGGACAGCAACATTTTCTTTGAAAAGTCTTGAAAGTAATTGGTAATAGCAGTGAAATAGCTGCCCGTCGTGAACAATTGCTCTGATGTGTTTATTGGATGTTAACACTGTCAAAACATTTTAGTTGCAAAACTCACACCTTGCGATGCACTGAAGTCTGAAATATCACACAAATGACTTTATAACATGTAATGTTGCACATTTTCACGACAATCCCGGCCCGGTCAAACCTCATGAATACTACATTTTCACAATTCAGTGTGGATGGCTTGAATTATACTTTTTCTCAAATGACTGCAAATCCAGCATTTCACTTAGATCTTATCTC
This sequence comes from Dallia pectoralis, assembly GCA_029465975.1. Lineage (NCBI taxonomy): Eukaryota > Metazoa > Chordata > Actinopteri > Esociformes > Umbridae > Dallia > Dallia pectoralis. The sequence goes on from CM055756.1 coordinate 5,541,485, forward strand.
CTCCGCGCTAAAGGCGTTGACGGATCTTCACGAGTGGCACACTAAAGAACCAGACGGTCATTTGTCTTGTTTTTCGACTGGCCACAATACAATTCCTTCTTCCATTTACCCCACGAGATGATGCCCCGAATGTCAGACAGATGTTAGCAGAGGCTTTTGGAGCTTCAGTGCCAGAAACACTTAGAAAATTGGCGAAATGCAGAATACGCAGCAGCCGCCTCATTTACAATTCCCTGTGTTAAACCTATAAGCAAAACATCATATTGAACGATGATAGTGAGATTTGTAATATCGTTTCTAGTTTCGCCCGTTAATCAACCCGTAGCGAGAGAGAGAGAGAGAGAGAGAGAGAGAGATTGCATGTTGTTGAGTTAGTGTTACCGAGAGTGATGTAGCGGTGTTACATAAAAACTTCATTCATCCATAGCAAACATTATCATGAAAATAATCAATGTTTTCCTCCTGTTGTGTTGGTGTTTTGGATAAAGAGTAACCCACAGATGTATGCCCTCAGGTTTGATATTTTACATGTTTTCGTGTGCTGTATAAAGAAGCAGTACTTGCACGCAGGCATTTCTCTCCTAGTGCCTTTCTCTCTCTCTCTCTCTCTCTTGCTCTCTCTCTCTCGCTCTACTCTCGCTCTACTCTCTCTCCTCTCTCTCTCTCGCTCTCTCTCCTCTCTCTCTCTCGCTCCCTCTCTCTCCCCATCTCTCCTCTCTCTCTCCTCTCTCTCTCTCTCTCGCTCTACTCTCTCTCTCCTCTCTCTCCTCTCTCTCTCTCGCTCCCTCTCTCTCCCCATCTCTCTCCTCTCTCTCTCCTCTCTCTCTCTCTTGCGCTCTCTCTGTCTCTCTCTTTTTTTTCTTCATTTAACACGGTCACACTTTGTCCTTCCCTTTCCCCCTTTTTGTACAAAGCCTATTAAAATAAATGGTGACCCCGGCTTACATCAGTCACTAAATCTGTTGTGTATTTCCAATCATTCTCAGTTGCTTGCTCTTCCAGGTCTCTCCAGCAGTCTCACCCAGGGAGTACAGGGATCCTATTTGATCTACACTTCATCTTCCCCCACCGTTTATACTCCACAATAAATAATCTCCCTTTTAATCGTGTTACTTTTTGTCTCCGATTCCGTGTTGGACAGTTGCTGGATCGTTAAGGCTGTAAATCTCGGCGGTGTACAGTCATTATTTTAACCCTCCTGAAACCTGTGGGGCCGAAACCCTCCACACATACAGTGTAACTACACACACACACACACACACACACAAATTATTCCCTGTACATATTTTTCATTGCCCATCTTTATCAAAGTTCACCGCCCTGTGATTAATTCAGAAATATTGAAATGCCAACTCTATCTTCCCTTGTCTGTCAGCTGTGACAAGATGAAAGCAACAGATACAGCGTTCACAAAGTTCTGCGGTTTCCGCACTGCAGACTGGATCCAAAAACAAGGCCGGCTCATCTAAACCACTAATGGTTTCCTACGCATTTAGTTTCTCAGGATTGATTGTGCAAACACAGACATGACTGGGGAAGCTCAGTTTGTGTTGACTGTTCTTTTGCCAACGTGCTTGTTTTCAGAATGGAATTTTACCTGAAAGCCTTTAATACGGGCACTTACCCACATGTAGTTTAATAGCTGACGACGTCAAGTCAAAGTAAAAAAGCATAGCGTCATTCTGAAAAATACAATCATTTGTAATCATTTAAGACACAGGTGACAAACCGGTTCCGTAGAGGGCTTTCTACAGGCTTTTGCTCTCACCTTGTACTTAATTGATTAATTAGGTCACCAATTGGTTAGGTTCTACCCTCTCCTAGTTCATTAGGTCTGGACTGGAACTGATTTAAAGGAAAACCCATAAAATTGGTTTGATAACCCTTAAGAACATTTAAAGCAAGAATATTATCAAAAATAAACATACAATAAAAACTAGTAGCAATGGGGAATATGGAAAATAGAAATGTATATTCCTTAAATATTGGTGTAGTTGTGCATACAGAATAAATTGGTACATTAAAATAAACTAATCATCTAGCAGGAGGTGACGTCATAGGTTCAGAAGTCGGACAAAGAGACAGAAAAACAGCTTTTATCTCCAGGCAATCAGATTGTTTACCCGCTTTCACCAGCCAACTCCCTGCCAGTTCTTTGCCCAGAATCTTAGAGACTTGTTCCAAATATTCCCTCACTCAACCACTCGCAAAAACATATAAAAATATAATTGTATTATTTTAATGAAATTAACACTCACTCAGAATCAATTATTGTAAGATGACATTGTCTTACATTGAGTATTTTAAGGAGATGAAAAATACTGTATGTTGCTTGCTTATAATTAAACTGCTGTGCTCCTTGTGGTCACAGTTTACTGTCCTTATGAAAGATGCACTTTACTTTTGGCCTCCATCAGTGACCCATTAAAGTCGGGGTTTCTTGATAGAAGCACTGCAGAAGAATCATTGGTTGGGCTGTAAATTTGAAGGAAAATAAAAACCAAAGAATGTTCTGTAGACAATTCAGATTGCGTAATACGAATGCACAATTCAGAAAATGGGTACAAAATTATATTCAAAAGTGTTTTGGATACCCTGGTTAACTAAGATGGTTCACTAATCAGGGGACTGGAAGCTGCACCACATCACATGGTGGTGACGGGGGTTGATTGACATCACCTGGAGGTGACGGGGTTGATTAACATCACATGGTGGTGACGGGGTTGATTAACATCACATGGTGGTGACGGGGTTGATTAACATCACATGGTGGTGACGGGGTTGATTAACATCACATGGTGGTGACGGGGTTGATTAACATCACATGGTGGTGACGGGGTTGATTAACATCACATGGTGGTGACGGGGTTGATTAACATCACATGGAGGTGACGGGGTTGATTAACATCACATGGTGGTGACGGGGTTGATTAACATCACATGGTGGTGACGGGGTTGATTAACATCACCTGGAGGTGACGGGGTTGATTAACATCACATGGTGGTGACGGGGTTGATTAACATCACATGGTGGTGACGGGGTTGATTAACATCACCTGGAGGTGACGGGGTTGATTAACATCACATGGTGGTGACGGGGTTGATTAACATCACATGGTGGTGACGGGGTTGATTAACATCACATGGTGGTGACGGGGTTGATTAACATCACATGGAGGTGACAGGGTTGATTAACATCACATGGAGGTGACAGGGTTGATTAACATCACATGGAGGTGACAGGGTTGATTAACATCACATGGTGGTGACGGGGTTGATTAACATCACGTGGTGGTGACGGGGTTGATTAACATCACATGGTGGTGACGGGGTTGATTAACATCACATGGTGGTGACGGGGTTGATTAACATCACGTGGTGGTGACGGGGGTTGATTAACATCACGTGGTGTTGACGGGGTTGATTAAACCCTAACCTCTGACACACCAGTCCATTTTTAATACATTTGCTGATCCGGCACAGTAGCACAGAGGCTCGTTTCAAAGTGACAATACTTGGTGACAGATGATGTCTGAAGCCCCGTCACACAGCCACCTGACAACATCACACAATAATCTGACTAGTGATAAATAATGCTGCTCTATGTGGTACATAGAACTTCCACATCCCAAGAATAGGCTCTGAATATCCGATATATTGGCAATGACGTGTTATGGACATAATTTGCTCATTGGCAAGACATTAGTATGTTTGATATCCTGTCATCATGTTGTTTAATTCCATCGCGGTGAAGATATAAAAATAAGAAATAAAAACACCACATTCAACAAAAAAGCATACAGAGGAGAGAAATGTTTTGACAAACCGAAAGGGTCTTGATAATGATCCGGAGTGATGCGAGACCAGGAGACACAGTACATGTTCTATGCTAGTGATATCTGCATATCATCCTGTCCAATGTGAAGCTAGCGCAAGTTCCCAATCATCTGGTTAAATTGCTCTTCCCCAACTGTGATTTTATCGAACTTAATAACAATAAACTAGTCAAATTCAATTTTCTTAAATGGACATACATTTAGAGAGGCATACACGGCCGTGTAAGGTCCCACACTTTACAGTGCGTATCAGATGAAAAAACAAGCCATGAAGTCCCAGTTCACTGATGCTCCCCATCAAATTCGATGGAGTTTGGGAGACTCGGAAAGAAATAAGGACAAAGCTGCCCAAACGCAAATGTGCGTTGCTGACAAGATCAGACCAATGAGTGGTTCATGTAAACATAAACGTGTCGTCAAACGTTGAACGTCCCCCGCCCATTTAGGAGAAATGTCATTTAAAAACACATTCCTTTTTTACATGAGCACTGTCCATCGTTAAAACGTAAGGCTGGCTGAAAAATGCAAGTAAAAAGATGAACATGAAGTCAAGGGGAAGTAGTTTTTGCTTAGTGACGTGCATACGAAAGAAATATGTTACTTACTTGAAACGTCTGTAGAGCTCAACATGCTCTCTGCTATTCCCTGGCTTCAATCATTTCTGTCCGCCCCAGATAACAGTCGGCACGGCTGAGAAACAAACAACTGAAAATACCACTCAGCTTGCACAGAAAACCCGGGCTGATTTGTATACTTTCTGGATTTCTAATCTGCTCCTGCACTTCATGTCTAATACTGTATGTTCTTCCTTGTAGCTGAACCAAGCACTTCCTCCAAAAATTAATAGACATGAAGTGTGTTTTCTACAAGGCTTTAGCAAAGCTGGCAGCCCGTAAAAAACAATGTGGACAATCAACGCTTGTTAATGAGGACCAGCTGTGTGATACAGTGGCGTTCAGGTTCACACAGGAGGACTCCACACTCGTCACTACAGAGAGACTTTGTAGAAAACCCTTACTGTTCTCATGTGTCGCTGGAGCAAAATGAAAATGATGGAAAGGATCAAATAGAATGAAACTATATCTAAAGAGAAACATGGAGTACATGCAGATGTCCGAAAGGGGGTTTGGTCAGACAGTTATTATTAGTTACTGCATGGTTTTCTTGAAAAATACTAATTTGTAAGTCATTCAAATTTTTTAAGTTGTTATGATGTTCTGTGTGGGAATGGCATGTGTGTGCCCTTTACCACAGAACGTTGTGTGTGTGTATCATTTATTAAAATACAACAGTGTAACTTAGCAGAACATACGTACATTTTTAAAAGGAATATTGTAAGCGGGCAGTTACTTTAATGTCATTGTTTGTTGGTAATCTGTGCATCCAAATCATCATTTATAAGAGTTTCTTGGAAGGATTTATGTAAAGACAATTGCAGATTGGTAAAATCATGCAGTCTAATCTTTTTATTTAGTTTTATCACATTCTGAATTGTGATATATCAGGTGATACTCAGCAAAACATTTAGTATAAAAGACTTAATAAAAAAAAATGCTTTGTAAAAGTGAGATAATTTCTTCTAAGTCAAAACAACACTAAGCATAAGCATTTTGTAAAAGATGTTCTTTCTGTGAAAAGTATAAAAGACATAAAACCTTTTGAAGTTATAACGATTTTTGTTCTTCCGTCTTTTGTTATTGCTCCCTTAGAATCTAGAAAGGTGCTATATTTTGTAAAGTAAAAGTTAATACATTTGAGTATTGTGTGTTCTATTAATATGTTTGTATTCACACCCCAAAAATAATATTTGTCAGAAGCAACTTGGAATAATACTTGCCTATTGTACATCTATTCTATACATATGAATACAATGGTGTTTGAATAACTATTGGGTGTGGCAAACTTCCGTGAATACTTTTAATTTCTTCAAAATCTGGAAAGTTGTCCGTAAGTGTAGTTTGAAATGTAGCCTGGGAGAAAAACAATACTAAACAATTCCTTTTTCGACTGAATTGATATGCCGCAAAAAACGCTGTCAGAATCCTCTCAGTGATGTTCAAATTCAAATAATTTTCGTCACTTTTCCCAAATGAATGACAGTGGACACTGGCAGTTTGGAGGGCAGTAAAGGGTTTTTCACTTCTACCCAAAATGAACCGTAGTCTTGCTATCAGGGATTCTCAGAGATGCCACCTAGCAAATCAGTCAATGTACCCTGAAATACAACCTACAAACCATTCACCTGGTACCCTCATGCCTGAACACGCTAGGAGACTGCAGCTCACCTAAAGGATTAACCTAAAAGCAGAAATCAAACAGAAATATATTGAAGAAATGATTGCAATCAGGGTAATTCTACGTCCACTTCCTTGCTATTTTGTGTTTCGTGTGCTGTTGACCATATTCATGGGCGAACATTCACAAGCAGGAGACAATTCAAAATGAACGAGGCGTTGGAAAGAATTGTGTCATCACCGATGTTGTAACGATTGTAAATATTCGCCGAGTGCCCAATCACTTCTCAAAATCAAACGTTCTCTCGCGAACAAAAAAAACCTAGCAGACAATATGGTAAATGCGGTCAGTTGTTTGAGCTATTTCGTATTTTTTATTTGTGTCTGTAAGTAAAGTTAGCGAGACTCTTCCGGACAGACAGTAAATATAGCCACACTTTGCTCTCTCTGTGTCCCAAGCCACTGCCATCAAACACAGAGAACATTGGTTGTTATAGTGAATACTATGGGTGTGACGAGATCTCGTGTTACGAGATAAAAACGCGTCGAGATTTCTCGTCGAGGTGAAAAGTTGTCTCGCGAGTTGTGATGTCAGCGTGTATGGAACGCCAAGTGGCTGAAAACGTGACACACTTCAAGCGTTTCTTGTGGCTGAAAACTTTCAAATCAAGTGTAAATTTGTGAAATACAAGCGCTGACATCGCCTGTTATTAGACGTGCGTTCTCCTCATGCCGTCCAAAGCGAGTGTCAAAAGTGTATTTCACGCAATCACAACGCCTGTTCTACAACGCACGTTCTCTAATAAGACGTTCAAAACGAGTGTAAAGATGTATTTTCGCTTGATCTGTTCAAGTGTATCTACATGTTTTTTGCACTCGCTTACTTTAAGTGTAATGTCATTTTTACACTAGTCGTTTACGTCTTTAATTTTGGACGCTCGTAATTGGTCGGTCTTTCTCAGACGCTCGTAATTGTCATGTCTTTCTCAGACACTCGTCGGACTTTTCGCACCATTCATTTTAATTTTTGAGGCTACAGCGCATGCGTATTTTGAGAAGCTGATAGAATCTTTTTCATGACATTTCAAAACATTTGTTTCTGTTTGCACTTGTAGTTTTGAGAGAGCAATACTTTGGTTATGGATACACTTACTGTTTGCATTTAATGTGTTATTTCTGTTATTTATATATATGTTTTATACAGTTTTATGTTGTTTATGTTTGATTTGTGGAAAGGAGTTAGATTTCTCATGTGAAATACAAGGGAGAAGCCAGTCGGTAGTTTATAGCAAAATATTTTGCAGTGATTGCATGTCCTTTACTGCATAGAATTCAATAAAATAATATTAATTACAAGTTGATTTAAAAATGCACCTAAATTGTTTTGCATTTTCTGATTTTCAGTTGAATAAAATAAAAATAAAATACAAATTTTGTAAAAATCTCGTCTTGTCTCGTTCTCGTGAACCCAATCTCGTGTCTCGTCTCGTGGAGTAAGCGTCTCGGCACACCCTTAGTGAACAGGCCAGAATGGTGTAGTTCACTCATGTACGCACAGTTTTCATTCTGTTTAATTAATTTAATAATTCATTTGTTTACTCAGAACGATCGCTTGAATGACTCCGGGTCAATAGGCCACACATTGAAACATCCCTAAGGCCTCTGTGTTTCTAGTGAACCTGATATACTGTGTCACGTGTAAGAGGAAGGACTGGACGTGCAGAGGGCTGCTCCAATCAACATTTTATTTACATCCCACGTATAGCGCATCCACAGAATATCCATGATTTCCCTTTTTTAAAGATATGAGGAAATGAATATTCTTTATATATATATATATATGAGAGTGAAACGGCTGTTGGACAATGTCCTCTGTATGACCTCAGGAGGATGTGTCATTGCCGGTGAGCCTGAACAAACACACAAAAGCAAAATTACCAAAAGTCTCCCTGGGAAGCAGATGAATGATAATTACAATAATACATGTATTTGGAATAATGCTTTTTTATAAGAAATATAATGAAAAGCCCTTCTGGCGGTGGATTTAGACATTTACACAATGGTCCTCCTCTGCTGATAGTGAGAGGAGTAGGAGCAGGAGGGGGTCAACAGAGGGGGGACGGGACGTGTCAGTCGGATAAACATAGACATTCATCCCAAAACTACTGAATATTAAACGGCCGCTGGCTCCACCTTCACCCCGATACGCGGCAGGCAGATTGCGGAATGAGATTAATCAGCTGTTGTCTTAAAAAATAACGCTGTTTACAGACGCCGGTCCATCCATTTGAGTCTCACTCCAGAAAGATAATGTCCGGCAATTTATGTTTATAAAGGCAGCCGTCCAAAGCGCGGTCCTCGTGACTGTGTTTTCAAAGGGATCTGTGGGGATAGGTTAAACACAGGCACACCTCGGATCTTATGCACGCAACTCACCAGACGGTTGACCAGATGGTCATGTATGAAGGACATTTTGTTTCGCAATAGCTACGTGCCTACACATTGATTTTGTGGCGATACTTTGCAGACCTTGGCAAAGTTGGCGATGGAATGTTTGAAAAGCTGGATTGGAATTCAGGCGGCCGAGATTTGAAAATGTGGACATCGCGGCGAAAAGTGTTGCCCTCCGTTTGATGTGCTCTTCGAGATCTGTTTTTGAATGCCTGAAACATTTCCTGGTCTAGTTTCTGTCGATTGCCAGTGGTCTTCCACCCATGCAGGACCGTACGAACCAGGTTTGGAGAAAGATAAAGTTTTCAAATGGAATATGGCCTGGTTCCAGTGCATGAAGCATTCTGCATGATGCAGTCATCTTATAGTTGGTATTCAAATGGGCTTCCCTTTTGTTCAAAAGTTGTTTGAATCCCGACCAGAATTGTGTTTAAAAAGTATCGTGCTGCCAATTCTGGATGGGACGTTTATGGGCCCTTCAATGAAATGCAAATTGTATGTCTGTTTCAGTCCGTTTGAGCTGAAAGAATAATTTTTGCTCATCTTTAATTCATGGAGGTGCTTAGAGCTCTGCAGCAGGCCAAACATCTCTCTCCACCAGTCTAAGAGCCCATCCCAAATGGGTCAACACTTCCTGGGAGAAACAGCTGGACACAATCATCCCAATGAGAATTTTCCGTTCCAACCTTCCCTCCTGCCTCTCTCCCAAATCTCCCCCGGCAGGATCCATTCACGACCAAACGCATGGGGACGTAATGATCCACAACCCAGACATCGTGACGCAGCAAGGTCATGAAGGATGTCCATTATAAATAAACAGGAGGCAGAATATATTCACCTGATGCCAGCCTAAAGCCTCCAAGCTGGAACAAGATATTAACGACTAAAACAAACAAATCTGTCTTTTTCCTTTCCATCCTAATGATCCATTGTATCATTAAAATTATCTCCCGGGCCAGCTGCTATCCTTTCCTGTAGGAGTCGAGCTCAATCTTCGCATCACGGGACCTAAAGTATACTCCCGTAAAATCACAACTCGTCGACGCTGAACCAGCATACATCAGGAACACCTGACCGGCCACTTGTTCATTTGAAGCCTGGTCAAACCTTTGCGCCCCCTGTGGGAATTTTGCATACCAAAATTATTAGCAACGCTGTGTGGTTGGACTTTTAGTTATTGAAATATGTTCTCTGGTTAGCATCGCATCTAATTGGTTCTCTCAGCCGTCCAATCAGCGGCAGCAGGAGGCGGGACATGGCCATATTTCAATAACTAAAAGTCCAACCTGCGTATGGTTGAGTGATGCTAATGTGACACTGGGAGGGGCCGCTGAACAATGCGTTTGAATGGCACTTCGCAGGTGTGTGCTGTTCACCCGTAGCCAATTATACAGGATGACTGTCACTGATACACAGTGTGTCTGTGGCAGTATGGCGGGATGAGAATGGTCCTCTTCGACGCTTACCGGAGATTTCTTTCAGCAGCATCGATTTTATATCCCTAGCACTCGATTATAATTTTCCAGCTGCAGGTAGCTTTCCCAATTTTCCGGCCAGGCTGGTTCGAGTATTTCAGAAAGTGCAAGTTTCGTTGTTTGTTCAATGTTGGTTTGACGTGTTAAGCTGCATGCTAGCGAAGACCGCAGATTCAAGCCAGCGAGTGTTGAGATATTTTCGAGACCTCAAAACAAGTACTGCTGCGCTATTACTGGATTAACCTTCTGCCCCTAACGGGCAACATACCATTTGTGTCTCAATTGAACAATATGTGCTACCTAATGATATCTAATTAGCTGATATTACATATCACTATATATGGCACACCATGCATTAGCTACCTGCAACAGTGGCTGAGAGAACAAAAGGTTAGTTTGAGGGCCATCATTTCTTTGTCACTGATGCATGGAGCCACACACAAACTCAATTAGATCATGTTTTTAGAGTAATAGCTTAGAGTGTTTTGCTTTTTCAGTTGCCGTTGTTACGGAGAAATGTAATTATCACCCCTAAAAAGCCAACTGGCCTTGTCTCTAAAATCATGAAATTCCATCCGGGTTTACAGTGCTTTTACAGAAACCCAGTCTCGTGTTTTTTTATGTTGGTTAAAGCAAGTTGTTTAGCTTTATTATAACATGTTTTTTTCACAGATAAAAAGGTATCTGATACTTGTGAAAAACAAAATTGAATGAGATTTTCTTAGTCTCTTTTGCATTTTAAGAAGGTTATCGAATGCGCTAAATTGAAAGCTTTGAATCAACTAACGTAACCTCAGAAATTCATAAATTCCCCTAAAATTGTGTAAACGAAATGTGTTTCATAATAGTCCTATTGTAATTATATTTGCTTGAATATTTAGTAAAAAAAAGGAATATCTATTTAGCCAGCCTTAATTGTATGTATTTCCAGAACAGGGTAACTGTGTTTTTGCTACATCCTGCGATCTAAGGGTGAAGACCTACACATAAACACACTTCCACGTCTAACTCAAATGACTAGAGGATCAGGTGACTACGTGCCTGCAACACAAACGCACCGGCATATTACTGCGTATGTTTCACAGATCAGCAGAGGTCCCTCTAATTGCCCAATTTGTCCCAACCTACGTTTTTTAACTTTACTAATTACATGTCTCCCGCAAATGCACTCATAGCCTCATTAAAAATGTCGTATTGGCCTCTGCTCCTCGCGTTACCTTACACACAAGGAGTATGTTCTCTTTTTCTACACAGGATAAGACGACTTCGCTTTGTACATCTATTTGTGTCTTCATTTTACAGGTGAAGCAAAAAATAAATCAACACCTCTGTTGTGAAGGAATTGTTACCACGGCTAATGGCCGTGCCCACTCATACCTCTCCACAGCTGAGTGGGACCACTGGTTCTGTTTCCAGGACAACCTCACGCAAGACGGAGAACAATAGATGTTGATGATAGGGAGAGGATCTCTTGACAACTTGTACGCCTGTAGTGAAAAGACTTGTAAGAAAACTATTGAGGATGTTTAAAAGTCAGCTGTAATTTGAGGCATCTTCAACCAGAGCTCACATTAAATTCCCACCGGATCAGACAGATTACAACCTAATGTTGTAATGCTTAAGATTAAATAACACCATTTGACTGGCACAATCTATGTTCCCTGTAATAATAATAACAATTCTTAGATCTAAATACCCACATTTATTGCACGTGAGGTGTATCTACAACTAGACTAAACCAAATAACAGCGTCAATATATACATCAATATATACATGAAATGTAACACAATATACGATACTGTGACAGGGAGAGACACAAGGTATGTACACATCACAATGTTGCAGGGTCCTGGTAGGAGTTTCATTAACATAAACAGATGAGTTGAGGGGAAAATCAAATCTGACACACAAATTGCTCTCAGGGGCGTCTGCGTAATTTTTGGTTCAGCCCCACTGTAGCAGGTTGGGAGGAACTGGTTATGGTGGTCCTGTTTACAGGTTGGGAGGAACTGGTTATGGTGGTCCTGTTTACAGGTTGGGAGGAACTGGTTATGGTGGTCCTGTTTACAGGTTGGGAGGAACTGGTTATGGTGGTCCTGTTTACAGGTTGGGAGGAACTGGTTATGGTGGTCCTGTTTACAGGTTGGGAGGAACTGGTTATGGTGGTCCTGTTTACAGGTTGGGAGGAACTGGTAATCGTGGTCCTGTTTACAGGTTGGGAGGAACTGGTAATGGTGGTCCTGTTTACAGGTTGGGAGGAACTGGTTATGGTGGTCCTGTTTACAGGTTGGGAGGAACTGGTTATGGTGGTCCTGTTTACAGGTTTGGATGAACTGGTTATGGTGGTCCTGTTTACAGGTTGGGAGGAACTGGTTATGGTGGTCCTGTTTACAGGTTGGGAGGAACTGGTAATCGTGGTCCTGTTTACAGGTTGGGAGGAACTGGTAATGGTGGTCCTGTTTACAGGTTGGGAGGAACTGGTTATGGTGGTCCTGTTTACAGGTTGGGAGGAACTGGTTATGGTGGTCCTGTTTACAGGTTGGGAGGAACTGGTAATCGTGGTCCTGTTTACAGGTTGGGGGAACTGGTTATGGTGGTCCTGTTTACAGGTTGGGATGAACTGGTTATGGTGGTCCCTGTTTACAGGTTGGGATGAACTGGTTATGGTGGTCCTGTTTACAGGTTTGGATGAACTGGTAATGGTGGTCCTGTTTACAGGTTGGGAGGAACTGGTTATGGTGGTCCTGTTTACAGGTTGGGAGGAACTGGTTATGGTGGTCCTGTTTACAGGTTGGGAGGAACTGGTTATGGTGGTCCTGTTTACAGGTTGGGAGGAACTGGTTATGGTGGTCCTGTTTACAGGTTGGGAGGAACTGGTTATGGTGGTCCTGTTTACAGGTTGGGAGGAACTGGTTATGGTGGTCCTGTTTACAGGTTGGGAGGAACTGGTAATCGTGGTCCTGTTTACAGGTTGGGGGAACTGGTTATGGTGGTCCTGTTTACAGGTTGGGATGAACTGGTTATGGTGGTCCCTGTTTACAGGTTGGGATGAACTGGTTATGGTGGTCCTGTTTACAGGTTTGGATGAACTGGTAATGGTGGTCCTGTTTACAGGTTGGGAGGAACTGGTTATGGTGGTCCTGTTTACAGGTTGGGAGGAACTGGTTATGGTGGTCCTGTTTACAGGTTGGGAGGAACTGGTTATGGTGGTCCTGTTTACAGGTTGGGAGGAACTGGTTATGGTGGTCCTGTTTACAGGTTGGGAGGAACTGGTTATGGTGGTCCTGTTTACAGGTTGGGAGGAACTGGTTATGGTGGTCCTGTTTACAGGTTGGGAGGAACTGGTTATGGTGGTCCTGTTTACAGGTTGGGAGGAACTGGTTATGGTGGTCCTGTTTAGTCAGAACTCAAATATTTATTTCACCAGTGGCCCTAATCCTCTTCCGTAGAAAGAAATACAAGTTCATAAAAATATGAAAAAGGGAACGCTTGAAGTGTGTGGTTGGACTTGTGGTTTCCCCTTTGAAGAGTTGTGGCCGTATAAGCTTTGAAGTTCTCTTTACAACGTGTTTTTTGACCATTGGCCTCACAACTGCATGCAAGCTACGGGAAAGCTAGCACGCATGCTCAGATTTATAGCCGGTATTGTGAGGACATAGCACGCACGTACTTGGTGGACTCAATGTTTGTCTGGTTACCGTTTAATGGCTTCGGGGAATTCAGATGATGAAACTACTCCTTTTTTTTTTACTGCACTTATGTTATTTTTTATTTCTTGCGAACTTTCGCTTCGTTGTTGTGTTTAAACTAGCTAGCCCGCTTCCCTGTCGAACGAGGACGAAGGAACACCTTCCTGCATGAACCGTATGTCAGTTGTACCCCCACATTCTCTGGGGACACTAACGACAGTTCTGCACAGCGGGTTCGGCGGTTTCCGATCTGTTGTTGGATGGCAGGAATGGATCGTGCCCAGTTGGCCAAAGTTATACTCTCTCTTCTGCCAGGGGTCGCATTTGGCTATCAGGATGGCCTGGCAGATGGTGACTGTGAATGACTGTGTCAGTACAGTGACTCAAATACTATCAATGTTTGGACATTAACAGGTCATCAGGGCATTTCAGTCTTCCCTGGCTCACGGTAATGAAGCCCTGGAGGTTTATGCAGCTGTGCTGCGTCGTCTTGTCCCTTCTGCATCCCGGACTCTGGTAAAGTTGCTGTAAAGGTCAAATATTAAGAAGTTTTATAGCTGGTTTGGATCCAGTCGATGCAAGCAAAACTGTACGTGCTCGGAGTTGTCTCTATAACAGATGCTCTCAGACTCGCAAGCCAGTGTGAGAGAGCGCGTGGGACCTTCTTCATTTCCAACTCCAGCTAATCTCCCAGTGCCGCCATCTTGATAGCTTTAAAGACACATTTTGTAACTACTGAGTTGGGTAGTTCAGCTTTAACTTTCAAAGCGCCTCAGCTGGGGAATAGTATTCAATTAGAGTTTTGTCAATTAAAAAAAAAATGTTGGATTTTTTTTTGTGAGAAATGTGTTTGTTTTAATTGACTGGGGAGATTAATGTGATGTCTCTGTTAATTGTTTGTTTTTGTCCTTAATTGTTGTTGTATTCGTGAGTTGATGTTCCCAGGGCACACGTACAAATGAGACCTCGGTGTCAATGTGTCTCCCTAGTTAAATAAAAGTTAAATTTAAAAGAAAACTACCCCTGTTCACGTACTAGCAAACTAATTAACTGCCGGGCCAACCAAGTAGTCTCTCTCTAAAAGTGGACAAGTTGCAGGAAACCGTTGCGTCCTGTCACACTTAATACCAAGTCTTCTAACCATCCTAGCATGACTCATACAGGTCGCTTCGATGATATCTTGGCTAACCAGGCTGAATTCATAGGGCGACCATCTTTCCCAAAAAAACAGATAGGCCTACCAATGAGCCAGTTCCAACAAGTCGGCATTACGACGCTGATACTACATTGGAGCTTTTCGGTATAACCAAGAGTCAAGTTATGCTCACCCAGCGTTCAGATTAACCGACCATTTAAGCAGCATTATGGCCAAAACGATGGCCGTCACATTGTGTGCACTTCAATACAGCAGGGAATACGGGAAACGGATTGTAGTCCGAGATGAAGGCCTACCTCCAGCTTTTCAAATTGCCACCGACCAATCAAAATTCAATCATCGAAGTTCAAGAAGTTAGTGTTTTTCTTGACACAGAAGCTGGTCTGTCACAATGGCGTTCTGATGTTAAGGCCTCGTCCATTGCTCAAACAACTTATCGTGACGCATACTACTTAACATACCGGGACTACTTAACATACCGGGATTATTGACCGTGACACAATGTCTAGCCACACAAGTGATCTGTACAGATGTTTATGGCGTCAGGGACTCAAGACAGGGTGACTTGCTAGGATGGCTCTTTACATGGGGCCTTTATTGATATGGCCAGGGGCACTCTCCTTTATTGATTTGGCCAGGGGCACTCTCCTGCTGCAGGGAGAAAGGCTTCTACTGACTTCCTGGTGGACACTGCCCTTTTGTTGTTACACGTATAGCTGTCTTCCTGTTCAGTGCCCCCACTGAGTGCAGTTGTTGAACTAGGAACTAGTTCACTGGGGCAGTTGAACTAGGAACCCAACTACATGGTTTCCAGAGTATCCAAGAACCTCTTGCACAATCTGATTGATCTGGAACAATGCAGTTTCTCGTAACTTTTCAATGGTGTTACTGTTATTCACGTCCCTAAGATCGGTAGCTAAGATCGGTAGCTTTTGAAGATTTCCCCACTCCTAAGGGAGAACGGTGATGTGTGTTGCGTTCCTTCAGCAGACCTGGGTAGAACCAACGTGATCAAGCGTCGGATCGATAAGTCCTCTGTATCCCCAGTCTGTCTGCGTGCCTCCCTGACGGTGAAGGCTGAGATAAACAGATGAAATAGTTAACTGACTCTGGCTTAGTGGAGCCGAGTGACAGCCCTTGGGACTCTCCAGTGCTCTTGGTACTAAAAAAGGAGGGCGCACATAGGTTTTTTTACATAGACAAGACACAGCCTAATTCCATCGCGATAAAAGATGGCCACACCCTTGCCATGCGTCGACGACAGCTTGGATGCTTCGTTGGATGCTACATTGTTTTGTGCACTAGATTTTTCGAGTGGTTGTTGGTAAATACAAAGGGAGAAAAAGACCAGATTTTCCACAGACGTCAGCCTCAACTAATACAGATTTAAGGCAAAGGGGGTCACAAAGGCCCAAGATACATTTCAGGGCCCAGTGGAACTGGTATTGTGCGGCCTACACTGTCCCCGCGACATTAGTTTACTCTGATGACATAATCGTCTTTAGTAAGACATTTGAAGAGCACCTTACCAGTCCTCTGGACGTGTTTAGCAAGCTGTGTCAGGGCAGCCTTAAACTACACCCATAAAAGTGTCTATTTACCTCACCTATACTCCAGTCCCGAGACATCACACAGTCCTTTATTCCTCACACGGAAGATTCTCATGATACTGAAGGTTCTGTTCTGGCCCAAGGGTGTTGAGAAGGTGGCAGCTTATGCCAGTCATGTACTGACATCCGTCAGAGTCAGAAAGATGATGCCACCCTGACCCCTGACTTTGTAGTGAGGGCCAATTCGACTGAAATGATTTGACAACATTTTCAAAAGCTGTCCAGGAGAAGATGTTTTGCCACCGTTAATTTAAAGAACTCAGGAGAGCACTCTCTGCAGATTGTTGTGCCAGACTCAGTTCTCTCTGCAGTACGTACGTGGGCATCCTTCTGTCGCTCATCTAGGTTGCAAGAGAACACTGGCCAGAGCTAAAGAACGGTTTTACTGGCCTTTCATGTAAACCAATGCAGTAACTTTGTCCAATTTGTTTTTCTTGGTTTCAGTTGAATGCCTCGAAGTTGACCAGATAACAGAGTGAAAAAATATCAAATTTCATATTACCGTCACGGCAGAAGGTGTTGGTAAAACTAGATTAGGGATATTGAAAAGTACTCTCAGGAGTGTTTTCCATGCCTGTCAAGAGCCAGAGCAGTGCCTGGAATTCTAGCTCCTCTACAAACTCTCCCCAGCGGTCGGCCATTTTAAAAGGTGGCTACCAACATCACAGGCCTTTCTATTCCACCCTCAGGATACAGGTATGCTCGTGCCGGTTGATTTCACTAAATGTGTGAACCAGAACCCCATGACAGACCAGCGGGCAGTTTCTGTTGCTGACTGTCTCTTTGAACAGTATCGCACAGAACCTGGTGTTATGGACTTCCTACAAACAGACCAAGGCAGACAGTTTGAAGCTGTCTCAATGAAAGAATGCTGCTGGAAATGTGGTGTGACTAAATACCAGGGCTTCGCCTTCCTTGTCGAGAGATTCAAAAGGCTACTCCAGGGCCAGATATAGCTACCAGACAGATGAACCGTGGGATACTCTGTTGTACTCGGTTCAGTTTATGCCTGAGGGCCCCACTCGAGTGTTCATCACAACCGCACAAAACCCTTGGTGGCACCTACCTTTCCAAATCAAGGAGGGAGACAGCAGGTTGCACATGTTTCACCCCAGCAAGCAGAAGAAGTGATCCAGTTTAGAGTTACCACACCTAACGTTCCCTGTGGCTAAACCCCCATGTTTGATCAGTACCGAGGCCTCGGTACGGTCCCGGGTCCAACCTGCTTGTGAAAGCGAGCGGCAGGAAGAACGCCATCCACCACGCTGCACAGGTAGCATCTCAGCAAAGAGGTGGTCCCCCAGGTGACGCAGCGCAACCAACACAACCCCCTGTGGATATGCCTTGTGCTACAGAAACCATGTGGTCCACCCCCAATCAACAGGAATACAAGGGATGGGAAGTGAAAAAAACACAGACAAAACACAAACCTAAAAGGTTACTGTAGAGCTAATGTCATTGCTAACGTGTTGAATTGCGGTACAATTTGCTGTGTCATGTTTTTATACAAGCGTGCAGTGACCATTTACATGTATAATGTGTGTGTTCTGTATTATTCCTGTCTATTTTTGTATGAATAATTTTCAATACGCGGACGATTGTTTTTCTATCCGGGGAGTATTGTGGGGGCTTTTATTTTGAAAAGGGAATGGTTGAACAACGCCACCTAGGTAAAACGAAGAGCCCTGGGAACTCAAGTTAGCTAAAAAGGTTATGGTTCTTTCATTTCGGAGGAGAGCAGTGGAACAGTGACAAAATAGGAGGCAGAGGATGAAGTACAATGGAAATAATTATTTATTTATCACAAAGTCCATAAAAAATATATAAAAGCTAAAATTGTCATTGATCTTCCCCACAGCCTGAGGTAAGTCCAGGACGTATATTCCCCACTCCACCTCCGTCAGTAAATCATTAGCCTTCCACGTAAGCACAAAGAAAGCAAACCAGTTCCAAGTCGAAGTGTAAAACGCACAGACTAGCCGCACAAGTCGTGACTACAGGCCATCAAAAACGAGAGATCGGTGTGGCGGGTTACTCAACCCAGCAGCTAGCACTGTATTGTGTAGCACGCTCCAACCAAACACACAATGTGTGGCCTGTACTCACAACAAGCCTGGGCCGTAGATGAAGTGCTGCTACCGTCCCGGTGTGGAGAAGTTTACTTAGTTCTCGCTGGTGATCTTCAGGAATCCGCACCAACTGACTCTGTCGCTGCTCTACTCTCTTGTGTAACGGCCCCGTGGGCTGATAGAGAAGGAGAAATGCAGACTCAGAAGTGAATGCGAGCGTTGCTCTTTTAATCACGGCTACTCTCTCACTGCCGCAGTACAACACATGTGTGTGAACATATTAAATAACTAAAGAAGCGACGACAGCACTATTGAGTTTCGTAGTCTCTTAAGGAGATCGGTAATCCTACACAAACACGACATGTTATCGCAGAGAATGAGAGATGGAGTGTAAAATACAAGAGTCGAACAGATTACCTTATAAGAAGATTTATTTACATTAATATTGCTTACAACCAAGAGCAATATGCACTCTCGCATTTGACCAGCGCTAGTTAAATGGCAGAAAGAGGATGTTCCCATGGGCTTAAATATCCAAATCTTAAACCAGTCAGAAACATCGACACATCCCCCAGTTCACTCTCAATGACCAATCGATATATTCCTAGTCATACCTTTATCAGTTAACCCCTCCCAGGCAGGATACCAGACCCCACCTCTGTTAATCACACCTAAAGCCATTTGCTGTTTGGGGCACAAAGGAATGCCCTGGGGGATGGGGGTCACTGAAGACCCAAAATCCACCACAATATGTGCAAATGACAAGACATGACAATGTGCGGTGGCACTAGAACGCCGGTGACGACAAACGCCGAAGCCTGTCCTGCCCCCGGTCTGCTCCCATTGGTTTATTGTCCTTTGCCAATAAGCTACTAGTTAGATGTCTTGTCACTGTGGGGGATTGTTAAAAGGATAACAATGAAATCATGATACCACATGCAAAACAAACATGAAAAGCATACACAGTTCCCAGAAAAGCATTCACTCCATGACACGTGGACGCGTTACTCTACCTGTGAATGGCTAAAATTATCGAAAATATAATGAACAATGAGACATTTGGTGATTCGGAAGACTTTTGGCAGGTCCTCATGAGCCAACAAAAATTACATGCATGGTTTGACACTTTTAAATCTTATAAAGACATTCGTGGTTCTAATTGTTGGTGATTTTTCATACAAAAATAATCACTTAGAAATACTGAAGAAGTTGGTTCATTACGACACGTTTGGGATGGAAATAGTCTGAAGTTGGTACGTTGTCACTGGCAACCGGGAGGATGGTTACATTGCATCTCCCACATCTGTTTAATCTCAACTCTCCAGCTGGTCTAGATAAACAACATGCAAATAACATTTAGAAGACATTGATATGAGAAAATCCTTAACAAATATAATACATGTTGATTTGTCAGCCCCATTTTATCTTTACCACCATCACCGGTCTCCTGATGTGTAAGACAAATACAAATAAATAATAGTACTCCACATGTCTTAAAACATCCCAATTAGACATACAATATCAAAAAGGATTCTTGTCATCAACAAGCTGTTATCTTCTGTCATCGTAGAGTAACAGCTGATCTTAATAGAATATATTCTTATTGATAGGAGCTGGTTCATCTCAGCTTTCAGGAGGCTCATATATATCCAGCGTGCCGATGCACAAATCTGTGTATCAACCATAGCCTTGCTAATTTCCAGGTTGCAACAGGTTAGATTTACTAATTATATTTCATTAAATGTGTGTAACCTTTATTTTAAATAGCTGTGCAGAGCATGGATTGTATTATCACTACTAATCAAATTCCGAGGAAACCCAATGGTGTGAACTTCGTCTTTTACTTACTAAATTGTAATCATGTTAACATAACAAACCTCTTCATCAAGGCCCTTTGTTTAATGTTGGGTACATTTTTCAATTAGTTTTTATTTTCCATGTACTACCGCTTATACATCACCGCCTGACCAATCAGCATTTGTTTGACAACCGGCATCGCTGAATACGCACAGCGTGTTTTTAGAAATGCGGAGGTGTGGATCTTTCTCTTCACCCTACAGAGGATACAGCGATCCAATTTATCACTGGCCTCAGAGAGACACTATCAGTAACCGAACGCCTTATTGAGAAATAAGTCTACGCTAAACGGCTCCTCCTTTTGAAGCGTGTGTGCATCACAGAGAAAATGAAATGACTCCAATGTGTAACTAATGTGCTAATTAGTTAGTGGCCCAAACCGCCAAGTCCACTCTTCAGTGCAACTGGTTTGGAACTCAAGACAAATGGCACCTCGTCCTCTCACTCGCGGATTGAATTTTACAAACATAACATTCAGGTTTTTCTTTTGGCCGGTCACGCGGTGCCGCTGAGCCGGAGACGGCAACATACCGAAAAAGAGGGGCCGTAAGGACATGCATAAAAAGCAGGAGAACCGTACAAAGTTAACCACACAGCCATCACATAAACCTCAGACAAACCTGCAAAGAACCCCCAGGGGGCCAACATCCTGCTAGTGTAGGGGGCACACACACACACCCTGGTAGGAGGCATCTGACTCATGCTGTAGTAAGCTGGTCCCCCCTGTGGAGAGACAAGTAAGAGAGCACCGACACCTCACACGACCCCCTGCAGTGGTAGCCAGGCAATGCCCTCCTCTGGAGAAAGAGGTTAAAAGCACGGAACGGCTCAGAAGCGAAGGTAAAACGTGTGTCCACCAAGCATGATGAGCTGTGCAGTGAGACGAAATGGGGAGACAGAGCGACATGCACCACAGGAAGGTCTGGGAGGAAGTCACCGGAATAGGACAGGACTGACCCAGGTCTGACCCATCATCTGACCCAGGACCGACCCATGTCTGACCCAGGACCAGACCGACCCATGTCTGACCCATCATCTGACCCAGGACCAGACCGACCCATGTCTGACCCATCATCTGACCCAGGACCAGACCGACCCATGTCTGACCCAGGACCAGACCGACCCATGTCTGACCCATCATCTGACCCGGGACAGGACCGACCCATCAAAAGGCTAATACCCTGTTTGCCAGGCTCCACGAGGCATGACAGAGACAGCAAAAAGCACCACAATGCAGAAACCGATGACCGTCTGCATTCTCCAAGAGCTGCAGGGCCCCACTGGAAAACGAGATGACATCAGCAGAAGTGGATCCACCACAATAGCCACCAAATGCTAACGAGCAATGGCAACTACACCGGATATGCGACATGCCACGTTGTCAAACACCCGGGTCGCTAATGTATAGTAGCATGCTAGCGGAAGAAGGGAGAAATCTCATGGAGCCACTCGACAGGAAGTGGAACGAGTGTAGAGGGCCAATGAGAGTTCAATGCCCAGAAGGTTGCTACAGGTTGCTATGAAAGCTGGCAAAGACTTTGTAAAGATTGGAGATGACACCCAACACCACTACCTCCATCTGCAATTCAGGGAGAATAATCGTTAGATCCTGCCCCTGGTGAGGCATGGACTGGGGGCAGAAAACATTCGACTGCCAGGCAGGTTTGAAAATGACAAACAAACCTGCAACTAAGACAGCAGTGAGTGAAAAAAACAGGGGAGGCTAGCCTCGGATTTGACCACATCCACAAGCGATGAAAGCCGCTGGAACCATCCAAAGGAACTACAGAGAACCATTGCACAGGCAACTGGTGCGACCCAAGCCTTTACCCTCTGCCTAGAACCACGGATGAAGGCGGAGCCGACCAGGCGAGTCCAGCAGAGGAGGCTATAATGAACTACACAGCAGAAGAATCACCCACTGACGAGAGGTCAGGGTAAGCCAGCGTCGGAATTGCACACACAGAAAATGCTCAGTACTGCAGAAGCACATTTTATTCCGAACGCACCCCGAAGTGTGATGTTCTACACAAGGCAGAACCTTTAAATGCACGCACGGATCCCCAGTGTAGCACAGAAGAGACCCGCTGAAAGGGGACCTTTGGATACATATTCTCGAATATGTTTCACCGGAGGACCAGATTCAAGGCACGAATGTGTGAAATGGAAGTACAGTTAAAATTCAATTTGGCCAAACCATCTTCATTAAATCATGTTCTCGCAATTACATTTTCAATCTCAGGTTTGTCTTAGGCAATATGCGCCAACCGTAATTAACATAAAAGGTGCTGTGTGGTGTTTGCTTACGGTCTCCTGTAAGGTACACGTTTTGTACTCTGGACATCTAAAAACGTCTACCGAACTCACCAAGCCTTTCCGTTGAAACCGCAATGAAGATGCTTTCGCGTCGTGGCTCTGTGAGAATCGCTCAAATATAGCACAGTCCATAGAGGACAATTACCATCAGATTAACCAGGTGAGTCTTTTGAACAAGGAAATGTCCAACTGGTCAGAGGGTCCTCACTCATTCAGATGGTGCGCCTGTGTGAAGGCCCTGGTGGTGCGTTGTGTTGTTGCTGGTGTGACTACGCTGTTTTTAGCCTGGCGATCATGGGGAGTACTGGGTGTGGTGTGATTGTACTTCTCTATTATCCACGGTAGTAATCACTTGAAGTTCATTTTCTAAGACATTTTTAAATGCGTCAGCGTAAAAAAAAAGACGATAATTTTTCACTAACTTCATGTGAATTTCTTCTGTTATGTCGGCTTTATGTCGGCTTACACCGTGACACAAGCAGACACATACAGTATGATTTTGTTCCATTGTGTGCATAGTGAGTTTGTCTTTCCCCAGCAGGCACGTCACATCATAACACACAGTCCAAATGCACCAGAGTCATATGTCAACCAACTACATTAACTGAGGCACAAGCGTGAAAAACATTCAGAGACATTGAGAGTTCTTAGCTCATTTTTAGCTGGGGAAAACATTATGCTGTCATTGTCTACCTGAACTCTGAGTCATAATAAGGTTTCTCTACTCTGATAAAAAGGGAAAACATATTTAACTAATATTTAAGCGCTTGGCCAAGCACACTGACTGATGCGCGCAAGCGATTTTGATAAAGATATATTGAACTACAGATTTACATATATTTCACGAAGGTTCTGCACACATCCTGTCGGGTCAAATGTATTAGTTAGTTGGTATTGTCAGATGTAGAGATGCAATCTAATTAATGCCGTCAGCTATAATCAATACCCACTCAGAGCCGGGTGATTACTTTAAAGCCTGTCGCTAATTTCTTTAATGATATTTCCTTATCCTCTATCCACTGAATATATTAGATCGCATTCGCTAACAACCACACCTAAATGTCTGTCCAATAGATTGCAAACATGTTACTCCTGTTTTAGAAAGACATTTTGAATTGCTAGCTGTCATTAGTCAATGGCGATTACCATCAATGGTGGTTATTAAAGCCAGGTGGATGATGTTGCCAGTAATCACAAATGCATGGTTTGTTAACTTAGCGCTCTGTGGTCCCGTGGGAACTGTGGTCCCGTGGGAACTGTAGTTCCAACCCAGATTGAACTTGACATCAGAGAGATTGGTCACGGCCAAGTGTGTCTCGGAGAATAAATAGGCGTGTCTCTGGTTTTCGGGTCACGTCAGCACCTGCGTTGCCCGAGGCAGCGCGGCGACCTTGCCAGACGTGTCACGTTATCGCCCACGGGCCACAGTGTGATGCATAGATCACGGCAATCTC
The DNA here is from genome assembly GCA_029465975.1 of Dallia pectoralis. Taxonomy (NCBI): domain Eukaryota; kingdom Metazoa; phylum Chordata; class Actinopteri; order Esociformes; family Umbridae; genus Dallia; species Dallia pectoralis. The sequence continues at coordinate 5,565,633 of CM055756.1, forward strand.
ATCGCGAGTGAACGACGAAAACATTCGCAATCTCATACGCTTGCTCTCCCATCTGGCACACGGTGGTGTTCACACACGCCCCCACTCTAAACAAACGCTCGCTAAAAAAACGGTTTTACGGAAAATGTGAAAAGTGTAATCCTATCGATTCCTCATACCGGAGGGAAGTGGCCGTAACCAACTGTATTGACGGAGTCAGAGCCGGCCAATTAAAAATGATCCATTGTTGAAATGTTCTGTTTATTCTTGTCCACCGTCTCCCCCCGACCCGGTAATAACACCTAGTCAGGTCCAGGATGTGCCGGACTGTTTTTGAAAAGGTCGCTGGAGCGAAGAGACCCGAACGTGCTCGGACTTTTCAAACTTAGCGAAAGGCTAAAGGGTACCGGAGTGGACGAGAAGTGTGGGTAGTCGGAGTGGTGGTTATGATGCAGTCAAAGTATTACAAAGTGTTCGCGCAATGGCAGCTGCAGATTATTCTTAGCGCACCCGGAGTTGATTTGTGCTGGATAAGAACGAACCACACACCCGTCCTGCCTGTTACAGCTCCTGGACTGATATATTGAGGAAAACACACGATACATACAAGCACAGGGACACATCACATACATTTAGCCATTTTTGGAGGCTAATCTGTCTTTACATTACATGGATGCCAAAGGACAGGAGAACTGTGTAGGTTTTAGTCACCAATTAGGCAAAACACTCCGATGCTTAGCTTATGCGTTGTCACGACTAGCCAACAGGTGAAATCCTCTCACAGACACTCCTCAAACCTGTCAAGATTCATCCCACACTAAAGACAAATTGTTAAAACATAGTAAATCGACCAGAGGCTGCTGTTTGGTTTCGGTCTGCAACTGGTTTACCATGAAATACTTAGCCCGGAGACAGAACAATATGCTAGCTTTTTTATCAGAGGGAACCAGCAGTGCCCCACACAGGGACAGGTCTCTCTTCTCTCAGCATGAGGACTGTGTGATGGATGAATGACGCCAGCAACCCTCCTTTGCCCTACAGAAGAATCTTTAGGAATCTTATTTTCCTGCACCAGCAATTCAACTAGCACAGTTTATAAAAAACGACCTTAACAATACTGTTACCCCGAACACAGGCAGATAATATTCACATAGCTTAACAAAGTTATCTCATTTGCTTTACTACAGAACATTTTACATCTTCATTGTGGGTGCTTGGCTGAGCGACTCCTCCGTAGTTATTCGCAGATATTAGGTAACCGCAGTGTTCAGGGACACCATTAAACGTTTTCCCATGTCAGCTTGGGATTCGATTTGGCAATCTTTGGTCAGTGCTAGGCTAACTGCAGCGCGACTGAGGCTTCGCGATAACGAACCAGTGAAATGGATTACGCGTAGTAATAACACTCGCCATTTAAATGGCTGATTCAGCTCCTTAAACATCAGCCTGTGAGTCAGCATAACAGGGCATGCTGGGACATCTGAACGGGTGCCCTGAACAGGAGACACAGCAGACAAAAAAAACACCGGCTCATTACTAGAGGTGGTCCGAATACTTAGACTATTTTGGGTTTGATCGATAGCTTTGTAATTTATATAATAAGACAGGCGCATCCCCAGACATCGCAACCACGTCGACCTCGAAAACAACCCAAAGGACACCGTTTGTGAACCCGATCACGGAGAAGAGAAACAGAGTTCACGGCAATGGATTAGTTAAGGAGCGGTTCTTTCTCTGGAGAAGATACTGTTTGTATTTATTTTTATATCATATCGAGTCTCTTGCATTTTTAAACGTAGGAATAGCCGACTATAGGCAGGCTAGTTGGTTACAATCTGGGTTAGGCATCAAGCATTGTCTTCTTTGTTTATTTGTCCAAGAGCGTCAGATTATTTCTGATACAACTAGCCAACCTGCTGCCTTTTGTGTTTAATTATGAAACATTAATTGTTCGACTACGTTCCATGGCCAACAACCAAGATTGGGATCGCAGGTGCCACACCACAATCCTTTAACAACGTCAATCCATCCCTGGTAGCATTGAACCAGTTTTACCCAACCCTCTGTTACACCCCTGGCCGTTGACGTTTTAAACACCAAGCCGCAAAAACAAAGATCTACTTAGAGGAAAAGGTCGCTATTCTTTGTCGGCTTATTGTGATTCAGGCGATGTGTAGGCAAGTTGTTCGTGATTCAAACGTCCTCATTCAGCGTGTAAACAGCAATGGCAGCTACATTAATAAACGGTATGGAACTGTGAGAAAAAGGTAATTGCTCGCATTCAGTCAATGACTGCTTGACCTACATTTGTACTTTAACCAAACGCTTCGTGCAGTTCGCCGCCTAGTTGTTCACGGCCCTGACAGGGATTACGGCCCACTTCAATGCCAAACAGCTTTTTGAATGGCGTGGGTCTTCGAGAATAAACTGTTAATTATTTTAGGTCTTGCTACATCAATTTAATTCGGCTTAAGCTTTGACTGGGCCGTTCCAAAACGTTATATTTATTACTATTCAGCCGCACTGATGTAGAGTTGATAATGCGTTTTGGGAGATCGTGTGGCCGCGTGACGCAGACTGGCATATAGGATGACATAGGACCTCTGTTGTCCAAAAACGTACATTTTATCAGCTGAAATGCTTCCCAAGCTATTGTCTCTGGACCAGGGAACATGACCACCACGTTCCCTGAGGAGAGAAACAGACATCCTGAAGCGACCCATCCATTTGGCGAGATCGAGTGTGATCAATACCAGACAGCGTCGTCATTACACTGGTCTCGTTGCGTATGTGCTGAGGAGGGCTGCGCTACAGAATCCAATCAGAGAGGACAAACTGCAGAGTAGGTTTATCATTATGATTTAGAAAACTCACCCAATCGCCCATCGTCTCTAATGTCATCTAACCTTCCGCCGATTGCTCCAATACTGCGGACCACGGCTAATATCCGTAATGACAGCAGTGATCTCTCAGGGCTCGACTTACCAAGGGAAAGGTCAATGTGTTAAAACAGGGAGGCTGTATCACCCACACCTACAGGAATTGTCACGCTGTAAATTAAATGTATAAAAAACAAAAAGGTTAACTATGTTGATGAATGTGACGAGAAACACGCAAACAATTCAATATTTTGCCTCAGTGAGCGAGGAGCATCAGGTAAGAAAGATTAATTGAAGAAGAGATTCTGGTTGTACGTTAGAACAGACTTTCTGTATGTTAAGCCTGCTCTCGTCTTTCTTCTCGTTGTTTTATGCTGGATCATCCCAGTGTTGATGTCTCTAAAAGGTTAACTTCTGCTATCAGCATTGCTGTCTTTTATTAAGTACAGTGCCTTGCAAAAGTATTCGGCCCCCTTGAACTTTTCGACCTTTTGCCACATTTCAGGCTTCAAACATGAAGATATACAACTGTATTTTCTGGTGAAGAATCCACAACAAGTGGGACACAATCATGAAGTGGAACGAAATTTATTGGATATTTCAAACCTTTTTAACAAGTTAAAAACTGGAAAATTGGGCGTGCGAAATTATTCAGCCCCTTTACTTTCAGTGCAGCAAACTCTCTCCAGAAGTTCAGTGAGGATCTCTGAATGATCCAATGTTGACCTAAATGACTAATGATGATAAATAGAATCCACCTGTGTGTAATCAAGTCTCCGTATAAATGCACCTGCTCTGTGATAGACTCATAGGTCCGTTTAAAGCACAGAGAGCATCATGAAGAACAAGGAACACACCAGGCAGGTCCGAGATACTGTTGTTGATAAGTTTAAAGCCGGATTTGGATACAAAACGATTTCCCAAGCCTTAAACATCCCAAGGAGCACTGTGCAAGCGATAATATTGAAATGGAAGGAGTATCAGACCACTGCAAATCTACCAAGACCCGGCCGTCCCTCTAAACTTTCAGCTCATACAAGGAGAAGACTGATCAGAGATGCAGTCAAGAGGCCCATGATCACTCTGGATGAACTGCAGAGATCTACAGCTGAGGTGGGAGACTCTGTCCATAGGACAACAATCAGTCGTATACTGCACAAAGCTGGCCTTTATGGAAGAGTGGCAAGAAGAAAGCCATTTCTTAAAGATATCCATAAAAAGTGTCGTTTAAAGTTTGCCACAAGCCACCTGGGAGACACACCAAACATGTGGAAGAAGGTGCTCTGGTCAGATGAAACCAAAATCGAACTTTTTGGCAACAATGCAAAACGTTATGTTTGGCGTAAAAGCAATACAGCTCATCACCCTGAACACACCATCCCCACTGTCAAACATGGTGGTGGCAGTCTCATGGTTTGGGCCTGCTTTTCTTCAGCAGGGACAGGGAAGATGGTTAAAATTGATGGGAAGATGGATGGAGCCAAATACAGGACCATTCTGGAAGAAAACCTGATGGAGTCTGCAAAAGACCTGAGACTGGGACGGAGATTTGTCTTCCAACAAGACAATGATCCAAAACATAAAGCAAAATCTACAATGGAATGGTTCACAAATAAACATATCCAGGTGTTAGAATGGCCAAGTCAAAGTCCAGACCTGAATCCAATCGAGAATCTGTGGAAAGAACTGAAAACTGCTGTTCACAAACGCTCTCCATCCAACCTCACTGAGCTCGAGGTGTTTTGCAAGGAGGAATGGGCAAAGATTTCAGTCTCTCGATGTGCCAAACTGATAGAGACATACCCCAAGCGACTTACAGCTGTAATCGCAGCAAAAGGTGGCGCTACAAAGTATTAACTTAAGGGGGCTGAATAATTTCGCACGTCCAATTTTCCAGTTTTTTATTTGTTAAAAAGGTTTGAAATATCCAATAAATTTCGTTCCACTTCATGATTGTGTCCCACTTGTTGTGGATTCTTCACCAGAAAATACAGTTGTATATCTTCATGTTTGAAGCCTGAAATGTGGCAAAAGGTCGAAAAGTTCAAGGGGGCCGAATACTTTTGCAAGGCACTGTATATATATGTATGTATGAAGAAAAGGTTTGAGATACCCAATTTAGGTGTGTAGCATCATACCAGCTTTACGATAACTGGGTCTTCTTCACCATATTTGATGGGGACTTCTCCGTATTGTAGGGATATGGTATACATTTTAATTATCCAGAAGAATAACAAACACTATAGAAAACAACAATTTTTCATTAGCCATCTCAATGTAGCAAGTATTGCTCATTCCGACTTCACATGAAGTAACAGTTCCTAAATAAAATACAACCGTTTTTCAAACCCCAACAGCATACATTTATTTTTGTTTTAGAGAACAATATTGTGACTACATCTAAATCGATTGGTCTGTTTGTTGAGTAAAAACTCCGGAGTCCGGAGCTCAGCGAACACAGGGTTATTTAATGTTAGCGGCCATATAAATCATATAATAATCCCCAATGGGAACTGGTCACACTTGTGACAACAATAATCCAAACAGTTTTAGCACTTTAGATGTTAAATTGTCAAAAGACAGACAATCAACTCCACCATAACTCGTAACATCAAACAATACCACACAAGGACATGACCCAACACATGAAGCCTATATACGTTACTAATGGGAGAATGGGCACCAGGTGTGTGCAACAGACAAGACAGACAATGTGATGATGAGCGGCTGGTGGCCACTAGAAAGCCGGTGATAATGAACGCCGATGCCTGCCCCTAGATGGCAGTAGAGTAGCTTCGGAGGGATTCGTGACAGCTATGTACCCTATAATTAAACACCACACTGAACATACTCTTTCAGCTCATCCTGTTTACCTATCATCGGATGGGGCAAAGCATTAGAGGCCCTTAAGGCATATATATTCCATTTTTAAATTAGATTTTGTAGAAAATGCATTATCCATCGTCTCTGATACATGTATGAAGGAATCTGTGATGTTTGACGTTCTGTCTGTTTGTATATTTGTACACGTGCATTTTCTGCTTCTCTCACATTCCTGAGTCTACATTGACTCTAGGAATATTAATGGTCTTTCTCTTTGCTCTACACTCTCTATGCACTGCTCTCTCTCTGCTCTGCTCTCTCTATGCTCTGCTCTCTCTATGCTCTACTCTCTCTATGCTCTGCTATCTCTGCTCTCTCTGCTCTGCTATCTCTATGCTCTGCTATCTCTATGCTCTGCTCTCTCTGCTCTGCTATCTCTATGCTCTGCTCTCTCTGCTCTGCTATCTCTATGCTATGCTCTCTCTATGCTCTGCTAACTCTATGCTCTGCTATCTCTATGCTCTGCTCTCTCTGCTCTGCTATCTCTATGCTCTGCTCTCTCTGCTCTGCTATCTCTATGCTCTGCTATCTCTATGCTCTGCTCTCTCTGCTCTGCTATCTCTATGCTATGCTCTCTCTATGCTCTGCTAACTCTATGCTCTGCTCTCTCTTTGCTCTGCTATCTCTATGCTATGCTCTCTCTATGCTCTGCTATCTCTATGCTATGCTATCGCTATGCTCTCTCTATGCTCTGCTATCTCTATGCTATGCTCTCTCTATGCTCTGCTAACTCTATGCTCTGCTCTCTCTTTGCTCTGCTCTCTCTATGCTCTGCTCTCTCTGCTCTGCTATCTCTATGCTCTGCTATCTCTATGCTCTGCTCTCTCTGCTATCTCTATGCTCTGCTATCTCTATGCTCTGCTCTCTCTTTGCTCTGCTCTCTCTTTGCTCTGCTATCTCTATGCTCTGCTCTCTCTGCTATCTCTATGCTCTGCTCTCTTTGCTCTGCTATCTCTATGCTCTGCTATCTCTATGCACTGCTCTCTCTCTGCTCTGCTATCTCCATGCTTCTCTCTCTATGCTCTGCTCTCTCTATGCTCTTCTCTCTCTATGCTCTGCTATCTCTATTCTCTGCTCTCTCTGCTCTGCTATCTCTATGCTCTGCTATCTCTATGCTCTGCTCTCACTGCTCTGCTATCTCTATGCTCTGCTCTCTCTACTCTGCTATCTCTATGCTATGCTCTCTCTATGCTCTGCTAACTCTATGCTCTGCTCTCTCTTTGCTCTGCTCTCTCTATGCTCTGCTATCTCTATGCTCTGCTCTCTCTGCTCTGCTATCGCTATGCTCTGCTCTCTCTGCTCTGCTATCGCTATGCTCTGCTATCTCTATGCTCTGCTCTCTCTGCTCTGCTATCTCTATGCTCTGCTCTCTCTGCTCTGCTATCTCTATGCTATGCTCTCTCTATGCTCTGCTAACTCTATGCTCTGCTCTCTCTTTGCTCTGCTATCTCTATGCTATGCTCTCTCTATGCTCTGCTATCTCTATGCTATGCTCTCTCTATGCTCTGCTATCTCTATGCTATGCTCTCTCTATGCTCTGCTAACTCTATGCTCTGCTCTCTCTTTGCTCTGCTCTCTCTATGCTCTGCTCTCTCTGCTCTGCTATCTCTATGCTCTGCTATCTCTATGCTCTGCTCTCTCTGCTATCTCTATGCTCTGCTATCTCTATGCTCTGCTCTCTCTATGCTCTGCTCTCTCTTTGCTCTGCTCTCTCTTTGCTCTGCTATCTCTATGCTCTGCTCTCTCTGCTCTGCTATCTCTATGCTCTGCTCTCTTTGCTCTGCTATCTCTATGCTCTGCTATCTCTATGCACTGCTCTCTCTCTGCTCTGCTATCTCCATGCTTCTCTCTCTCTGCTCTGCTATCTCTATGCTCTGCTATCTCTATGCTCTACTCTCTCTATGCTCTGCTATCTCTATGCTCTGCTCTCTCTGCTCTGCTATCTCTATGCTCTGCTATCTCTATGCTCTGCTCTCTCTGCTATCTCTATGCTCTGCTCTCTCTGCTATCTCTATGCTCTGCTATCTTTATGCTCTCTCTATGCACTGCTCTCTCTTTGCTCTGCTCTCTCTATGCTCTGCTATCTCTATGCTCTGCTCTCTTTGCTCTGCTATCTCTATGCTCTACTCTCTCTATGCACTGCTCTCTCTCTGCTCTGCTATCTCCATGCTTCTCTCTCTCTGCTCTGCTATCTCTATGCTCTGCTATCTCTATGCTCTGCTATCTCTATGCTCTGCTCTCTCTATGCTCTTTCCCATAGGCGTCATGATTGTGGATTAGAATAAACATTTGCATGTTTGTGACATTTCTGTTTCTTCGAGGCAGGTTAAAAATGCAATAAACATTACAATATTTTACACATATTTATGCTAACAATTTAATTAACGTTAATGTTATTTTGAGTTTTTCACGCAGGCGGTCCTCTGTGTGTGGGATTTCCGTGAGCGCGTGTGGGCTGAATGCGTGTGTGACCCCTCAGTGCTAAATATATTATTTTAGTTTTGTCGTCAACGTCTCTAGCGATCAAATCACACGGAGCTGCCGGAGTGCATCAGCTTTACATACAGCATGTGACAGAACCGCAAGCCGGTCGAAATGAGTCAAGCCCCCGCAAAGTTGAAATGCAGCAAATTAAACATATTTTCTTCCTTCTTCTGGTGTTGTTTGTGTTTCCATAACAGCCACACAGTTTGCTAAACCCAAGTGAGTCATAAAAGTGTAGGAATGATAGCCCAACCAAGTCTTGGTCAGCTGGATAATGATTTAAATGAGCCGTAGCTCCAACACACAGGGCTGATCCTACTAGAATACCAAGCCCCTTACACATGCTACCCTTTTCCTATATCGTGTGTGCCACAAGGACCAACAACTCAAAGAAATGTGGGTGCCATTTGAAATGCAGAAATACTGGTGTCTTTCCGAGCTGGGCTCTAAGCTGTGAACTGCTAGAAGCAAGAAGAGGGAAAAAATTATTTTACACAGACAAGGGGAAAAGGCTTGACTTTGCCATTAGCACGAGACTAGTGGGTTGAAAACCTCCTGAATGACAATGTTGATGCTGATTTTAGGATTTATCTGACAAATCTAATTCTAATGTAGTATAAATATGCAGAAATAAATCATCGTTACAACAATGTATACATATAACCATATATGGCACCTCCTGAATAATCAACATAGAATTCTGTGGGGTTCATTGTATATTTATCACCCTAACACAAAGGGATGCCCATTTGCTCTTTACTATCCGTTCCTCCTTGTGTTGTATTTCATGCATTACATGTGCATGCTGTATTTCCTGTTAAAACCGTCCAGTATATAGTAAGAAAATGTGTGGGTGCAAATGGGATGTAAATGTTAAGAGAAAAGATTCCCGCAGGCGATCTCACTGGAGAGCTGTTCTAAGCTTCCACTTTCAGAAGCCATGAAAAGTCTGTCTTTTTAGTCCATCTGCTATGGTGATGATGGGTCGAGCTCAGGAGAGTCAGTTGGCAATGACTTGCCATATGTGCAAATGTTTGACTGCAAACCATACATGAAGGCTTGTTGTCTAAGATGACAACAGAGCTTTTGTCTTCTCCTCGTTTGTCTTGAAAATCACCTTTAATTCAATCTGACATGAATTATTTTTGTTGTGTTCGCGTTCCCCACGATGAGGGCAAGATGATCGAAGACTAAGTTATGTTACTAACAGCACCCAGAAATCTCAACAAAAAGTCCAGTACGATTTCACATTCCGCAGGGTTGTTTTTAAGTTTTCTACAGTTGTATATGAGTAATTCAGAGAAGACCGAGAGTGAGGTAGAGAAGACTGAAAGACAAAAAGGCAAAGCAATAATTTGGCAGGGTGATGCTTTTTTCCTCTAAGCGCAGGCATTTACACACACACACACGCACACATGTGCAGGCATACACACACACACACGCACACATGTGCAGGCATACACACACACACACACACGCACACATGTGCAGGCATACATACACACACACACGCGCACACATGTGCAGGCATACATACACACACACACGCGCACACATGTGCAGGCATACATACACACACGCACACATGTGCAGGCATACATACACACAAACACACGCACACATGTGCAGGCATACATACACACACACACGCGCACACATGTGCAGGCATACATACACACACACACGCGCACACATGTGAAGGCATACATACACATACACACGCGCACACATGTGCAGGCACACACAAACACTTAGACCCACCTAAACCCACTCTTTTGCTGCTCCTGTTGCGGTAATTATTGGTAGCGGCAGACAAACCAGGAGGGACAAAGGACGTAGCGAGAAAGAGTAATGGGAGAGAAGGAAAGAGACAAAAAGACAAAGACTTAAATATTCTTATCGCTCGCTATCTCACTGTTTGGATAGACAGCGCTGTCGCGCGGAAAGAGAGGAGAGAAGCGCTGAGAGGAGAAATGTTTTAAAGACGAGAGGAACAGCCTGCCTAGCCAGGAGAACGACCGGAATACTGAGGAGAACAGGACGATATCTGTGAGAAGATGAGCGAGAACTAGGGGAGTGAACATGAAGGAGAGAGAGAGAGACAAAGTGCACAGCCCCATGCACTCTCGTGTAAACGTGTGCGTGCAGGGACGAAGAAGAAGAGGAGAAAAAACCTGTTTTAAGGGAGGAGCCGAAAAGGCGCTGGACATGAGAGAGGAGGAGGAGCATGAGAAAGGAGGAGGAGCACGAGGGCAAGTTGATGAATTTGATTTGGAGAGACATGACATTTTTTTTAAAGGGGAACGCAGGAGGAAGTCTGGAGAGACTGGAGAAACGCTGGGAGCCGAGTGTGACTGAACAGATTTTCTATCCACTCTGGTCAGGTCTCACACAGGGATACGCAGTGTGCGCTTGTTCATGTGCTTCTCTCACTGTGTGAGAGTATCTGTGCGCGTCCGGGAGCGAGCTGCGTGTCTGCACAGAGGATCTGGCCGTGTGCATAGTCACCTGCAGGACACAACACATGCTCCTTCACCCGAGAGAGAGAGAGAGGAGGAAAAGAGAGAAAAAGACAGAGTTAAAGTGTGACAGATGGGAAGAGGGGAGGGCTGGGAGCCAAGAGGGTAAATGTGAGCTCGCAGAGAGCCGGAGAAGAAAATAGCAAGAGAGAAAAACCAAGGCAATTAGAGATGCGTGGCTGCTCGCGTCAGCGGCGGAACAGAGAGGCGTCCAGCCTCTTCTCGCGGGGTTGTCGGATGGGCGAAGCAAGTTGAACCAGGCAGAGCATCGCGGAGCGGAGTGACGGCAAAATCCGAACAGTCGGCAGCCGGTTGACAGAGAGGAGACCTCCGGAGGAGCGGACCGGCAGGACGAGTCATTCTTTGACAGGCTGCACCAGATCGAACCACAACCGCCTCGAGACTCACTGCTCTCTTGTCATCACTTCTTCATCCTCTTTTCTTTGATTCTGTCTGTTTCGCTAAGCTCATCTTGACGCTTTTTCTCAGAGTCACTCCTCCCCCTCTCTTTCCCTTATTTCACCCCTCTCTCTTTCTATCTCTCTCTCGCTCTCTCTCGCTCTCTCGTTCTGGCTCTTGCTTTCGCTCTGTCATACGAACTGTGGTGGCCGCTGAATTCGCTCATGTAGAAGCTGCATCGCTTGGCGCACATTTGCCCGGTTGAATGTCTGTTTTCTTCCGAGTTGGTCGAGGAAATTGCACGGACTGAGAGACAAGCAAAGTAACAAGTAGCAGAGGATTAAAACCGGACAAGAACGGAAAATAAGACACCGCAATTGAGAACTTGTGATTTTCTGTGTATGTGTGTGAGAGTCTATATTTTGCACATAGAGTCTAGCAACAGTAGGGCCAGATACGCACACATCCAGGTGTGGGTTACATCAGTGGGGCTACCGGTACTCTGGAGCTCCATGTGGGCCCCGGCCCCTGAGGCCTGGCCGGGAGAATATGCCTGTCCCGCGGCCCTAGGAGCACTGTGGGCAGCCATGGCTCTAGAGGGGCGCTGTCACCAGCGGGGATCCCCAGCCGTGACGCGGAGTGGTCGTCTGCGTCGCCCCGCAAGGCCCGGCCTGTCCTCCATCACTTCCACTCTACTGGCCCGGACACGTTTGCACGGCCTCAGGCACGTGAGCGTCCCCGGCGGCTCAATTGGCCATCGGGCCTTCTGGCTGCTGGCCATGTGCACCTCACTCGGCCTGCTTCTCTCCTGGTCGTCCAACCGCCTGCTCCACTGGCTCTCCTTCCCCACGTACACACGGGTCCACACCGAGTGGGCCAAGGAGCTGCCGTTCCCGGCGCTCACTATCTGCAACAATAACCCTATTCGGCTTTACAAACTCACCAAGAGTGACCTGTACTTCGCCGGTCACTGGCTGGGCCTGCTGCTGGCCAACCGGACGGTGAAGCCCATGGTGCTGGACCTTCTCCAGGAGGACAGCCAGGCCTGGTTCAGCAAGCTGTCAGACTTCAGACTGTTCCTGCCGCCCAGGAATTTCGAGGGCACAAACATGGAGTTTATGGACAGACTGAGTCATCAGCTGGACGACATGCTGCTCTCCTGCAAGTACCGGGGTGAACAGTGCGGTCCCCAGAACTTCACATCTGTAAGTTCCGTCCCATTTTCGAGCACATTTTCATCTTGTCATTTTCAATGCGGGGGCTTAACTTCTCAGGCTGTTATTCTGACACGCCCCGTTGGCTCTCATCTTCTCTGGTGGTTTATCCTGAAATGCATCTCTGACAGCGAGTACTTTATAATGCTGCTGTTATTGAACTTCACAACTGCGGTAGGCAATTTTTTATTTGTCAATATTTATTTCAACTCCTATCTTTTAAGTGAACAGAGTCGTCTGTCTCCGGAGTCGTATTTTTCTACTAAAACATTGACCAACGGTGCTCAGAATGTCTTCGTATTCATTGACTGTATCCAGGATTTGCTTCATGTGTTGTAGCTTCTCCCAGTCTTGTTGTGGTCTGTGGCTTAGAGCTCTGTAGGCCAGAGTTGTTCTGCCCTGTAGAGCCTGTTTCCTCAAAGCCTCTTTTGTCCAATATCTGTGTTTTGATGCTCTCTTTTTGTCCCTCCCTCTGCCTCTCCCTGCCTTTGTGTGCCCGGCCTTCCTGCGATGCCCTGAGAGTGGCAAGCATTATCTGCTTGGTGACACAAGGACTCTTTGAAACTTTATCATTTTTCTTTTTAGCTGACTACATTGGCCCCGAAGCCTGTACAACTGTGAATGTGTGGCACTACCGTATTTATAAAGTTGGGCCATTTGAGTCTACGGCTATATGGTACACAGTCTCTTTTTCACTCACCCCAGTTTACAGGTTGTTTCTTAAACACATTTTAATTTTAAAAAGTCATGTGATTACGAGAAAGAATTATACAGTGTACTACTTTACCTTTTTATGCAGTAAGAGTATTACAATTCAGTGGCATCCCGTTATACTCCTTCATAAACAATAAACCCCCTAATAAAATGGCCAGCCTTCAATGTCCTTGCCTTGACAGGAATAGATGGCCTTTAATAGGTTTAAACGCAGAGTTTGATTAAACCACACCAGTGCTTTAGTTATCAGTCTCCACTATTGACGATCTAACCATGCAGAATGTGATGAAAAGCGAATAAGAGCTCAGTTACACAACTGTCAGTATAAATCCCTGTAATAACGGTTGAAACTAATCTCAATCTGATGTGCCTGTCCTGACTGGATTACACATGACTTCATTTAAAACTCTCACCTCGGGTTCTTCTCAGTTTCGGTGGCTGAGGGCGTTGATATACACTGTGCGGACTGCAGCCGCAGTAATAGACATTGGCGTGCACGAACCAATCGTCTCCGGATCTCAGTGTTTGTTTTGGGTTTCTATGTGTGCAATGGATTTCCGTGGATGTGAATCACCAGGCACTGTTCAGTCGTTTGCTTCAGCCTGGCGTTGTTGCGTCCTTCTGCGCTTGCACACGTCACATCGGGAGCACGGGGATGTGGGTGGAGTGAATCGTATCAGGGGCCTGTTTGTTTAAGTTGTGTGGACGGTGTTAGGCGCTGACGCGTATTGTGTGTACGGCGGTTGTGTGTTGTTTCTCAGCATGGTTGTGTGCCTGGTATACTGTGTCATTCTCACTGAGACAGCCTGATACCTGTGAGGCCTTCCTCTCTCTCTCTCGTCTCCGTCCACGGGGTTCATCTCATTAGCTTGTCCCTGCGACGCAAATGAAGGCTAGCTCATTATCGTTGTATTTAGAGCAGCGCCACCATTGCACCCTACTGATGAGGGGATAACATTGATTAACTGTAAATGGCAGTTAGCCTCCACATGGTATTGGATGTACAGTGTGTGTGTGTGTGTGTGCGTGTGCGTGTGCGTGTGCGTGCGTGCGTGCGTGCGTGTGCGCGTGTAGAGTCTGTGGCGTGTGCACGCATACGTGTTCATGCATTTTTAAGCCTCTCGTCACACGAAGGTTAGTTATGACAGGCTTAGCAGCGGAAAATAACGATTTGAACGGCAAGCCAAAGCGAGCGAGAAAACCGAGAGAGCAGGACATGAGGTGAGCTCACAAAGAGGCAGAGCAAGAATGACATAGGTAGAAAAAGTCAACGGGGTATTGCGGCTGGGGATTTTAATGAGGGGCCGTTATTCAACTCAACCTCCAGCGGCGGCAGACTCCCCTGTGTCAAATCTATCACGGGGAACAGGAAATACAGGATGGCTCCGCGGATCGATAAATCCATAGGTGTTTGCCATGGTTTATGGAGGTCCATTTCGCTCTCGGCCCTATTATGTCACAGATAGAGATCTATACTGAACGAAACCACACTTTTGTCCATTTAACAGGCACGGTTCACTGCGCCACAATCACCTGGGACATACGGCCCTATTAACCAAACCCTTGTCCATATTATTATTTATCACACCTTATTAAAGCAGCCATCGCGAGCTTATGGATTATCTACGGTATATTACATATCTGTATTAAGCCTTTGGTTGAAACAGCTGGATTTGACTATAAAATCAAGCGTTCTGAGCGGGAAATAGACAGTCTTAATGTATTAGCTACGTTGTGAGGACGGCAGTTAGCTGACAGGTTATAACATCTGACCGGTAGAAGAGAGGTCGATGTATCGAGTCCAATAGCGGTTGACTTCTTTGCTTAGATACAACAACAGATCTTGACCGCTGACTGTTGCCAAGTCGTTGCTGTAAATGAAAATGATTTATCTGTCAATTAATCTGGCGATAGAATGCTGAAACGTTTGCTATTCAGCGTACAGTCACGTTGTGTATGCCACTTAAGGCAATCCCGGCCTTCATTGTATTGCCTGGAGAATCTTCGCATGGCCTTACTGAGTTAGTAATATTTGCCATCTATTAAATATAGTGAGTCACATGACTGCTAAAAATAGCTCCAAAAAGTGGCAAGTTGTGTATGGAAGACCCCTAGCAATGTCATTAGAGACTGGAAGCCTCAGTTTTTTTGCGATACAATATCTTCACAGAGGAAATATTCAGTCACAACTCATGGCATCGCCCACATTAAAAAAAGGAAAAAAGTAATTTTATTATAAAATTACCAGGGTGTTATGCAAAGCTTTACCTGAGTGAAAGCGTTCTTGCTGTATTTTGTAGAACGTTTTTCATTTTCACAGACACAGAAGTGATCGCTATGAAAAAAGCTAACAACCAATGTCTCTTACCACTGAACATTTAAACAACAGGTCAACTTCAGGGGATGAACTGCAATCAGTGTTCAATATGGCGATGGTCCCGGGATCCCAGTTTACATATGAAGACGAATCCCTACCTACAATATCATCCATTCATCTCAAATGTCACAAATCATTTAATTGTGGTACACATTTGGTACGAATTTTGCTGAAGTACATTTTGCTCCAACCTTCCCACGATACGTTTAAACCAGTGATCCTCTGACCATTGTCCTCCACCAGGTATCTTTAACATCATCGCACAATGCAAAGTATGTTTTACAGGCAGATTGACATGACAAATGCAAAAGGCAGCCACGTTCTGTAGATTTTCGCACTAATTTGTCTTTCAACCAATCAAATCAAACCTTTTGGTGTCAGATTTTTTGTGCTGAATTTAACTTTTAGATCATGCTATTGTGATTTTTCATTAACGTATTTGGGGCCAAAAATCTCCACTCCCGCTGATATAGCCAGCGATGCAGGGAATGGTGTATCATATCGTGTTTCATTTGTTGACAAGAAAACATGTTTTAATAAAAAAAAACATTTATCTGTCAAATATATCAAATATACCAAAAGGTGACATGGCGGCTTGAGTTCAAGCCTGTATACTTGCTCTGGAGATGGAGGTGAGTTTTAATATCGGATAAAGAATACGCTCTCTGGCCAGTTTATTGGGTACAACCGTTTATTATCGTGAACGTAACATGACATGGCCTTTACTGGTCATACTGATACAAAGGGAATATGCTTGCATGCGCTGTTTGGGGAGATACAATAGAAGATCAATATGAGACCATTCTCTTCTCCCGCCGTGTTTAAAGGATTTTCGTATTCATTGCTTGAACACACATTGGCCATCTAGTTAAAACACCAAGATAATATTACTGAACCTGTGTGAGTATTCTAGCCGAAGGCGCGTTGTTACCGGCATCAACGAAACATTTCACCAGGTTCGCCACTAAAGAGATGCACAAAGGCTTTTTTGGATAACGTTTAATTTCACAAAGCTGGCTAGTTTGGCAAGCAACGTGTTACAACACAGCCTAGTGGATGTTTCTTGTCCACAACTCAGGTTCGAGTTGGCTTGATTCTATATTCTCAAACTCATGTTCTCTAGGAAACCGATACTTTACCTTGTTTACTAAAAGCTTGTAGGTGTAGGTGATACACAAATAAAGTACACTCTAGGGTGGACGTCTCAAAGTATATGACAAAGAAATACAGCTACTCTATATATGCTCACATCTGGTGCGTCAAGCCTCGGGACAGCTATGTATAAGCAAAATAACAAACATATCTAGGGTCTGTTCCAAAATTGGTATCTATATATAGCTTAGATTTTTATAACTTAATGTTGGTTCATGTTTTTTCTTCATGCTATAAGTATTATCAGGCTGGAAATTACATTTTGCTCTATACAAAAGCAGGTCAATGATTCTAGACGGCACTGTTTATTATGAATTACCAAAGAACGGGTTGAAAACGACCCCATTGTGAAATCCCAGAGTGTAAATTTAACCTTAGGAAACACTTTTCTCCCTAGTCTAGGCGTTGTAGGCGAACTTGGTTTTTCCATAGCTTTTACGTTCATTGTGCTCATCAACAAACTGGTTATTTCGGTATTCTCACATGGCTTTGAATACAAATGCATAGCCAAATTGCATCTATTAAACTCTGCTAACCCATGGCGCCTGATACAATCACTTATTACAATTTTAAATGTGAACTGTCAGTCTGCCACTGGCAAGTCACATAATTCCTTGTTCCCTCGTTATTCAGAGCCCATAATTACATTCTGTTTCATTGGCCGAAGTTCTTAAGCTAATGAAAAAGTGCCCGTGTTCGTATGTTTGAGTTTGAGATATTACTTTAGTGAATTAATTGTATTCTCAATTGTGAGCCATTGCTTTTAGATTGTTCTTCAAAGTATGAAGTTAGGCCCGTGGAACTTGTTTACTCACAGCGCCTCAAAGTGTTCTGTGTTGTGGGGCGAGAATGGGATCCCGCCTCGACTAATTACATTAGCGGAAATTAACCTCTTGCGCGAAACCTTCTAAATGTAATTTTCTTTCCTTACAGTGGCCTGCATAATCACTTACTTTGCCATGCCACCCCGAGTCTAACCTCAATTAAAACTCTTCTATTTATTAGTTCCCATTAGAGCGCGTAATCCTATTTTGTGAGAATGTCATTTTCCTTTGTTTTGATGGAGCATGTTGTTGCTGCTGCTTCTATAGTGCAGAAATCTCCCTCTTCCTGTTAACTCCTTCACCTGTCTTCAAACTCCTCGGCTTCAACGTAATGCCAGATGGAGGAGTCTGACTTGACCCGGTTTGGACTTAACTCCCTGTACTCAGCAGCAGCCATCAAATCCAGTACAATTACTGTGGGGCCTGCAGGAGCCCGCGATGGCAGTTTAAACACACCTGGGCAATAAAGTACAGCTTTCCATCTCTCGTTTGTTATTGACTTTTCAGTGGGGAGCTGTACAGCACAACATAAACTATTGATCTGCTCTGGAATAAACAACGCAGCCTGTCAGGGGGGAATAGCCTCTTCAGCCTCCGTTCACAGCTATCTCATTAACAGAGTGGGGCCTCTGTCTGCTGTGGCTCCGCTCACAGCTATCTTATTAACAGAGTGGGGCTTCTGTCTGCTGTGCCTCCGTTCACAGCGATCTCATTAACAGAGTGGGGCCTCTGTCTGCTGTGCCTCCGTTCACAGCTATGTTACAATGACTGTCATACCTTGTATTTTGTATCATATCCATGTATCGTGCAACACCCAGAGTCTTTATAAAAAGACCCATTACTCTAAATATCTGGCTGTATCACCACTAGCTAAGATTATTTCATGAGAAATCTTAAGTTAAACTGGATCATGCTTGTACTGAATCTTAAACTTTAACGTCAACCTACAAGTCAATCAATCAAATGTATTTATGAAGCCCTTTTTACAACAAAGTTGTCACAAAGTGCTTTTACAAACACCCAGCCTGAACCCGACAGAGCACGCATCAACAGGTTGATACACAGCGGCTAGGAAAAACTATGTTATGTTATGTCGAATTTAGGAATTCCAACGGTATTGTGTGGTGAATCACAGGCCAGAAACAATGTTCGATAGGGCAAAGGAACTACAGCTTCAATTGATTCTTCTAACAACTGACATTTTCTTATTTACAACTCTTGTACAACAAACATGAAAAAGGACACTGGATTAGCATTTACATTGGCTATGTCACTGGATGAAGCATTGTGTTTCGAGATTGTCAGACATTTGCAATGGGTTTAATATTTGACTTGAAGTCGGACGCAATTCAGGAGTCCCAGGTTTAACAATAATGTCACTCACAGAGAGAATAAATGTGAAGCAAATGTACTAGTTTCTGTCACGCTTCTGCTAAGGTGTAGTGCAGGGAGCCGGAATCCTGTTTGTTCTATTTTTTTACAAAACAAACACAGAACGGAAAAACATATAACCTGTACTTGAAATGAAAGTGTGCATAACATGCATCTTACTAAATAATCAAATCAACCCACAGCTACATGAAACACTGATGAAATATAACTTAAAATAGTAAAAAGCAACCAGTGACATTCCCCAGTCACTTAAATATCCCCGCTAACAGCTAACTAAACCCTGCTGTGCTCACTCAAAACAGACACACTGAAAAACAAGAAGTGGCCCCCAATAATATCCTGGAGTGGAAACAAAGGTTCACCACTCTTGACAGTAACCCCTCCCCCCACCCTAAGGGGCCTGGCTCCTAGACAGGCATAGTTCCGGTAAAAGGGTGACCGGCACAGGGGTGAACCATAAACATCTGACATAGGAACGGCCTGCACTGGGGTGTCCGGCACGAGAACGACCGGCACATGGTTTACTATGAAAAAACATTGAACCTAATTGGAGTTGAGAAGAGCACTTCCTAAATAATCTGGAATTTACACCAATCCTGCTATTAAGTTAGTATTGCTGGGTAGACAACTTATAAAGACGTGTACACATAGTCGACATGCATTTATATGAATTCGGGTTGGTGAGCACACAACGTATGGTCTTGAATGAATTTTTAATATACTGCCATTTAGAGTTGCACCTTATGTACACAGTACCAATATACGGTAATGCATCCAGATGCAGGCAGATGGACATTTTGAATGCAAGATGGCTGCAGTATGGTGGAGGCGGCCTGGTTTGGGCAGCATCGTTTGTATTCTCTATTGCACAAACCCCAGCAAAAGTCACCCTTGACCGGCATCACATGTTGATGCACGCTACTATCTGGCAAGATGACACGCTTGAGCACTGAGCCAAGGTTAAGCATTCAAGAACCGATATCAAAGCGAGCTGTTAAGTGAACTACACAGAGATGACATAAGGTCCACTCTCTCTCCCCTGCCTGCCACTCCGCCGGAGCATAAAGCAGACAGCCATTAACGCACAACACGCCAGCGTGCTGCATTAACATGCACGCCAATAACCGGCACAAACACCCACTCGGACTCATTCAGCATACACCCGCAGCATCCTTCCAGCCATGAGGGTCCGGTTTAAGGCGCCGGGCAGATCGATCAAGATGCAGGACGAGTACACGCTCTGAGGTAGGGCGCCCAGGGCTTAATGCCTCCGAGCTGCGGCTGACTGTTCTGAACGCCTTCCTGATTCAGCCTCACTGCTGGCCCCGACCACGGCCCAACCAGCTTGCCAGCCGGCCAGAGCAGACGACGGCCCACGCATCTGGAAACGTAACGAGGCTCTTACAGGGTTTCTTTGGCGCGTGCGACGCGTGCGAGCTAGAGTGGTCCCTGAAGCGTACGGCCACACATCGGTGTAATTAGAACATACTGTTAGAACACACTGTTGGAACGCATCATTAGAACGTCTGTTCAGGAGTGAGGTCAGACCATGCTTTTGTTTACTCGCGTTGAGCGCAAACAGTGTTTATAACTGTATTTACCCAATGTCAGATGTTAATTTCATATATTTTTAGGCAACTACAGAGAGAGTAAGTGTTAAATTAGGCACATGGGGGGTTACTTACGTACCAGCATAGAGCCAACACAAGATGCCTTTTTTTGCTATAATAAACATATTTAAACTATATTTTTCATTTTTTTTTACTGATTGTGGTTGTTAATGACGTTAGAACAGAGATATTAAGACGTACACAAAACAGTGCGACCAGAGCGAAACACACAGCACGAACAGTCCAGAGACCCGGCCTATCTGGCGTATGAACTGGGTAAATATAGAATGTGTAATATGCATCTAAATAGTCCAAAGGAGCAGTGATTAGATGTGTGAGCTGATTGGAGAAGTAGGAGCAATGTCCAGGTTCAAGTATCAAATTGTGCAAAAGAGCAATATTTAGTTATATTTACAGTTGTGCAAAAGAAGAGCAATGTCCAGTTATAGTACAGGATGTCCACCGGGGTCTTTTGTATTAGAGCCGATAGTCTCCGGTAGGGTGGGCAGTGTGGGAGGGGGGGTGTCTAAGAGCAGTCTAGTGCTAGAGGCATATTTCTTAGACTCACTGCCGTGGGGAAGAAGCTGTACTTGCGGCGGGATGTTTTGGTCTTGATAGACCGTAGCCGTCTGCCAGGGGAGAGGGAATGAATTCCGTTCACCTTGGTACCCTAGGCCAGACTACACTTAACCATGGACTGTGCAAAAGAGATACGTTTTTCAATAGTGAAGTTTGATGGAGCACTTCAGGGTGGACTCAATGATGGCAGTCTAGGCATTAATCATCAGGCAGTTTGTACTGTTTGCGCTGTTGCAGGCAGTGCAGTCTATGTTTTCTTAGTGAGTGAGACCACGCTGATGGTGATATGGTCCGTAAGGTATTTCCCCAACCTCACGTGCAGTCCAGAGACCCTGCCTATCTGGCATATGTACTGGGTAATTATAGAATGTGTAATATGTATCTAAATAGTCCAAAGGAGCAATGTTTAGATAGATAGATAGATAGTGTGAGCAGATTGCAGAAGAAGAAAGAGCAATGTCCAGTTATAGAATAGGATGTCCTAGAAAGAAACTCACGATAGGGAGCCGTTAGCAACATTTGAAATGTGTGTGAAAAGTGTAATAGGTTAAATCTGCATGTCATCTGCCTAGAACATTTTAACATTGGATATCGGTCAGTTAAATAGTTTACATGGTATTGTTAGAGTAGTGTGTGTGTGTGTGTGTGTGTGTGTGTGTGTGTGTGTGTCTGTGTGTGTGGGCCATAGCCCTGATGGTTGTGAACATAGTGGAACAAAAGTTCAGTTACCAGGGTTGCTCGGCATTACATGTTAAAGTCGGCTGGCTGAAAGCCTTGAGCTAAAACATAAACGCGTTAATGTGATGGATATTATGTATGCTGTTTGAAACTCACCTCAGTGCATTCTGCATAACTCAATGCTCTCTCACACACACACACACACACACACACCTAAAATGCATTACAACACACTCAGTCCTGATCATATGGTACCAAGTTGTTATGAGGCTTTTGTCAGCCGTCTCAGCCGAATCGCACGAAAATGAATGCCGCATTTCTTTGTCAGATTTCTGCTCATGATGTGCTGACATTTTTTACCTCAGGAAGATGCATAATGACTACATTTTCTGTCTTTGTCGGTCTAAGACGGATGTATGCGTTAAAGGAACCGGTGGCCTAGCTCTCTGTTCCAACCCATAGGAAGTGGTGTCAAACAGTACCGTAGCGGAGGCGGGCAGTAGGCGGAGGCGGGCAGTAGGCGGAGGCGGGCAGTAGGCGGAGGCGGGCAGTAGGCGGAGGCGGGCAGTAGGCGGAGGCAGGTGTTCCTTTCTGCCTGATTCTCAGGTAACGGCACTGTGGGGAAGCACAGACACCACCTGACAAAGTGTGGATGTACCATATTTATATATCTTTCCATGCAATCACTTTATATTGATTCAATTTCCGGCCTAAGCAGTGTCATGCACACACTCAGACACACGCACACACACACACATGCACACACACACATGCACACACACACACATGCACACATTAATATGCCTGCTTCAAAGCCAAGGACAAAGCCATGGACTTTCCTCTGACCTTTCTAGACTGGTTGTTTTCCCCAATCCATATTTGATTGCCTCTTCAGGCATCCACATCGCTCTATTTCATGCTTCCCATTTGAGCCACTGTGACGGAGAGAATGCAGAAAAAACACGGGCAAATAACTAAATACCTAAAAGTAGTAACACATTTGTAACAAAGTACGAAGCAATACCCAGTACCCAGGTTTGGGGTCACGTATGCTTGTTCTCCATTAAAACATACATAAAATGCAAATATGCAAATATATTTTTTGATTTTTAATTGAAGTATTAATTGTGTCAATACCTACGAGATACCTTAGCTGCTCCATTGTTATCTGACTAAAAAGTGTTTATAGCCTGATGGCATCTTATTGTGGTCAAGGCATAGCACTGGTTTGTCACCTTCCTGCGTGTGTTTCCACATTTTAATTCTAGCTTGCCAATGCCACTTTTCCATTCAAGATCAACCGATACTCTCGGAGACTTCATCAAAGGGTTTGAAATGACGGTTGAGAAATTAATTTCCAGACTTTTCCACCGCATAGTTTCCACATTCCTCTGTTGACCTCAACCTATCCAGGTCATCTCTCACTCAGAAGGAAAACAATGTGCTCGATCTCATCTTTGCTACATTCTGTCTTTTAACTAATCTTGCTTCAACTCCACTCCAGCTCTCCGATCAATTCAAACCCCACGCACCATTTCTTCGTTCCAGCCTCACCCCCAACTCTCCCCTTTATAATCTTCTCATCTCTCCCATCCTTCGGTCACTTGCGTCTGCCTCTTCCAACCTGCTCTATTCCCTCTTTCCACATCCTATTGCTCTCCTTTGTTGTCCCCTTTCTTCCAGACCAGATTCGGCCCGCCCCCCAATCCTGTTCCGAGGCTAAGTGAGCTAACAAAAGGGGACTTCAGACAGCCGCGGAAAAATGGATGGAAATAACATTTCTGAATGACCCATCAAACCTTCTCCTGTGTCTGCTGTCTAAACCACTTTCTGTCTCTCCAATTTTTAAGCTTTTTCCTCTAACCCCAAAAACCGACAGGCACATTCTCAATTCTTAACCCTCTATCGTTTTGCCTTCCGTCTTTCCTCACTGCGGATGAATATGTAAACGATTTTGTGAGGGACATCGATGGTATCTGTGCCTCCTGTCACTCACAAACTGTATTGACCGTGAATTAACTATTTTTTCGCCAGATGTCCGGTTTATGTTTCAATGACCTCATCCCTCCCTGTCGTCTTCAGACCACTTCCTTACCGTTCTCGTTAAATCGTGCCTGACCACTGGCTATGTCCACTCTGACAGGGACGGGGTTTCTTCCCTTTACTCAACCAAACCAGCGCCTGATTCCTTTGATTTAAAAAATCACCAGTAGCCCTCCGGTCTTTCCTTTTGAAAATACTTGAGCATGCTGTCTCTCTCAAAACAAGAAAGAAAAACCGGGCGAAGACCAAGTTCAGCCTGGCCGTGAGTAGTGATTGTGGTAAACGAAGACCAACGTATAAAGGTTGCAAGTCTAGATAGCCATTAGACAAGATTTGGGTGATTATCATGGCTTGAGTCCGGACAGAACAAACGCATATCTGTTCCTAGGTAGAAACGATAGTAAGTTTTACAATCAGTGTTTTATGCTTTTGCTGAATTGAATTTGTACACTCTGTTAGTTCTGTCTTGGTTTATCGCGGTAGGCGGCTACAGACAGAAAGCAGTGAATGTGGCGGCACATTCTTTTCTTTGAAACATTAATGGCGGGCAGAATTCTAGACACGCGGAGATGTCTGCAGTGCCCACTTAACGAGTGTGAAAAATATTGTGTCGTGGAGAGAAATGGTGCAGAAACAAATCCCTGTTGGAGCTGGCATGCTGGTCATCTCTCAACACCTGGCTAATCCGAAACCTAGTGTATGGAATGCCTTTTGCGTTTCCAACAACTTGGAGCTCAACGCCCCAAAAGACAGGGGACATTGTAATGGACTCTAGAAGCAGCCCAGCAGACCTTCCTTTTGGCCCGGACCTCAAGTGGCAGCTGAACATCACCTATTTCACAAAGAAAGCACAATACAGAGGATAAACCTCCTGTGGCAGCTGTAAAAGTTCAACATGCCAAAGACAATGATGGTGCACTTTTACGCTGTCATCATTGAATCGATCCTGACCCCTGGTACATTGCAGCCACCGTCAAAGACATTGGGCAGGCTGTAAGGCATCATTCATCCTGAGCAGAGTGGGTCACTGACTGCAATCTGACATCTCTACGCGACCTGCTCACCTTCAGGACGCTGAGGCGAGCGGCAGAGATTAAGGCTGATCCCTGTCACATTGGAAATTGACTTCAGAATACTCCCCTCAGAAGGTCGAGGGACCAATACTTCTCACCACAAAAAAATATATTTCCTACAGCAGTAGGCCTCAGGAACACGGCCCCGGAACAAACAGGACTGGCCTCACACAAAACCCCCCCAAGGGGCATTTGCACCGTACATATTTTGAGTAATTTATTGTAGTCTATTGTTCGTATTTGTGAATTACCTGTGTACCAATTGTTGCACTAATATACCAGAACAAATTTCTTGTTTGTTGCAAACTGACTTGGCAATAAATCTTAAATAGACACTTGTTTTTATTTTTGTTCAGAATATTTATTTGCCTGTCGCCACTTGTCGCCACCTGTCGCCACTTGACAATGGAGACGCCTCTATGCATCTCTATGGTGTCAGATTAGTACACAGGATAAGGCTATATACATCTCTATGTTGTCAGATTAGGACACAGGATAAACCTCTATGCATCTCTATGGTGTCAGATTAGTACACTGGATAAGGCTATATACATCTCTATGGTGTCAGATTAGGACACAGGATAAACCTCTATGAATCTCTATGGTGTCAGATTAATAGATAGGACAAGGCTCTATACATCTCTATGGTGT
This sequence comes from Dallia pectoralis, assembly GCA_029465975.1. Taxonomy (NCBI): domain Eukaryota; kingdom Metazoa; phylum Chordata; class Actinopteri; order Esociformes; family Umbridae; genus Dallia; species Dallia pectoralis. The sequence goes on from CM055756.1 coordinate 5,591,083, forward strand.
CAGATTAAGACATAGGATAAACCTCTATGAATCTCTATGGTGTCAGATTAGTACATAGGACAAGGCTCTATACATCTGTATGGTGTCAGATTAAGACATAGGATAAACCTCTATGAATCTCTATGGTGTCAGATTAGTACATAGGACAAGGCTCTATACATCTCTATGGTGTCAGATTAGGACATAGGATAAACCTCTATGAATCTCTATGGTGTCAGATTAATACATAGGACAAGGCTCTATACATCTCTATGGTGTCAGATTAGGACATAGGATAAACCTCTATGAATCTCTATGGTGTCAGATTAGGACATAGGATGAACCTCTATGAATCTCTATGGTGTCAGATTAGTACATAGGACAAGGCTCTATACATCTCTATGGTGTCAGATTAGGACATAGGATGAACCTCTATGAATCTCTATGGTGTCAGATTAGGACACAGGCTAAGACTCTAGGCATCTCTATGTTTGTGTTGTCCCCAATTTCAGGCTGCTGCCCTGGGTTGGTGTTTTTAATTGGAGGATGGAGGCCCAGGCACGTATCTTGTCACAGGGCCCAGGATTCCTGGCGACGGCCCTGCCTGCAACATCTACCAAGATAAACCAACATTTTAACACCAAATTTTTGTGACAGTCATCTAGTAATCGTATTCTCACACTGCGGTCAATTAGCTTGTGCAATTCTTCGGAAGCAAAGAGCTTATTGCTGAATGAGTAGGTATTATTTTAATTTACCTTGTAGAACCATTAGCGCAGACTGGTGCTGTTGGCTTCAATGTTTTGCAGCTTCTAATTATCACATAGAATAAACAGAATGGCTTCACTTCAACCATGCCAGTAGTCAAGTCCTGCAGACAATGCCACGGATTTGCACGCATTTTATGCAATTAGCCAATAACAATGAAGCTGAAGGCACAAAGAAACACTAAAAAGCTCGCTCTTTCCAAAAAGTTAATTAACTTTTGTCACTGAGATAAATTTGACTCATTGTAGACGTGGAAAATATGTTTTGTTTAGTTAGTCTCTTTTGTCCGATTTGGCATTTGGCATCTAGAAATATGTTAGTGCGATTTTGTTTTTACTACACCATGTGTTGATTTGAACACTGTGAACCTTCAGATCCTTCTCCTCAACCTCAATGGGATCAGCATCTCAGGCTCTGCAAACATTCTAATTGCATTTTACCTGAGCGGCCGCTGTAGAGAACGACAATTGCTGTGCATTCTCTCAATGCTGGTGTCCCACAGAGCACGGTTCCAAGGTCTCTCCTCATCATATCATCACATAGTTTGTCATATCGTTGCCATGTAGAATCCACATATAGTTTTTCTTCTTGCCTCCCTCTGGCACTTCGGTGGTGTCATGCATCATCACATGACTGTCTGACATCTCTGTCTGGAGGTTCGTTTACTACCTCAAGCTCAACCTTGACCAGACAGAGCTTTTCTTTTTCCTGTGGATGGTCTGCATGCTCCAAGAGCTTTCCATTACAGTTTAGTACAACTGCATTATCGAATAATTTCTGTCTTTCTTTGTTCAAATGTTTTTTTAGAGAATGCTTTATTCTTGCTGGATTTGGTGGAATCGTCCTAACTTTACAAACAACGAAATTAAATGGTACAGAAAATTACTCCATTCTAACAACTAATTGTTTGGATGACCGAATTATGATGTGTGATGGTTGCTTCTCATTGGAGGCCTGATTCTGAAATAATACATATTTGGTGTTCGAGTTTAATTATCAATCCTGCATCTAAAACGGTTTTATAATCCACACTAAATCTTCCAGTAGGAAAACAACGCCATCCACACATAAAAGCAATCAAGGAAAATGTAAAAATACGGAAAAAAGTGGAGAATTAAACATGTTGTGTCAGTTAAACATAACATAAATAAAAAAATATATAGAAGAATTGTGCATCTAATACGACATTTGTCTTGGCCAAAGGCTGTGATCACTAGCTATGACATTTCTCTAATTCCAAAACTAAAATTGGTTCTGCAATGTTGGAAATCGGTGACGGGTTGGGGAGAGCAAACTTGATTTGTCCAAAGGATGTCTCTATATTTCTGCCTTTGTATTCAGGTGCAGTGTTTTCCTTTTCATCACCTTCAGATGCACAGCTGATCCTTTCCCCGTCCAAACGAGAAAATATAGAGATAGATTTGGAAGCAGGTGGAAATGGGGGATGTAAAGAATGAGGGAAATGGAGGGAGAGAGAGCAAGCATTATAAAAGAAATGGAGGAGGGCATTATGAAAGAAATGGAGGAGGGCATTATGAAAGAAATGGAGGAGGGCACTATGAAAGAAATGGAGGAGGGCATTATGAAAGAAATGGAGGAGGGCATTACGAAAGAAATGGAGGAGGGCATTACGAAAGAAATGGAGGAGGGCATTACGAAAGAAATGGAGGAGGGCATTACGAAAGAAATGGAGGAGGGCATTACGAAAGAATGGAGGAGGGCATTACGAAAGAAATGGAGGAGGGCATTACGAATGGATGGAGGAGGGCATTACGAATGGATGGACGGTGTACGAAAGGAAGCAAGAAAGGAGAATAAACCTGAGAATATGTGGCTGTCAATAATTCAATATTCACAATGTTGTTTTGTGTTCCTCTCTCTCCGATGAACCTCCTCATGAATTATGTAGAAACGACTCACTTTTGGTGGAAAGACACCCTGCTGTCATGTTCCTCCGCTACATCTAGTGAATAGTATTCAGTCACAATAGCCAAGATGGACACGTCATAAAGTGGATGACCTTCACTGTGATTATTACTAAATGTATATTTAACATCTAATTAAAAGGGCTTTTATTCAAAGGGCAGAAAATGGAATTCACCTTTTTTGAAGAAAAACAGTACACGTGACTTCAGTTCACATTTTCTCTAAGTGAGCAACATTTGCCCTATAAGTAACTGCACTTGGAATTAGTGCCCCACTTGGTAGAGACATATTAAAACCACTAACATCCTTTGGTCCAATCTGAGGTGACATTTTCAAACTCTAGAGGAGCAGCTGGATCAGGCGGTAGGACCAGGCAGATGTGTAGTAGTTTCAAATACCGGATCATTGAAACATTGAAAAGGTGGACCTGGGAGAGGAGAAGCTAGACCAGGGAGAGGAGAAGCTAGACCAGGGAGAGGAGAAGATGGACCAGGGAGAGGAGAAGATGGACCAGGGAGAGGAGAAGATGGACCAGGGAGAGGAGAAGATGGACCAGGGAGAGGAGAAGATGGACCTGGGAGAGGAGAAGATGGACCAGGGAGAGGAGAAGCTAGACCAGGGAGAGGAGAAGATAGACCAGGGAGAGGAGAAGATGGACCAGGGAGAGGAGAAGATGGACCTGGGAGAGGAGAAGATGGACCTGGGAGAGGAGAAGATGGACCAGAGAGAGGAGAAGATAGACCAGGGAGAGGAGAAGATGGACCTGGGAGAGGAGAAGATGGACCAGGGAGAGGAGAAGATGGACCAGGGAGAGGAGAAGATGGACCTGAGAGAGGAGAAGCTAGACCAGGGAGAGGAGAAGATGGACCAGGGAGAGGAGAAGATGGACCAGGGAGAGGAGAAGATGGACCAGAGAGAGGAGAAGATGGACCAGAGAGAGGAGAAGATGGACCAGGGAGAGGAGAAGATGGACCTGGGAGAGGAGAAGCTAGACCAGGGAGAGGAGAAGATGGACCAGGGAGAGGAGAAGATGGACCTGGGAGAGGAGAAGATGGACCAGAGAGAGGAGAAGATGGACCAGGGAGAGGAGAAGCTAGACCAGGGAGAGGAGAAGCTAGACCAGGGAGAGGAGAAGATGGACCAGGGAGAGGAGAAGATGGACCAGGGAGAGGAGAAGCTAGACCAGGGAGAGGAGAAGATAGACCAGGGAGAGGAGAAGATGGACCAGGGAGAGGAGAAGATGGACCAGAGAGAGGAGAAGATGGACCAGAGAGAGGAGAAGCTAGACCAGGGAGAGGAGAAGATAGACCAGGGAGAGGAGAAGATGGACCAGGGAGAGGAGAAGATGGACCAGGGAGAGGAGAAGATGGACCAGGGAGAGGAGAAGATGGACCAGGGAGAGGAGAAGATAGACCAGGGAGAGGAGAAGATGGACCTGAGAGAGGAGAAGATGGACCAGGGAGAGGAGAAGATGGACCTGGGAGAGGAGAAGATGGACCAGGGAGAGGAGAAGATGGACCAGGGAGAGGAGAAGATGGACCAGGGAGAGGAGAAGCTAGACCAGGGAGAGGAGAAGATGGACCAGGGAGAGGAGAAGATGGACCAGAGAGAGGAGAAGATGGACCAGAGAGAGGAGAAGATGGACCAGGGAGAGGAGAAGATGGACCAGGGAGAGGAGAAGATGGACCAGAGAGAGGAGAAGATGGACCAGGGAGAGGAGAAGATGGACCAGAGAGAGGAGAAGATGGACCAGAGAGAGGAGAAGATGGACCAGGGAGAGGAGAAGCTGGACCAGAGAGAGGAGAAGATGGACCAGGGAGAGGAGAAGATGGACCAGGGAGAGGAGAAGATGGACCAGGGAGAGGAGAAGCTGGACCAGGGAGAGGAGAAGATGGACCAGGGAGAGGAGAAGATGGACCAGAGAGAGGAGAAGATGGACCAGAGAGAGGAGAAGATGGACCTGAGAGAGGAGAAGCTAGACCAGGGAGAGGAGAAGCTAGACCAGGAGAGGAGAAGCTGGACCAGAGAGAGGAGAAGATGGACCTGGGAGAGGAGAAGATGGACCAGGGAGAGGAGAAGATGGACCTGAGAGAGGAGAAGCTAGACCAGGGAGAGGAGAAGCTAGACCAGGGAGAGGAGAAGATGGACCAGAGAGAGGAGAAGATGGACCTGGGAGAGGAGAAGATGGACCAGAGAGAGGAGAAGATGGACCAGGGAGAGGAGAAGATGGACCTGGGAGAGGAGAAGATGGACCAGGGAGAGGAGAAGCTGGACCAGGGAGAGGAGAAGATGGACCAGGGAGAGGAGAAGATGGACCAGGGAGAGGAGAAGATGGACCTGGGAGAGGAGAAGCTAGACCAGGGAGAGAAGAAGATGGACCTGGGAGAGGAGAAGCTGGACCAGGGAGAGGAGAAGCTGGACCAGGGAGAGGAGAAGATGGACCTGGGAGAGGAGAAGATGGACCAGGAGAGGAGAAGCTAGACCAGGGAGAGGAGAAGATGGACCTGGGAGAGGAGAAGATGGACCAGAGAGAGGAGAAGATGGACCAGGGAGAGGAGAAGCTAGACCAGGAGAGAAGAAGATGGACCTGGGAGAGGAGAAGATGGACCAGGGAGAGGAGAAGCTGGACCAGGGAGAGGAGAAGATGGACCTGGGAGAGGAGAAGCTGGACCAGGGAGAGGAGAAGATGGACCAGAGAGAGGAGAAGATGGACCAGAGAGAGGAGAAGATGGACCAGAGAGAGGAGAAGATGGACCAGGGAGAGGAGAAGATGGACCAGAGAGAGGAGAAGATGGACCAGGGAGAGGAGTAGAAGGACCAGAGAGAGGAGAAGATGGACCAGGGAGAGGAGAAGATGGACCAGAGAGAGGAGAAGATGGACCTGGGAGAGGAGAAGATGGACCAGGGAGAGGAGAAGATGGACCTGAGAGAGGAGAAGCTAGACCAGGGAGAGGAGAAGATGGACCAGGGAGAGGAGAAGATGGACCTGGGAGAGGAGAAGATGGACCAGAGAGAGGAGAAGATGGACCTGGGAGAGGAGAAGATGGACCAGGGAGAGGAGAAGATGGACCAGGGAGAGGAGAAGATGGACCTGGGAGAGGAGAAGATGGACCTGGGAGAGGAGAAGATGGACCTGGGAGAGGAGAAGATGGACCTGGGAGAGGAGAAGATGGACCTGGGAGAGGAGAAGATGGACCAGGGAGAGGAGAAGATGGACCAGGGAGAGGAGAAGATGGACCTGGGAGAGGAGAAGCTAGACCAGGGAGAGGAGAAGATGGACCAGGGAGAGGAGAAGATGGACCTGGGAGAGGAGAAGATGGACCAGGGAGAGGAGAAGATGGACCTGGGAGAGGAGAAGATGGACCAGGGAGAGGAGAAGATGGACCTGGGAGAGGAGAAGATGGACCAGGGAGAGGAGAAGATGGACCAGGGAGAGGAGAAGATGGACCAGGGAGAGGAGAAGATGGACCAGGGAGAGGAGAAGATGGACCAGGGAGAGGAGAAGATGGACCTGGGAGAGGAGAAGATGGACCAGAGAGAGGAGAAGATGGACCAGGGAGAGGAGAAGATGGACCAGGGAGAGGAGAAGATGGACCAGGGAGAGGAGAAGATGGACCTGGGAGAGGAGAAGATGGACCAGGGAGAGGAGAAGATGGACCTGGGAGAGGAGAAGCTAGACCAGGGAGAGGAGAAGATGGACCAGGGAGAGGAGAAGATGGACCAGGGAGAGGAGAAGATGGACCAGGGAGAGGAGAAGATGGACCAGGGAGAGGAGAAGATGGACCTGGGAGAGGAGAAGCTAGACCAGGGAGAGGAGAAGCTGGACCAGGGAGAGGAGAAGATGGACCTGGGAGAGGAGAAGCTAGACCAGGGAGAGGAGAAGTTGGACCAGGGAGAGGAGAAGATGGACCAGGGAGAGGAGAAGATGGACCAGGGAGAGGAGAAGATAGACCTGGGAGAGGAGAAGATGGACCAGGGAGAGGAGAAGTTGGACCAGGGAGAGGAGAAGCTAGACCAGGGAGAGGAGAAGATGGACCAGGGAGTTGAAATACCAGATCATCGAAAGATTGAAAAGGTGGGCCACAATGTTCTGCCGGGACAACCTGGGTCCGGGCTTTTATGTTGATGTCAACTTGAACTGTGCCACCTATCTAAGCGTCGTTGCAGAGCAGGAATAGCCCTTCATGGCAATGGTATTCTCTGCTGTTAATGTCTTCTAGCTACCACTGGACACCTTCAGGGGTCTTGAAGAGGCAATGCCTCGGCGGCTCTGGGCTGCTTTGAACTAACAGTATATTAGGCAGGTTAGTATATGTTTGTATATTGTTGGGAAGCATACAGGACTAAGTGAACTAGTAGGACGTATCATTGTCCGAAATGTATGACTAGATTTACCAAAAATAGCTAGAGGCCTAGTCCAAGTCATTGAGTTTGTTCTGTTAACTCGGCCTGGTGCTTAGCTAGTGTCTGGGCGGGGACTTAGGTCTGCCTGTAGAATAGGCCTTGTAGCAGGATGTGACACAGGAACAGGCCCTGGGATGGGCAGAGGGAAGCACAGAGTATTTGATTAGCTTCAGACTGATCAGGGATCAGCCGAGTGTGAAATGAACGTTTCCCCAGTTCCTAAGATGGGAGGGGGTGAATATTAATGTTGCCCTTGTTGTTTTCCGGGGCAACTTTATCATCAACCGCTTTCACTGGGTCGAGAAGTGTGTCTGCGTTGTTTGTGTCTATGTGGGTGGGTGTCAGTCCGTGTACAGTAAAAATCGTATTGTTTGGTGACTGAGTGTGTTTGTTGCCTCTCTCTCTCACGGTCAGGGTGTGCGTTGTTGTGTTAGCTTGACTGAAATTGCTATTTGCACTCCAGTCCCCGAAAGTAATTGATGCATTCCTCGGAGCAGTAATTACACATTTCGCAATGCCAAATGCTTCATCTAATCATGCAGGAATACAGACACATGACCTAGTCCGTTTATCAAGTATGTTTTTTTAGGGTGTAAGAATAATGCCTACGTATTGATTTGTACACGAGACATTCAAACGAAAATCCTCTGTCGACCCAAATCAGGGGTCACCAGCAGGTCAATGCCAACAGATTGCCGCCCATGTCATGTATGTGCAGCTAGCCAAAAGTACATGCAATTTTCACATGTTCCTTGTCAAACTGTCAAGAGCAAATCACACGCTCCCAACTGCAATAAAAGCTAAATTGACAATATCCCACACGTGTTAAGCTAGAATTTGCTCAATAAGACAAACCCGACACGAAATAACAATTGATTTTTTTTTTTAACAATCTGTGTTTAATCCGGGGTTTTTCACTCTGTGTGTTGCCAGGGTAATGACTACTGTCATCTCTCTATTACTCTAATTGTTATTTCGCTGATGGGAATGAACAATAGACTGTCGCAGAAGAATCAGTGTACGTACGGCGCTCTGTTTACACTGGCACTCACCGGCCACTTTATTAGGTACAACTGTGTAGTACGGGATAGGACGATTACCGCCGGAAGTGGGGGTGTCTGTTGAATGCTCAGCACTCCCTGATGAGATTGTGAAGGTGACATTTAGCTGCAGTTGCAGCTGTATCGGCCTCAGCGACCCGTCCACCGGAATAGATGAGTGTAATTGGCGCCGTCGCCAACACACCACGATCGCCACAATCCATCCTGCGGCGAGACGTGCATCAGTTACAGCAAATGAGCACATGCCGTCCGTCCGTCTGAAACTTCCAGAAGAGCAGGTGTTTTTTTCGGATAGTGGAACCGTCCATCATTAACAATCATACCACGGTCAAATTCGCCTGGATCTTGTTTCTTTCCTGTTAGTTAACAAGCAGGCTATGTTTAGTTACAAGCTGGCTATGTTTAGTTACAAGCTGGCTATGTTTAGTTACAAGCTGGCTATGTTTAGTTAACACACAGGCTATGTCAAGTTAACAAGCAGGCTATGTTTAGTTAACAAGCTAGCTATGTTTAGTTACAAGCTGTCTATGTTTAGTTAACAAGCTAGCTATGTTCAGTTAACAAGTGGCAACTAAGTCTGCATGATTTTACCTACCTCTGTTTATCTTGAGCTTTAAGCAAATATTTTTATACATTTATTTTATAAATGTATGTTCATATTAGTTTCAACCATTTTGATTTGACAAGTTTTAATGCATTATCCCTAGTCTAAACTCTAACATAGCAGTAGCAGATTCCAAAGGCAAACACGCATGTACCCAAATACCCGAAAATTAAAAGTTGATAGTCTAAGACGTGAAGTAGACATAAATAGGCCTCTTGGAAAAACAAGATAATGCTTTTTTTTATGTTACTTATGATAGATAAGGTTGGGGAACCCTACTGAAGATGTCCTGTAGTACTAGTGCAAATATGCAAATAGATATGTACGGGCTTCTGGTGTACTGGAGTACGTGACCGGTTCTCAACAAACAGCCATTAGTATAAAAGTTAATGATGCGTGTTCAACTCCCTGTTCCCGGGAATAGGCCCAAGACTCCTATTCACGTAAACAAGTCCAACATAATGGCGACTAGAATGTTCTGTTTTTTACAAAAAGCAAAGTAATCGGGAGCCACAAAGTGAAGGTCCATGGTGAAGCCTTGGAGTGGGGGAAGTGGGACGAATGGGCGAAATAGCGTAACAGACTGGCACATTGGTCCTCCGATGCTCGTCTCAATTATAGCCCATGTCCTCTGACATGGCGGGCACAGGTGGCGCCGCCACTTTACTCCCCCCGCTCCTGCTACGCTCGATGCTAATGCGTGCATGTGTGTAAATTAGAGAGAGAGGCTATGTGTGTGTGTGTGTGTGTGTGTGGTGTGTGTGTACAGGTTTTTACTCTCCCAGTCAATCCTGATTCGACACTGAGCATGAATCCACCAGCATACGTCCCTCCACACCTCCTTCACTGGCTGGTTTGGGTCTGACTCTGCCTTCTGCAGGAGCACACCGCTCCTCTATCAGTCCTAATCAGCTGGCCTTTATCACTGCTAATCGTATGGGCCTATATCACGACTGATCAGATGGTCTTCATTCAGTCCTTATCAAATGGGTTTATATTATGGGAAATCCAATGAAAACACTACTAGTGGTGCTTTCCTTTCTTTGTTCTGGATCCAGTGGCTGACTTAGCCTTTCAGAGAGGAAACCAAACTCAGTAAAATGTTCCATTAAGGTTGTATATCCCTGTTTTCCAAATGGGTTATGGGGAAGGCCTCAGAACAACTGCCCAATGAAAATGACGGTGATGATTGCTGCTTTGGTCAAAAGGGAAAATAGACAGGGCTATCTAGTAAAAGCCAATGAGCTAAATAAAGTTTTCAGTTTGGTCCATTCTCTTCTGCTGCAGAACCTTGAGATCTGCTGTAGGGGAAATCAATCTGTGTCTTTGTCTCTTAGTGAGTCTGAGTCATTCTAACCTGCCGGTGGCTTCCAGTGCTATTTCTGTCCGAGGGACTGCACTGCTCAGAACGGCCATTCCCTCTTGACCTGTTTCCTTCTCCCCGTATAGTCTGAACTACATGTCCGCCACTGCCAAACGCCAGTTAATGATGTCTGTTTAATCTCTGCTAAAACCATAATGAATAGTGTGGAGTGTGAGGAAATTCAGCACGCTAATGGCGTAGAATGGTGATTCATCGTGCGCTAAAAGGGGAAAAAAATTGAAGGTGCCGCAAAGCTCGGGTAATTTACAAACACCCTGTCCTCACGGTGTTTCCCGCTTCGCCATCTCTTCGTCTCCGACGGCGGTGGCATTAAAAGGGTCACCTGTGCACCCGGTGACGGTCAGGTGATAAAACACGGTGACAGACGCCGGCGCGAAAGACTGGCTTTCACAGCTCTCAAACTCGGGACGAGAGGGAGGTAGACGGCTGCTTCAGGCACTCCTCTCTCGTTTGCGTCAATGTAAAATCTGCAGCGCCATTTCATACACAAGCCATGGGCGTTATAGCACGCGCTAGCATGAGAGCTACAGGGATTTGTCCGAAGCAACCCATCTTATGTTCGCATGTAGCTGTTTCAGTTTATTTCGAAACTATTTGGGGTTTAGATTAGAGGCGAGCTTTCTGTTATTTCTTAATACATTTATTTATGTTCACTTTTGCTCTCCTTCACTTTCGGTGCAGCGGTCTCACGGCTTGGCTAACTGTTCTATTTAAAGCTGCCAATCTCATCTGTGGCTCCATGGTTGGAGAAATATACTCTATGGAGAATTAAGATTCAGGCAAGTTATTATTTATTCGTTATTGCCACCTATCAGATAGTTACGTTTTTCTAAAGAGAATAATGATCTTTGGAATCGATGTCAGATTTTTTTCCACTGGAATTATGAGAGACATGGCTAGCCGTGACATTTGCTGTCGGCGTAGAAAAAACACTGTACCACCACGATAAAATGGCACTGGGAAATAAAACGGCCATGCTTTCATGGCATATAATTTTCTAGGAAGAAAAGTGCCTTTGAGTAACCGTCTTCTCTTTTACAGTCACATTTATTTTTAGTAAATTTAGCTAACACTTATCCAGAGCAAAAAGGAGCAAGTTAATTTGTACTCGATCAAGTAGCTGTCTCAAAAGTCAACGTGGGGGAGGGCTCGTGTTCGCAGGCAGTTCACCTCCAGAGTTTACGGTGAGAAGCCAACTTATATTTGTGATTTGTGGAGGGAGCGCCTCCATATTCTTATTTTTCCTCTGTGGGATTCACACCCACGACTCTACTGACGTACCGACTAAGATAGACGACTGCCTCGGAACGTTCCTAGATACTTATTTTTAGGTTTGATAAAACAAACAGTTCGACGGTTTGCCGTGTGCACGTATTGGGAATTAGGGTACATGTGGAGGGACTGTTGCAGGGTTCTTGCTTTCCCCCGTTTGTCCAACTGTTGGTCATTTTGCTGGCTGGGTGATCTCTGGGAACTGCCCCTTAGCTAGGACTCGTGCTGGCTGGAGATCTGTGGGAGCTGCCCCTTATCTAGGACTCATTGTCTCAGGCATATCCCAGGACCCAGAATACTGAACTGTATGGACCCATAAATGACATTGATATTAATTAGTCAGCCATTGTATCCTTTACAAGAGGCACTATGTCTATAAGTGTCAGGCTTTGAGTAATTCAAGTATGTGTTCTGGTGTTGATGCCAAGGGTGCCTATCTTGTCTGTCGTTCATAAGGTTTTCTTTCCAAGATCGGTGAATCGGTTAAAGATCTCTTACTGAGACGAATGTTTGAAATCGACCTAGTAAAATAAGATGGTCAACTATTGTAATTAATCAATAAAAATGGCACCAGTTAAATAGATTCAGGCAAAATATTCCATTAAGCCAGATTGAAATTCAATTGAATTAATCGTGGTGCTTATGTTCAGGGCCTTGCAAAAGGATTCCAACCCCTGACAAATTCTCTAATTAGATCGAATTACAAATGGAACAGTTCCTTTTTTTGTTTAAAACACAGATAACTCAGACCAAGAGTCGTTTATATCATTATATTTAGACAAAACAATATTCTTATATAAAAGAGTTCCTTTTATCCGTATGGGTGATTATTATGGGATGGTCTTCCGAGTCTTCGTGCTAGCCAGGAATACGAGTGCAGATTCAGTTGTTGTCCCCCCAGATCTTCCTGACTCTTCTCGTCGGGAACAACCATCTTCTATCTAGTCAGTGTATTTTCTGTTGGAGACACGGAGTGTGATCCTGTTGTCCCTGGTCCTCCCTGGTCCTCCGGTTGTGTGTGATGTCTGTTCGTATTCACAGTGTCAGCAGTGGTTTCTCTGTAGGTCTATGTGGAAAGCTCCTGGATCTGACTGTTAGTGGTGTGTGTGCGTTGTGTTTATGGATATCTGTCCGCTGACTGTCTCCGTTAGAACTGGCTGTGTTCTCTTTTCTAATGACCGCGTAATGCAGTTCTGCGCTGGTTTTTCTTCTCCTGCCTTTAAAACCAGCAATTGCTATGCTGCTGAAGTATTCTAATCTTATATTTTCGGCCATTAGATGTTTAGTAGGTACATGTTGGTTTTATAGTCACCTTATTCGAGGGCACCACACATGTGGGGAAAGAAAGCTTGTGCAAACGAACTAGTATTTGAACACCTAGTAGTCTCATAATCTTGAAGTATAAGGAAGAAGCCAAACATGCAAAACCTTCAGCACAATATTTCACTGAGGTACGAGTTCCTTTTTTCTGTCCACAAATTGCATTTACCCTTTTACATGTTCACAATAGCATTTTCCCAGAACTCCACATGCTCTTTTAAGATAGAACTGCTGGTCTCCACCTTTCAGCAACTCTTTGCTGTTATGCTGGTGGTGATGGCTGACTGACACAAAGACTCTGTGCTCCTAGAGTTGCTCCTAAACTATCCGACAGATGTTTGTTTTAGTTTCTTCAAAACATTTGGAAAAACCACCTCGTAATGTTTTCCGCCACATCGACTGACGCCTCTTTTATGGTAATTTTTCTAGACGCGGACTGCAAATGCCAAGGCTCGAATCCAGATTAGACAGCGACAGCTCTATTATGGCTGGAGAAAATGTAATGGAACACCCCTTAACGACTAGAATAAACTGTCGGGCCAAGTGTCCCCACTACCGTGATCCCAGGGTTCAGATCCTGCTCTTGCATTCGTGTTGTATATTGTACAAAGAAATTATGTAATAAGTAAGGAAATGACCGGAGAAATTATGATTTGTGTGCTGTAATCTTATGAATGGCATCACTTCCTATTTTGAAGGCAGTCGATTATTTGACAATATTTCGGTAAATACATTATCCATTTGTTAAACTCCAGCCATTGGATGTTGATACAGATAATTTTTAGGTTGGCATGGCTTTAGCCCTTATCCTGATTCACTTGCTCTCCCTTGATCCCATCCCGCCTGCCCTCCCCCCGCTCTCCTCCGTCTATCTATCTCTTTCTTCTTCTCCTTGTCAGAAGGAGTTCATATCACAGACAGTCAGCGTGTCTTCTCCTCAGTGTGTGTGTGAGTGTGTGTGTGTGTGGGTGCGTGTGTGCGTGGGTGCGTGCGTGTGTGTTGACTTCAATCACACACTCCGGGTGTGTAAGAGGAGTTGACAGCCGCCCCACTTCGGTGTGCTTGTTTTGTTTAAGTCATGTCCAAACTCTGCGCCAACCCACTTTCATGTGGCATCCAGCTCAGCAGGGCACCTGACATCTTCCCAGCATGCCCCTTGATTGGGAGGGCCGGGCAGCCCTGGAGATGAGGAAACATTTAAATATTAAAAAGGTACAAATTTGTTATGCTTATTGCATGCCTTTACCATCTCTGTCCTCTCTGCTGTGTGTTTCTGTTGCATGGTTTGTTTGTGGGTGGCGGGAAAGATTGGAGCCCTAAATGAGTCAGTGAAAGAACACTCATTCTACAGGGTCATTCTACGCCTTTATCAAATGCATACTATTAATAGAGTATGATATAGAAATAGTCTGATACAATAAATGAATTACTTGTTTTGTAATGTTGGTTGCAAGTGGTTGCGAGAGTCAATGCCAACCAGTCCCTTTAAGTGTTAATCTTCCACTGTTCCAAACCCTCTGACAGGAGCTAAAACGTGTTAGTCTTTCTAGCCCCTACAATAAAGGCTTTTTAATTTGACAAAAATCTCACATGAGTGCCATCGCCTGGATCTTTTATGCCACTAAGTACCCATTTGTGGTTATAATCCTTCCTTCGTTTTTTTCGTCTACTGTCTCCCTCCCAAGAGCACCTGTAGCTTTTATATCACTTTTTATATTACTTTCAAAATACCTAAGGCACTCCTGCTACTATGCTTTTTCGTCAAGGCTATAAATGAACTATTGGAAAACAAACAAAAGCAGAAAGTGAAATGCCGAGCTAAATCACAAATGCACCACAGGTATCTTAGGGAGCGACCTAAACCAGTACAACACCCCAGGCAACTGAGCCTGGTTATTGATCAAAACGTTAAAAATATAAACTCAGTGAGCCTTGCAATTTAGAACGGTAGACACAGGCAAACCTGTCTCCCTGTAGAGGGAAATATGTCAAATAAAGAATAGCTGTCAATCGTATCGGGAGAAGGAAAGAGACCTGTATTTTTGAGCCCGAGCACCGATGAGCAAAAACTCACAGGTGAATTGGATTAACGTTGATCATCTCCTTACAGAGGCACATGTGTCAAAGACAGAATAGATGGTAAGCGAACAATCAGTTGTTTTAGTCAACATGTTGGCTGCAGGAGAAATGGACAGGAGAAAGAAGTTTTCTTGTGCATTGCATGGACAGGCGTGTACGTGGACGGCCCTGACATGTGCGCTGTTTACCTGGGAAAGTGATGGCGTATAAATGCACCGTTGGAAGACTTCAGGCCAGAGGAGGTTGTGTGAGGCTTTGGACACTTTTCTGCCGGGAGAAACCCTTGATCCTGGAATTTACGTGAACGTCAATTTGACACGTGCGACCTACAAAAAAGTCTGGAAAATTAATACGTGAAACAATTACGCGTCGATCAATTATCAGCCTAGTCGATGATTGGATCGATTCATAGTTTATCGAGAATAACTAGAATGTTAAGTTGCAGCGGAAAGTTTCTGATTGTAGTCTGGCTCAATGTGCATCCCGCAGTAAAATCAGATTGATTATATCTCATGAGTATCTAGCCAACCAAAAATAAGCATAGCGCTAACGTTTGAGATTTCTTTGCAACGACCTCAGTGCTTACGTTAGGAGGCTAAGCAGAGGTAACATCTACTTTGCTAACGTCAAAGCGCTCATCTCTGTCTTGACAAAATTCCATTGTCTATCTTTTGCACTTCACTAAACTCTCTAGCTAGCAAGCTACATGAATGCGAGTGTTATTCAACGCCAGTATCTAACGCTGAGACTCATAGCTAAATCATAGCTAATGACGCAATAGCAGATATACCCAGGCAAAAAAACGTTTATTTTATTGGAATTACAGGTTCACATAGAATGGAATTCAATAGTTATAGTCAAGAGTTAATAACCTCAGTTATATGAGTTGAGCTTTAATCCATAAAGCTACTCTACTCCTATTCGCTAATCCCTGTTAATAAATATATTCAGACACTGGAAGGAAACCTGACAAAGATTGGACGTTAACATAAAAGTGTACTTGTTTGGGGAGCTAGTTATATAACTGTTAGGTTTAGAAGAAATGCTGATGAGATCTCCCTGCACTTTACTCTTCAACATATAATAATGAAATATTCTGTTCTAAAGGATTTAATTCAACATGTGTTTAAATGCATTTAAATGACACACAAATCTGTCTATTGCACAGTTCACGTTTCCTGCTAATTATTTCCGGTGACATCTTGTGACTGCGTGGGTGAGTTATTCATGGTCTACGATGAAACTGTGTACGATTTCCTATGAGTGGCATATGCCTACATACTGCACCTGTTTGGCCTGCCAAGCGTTGAACATCAGTGGCTGAGTCGGCAAAGGCACCATAATACCTGTTCTGTATAATAAATCTATCCAATAGTAATGTAGGGATTATGTGTCTTCTGGGAGGCACGTACCGAGTTAGAATATCATTGGCTGATATGATATGCGATGCGGACTCGCCGTGACACGGCCTGTCCCGTAGAGATGATTAAATAATCGGCGAACTATATTTAGAGTAGCGTCACATTTACATTCTCGCCAGCTCACCCACCTCTGCATGTGAATGAGGGCACACCCATTAGTCTAGTTGTCACGGTGATTGTTATGTGTTCTGTTGGAGTGCATGATGAGTCTAACGCCAGAGAGATAATGTACATTCATGTAAGTCATACGGCTGTGCTGTTTTATTCAGACATACACCAAGAACTTATACACGCGAATACTTGGTTTCGCAGTTTCAAAACAAACACGCCAAGACGATAAAAAATGAACACGTAGGTTTTTTCCGCTGTAGTACTGCGGTTACTGTTTTAAGCTAATGTTTACACTGCTCTTTTTTTAACCACATTTTCCCAGGGTGACCTGGGATGTTGCCCATTGAAGCATTACCCAGACACAAACGCAACGTGACCTTTTCGTCTGCTTATTCACCACCTCTGCGGATGACAATCAGCTGCACGGCTACGTGTTGTCGGGAGCAGCCTGAACAACCAGGCGTTGTGTTCAGATGGTGGGATGCTCTGTGACCCACGGCGCTCCCTCTGTCTCTGTTTCTATGTCGGGAAGGAAATAAGTAGTGACCTTGTGTTTTGGGTCGGCGTCCACCTTCACTCCACCCGTAAGGCCAAACCAGATGACTCTTGCCCACGGGAATCACGTTGAGTAGAAGCAAAGGACAGAGTGGAGAAACAAGCATGAATAATTCATCTTAGATCTAATGTAGCGGACACACAGACTCGCACATGAACATGATCACACCGAACCTGGGTTTGAACAGTATTTTTAAAGACAAGCAGGCATTCACAGACAGGTGACATTTTTAAACAGGCAGAGCTTGACAGGATGGTTATTGCTGGTTGACTGTATCTTGCAGGTCACCTGTGTGGAAGCGTCTGCATTTTGTGTTCCTCCACTCATTTAGATCTTTTAGTTTGTCACCTGTAGGTACATTATTTTGAAACACGCTTCAAGAATTGAAACATAATCTTTATTGGACGGCGGACTGCTGTTCTAGCTTCATTATGAAGCTGGCTTTACCACTGGATAGCCAGGAGGAGATTTGTCTGAGCTGAGTGTTTGCTGAACCCCCCGTAGAGCCAGGGTAGAATTGGGCCTAACCCTGAGGGCTAAACTGGAATTTCCTGGGTTATGCCAACGGTCTTTGCACTGTACAGGAGGTACACAATGAAGTGTTCAAAAAGAGTAGCTTTTCAGGCATGAAGACGTCGCTACCTGGGTGGCATTCATTATATTTCTATTCTTGATTCTCTTTGTGTCTAATGTTTTTATGAATTCATCCAAACGCTCAACTGTCTCGGAATATACTTGGTTATGTACTATGAACTTCCGAATGCAAACCTAACCTTACTGCTCAGAGTTTTACATAATAGGTTATATTCTCGTTATTGTATCAACTGCCCTTAGTTAAAATACTAAAAGTATTATTAAAATACTACTACTAATAATAATAATAATTCATTACATTTATATAGCGCTTTTCTTCCTGGGAACTCAAAGCGCTTTTACATGAAAGGGGGAATCTCCTCAACCTACTAACAGAAATATTTATTTTAAATGCCAAAAAAATACACAATTATTCAAAAGTTTGGGGTGACTTGTTTTTGACAAAGTGCAACATTTCTGTCCGTTAAAAGAACGTCAAATTGACCAGAAATACAGTGTATACATTGGTAATGGTGTTAATGATTATTGTAGCTGGAAACCGCAGATTTTCAATGGAATATCAACACAGGCTACAGTGGTCCATTATCAGCAACCGTCAGACTGATGGCACGTTGTGTTTGCTAATCCAAGTTTGTCATTTTAAAAGGCTAATTAGAATCCTTTTGGTGATTATGATCGCATCACTGCCAACAACTGTGCTGATATCAAAAGCCTTCCTTAGACAGTCTCTGGAGCATCGCCCCCATTTGTAACTTTTGCCAATTTGCCTTTTCCCATACGGGGACAGAAATTGTAGTCTCCCTAATATATTCTTAGGTTAGATACACATGCGCCAAGCTATTCTAGTATAGATCTACTTTATACACGTGATTATATCTTGTTAATATACCTACCAACTAGTATTGCTTGATGTGAAGTTTCCCAGCCACATTCACACAGGTGATTACCAGCCACAGACTCGCATCTTCATTGGCTTAGCACTCAAGGACACTCCCTGCTTTCTAAACATATCATTCTAATAGGACTGCTTTCTTATTACACTTCCTACCTTCTAAACATATCATTCTGATAGGACTGCTTTCTGATCACCGTAATTCACTTCTAAATATATTGCAATTGAAATTGGACTGCTTACTGAGGCTCGACTCCATTTTTTGTCAATGAGCTGAAGAAGTAATACACACAGAAATATGAGTACATGCGAATGTATTAACTGTCAAATGGAATTCAGTGAAGGCAGTTGTGTATATTCATTGGGTATATCACCATGGAGATTAAGTGACTTATTGTTGTTCATTTGCCCACTGTACTGCGGTCGTCAAATTAAATTTTACAGTGCATAGCCAATTTGTGTGAAAAAAAAACCATCAGCACGTGTGTCTGAAAGATGAGTTGTGGAAACCCACCTCAAACTAAATGTAGAAATACACCCAGGGAACTGACTCCTGTAATGGACTGCTTTTTGTCAATAGCTGGCCATGGTGTTGGCACAGAGAAGTCATAATTATGGTAAATACCAGTGATAGACTTATCAGCGCGTTGCCCTTATTTTCATTTATTCCCACCCCATAATTACCTAAAGTACCACAGAGGGACTGAGGCTGGGTAATATGCTAAACGGGCCGGGGTAAGACACTGTGTGTGGATACGTTTGTGTATAGAAACGATTTGATTGGATAATAGTTGTTGGGGTGGTAGTGTCTCAATCCTAATCGAACACTGCCGTATTCATGCTATAAAGTCATTCTTCCTTGGTGCTTTCTTACATCTGGCACTCGTATTCTATTTTTATGGTGTCGCTCTTCTATGTGTTATAATGTACCGCCATAGACAGGGAAAGATAGGTGCGAAAGTCTGTGTCTCTGGGTCGAGGTAACCGGCTCCGTGTGAATTAACAAACGGACAAAACGGACACGTTATAGTAACGGCTGACGCAGACACAATGTTTGACTATCGACCTGCTGGTGAAGCCAACGGACGTCTAAAGTTAATGCTAACAATGCTAACACTGTCAATTACCGGAAAGAATGTCCGAAGCAATGGTTATTTATAGGAAACAACATAGAATCATTGAGGAAACAACTGGGTAACAATTTGGTTTCTACACATCTACAGGTTGTATGTTACATGGATATTGGTGGGTAACGGCTAAGAACGTTTAGGGAATTTTTAACTGATGGCAACACTAGCTAAGTGCATGCTAGTTTACATACATACACACACACACCCGCATACATACATACATACATACATACATACACATACATACATACATACATACATACACACACACACCCGCATACATACATACATACATACATACATACATACATACACATACATACATACATACATACATACATACATACACATACATACATACATACATACATACACACACACACCCGCATACATACATACATACATACATACATACATACATACATACATACATACATACACATACATACATACATACATACATACATACATACATACATACATACATACATACATACATACATACATACATACATACATACATACATACATACATACATACATACATACATACATACATACATACATACATACATACATACATACACATACATACATACATACATACACACACACACACCCGCATACATACATACATACATACACATACATACATACATACACATACATACATACATACATACATACATACATACATACATACATACATACATACATACATACATACATACATACATACATACATACATACATACACACACACCCGCATACATACATACATACATACATACATACATACATACATACATACATACATACATACACATACATACATACATACATACATACATACATACATACATACATACATACATACATACATACATACATACATACATACATACATACATACACACACATACATACATACATACACATACATACATACATACATACATACATACATACATACATACACATACATACATACATACATACACACACACACACCCGCATACATACATACATACATACATACACATACATACATACATACACATACATACATACATACATACATACATACATACATACATACATACATACATACATACATACATACATACATACATACACACACATACATACATACATACATACATACATACATACATACATACATACATACATACATACATACATACATACATACACACACACATACACACACACACCCGCATACATACATACATACATACATACATACATACATACACATACATACATACATACATACATACATACATACACATACATACATACATACATACATACATACATACATACATACATACATACATACACACACACACCATACATACATACATACATACATACATACATACATACATACATACATACACATACATACATACATACATACATACATACATACATACATACATACATACATACATACATACATACATACATACATACATACATACATACACACACACACACACACCCGCATACATACATACATACATACACACACATACATACATACATACATACATACATACATACATACACACACACACACCCGCATACATACATACATACAAAACATACATACATACACACATACATACACACACACACACCCGCATACATACATACATACATACATACATACATACATACATACACATACATACATACATACATACATACATACATACATACATACATACATACATACACACACATACATACATACATACACATACATACATACATACACATACATACATACATACATACATACATACATACATACACATACATACATACATACATACATACATACATACATACATACATACATACATACATGCATACATGCATACATACAAAACATACATACATACATACACACATACATACACACACACACACCCGCATACATACATACATACATACATACATACATACATACAAACACACACCACATATGTACCTACGCTCATATAATGAATGCATTATGTAATGTTTTTGTATATTGGCACAATTTAAAAAAAAAACATATATTTTTGTCTTGTCTTTTTGGAGTATTGTGTGTAAACTGATGTCAACACAAATGTATGTAATCCAATATAAATGAAATCCATACATACACACATATCTACACACACTGTATAATTAGTGATGAATTAACCAGGATTGAGGACACACTTCCCGCATTTGCGGTTCTGAACTGTGTCATTGTTCAGCACATCTAATCACGAGCAGCATTGAAGTGAAGGAGAAATACTGATTTACTTCCTGCTATTTTGGCTTTAGAAAAAGCATGTGCTCAGCGTGAACAAGGAACGCAGAACCAGACAGGGGGGTTCGCTCGGGAGGAAGATTGCTCTGATTGATGCTGTGAATCTGCCTTGACACTGCTTGTCATCCACATCCACATCTTTTGATGTCGGGAAAAATGAAAAATTAGAAAGCATAACTACTGACTAGACACTAAGCATCAGTCTCATCTTTTATTTTGTCATTTGTCATTTTCTATTGTATCTTGCTCTACACACACACACTCACATACACACACACACTCACACAGATACACACACACTCACAAACACCTCAAAATCCCTATACGCATTTGTCAGTGCGGCAACTTTTTTTAATCTACATTGGTGAGTGTGTGTGTGTGTGTGTAACCCACAATTGCCTCTGTGGATGTATTCTCATTGTTCAGCCCTCCTACGATGCTCTTTATCAGAACGGTGTTTCAGTGTGTGCTACTGTCTGTCAGTAAGGTGGAGCAGGTGGATGGGGAACCAGAACCAGAGGAATGTGATTGTGACTGTGTATTAATGGCCCTGCCTGTCTGTGTATTTTGCTCCATCCATTTTGTCCAATCACCTCTTTATCTCACCATGTCACCCACAACTCAGCTCTGCCGGCCTCGTTCGGCCGTGCGCTTTCGAGGGAAGACATTTCTCTGGGGTTACGGCGCGCCAGTTGGAGAGAGGAGCGAAAAAAGCACATCTGCGGATTCTGTAGAAACATCCAATCATGCTCACAATGTCAGCTCCCTGCTCCTCCAATCTCTAGGCCCAGATGAATCAATGACAGGACTGCCGTGTGGAAATAGAGGAGGGGCCGTTAACCCCTAAAGACACCTGTCCAGTTGCCATGGTGGTAAACTACCTAGTGAAACATGTTGCTATATCTCTGTGACAAACACAAGTTCCTTGATCATGTAAGGTGCATACCAGGGGGGTTCAATCTATCACTTCGGCATTGTCACAGCTTTAGTTTCTTTTACTTCGGATATGTTTTGAATGCTGGTTAACTCTCCAGCTGTTTGATTCCACATGAGGTGAAACATGGACAGATGTTCACAGTGATTTTAATGCCAGGCTGCGGCATGGAAATTGGATGCAGCTGATGCAGTCAGATTGTAGATATTTTAGCTTCTTTAATATTAATGATAAATGTTCAGTGATTTAGCCAGTTTAATATCTATAAATCGAAACTGTTCATCTCAACATATATCAAAAATACCGCGAGAATATCATTCTCAAATGTTGAATATTTAATTTTCACAACTGGCTCGACGTTGAATGTTTAAATATATTGCACTGTCAGACTATGGTTGTTGATATCCCACGAACACGCTGAAAACTATTGACGTAAGTATTTACTTCGGTGGTTGAAATACTTCCGTTTCTGATACGGAAAGACAAAACTACAGAGGAGTTGGGAAAACCCACCACATGCCACGCCCCGTGTGGTCAGGCAGAGGAACTGCACCCTAATAGAACGACAGAACTTCCTCCACAACCCATCGGTACTGAGGCATTCTGCAGGCACCCGTCCTCTATCTCAGCTGTGTGATGTTACACACCATCACTCAGACTGCTCATCGGCGCGACTCTGATGTTCCTTCATTCACTCACGCATCGTTTATAGTTTGAAAACAACAGCGACGACTCTATTGGCAAATTCACTTGATGTGTTCTTTTGCTGCCTTCAAATTCACCCAAAATGCAAATGGAGAATGCATTGCTGCTTCTTACGATTGCTCGTCGTACCCACGGCTGTTTCACTTTTACATTTCATAATAGTTCTCACACTTTGATTACGCCAAGACCTTTCGTACAATCGCAAATCCCTTTTTCCTTGTTCCCATTAATAATAGGAATTCGACGCGAGTAATTATCGTTAGTTTAGTTTGCTTAAAAAGTTTTGACGTGCTCGTGAAGATCTTAGGCCCTCCGCTTCCGAAACCGCTTCCCAAATCACCTCTGAACGGAAGAACCTCACATTATCACATCTGAATCGAGGACCTTATCGAGAGGTGCAGTCTCAGCATGGCAAGACACATGAAGTGGATCATTTCCCGCCACCCCCTCTTTGGATATGGCTACACATGTGACTAGGTTTCCCCACATTGTCCAGTCACATTGACAGTTGCCCTTTGTCCAATGGTATCGCCCCGAATCGGTCGAGTTTGACCAGCAGATGCCAGCTTTGTGAACAAAAATGTACTTGTGATGGTCCACGTCTGTTCAGTTGGCAGTGTTCACCCTGTCCAGGGGCAGGTTTGTTCCTCTGCCCTGCTGTCTCTCCTGCTCCATGTTGAATGGCATTACCCGTGTTCACATGGTTCATATGGTTACTTGCCTACCAGTTGTGTTTAGAACTATGGATATCTTGAATTTAACCATATTGTATTGTACATAGATTTTAGTGGCTCACACTGCAAACACAGAGGTTGTGGGTTTGAATCCCACAGAGGTAATTTAGGTTAGAAATACTGATTTTTAATTAAAATAATTATGGTGTCCTCCATATTTTGCTTTTGTCCAGTGCTCCATTTGCAGCCATTACGGCCATGCTGCCCTTTGGCATTTTATGCATCTTGAAGCCCCTCCCACAAGTTGGATTGGCTTGACGTGCAACCTATCATACGGTCAAGCTGCTCCCACAACAGCTCAATGGGGTAGAGATCCAATGACTGCTTGCCACTCTAGCACCAGCTGACTGCTTCTTCCCTAAATAGTAATTACATAGTTTGGGGCTGTGCTTTGGGTTATTGTTGGGTTGTAGCAGGCGATTAACTCCAGTCAAACACTCTTCGCAGGGTATGGCATGGCATTGCAGAATAGAGTGATGGCTGTCCTTATTCAAAATCCCTCTTTCCCAAAACAAATGTCCCACTTTACCACCACCAAAACAACCAAAAGCAGCCCAAGACCATTACCACGTTTTACAAATGAAATCCCTGGGAAAACGCTGAGAGGCTGCGCTTCTGAATTTGAATCCAATCATAGCAGCTGGCTAAACAAACACCCCGCCTGTGTCTTAACTGACAGCACAATCAGCCAACTGTGCTCTCAGCATTGTGCACCTTATGGGTGATATGGGAATGCCTGGTGTTCGTTAAGTTCCCCCAACTGTGAATAATGACATTAAATATTCCCATCATAATTGTTTCCAGCAAATTCCTGAAATCTGTAACGTTTCTCGTTTGGTTCAACCCTCATTGCACCCACATTGCATAGACTGACCCCCCACTGACACAGGGAGGACAGGCCAATCAGAGGAGACGTGCTTGGAATATACAGATCTGCGCAACATTCTTCTTCATTGTGTGCATTAAGTTGTGTGTATGTGTGCGTCTGCGTGTGTTTGTTAATGTGACTCATGATATGTCCGCGTGTGCATTTGTTGGTGTGTGCACGGAGAGTGTGTTTGTGTGCATCTTTGTTTATGATGTGCACTTGTATGTGTATTAGGTTCCAGCAATGATCCCGTGTTTACACAAGCGTTCCCTTTGTGTCTTTACCCGCCTTTGTGTTCCACAGCACCTACACTTGTACTGGACAGAGAAGAATTGCAAACGGATAGAACGATACAGAGAGAACAATAAAAAGAGACAGAGAGAGACAGAGGCAGTCCCAACAGAGCAACCCGGGTAGAACTAACCTACCATGAGATGAAAACCATTTGACACAATAGGGGAAAGAAACCAAGACAAACAAAGGCTAATTGAAATGCTACCATTGCCCGTAACAGAGAGCGGATGGAGGCATAACTGCATAAATATCATGGGCTTGCTATCCAGTGAGAACAGTAGAACGACTTTAAAAATAAAATACACCCCAAAAAAGGTGAATAAGAAGCTGCACTTCCTAACTTTCTGCTGAATGACCACATTTGAGAAATGTAATGTATTTCCTTCGGTTAACACAGACTGAAAGACAATTCGAAATGTAATCAGCACACTAAAGTTCAGAGACAATTGTCAGATGAGTCCAAATGTGAACCCTTTTGGGCAACACTGGCGATTTTAGGTCTAGTGAAAATCAAACACAGCATTGAAGGAACCGTTCATTTGTCTTTGTATCGGAGGATTCTGTCGGTAAATGTCAGGTCATCTGCCTGTGCGCTGAAGCTCTCAATGTGTCATGAAAAAAAGATCTTCATACAAAACTCACTTCTCTTTTGTTATAATAAATGAACATTGACAATTTCAGCAAAGAATGGCCCAGTGAACCTCCAGACCTAAACACCATATAGATGTGGTGGTAGGTACTAAAACGAGCAGGTAATATTCAAAAACCCCGAAATGTGGTTGAGTTGAAGCAGTTCTGCATGGAGAGTTATGGGTTAGAAATGTAGTGACTGTTCCCAACATTTGACAAAGTCAGGCTCTCACTTAGAGGCTCTCAACCCAGTTTGATCGCCTCAACTCTCAACAACTCCCAACTATTGTAGCGTGTCTTTTTTTCTGTGAAAATGTGTTAAGCCATTTAGCTTTTTTCGAATCTGCATGTACAACTCAGACCGTGGCGATTTGCAGACGTCTGAGCAGCCTGAGCAAGTCACCTGCGCGCGGTGAGACTACGGACGTCCTTTTTGTCAGTCTCACCCTAAGATGCTTCCACCTACATATCAACCAGTGGAACATAAGCGGCTTGAATCTAGTCTGTGGTGGAGCACTTGGCACTACAAAAAAGTGCCCTGGACATTACACATTTCTGATTATATCATCTTAAAAGTTCTCATCAGTCCTCTGTTTACGAGGAGAGTTGTGTCTGTGTCGGCAGAGACCGACGGGAAACAGGTGTGATGTCGAGGCACTCTGACAAATCAGTAGTCGGAGGACAGAACGGCCTTCCGTGTCTCTCTTTAACGACGCGCTTTGGCTTTTTTATTCATTGTCTACCTGTGCAGAGCCAACTATCGCTCCTGTTTGAGCCTGGTCCAGCCTAGTTTATAGACCTAGTCCCAAGGGAGGTAGCTACTAACTGCCAACTGACTGTCACGTGGCCCGCGAAGACGCGCAGCCAAAAAAGTATCATAGAATTCCTCACCTCGCTGGGAGGGATTATGCTAATTTCAATGCTCTCAGGTTCAACATCAAGGGAGCTGGCTATTCCCTGAAGGGTTTTTTATTCCGCTGACTCTCTCAACTGTTAAACATTGGATATATTATCAAATAAGATAGTCATTTGGGGTTGTCAGCTTCTATGAGCATGACAAGTCGGCGATCACGGGAGCTAATTTGACTATGCCACTGACATGGTGAACGCATGAAGAAACCAATCTCCCCAAGTATTCTAAGGGTTTATTACGCTAGATCAGCCTCATTATGTGTCACAGATTCTCAAATCCATACCCGATGAATATGAATTATGCAAGGCATTATTTCTGCTAATTTATGCATAGAACAACTTAAATGTTTATTGGGTGTAATTTCGTTTGCGCAGTAATTGTCAAATTTTGCGAGGCGCCATGTTCTCTTCGTATTTTTCACAGAGACTCTCCTGGAAAGCATTGTTATTGTCGCCAAAGAAACGTTTAGAAGCTAGTGTATTTATTGCGCATATTGCCGGACAAAGTGCTTTTTAATCGTCGGCAACAGCTTTTCAACCGTCTCTTTTATGATCCCTAAGCATTCAAAAGTTTTCAGTTGTCACGGCAATGTGTTTATAAGCCGTTCCTAATTTTCGGCATCTTCGTATAATGTCACTCTTTGATCTCGTCTAAGAGGGGATAGTCAGTTGTTCCCAATCAAGGCCTTGACAATTTCACACGGCCACATCTGTGTCGGGAGATTTTCCTCAGCTCTTCTCTCACTTGCATCCTTCCCAACCTTAAACATGGCTAAATATAGTCCCTCTGTCTTCTTCCCTCTATCCACTCTTTTCTCATTTAATCTTTTTATCCCAGCCTATGAGTGATAATTCCTCCCTGAGAGACTTGCCTCTCCTGGTTCGCTCTCTGTTTCTCCCTTCATTTCGACCTAGAAATCGCTAGGCTCATTAACTCCAACTAAACACTCCCACAGTCACTTTAAAATAAAAGCCTATAGTTTCTAAAACTTTTCTTAAATTACAGTTGGACTTTGGAATGTCTTCATACCTAGTTCTTTAACCTAGCAATACTAATGTTTAAAACATGAGTAATAAGCAACAGATCCCCAGGATCAATTTAAAATTACTTGTTCAGTTGGAGTAATAAAATACACAACAGTAATTTCAAAATATTATCCAGCACATGTTTTCAACAACATTACTCAACTGACACTCACTCTTCTGGATCATGTTAACTTTCATTTTTATTACACTGTCAAACGATTGAAGAAATTATTGAAATGAATTGCATAATATACTGTAGTAAAGAGAAAAATATCCTTCATTTTTGCCATAAATAAACATTATTTTATTTTAAAAAAACACTTAATTATGTTGTTATTAATCATAATTTGTTTATGTCTCGAGTGGTGAACTAGGTCACAAGTGGTGAACACTAGGTTCCCACTCGGGCTAATTAGTCGGGTGCACTTCCTGTTCTTTCAGGTGGTTTGGTTCGATTGTGCACGGCTGTAAATAGTTTGTTATTAGCTGGGTTGTTTATGTGTCAGGAGTAATGTCACTAGTTGTATTATTGTGTTGTCGCTATCATAGAGTGTTTTCGGTATCATAGCTGTTTTTGATGTTTGTTATAAGTGTGTTGCTGTTGTGTTTCATTTCAAGATTGGTAATAAAATACCGCAAACGGTCAACACGCTCTGCCTCGGCTGCTTTTGGCACACTACACCCGGCAAGTCGTGACATGTTAAAGCATTTGTTGGGACAAAAAACACATGTCACCGGAGTGCACATATGGCTCTATGGATATCACAAACAGAGCCTCCATTCGAACGAAACAATTCGAACGCCAAACTTTAACAGCTGCATGTCAACAGCATATGCTATTCTCTTAGTCTTTTCCTCGGCGCCAGCTGCTGAGTCATCCATGTCTGCTAACATTTTTACCTGATAAAAGTGCTCTTATCCTCTGAACAATATGCCGGGTGAAAGAAAACAATCTCTCGCAGGGTGTCAGTCATTGACAGGTACCTGCGTGCAGCGTGGGCCGGCCACATGCCCCACGCGGTGGACAGTTTTTCGTCTAAGACAATAAACACAACACAATGTCAGTTTTAATCTTTGGTGGCTGTGACTGTTGCTTCAATGGGTTCCTGTGCAGTTTTCCCTTCATTCTGCAGGTAGCTGACCAATGCTCACCCCTCACCCCTCCCTCTCAGCTCTGTGAAGGCACCGTACGTCTTTGAATGTCGGGTCGAGCGCTGCGACGGTCTCCAGCCAATGCGACGTTGGCGTTGTCCTCGTGTTTCTCGAGAACCGCCGTATCGCGGGAAATGTACTTCTCTAAAATTAAATGTACCTGGGAGTTCAGTCACGTACCTGCAATGGAGGATAAATAAAACACATAGGCTTGTAGAAAACCACACGTTCATGCTGTTTCTCTCTCTCTCACTCTCAAGATCACACATATGCCTTGTCCCTCATTACCCTCAATCACACAAATTCCCCACCGACTATGGAAGGTCATTTGTGTCAAAAACGTGTACTTTTTTATAATAAATAATCCTCGTAGTAGTAGTACACATCCTATTTCTAGCTGCACAGTCTATATTTATCTACGCATGCACAATTTGGGACAATCAGAGAAATACAACCATATTCTTGAATTGTTCCTGAGAATCTGTGATCTTCCTCTGACGATAACACTTTCTTGCTTAATATTAATGCAACATATATTATGCTTTCTTGTTATAGCGAAGAAGCTGAAAATTATTGAACATCGCAAATGTTTGGGGGCATGATTTCACTAGAATAATCGCACCGTAATTAAATCTAACGGATAAAGAATATTGACATCGTAACATAATTATCACTGATTACAGTGCACTGCAATTATGGAAACCGATAGCGGTTTGAATTAGCATTGAACACGCTGACTGTATTACGATTGTCTTTGCTATGTAAGGTTGAATATAACATCTGTCAGATGATTGCTCTGTTTACCATAGTCCCAAATAATTGTTTCATATGTCTGGCTTGTTTACAGTAATTGTGTTTGTTTGCCCAAAGCCATTGTATTGAAAAACAGTACAAGATAGATAAAGGTTTAATTAATCAGTAATTTTAGTTTGGTAGTGAAGAATTAAACAAGATTTGCAACATAGAAATAAAACAGCAGTCATTTACTATTCTATGTGTGTAGCTATTCGGATAACAATTGAATTAATCTACAACACAATAATCATGTATTTTGCATAGGTGTATGTTTATAATGTAGGTTACTGTAAAAGTGGTGCAAGAAAATGACACGGGCAGTTAGTTTAGATTTCGCTTTTTGTTTTTATTTGTGCAACTTTCTCCTGTCTAGTTACGTTACAGCGAATTTGAATGGTCACTATGGCCGTTGAGTCGCGATTACAAGTACGCCTCTACGTCAAATGACTCCAACCGAATGTAGAACGTACATAGCTCATTACATTCTCTTTCACAGCACGTTCAGTTAAAATGTGTTTTTGGCACAAATGCCTTTTCATACTCGCCCACAACCCTCTCCACACACAAACCCTAACCCTTTTTTCACCACACAGGATTTAATAGGTTGAATTCCATTTCCATAAGGCGTTTATACGAATGGTGATTTGCTGCAGCAAGCATTGCGTGCACGGTCTTTACACTCTTCCACCGCTTTGTTACATCTATAAAATGTCCGGCGCGTGTTTCAGCATTGGGCCTTTCTGTTTC
Organism: Dallia pectoralis; assembly: GCA_029465975.1. Taxonomy (NCBI): domain Eukaryota; kingdom Metazoa; phylum Chordata; class Actinopteri; order Esociformes; family Umbridae; genus Dallia; species Dallia pectoralis. The sequence continues at coordinate 5,621,713 of CM055756.1, forward strand.
AGGAAGCCCAGGGTTTGTCAATTTCCAAGGTTTCCACTTATCAGTGATGTAGTGCGCTGTAACACTGAAGAAGTTGTGACGACTAATCGATATCTAGTGGTCTCTAGTTAAGGCAACAGTTTTTTTTCCAACAATCTATTTTTAAACTCCTATACCTCCTTGGCCTTCTCTGCTTCATAAAGTTTGCGTTTACTCGTAACGACAGTGGCTGTTGATTGTAACTTTTGGTGAATAATATCTCTGAAAGCATTCCTCTTCCACCATTTTAATTGGCCGGTAGACAACAGCTATCCATTTAGCTGACTTGTAAACTGGCCTCCAGTCTGCAACTCTATTAGAGGTAGGTTGATGTAAGCTACTGCACTGCTGGCCCTCTCACCACTGTGGCTCGCGTCAGTTATGTGTTTCTCTTATAATTATTACTTCTGACTGTGTATTATCCGCAGCTTTTTGTAATGAAACTAAACATATAATTGCCCCTTAGTAGTTTTCTTATTGGAACTTTAATTAAACCAAATGCAATGGTTTAACAGTGACAGGCCAGTGTGAGCATGCGGAGTTGAATATGCGCTATGGATAGTTTAGATGTAAAAAATAAAATAAATATCTGCTGCTATTTTTTATGTCATCAAGCCCAATGTTTTATCTAAATAAGTGAGTCTACCGTTAGCACTCTAAATATCAACTTCTTGCGATAATGTGCCCACTGTTAATTTTTTATAAAAACAGCCCAACATCTTACGACTATACATCCAATGGGGAAATGTGTAGAATTTTATTCCGAGGATTTTATTCCGAGGATCTATACTCAAATTCCATTTCAAACCTTAACTTTAGCAGTAAGCATTGAAAGAAAAGCAAATAGTTGGAGTGTGCACTTTGTAATCAGCGCTCAAGTATCTGAACTCCAGGATAAATGATAAATAGCTGCAGTATGCGCGTGTCTCTGTGAGAGTGGGAGAGAAACAGGGTGTTTTTGTGGCTTTGTAAATGTGACTGTGCGACTAGAGAACTAGGTACACACCCTTGGACCGTCTGCAAAACAAATAAACAGGTGTGGAGCATGTAAAGACCAGGACCTCTTCATGGCATCATTTGCATAAGCCTCTAGTCTTCTCAAAAAAGTAAAGGACAGCAGTTGGAGCAGAAGTGAAACCAGATCCTCAGTCTTGTCCGCATGGGAAAGGTACGCAGAAAACAGACAGACATTATAGCCTTGCAGACAAGTTGTAGCATCAATTCATTTACAAGTTGACTTTGGTTTTGTTGCCAGCCATAACATTATAATGAAGTGTTTTCTCAGATCTAGCATGGTTAATGATGACCAATGCCAATACAGTTTGGCGATAATGAGCCCAATTAGTTCTGGTGTCTTGGACAAATCCCCAAGTCACGTTTGTTCGGGAGGGGAGATTCAGCCTATAGAATTGCTGGTAATTTTGAGAGAAAGAGGGGTGCTCTTAATTTCAGTTCCAATCTCATCGTTTGTGTACACTAGAACCCACTTGTGAGACTTCAGTTCTGCGTTAAAGAAAAAACAAAAAAATACAAATACAAAAAAAAGAACAAAGCAACTGTTTGTGTCTGAAGTTTGTTGCAGTAAAGCATTTTTCATTTTACAGGACACTGCTTGCGGTGTTAAAATCCCATATTTAAACCACTCTTATCTTGGCCTGTAATGAATAATGTATAATAATTGTGTTTCACTTTTTTTTACATCATATCTATGTTTTTAAAGCAATGTTAATTTTTGTTTTTAGCTGTTTGAAAGCTCTTTTAGCTCTTTACATTGTTGTCCAAACAGTTGTGGTGCCTGCAAGTTCCTACCGGCAAAATACCAAAACATAAACATAATATTATCTCATAATATAATACATGTGTTCAAACTTAAAGACTAAACAATTTGTTTTTAATTTATTTTCAAGAAGCAATTTCAGCAAAAATATCTAGATGGAAAACCAAGTTTACCTTTAAACACCAGAGCTGCAGTGCCATGAATAATACAAACCCCCAGCATTAATATTTAAAGATTAAAACACATTTAAACTTGAATGTTGCAGTCTTTTCCTGGAACAAGCGCTTAATCTGACGTAGTGACAAGAGCATTCCGGCTGGGCTTGACTTGATGGGAGCTAAAGACATGTGGCGAGAAGAGATGTCAAGTCAATAGAATTGAAAGGGCTTCTTGCTCTCTAACTGGTGATGGAGATATGCTAGTGTCAGAGTGGACAGAGGGCCAGAAGTAATCTGTTTTTGCCTCCTAATTTTGCAGTTTGGCAGCGTTGACAGACCTAACAACTCAACTATTCTCATGAAAGGGATCATTTAAGATTTGGGAATTTGTTTGTATTTCATATTATATCTGTCTTATATTACAGCATATGACCAATTGAACAAAACAAATTGCCAGATTACATAGTTGGTCATATGGATTTTTCACTTTACCTTATTGGTTATGGATTGTAAAACAAATTCAGACCTCTTAAATATCTTCAAAATGTGTTGTAATTTGAACTGAAATTGAAATAAAAAACATCAGAAATGACCTACAATCTACACCCAATACTCCAAAATGCCAAGGGATAAACAGATCAATTCAATATGAAAATGAATAACTGTCCATCAAGTAATTTGACCCCTTGCAGTGACAGGTTTAATTGAGCTACGATGAACCCTGTGCCCTTTTACTGTTTTTAAGATTTCTCTATAACTCTAAAATCCATTGATGGCTAATTCAATCGATTGGACATCATTTAGAAAGACAAAATGAACTGCAATTTCTGGAAAAGGGCCAATATATCTGTAGCTTTTTAAGCGTACAATTGCAGTTACCTGTTGTTTTAACCCACAACTCATCTAAATCTATTCATCTAAACAAGTCCATTTAAAATCTGCAATCCGATTACAATAGCTATGATTGCAACTTTACAGACTAGTGTTACAGTTGTTTTAGCCGTTGCTCCCCAACTTTTTATATTGTTAGGTTAAAGTGTAGGTCAAAATCTGAAATTCTTCAGTAGGAAATATCCATCTTCTCTAAAAATCAAGTTTCTATGTATTTCAACAATTTGGGTGGATGATCATTGAAAAGCTACAGTAGTCAATATTTTATAAATGTGTAATATTCTCTACAAAATCTCAATACACCATTGTGATTGTATGAGAAAGTGTAATACAATTGTTATAATAACACATATATCCATTATGAATGATTACGTGTATGACCTACCAACCAGCCAGCTTTGGAATAGTTAGACGCCCTTTCTCCCAGCTTTTGGGAGGTGCCCGGCTATTACCCACTGGCTAATGTGTGATATCCTTAGTACTTATCGGGGCCACTTTTGCTGAAGCCAACACTTTCATCCTCCAGCTGTTTCCTCGGCAACATACTTAGTTCCGCATTCACTTCCGAGCATCGGTGTATGGCTGGGGATGTCTGTAAATAGCTTATCGTCGTGGCAATGGACACTTGTCGCTTGCTGGTATTAGTTTAATTTCCCAGCTCTCTGTGCAGTTGCGTGTGGACGGGGCAGAGGGGGACGGGGAGTTGTGGCCATTTGCGGGGGCGCTCCAGGCACGTCATTTGAAGGGGGATCTGAGTGCCAGCTGCTGGGTGTCAGATGCTAATCCAGCCGGGCTAATAGCCATCCCCTCCAGTGTTGGCCGGTGCCTGCTGATGCCCCGCATCGTATTTGTAACTGGTCTGAGCTTCGCTCCTTGACGTACGGTCGGTTCAGTCCTTTGTTCGAAACACAAAACAAGGACGTAATATGTTATGTTACAGCGCGCTTGATTCATAACCACATGTTCTTTATGAAATATTCTACACGACGAGTGGCGGCTACGTTACCATGAGATGAACATGTAACTAGTGCATTTGTGGATGTCCACAGCTGCTAATTTGCATGCTGAAGAGGTGTTTATTGCACATTCGCAATAGGGGTCTGCAGAAGTATGAAGTAACACAGATCTAATTATTAGCAAACTTCCGTCAATGTGTAGGCGATATCCACCTTGTAGAAACTGCATGAAACGTTCACAATTTCAGGCAACCTATTCTGGGAAAAATATTTCATTCAAGATGATTTATTTGAAACTGGTATGTCTGTGAAACTTGTTGCCGCTATATTGTCTATAAACTAGGAATACAGAATAATACATCATTGCATTTCATAACGCTATTAAAACGATAACCTCCACGCTAGATTTACTCCAATAGACATCAGGGGCTCACTTGTCTAGAACTCATACAATCAATTGACAGTATATCGTCAATAGAAGTTATTTTGTTTGTATTTTTTCAATGAACAGTCAATCTTCGGATTGTTATACTTTCTTCTACTACCATCACACAAAGAGTTTTTCTTCCTTCCTCTGTGGCAGTTAGTTTGTTTTGTGCAGTCTTACATCTATGGTACTCACATTACCTGTAGTTATTTGAAATGATTTGATATCATTCTATGTACACGACAATTTAAGTGTTTGAGGTAACTTAGAAATGTTCTCGTTTTTGATAGGAATTCATTAACTTTCTTTTGAAACTTATCAGTCTTACATTGTTCCAAGAAGTAAATGCAATTCCATATGAGATTTTGCTAGTAAAAAATGTACAGCGCTTTGTACTCCTCTCTTCACAGAACAGCGCAAGCGCGCTCTAACCAGAATAGAAAAAGGATTGGGAGGCATTGGTGCACAACTGAGGACAAATACATTAAAGTGCCCTGCTTTCGAAACACACTCCTCACGTCATGCTCTAGAAACAAACTCCTCACAGGTCCTCAACTGGCAGCTTCATTAAATAATACTCGGAAAACTCCAGTCTGAACGGCAACAGGAAGGAGGCGACTCAGAGAGAGTGACCTTCTAGGCAAAGTCCTTCCTCTGTCCAGTGCCTGTGTAAGTATTTTTTTCTTTTCATTGGCTACGTTGAGATATATATATATTTTTCTTTGCAATACTCCCTAGAAGGCTAGCATCCCGGCGGCGCCGCTTATCGGTTGTAGGTGAGACTGGTGTGTAATTTTTGGCTACCTAGCCACACTACGGTATGGTTACCTAGCCACACTACGGTATGGCTACCTAGCCACACCGCGGTATGGTTACCTAGCCACACCGCGGTATGGTTACCTAGCCTCACCGCGGTATGGTTACTTAGCCATAGTATGACTGCGTATGACTGCGTATGACTGCGTATGACTGCGTATTACTGTGTATTACTGCGTATTAATGCAGTGTAATGACTCATATGATTGTGTAACTGCTAATTACACAAACGACAAGCTCTAGACTTGGGCGATCTCGGCCAATCAGACGTCTCCGTCTCGAGGTTGATCTGATCAATGAAATGAACAACGCTGGTAGGAGATTAAACCTGTATGGTGGGTTAGATTAGGAGGGCATGTAGGAGATTAAACCTGTATGGTGGGTTAGATTAGGAGGGCATGTAGGAGATTAAACCTGTATGGTGGGTTAGATTAGGAGGGCATGTAGGAGATTAAACCTGTATGGTGGGTTAGATTAGGAGGGCATGTAGGAGATTAAACCTGTATGGTGGGTTAGATTAGGAGGGCATGTAGAAGATTAAACCTGTATGGTGGGTTAGATTAGGAGGGCATGTAGGAGATTAAACCTGTATGGTGGGTTAGATTAGGAGGGCATGTAGGAGATTAAACCTGTATGGTGGGTTAGATTAGGAGGGCATGTAGGAGATTAAACCTGTATGGTGGGTTAGATTAGGAGGGCATGTAGGAGATTAAACCTGTATGGTGGGTTAGATTAGGAGGGCATGTAGGAGATTAAACCTGTATGGTGGGTTAGATTAGGAGGGCATGTAGGAGATTAAACCTGTATGGTGGGTTAGATTAGGAGGGCATGTAGGAGATTAAACCTGTATGGTGGGTTAGATTAGGAGGGCATGTAGGAGATTAAACCTGTATGGTGGGTTAGATTAGGAGGGCATGTAGGAGATTAAACCTGTATGGTGGGTTAGATTAGGAGGGCATGTAGGAGATTAAACCTGTATGGTGGGTTAGATTAGGAGGGCATGTAGGAGATTAAACCTGTATGGTGGGTTAGATTAGGAGGGCATGTAGGAGATTAAACCTGTATGGTGGGTTAGATTAGGAGGGCATGTAGGAGATTAAACCTGTATGGTGGGTTAGATTAGGAGGGCATGTAGGAGATTAAACCTGTATGGTGGGTTAGATTAGGAGGGCATGTAGGAGATTAAACCTGTATGGTGGGTTAGATTAGGAGGGCATGTAGGAGATTAAACCTGTATGGTGGGTTAGATTAGGAGGGCATGTAGGAGATTAAACCTGTATGGTGGGTTAGATTAGGAGGGCATGTAGGAGCACTTTTGTTTTAGCGAAGCACCTCACCTTTTTCTTCGGCACGACTTGCGAAGGAATCAGTGGTGTGGAAACCGGAGAGAATACGTACCAGAAAGTGACTGTCACTATCTCGCCAGTTGCTTCTGAGGCTGCCGCACCCCGGGGAACCCCAATATATGGACACTTGGTCTGTGTTAAACCGTAGGTGGAAATAAGGACTTTGTTTCAACAATGATTCATAATGTCTGTCAATTAGATGTTTCTATTATTCAGATAAATTGTGGCTGGAATTCACATATCCCGGTACAATGTCCATAATTCTCAGCATTTCATTTAAAAACAGGTTAGATACATTCTCTGAAGGGTGATGTTTAAAACAAAATGCTCAGGTATTTAAGTTTTCCCTAAAAAAGAGCTGGATTTGGATTTGAAACAGGCTTTCGTAGTACAGTAGCACCGGAGGCAGCCTCTTCACTGCTGCTGGACCAAAATGATGCATCCAATCTAAAACAATTCTGTACGTTCGCTTAATAGAAATGAGTAAAAATGAATGGCAAAGAAGGATACTCAAACTTCAGATATGGACTATATAGGATTTATCAAGGACGAGAGAAGGCGTATAGAAAACCATGACATATACAACATTTTGAAAGTTCTCGGTAACTTAATGTGGGTTATCGATCAGGGACCAAGTAAGAGTTCAAGCGGGAACAGCGTGGGCATTTGTCTGTGTCACCCTGAGCGGGATGAACGTCCGGGCATCGTTGCCCCCAGTACCGAGGACAATCAGTAAACAGAGACGTCGCAATTTCCTGCATCATTGATCTCCCTGAACCGCAGAGACGCCGGCGCTGAGCCCGTCTACGTAGCAAGCAGCGGGGATATGTGAGTGTCTGTTAGCATACACAGCGGTTCACGACGTGCAGAGGGAAGCACAAAAGGAAGAGCACGGCAGGGGAAGACCGAGAGAGCCACGTGCTCGTTTGCTCTAAAGGAGGCGCGGGGAGTTCTGTTGTGCGCGGTCGGGCCCGTCCGTGTCCTCGCTTTAACCGGTGTCGGATTGGCGGGCGGTTGTCATTAGTACAGAAGGTGAGAGCGATTCTTTAAAAGGCACCTTCATATCATTAAGATGGTCTCCTATTCTGGGAACTGTCACCGCGTTTTTTTTTCCAGGCCCGCTTCAGAAGGGAATACATAAAACGTGTTAAGAGGATAGAAAATAATTCTCATGCCGGTTCCACAGTAAACACATTGAACAATGTACATGTCTGCTTAACAATCTCTTCAAAATGATTACCTCTGAGTAGATGAAAAACGAGACAAAGAGAAATATAATTTACTTCCAAATGTGAATGTGCAGCATTAGACTTCTTGACAAGTCACGTTAACCAACAGACATTTCAACGTTTTATTTCCATGTTTTGTTTGCCGGAGTTACTAATTTCTAGATCTTAAGATCCAACAGAGATGATTAGTGTACTCGATCAATTACTGGTTATCAATGACTACTGTTCTGTCACGGATGTCATTGGCCCACTACTGTACCTCCAATATCAGTCTGCTATTTTAGGTAACAGAGTAGGGATTGGCTGGTCGGGAGGTTGGTGAGGTAAGCGTGATGCTACGTCCAGTGGTAGGTATAAAATGTTCCGAATTTTCAAACTGAGAGGTTAAAACAAAATATTGACCTAACAGTGTCAGTAAATGACAAATCTGTGATAAAGTGCTGCCGAAATATCACCCAATGAGGCTTGATCAACTACGCTTAATCCTAAATGTCAGTACATCTGTCCTGTTTAAGAGTATAAAAGGGCAAAGGAGGAGGAGAAGAGTTGAAAATGGAGAATTCAGGGAAAAGGTACTGGTGAGTTAAATACAGACCACTGTCTCAGAACACACGTGAAAAACACGACATGGCTTTCCTTCAATACCAATTGTGAATTTGTGATTTCATACAGGTATTTGCTCTCACCAAAATTAGCCATTGATATTATGACCGTCTGATTTTAAAAGCGTTCGATGAGCGGGATATTTACAGTTCAGAAACATTTCGTATCATTTTATCATCAGCTGATGATGATTACTTTTTGATAAATCATTAATGAAATTAACATCTATTGTGATCTTACCTTTTGGCCATTCCGGTGAAAATGCATTGCGATATGAACTAAACAGTGGATTTAACAATAATAATAATGATTTGACTATTAGATATTGAAATAAGAAATTGCAGCAATGGGTCTTCAAAAGCAGGAAATGCGTTCGCTAATGAATAAAAAAGTGGACGGGTTAAAGAACTCTGATGTTTCAAAACGGACTACGCCAGCTGTGTCACGTGGCAGGTTCAATAGATAACTACTGATTTGACTCTGCACGAAACGCTGATATTCTAAGGTACTTAGCTGCTTGATTAGTAGAGCTAACCACTGCAAGCTAGCATGGATTCATTGACGACGCTCTAAAGGTAACGACGATGCAGACAGAGAAGTAGGAGTGGTGTGGTCACGTCAGCCTGCTACATACTTTCACTGACTGACGTGCTGCTTTGATACCCGGCAGCTTAGAGCCACTGTCGATTATGCATCATACATCCAAATGATCCAGATGGATCTGCCCTGTGTGGGACAGAGTGACACAACCCAGCCCTCAGAGGTAGTGGGGCCAAATGTAGAAGAAGGACACATAATGTGCATGTGGGTGAGACACAGCAACAAAGTGAGAGAGGTAATATAAATGTGCAGATGAAGAGAAAGTACCCATATAAAATAATCGCCTTAACAGTGAAAAAGCCTTGGGCAATTCAGACCTTGGTTCGGTTTATAATTGATTTTCTTTGAAACACACATGGGCCAACTTATTAAATTAATACGGAGAATCATCTTAACCCCAGTAATCTGTCTGTGGTTTAAATATTAAGGCGGGTGAGTCAATCTGTATTGTGCTCAATACCCTGAAGCGATGGATACGATTGCATGGAGTCTGTCCGCTTATAAAGTATGAGTCAGCTGCCCCTTGTTGGGTTGTCTATGGGCCCGTGCACCTGTGCCTCAGAAGACACCATCGCATCAATCATCTCGTCCAGAAATTACATGGTGGGGAGATGTGGGAGAAATCAAACCACACTTGACTCCATTACCTGGGGGCGGTCTCCCGGTAGCGGTTTGGGTGGAATGGGTCACGGTGGTTGGATGTTCGGTGTCTTCTGGACCTCCTGGTTATCCTCCACCTTGCATCATTGCCTGGTGCCATGTTGGCACGTTTGTGCCACTTTCTTCGCCCCCAAGTGCCGGACACCCTTTAAGAAAGCTGGCTGCTCCTGGGATGAGTCTGGTGCTCTGGCCTGCCTTACAAGCAGTGATGGGCAGCTGGTTCGTCTGGCTGGGTCAGTGCTTGGAGGCTCTTCTAGCTTTGCAGAGGAGCTGGGAGCCTCACCTGGCTCTGCTGGGATGTTGGGAGGAGTGCCTTTTGTCAAGCACGTCAGGGGCTCTGGAGCCTCCATAATGCAAATACAATAAAATAATACTAATACATAATGATAATGCAAATGCCTAATGATAATACAAATACATAATGCTAATACAAATAAACCATTCTAATACAACGCCCTCCAGGCTCATCGACACACCCTCTGTAGCTAAAATACATATTTATTCAATAATACCAGAGTCAATATCCACTTAATATAGTTTGTTAAAAATCACAGATACTTACCACTGAACAATAGGTGCATAACAATATATAGCTATATTTTGACTAACTTACTGGATAACTTTTGTGAAGAACGAGAGAGTTTTTCAGTGCAATCAGCTCCTTTGTTATTATCTAATTACAGATAATGTATGCAAATCCGTATATTTCGATGCATGCCTTGATTACAGACATGGTTTTGAGTGAGTTTGTTCTATTTATCCACTGTGTCAATTAGAAGCTGCACCACAGCTAAGCCTAAACTGCTGGCATGTGTTCATCGTACAAGCTAAATAAAATATATGTATTTTACTGGGTTCAGAAATTGTCTCTCCTCAGTCACAATTTTGCACAATCAAATCAAGCCTGCTATGGGAATCAGTTAAAAGAGGAACTTTTTAAAAATGACTTAAATGGCATTGTATTGTTAGTTCATCTCAGTTAATCTCCCATGTAATAATACAAAAAGTATAATCCCAAACTGTCATTGGCTATCAGCCAGAATGTATCAATCGATTTTTGACAATAACTAATGAAATGACCAAACTTTGAAAATGACAAAAATATATATTTTGACCTAAAAAAAAGTCAAACAAAAAAGTGTGCTAAACCTTATAGTGTTTTCACTATCATTGAATAAAAAAAAGTTTATATTAGTATTTTTGGTGTCGCTCTTTTTTCTTTCCAAGTGTTTAGGGAGGGTCACATGAAAATGTATTTAGGTGATTGCAGGATCATATGCAGTGTTGTGCTAGTTACTAAGAAATAGTAACTAGTTACAGTTACTAGTTACTTTGTTCAAAAAGTAACTCAATTACTTTTTGATTACTTACAACAAAAAGTAATGCATTACTGTTAAAAGTACTTTTTCAGTTACTTTTTAAAGAACGTTCTTTAATGTTCCCATTAATGCCCTTTTATGCGTTATGGTCTATACAAACACAAAACAGAAAGTACGTTTTAAACACTATTTTAGACTATTTTAGACTAGCAAAAACTGAATATATGTATCCAGTGCTGTAGTGGTGTCTGCTGGGTATACTATGAATTTAGAGATCTCAATCACGCGCCTTGGTCAGCACGCCACGGACACAAACGAGAGCACACATAATATGAAAGTAAATTAAGGTTTTCAAGTAATTTCCCAAAAAAAGATGATTTTTACAATTTTTAAATGTTTATTAAACGTCTCTTATACACAATTTCCTTAAAAAATCTAAGCTGTGCAAAATGTGGGTGTCCTCTATAAAACAATCTGACAGTGATTTGAAGTTTCAAGGCCAAATGGTTAAAAAGCTATTGAATTAATAACGTTGAGACTTGTACTTTATTGACGGTCCCTAACTATATGCACACACGGAGGTTGAATATCCAATATCGAATATCCAACCACGGTCTGAGATGAAGCAAATATATTTGTGCGGGATTTTCTCGCACTATAAAACTAACCTTGCGGGAATGGTTTATGGGCAATCCCCGCAATGAAATCCAAGCCCTGTAGATTGATGGCTACTGAATCTGATTAATTAGAGTTTGGTAGACCTATGCGGTCAGTCATCTTTTTGGAGGTATAGCCTACTGTAAATCCCTCAGAGGTGGGCATACGCCGTATACCTGCGTATACGCACCACTACACCACTGTGATAATCACAATGATTTCTGAATTGAATAAAAGCTGTTGTATATGTCATAAATGTCAAAACAAACAAACAAAAAAGAACAGCAATTTTCATAGCAATACAACGTAATGCATTTTATTATGCATACAATTAGTGTTCTAACTTTTCAACAACATACTGCGAAAATGTGCAATAGTTTTTTTTTAATCTATCCCTGGCTAACAGTCCGGTTAAAATCGCAGTTGTTTGGCTGGAGGGGCTTGATTCACTTCGAGTGTGTCGAGGCATGTCGTTTCTGGAGGTGCATCGACAAATTGGAGTTGCTGTTTATCGCAGTAGATAGGACCGACGAACCAGTAAGACATAGCTTACATTTTACTAAAAGGTTTTTGTCTTTATGTTCAACTAAAGTGAAATAATGAGCATATTTCCACTTTGAGAATCTCGTCTTGCTCTCGCCTTGACTCGCCATGACTGCCGCACATACTTGAATAATCGGAAAACGTGCACAACAGGTTAGGCTGAAAAAAGTAACGGACAAGTAACGGACAACGCACCATATGGTAACGGTAACGTTACAGTATTAGTTACTGTCAAAAGTAACTGCGTTAGAGTAACTAACGCGTTACTGCCCAACACTGATCATATGGAGGACTATGTCTGCCATATTATGAAATAAATAAATATATAAATGCATAACTAAATATGTATTTGTATATTATTTTATTTCATATTATGGCACACATAGTCCTCCATAGGATCAGGCATTGGTATTTCAGAGAGGTCTGACATTCCACATATATCACATAAAAATATTGTATATAATGCCTTTTTTCAACATTTCTAGCTCAAAGCTGTGTGAAACAAGTTGCTATGGCAACATGCAATGCCGTCTGCAAGCAGAGAGACTGATTCGTCCTGGCAGTTGAAGGAAGGAACATAATGAATCTAACAGAGCACTGTGTACTTCCAACAAACTAGATCATACCTCAGCTGTTTATTTCCTAAGGATTTGTTTTGCTGTATGCAGGAAGTGACAATCATTGTGGAGTAGATTATTATTATTATTACAATTATTATTAGTAATAACCATATAGGCTATTATGATCTACAACAAAATACCGTATAACACATTTTGGCCGATTTGGCGATCTGGTAGGCAAATTGTTTAAAAAGTTAATTGAATTGTAAATTAACTTTATACTGTAGTTATGTACTGGAGAGCCGCGTTGATGTATCGTCCACAGACCTGTTGGCTCTGTATGCAAACTGCAGAGGGTCTAGTACTGGATCTGTGATGGTCTTGAGGTGCGTCAGCACCAGGCGCTCAAAGGACTTCATAACCACAGAGGTCAGGTAAACTGGTCTGTAGTCATTTAGCCTCGTGATCTTTGGTTTCTTGGGGACTGGGATGATGGTGGAGGACTTGAAGCAGGCTGGGACGCTGCATGACTTCAATGATTTTTGAATATGTCGGTGAACACAGCAGATATCTGGTCAGCGCAATGCTTGAGGGTGGAGCCAGAGACACCATCCGGACCAGCTGCCTTCTTTGGGTTATGACTTTTGAAAAGTCTGTTTACATCCCTCTCCAGGATAGAGAGTCCCATTGTAGCTTCAGGAAAGGTGTTGATTGATGCCATTGTGTTCTCAGGGGAGGTGTGGATTGTGATGGTTGGTTCTGGGTGAGCCCTGGTGATGAGGGTCTGATGGTGATGGCAGGACACAGCTGAATAAGGTGTGCAGACAGGACTGCTCCTTTTTCTGACAAATCTGCAGTAAAACTGGTTCAGGTCGTTGGCAAGTTGCTGATCGTCTGTGGCCTGGGGTGGTTTGCATTTGTAATTTGTTAACTGATTAATCCCCCTCCAGACTGAAGCAGTGTCAATCGCTGCCAGCTGTTGTTTCAGTTTCTCCCCATACAAGCCTTTAGCCACCTTCACTGCCTTTGAGAAGTTGTACTTAGTCTCTAGTAGGTCCCTGTCACCTCCTCTGAAAGCCTCCTCCCTGATCGACCACAGACGTCTAAGATCAGCTGTGATCCAGGGTTTGCCGTTGTTGAGACGAACCCTGGCTTGAATAGCGATGCAACAAGTTTTTTTACTTGTTACCACAGGCTTAGAGAGTTAACATTTTTGCCTGTACGATGGAGATAGGTGGACCATCACGTGGTCCAAGAAGCCCAGTGCAGCACGAGCCACAGCGTGGTGGTTCTTCACAGTAGTGTAACAGTGGTTTAGTGTGTTTGCATCTCTGGTTGGGACTTTCATAAATTGCTAGACATGCTTCGGGAATTGATAGATCATAAGTAGATAATGAAATATGCCCACTTTTTGTCTGAGAAACACTAAAAGCATAGGCAGGATTGTATCATGTCATTCTTTCCACACAAAAAAGCAATAAGACAATTATCCACTAACAATAGGAAAACATACCTGGCTTAGAACGTACAGTGTATTTAGACACCATGAACACCTTGGGGCTTGAATAAAATGAAATATTTGGATTTAGGGCATATATATTATGTCCCTAAATACAAATAACCAATTGTGAGCTAAGTATATGGAAAAAATGCTCGCCTGGCAAATTAAAAAAGATTTATAGGAACGTGCCATAGCAGTGGCATTAGTACTATATTAACACTACAGTGAATCGGTCTTGAAGACTGAAATTTATTCAGTCTTCACCCACTTTTCAACCAAAACTTTTGGGAGGGGAAACATTCGACGACAGCTTTAGAGACTTCTTGGTAAAACTAATTTAGCAACTGTCAATGAATCATTGAAAACAAATATGGGTGTGAATACTTTCAGCAAATTGCCTAGTGGATCTTGTTTTTGTCAGCACCTTCAATTCCATTTTATTAAGCTTGTGTTTTTTGACAGTATTTTTGTTTCAACACTAGAGAAGAACAACCCCAATCAGTAGGTTTTTCTACAATTTCCCAACTTAAAAAGAACAAAAAACAGTCACGGCCAACTTTCGGTCTAGTATCAATTTAGCAATTACTGAAGTTTTGGCTTATAGAAAAAGTAATGCAAAAGCGGATTCCACAGGATTCACAAAACTGCTACCTCGAAAATATCATTTATGCAGGCCTGAATCCCACACAAGTACAGAGCCAGACTGGCAAAGATGTGGTACTTTTACCCCACACATGTACAGAGACAGACTGGCAAAGATGTGGTACTTTTACCCCACACATGTACAGAGACAGACTGGCAAAGATGTGGTACTTTTACCCCACACATGTACAGAGACACACTGACACAGATGTGGTACTTTTACCCCACACATGTACAGAGACAGACTGACACAGATGTGCTACTTTTACCCCACACATGTACAGAGACACACTAACACAGATGTGGTACTTTTACCCCACACATGTACAGAGACACACTGACACAGGAGTGGTACTTTTACCCCACACATGTACAGAGACACACTGACACAGGAGTGGTACTTTTACCCCACACATGTACAGAGACAGACTGACACAGATGTGGTACTTTTACCCCACACATGTACAGAGACAGACTGACACAGATGTGGTACTTTTACCCCACACATGTACAGAGACACACTGACACAGATGTGGTACTTTTACCCCACACATGTACAGAGACACACTGACACAGGAGTGGTACTTTTACCCCACACATGTACAGAGACACACTGACACAGGAGTGGTACTTTTACCCCACACATGTACAGAGACACACTAACACAGATGTGGTACTTTTACCCCACACATGTACAGAGACACACTGACACAGGAGTGGTACTTTTACCCCACATTTGCAGAGACACACTGACACAGATGTGGTACTTTTACCACACATGTACAGAGACACACTGACACAGGAGTGGTACTTCTACCCCACACATGTACAGAGACACAATGACACAGATGTGGTACTTTTACCGCACACATGTACAGAGACACACTGACACAGATGTGCTACTTTTACCCCACACATGTACAGAGACACACTGACACAAGAGTGGTACTTTTACCCCACACATGTACAGAGACACGATGACACAGATGTGGTACTTTTACTGCACACATGTACAGAGACACACTGACACAGGAGTGGCCTCCCTCTGCAGATTCCACCACAGATGCTAATCTAAGAAACACAACATTTGAAAGAATGTGACTGATTTGACCGCAGTGCAGGCAGCTAGACGGATCGCAGATTGAAGAAATGGAATATATATAAGTTAGCGCGTTGTTTCACATTACCAATTCCAGCTATCTTCCTTGGATCTGTGTCATTGAGCGTGCCGGATACACAATGTACCCACTCATCCCAGTATCCTGCAATCAGCGGAGAATTATTGGCTTGATTTCCCCCTTCTCACCGTCCCATCCATCGTTATAATGGAGGGTTCTCGGAGTCATCCTGGCTGACCTGGCGTCATCAATCGTCAAGCGGCGAGGTTTTCAACCCTATCAGAGTTAAATGTCAATAATGGCCGTTCTGAAGGTGACCACTCGAAACAGGATGTGGTGGAACGCCATTGGTATTCACCACAGGGGACGACAGTATGAAAGCATTTCAAAACTATATAGAGCTCTTCACCCTTTAACCACATCAAATTTCTGCGGCGCCCGTGAACTAAATAAGATCATCAGAAACACTGGAACCGAACTATTCTCGACTCGACTCATCTCCGGTCTTTTATCCCCTGAATAAATTCCGTTTATTGAGTGAAACGTTTCATTGATCCCTAACCGTGTCCCCAAGCTATTGAAATGCCTCCCATTTAAAGTTGAACCTTATAGAGACCGTATCGTTCTGTAGCGTGAAGTGTTTCTCGACTTTGTAATTTGGAAAAAGAAAAGATACAGCATCTGGTGCCCATGGAGTAGAGTGGACCAGCTCCATTCAGCTTAACATGCTATATAACACCTGCTTGTTATGTCTGTCCATCCTCTTTGTTCGTTACTCTATGCTCAATAGGTTTGGTCTGTTGGGTGTGATTATAATGTGACTATTATTTACCCCAAAACGTTATTATCACTAACAGGTGACGCAAATAAGTTTGATTGCCTCCTAACAAGGACACACGTCCATGGGTGGGCGGATTAGATGGTAAGCTGGTAATCAATTCTCATAGAGTTTCCTCCGGTTAGCAGTGGTGAGGACCTACCGACAATGGATTAACCAGAAACTGGCGACAGGGTGATGGACGCCCATGGCTCATCGGTGAACCGATCCAACAGAGGGTTTGCCGTCGCAAAAGTCAAACGTTAATGACGGTGACGGGAGGAATGTGTCTCAGCACACGGTGTGTCGCAGCCTGTTGCGTATGGAGCTGCGTATTTGCAGACCAGTCGGCGTGTCCATGATGACCCCTGTCTACAGGCTTCTACAATAGGTACGCACTGAACCTTAGAGCAGTGGAAGAAAATCATCTGGCCTGGTGAGATTGTTTTATTCTACAGCACGTGGTTTGACCGTGTGACCGTTCACTTGGGGACGTGACGCCAACCGTGATGCATTGTGGGGAAAAACGTGGTGAACATTCAAGCGAAAAGTCAATTTGCCCAGTGCCGTCTAACTTAACGTTATCGCAGACGAGGTACAGCCCTTCACTGCAATATAATTCCCGGTTGGCAGTGACCTCTCTTTCAGCAGAATAATGCTCCCTGCCCCACTGCACACATAGGTCGGAAATGGTTTTAGGAACACGATGACGAGTTCAAGATGTTGCCCTGACCTCCAAGTTGCCCAGATGTCAATCAGTTTCAGCATCTGTAGGGCGTGTCGGACCAGCACGTCAAAGCCTTGTTGGGTCCGCGCTGTTTTGGCAGAAAGCTGAGGACCGACGACCTATTAGGTGTAATGTTTTGGCTCATCAGTGCATAAATATATATATATAAATATACACACAGGCTTTAACTAAGGAACATCAAATAACTGCTGCTGTTCCCTGACCTTCTCAATAAGGTTATGGTTAAATGGGGTTCAGGTACAGAGAGCTTCCACAGGCCCTCGTAAGAAAAAGTGTTCAAAATGTGATTAAAAAGCACAGACATGCAGTGAAAAGCTCTCTTTTGTTTCCCTTATTCTGAATGTGTATTCATATCCTGTATTTATATCTTCCCATCGACCCAGTCTCTTACTGCGTTTACACCCCAGCAACCCCATCTTTGAGTCCTCAACAGATTTGTACTTAGAGGTTCTTCGGGTAACACCCCTTCCTTCTTCCCGTCACATCTTCCAATAACTCTCTCGTTCTCTCTCTCTATTCTACCTTGTTCTTCCTTCCTTTCATGTTGTCTTTCTTAACCAAACACTCATTAATGCAGGACCAACCGTTATGGCGCTCACGACTATCTAAGGGACATTCCTCCACCTGGTGTGGTGGGGTGACTGGAGTGTGAGAGGGGAGCAAACCTACCGCAGGTGAGTCTGGAAGTGGTTGAACCACTGATGGTGAAGACGGTCGCACAGTATCAGAACCTTACCCCACGACTGATTAGTATTCTAGCCTCATTTCCCCACCGCCCCTGAAGGAGAGGTAGGTAGCATTTGCTTTTAATAAGCGAGTCTCCCTTCCTTGCTGCAAAAATAATGGAAGCTTTTGATATGAACGCACAGAAACACATACAAGGGGGACATCAGATGCTCATTAAAAGCCAATTAACAAGCAGTACTGTGACTGATTGACCTCCTCGAGGACCTTATAACATGACCGAATTATTGTCCAAAAGGTACAGAAGAATACCAAAGCAATACATACGTACAAGTATATCTGATAATAGATCAGTATTTAGTGTGAACTTGCAGAAGTAGCTTTACCAAGCAATTGCATATTTCAGTGGTAAGAAAACAAGTCTGAGGCTTGATTCAAGCAAGAGTACAAACTCTTTTTTATTGCCCACACTTGGTGCCAGTGAATTAAACATGACAATGTCTTGTGGTTCACCGCTGTTCGATATTAGATTGCAAAAGTTCCATCAGAACACGTGAGTGAGCCCTTGTCTTTTCAAATCTGCTGCTCACGTCAGCACACTGAGAGCATTCAGAACGGCTTGAGTGAACGTCTACAGTGAAATAATGACAATCAAAACGTTTTCAATTCAAATATTATACATTTTGTAGACAATCTCTGGTAATCATTCTATCTAGTTTATCAAGTAATTAAAAATTCACCCTCAGAATGAAAACCTTTAGTCTTCCATCATAATGGCAGAGGGGAGAAAAACAAAACAGCAGTAGTTATTTATCAGGTACTAATTACATTACGAACCTACTGTAGTCCTTTGCAAATACATAAATATCAGCTAGTGTTGTTACGTTTCGTTGTCATGGCTACCCAGGGACTTAATGCTGTGGCAATATCCCTGTTTTACATAATTCACTTCTGGTCCACAACAGATGTCTCCTGATGACCCTTTAAGTTGTTGCTCTTTCTTACTCTTTGTTGAGGATTGGTGAGCTGTGTTGCACACTGTGTGTTAGGGGAGAGCACTTCTGTGTATGGTGTTGATTAGGAGCATAGCACAGCTGTTTTGGGTTAAGCTAAACACAGGGCATAGGTTAGTTAATCAGTAGGCTATTTAAGGTCCCTGGTCAGGTTCACGGGTGTTGGTTCTGGTTCCTATGCCACGATTCAGTAGAGGTGCGTGTTAGATTAAGCAAACGTATTGCAGTTGTTTGAATGTATTTTTATTTTAACTGTTATTTTATATGTTTGCATCTTTCAATCTGGTACTTTTCTCTTCCAACCGCTTTATTGTGCTCCATCTCCGTTGCGAATCTGCAATAATACATCCTTTATTCAATATCACAGCTAAAAAGGGACATTTTGCAGTGCCAGCTCTAGTCATCAAATGCACAGAATATCGGCGGAAATCAAAGAATGTCTTGAAACCTCAAACAGAGCACTTGACGTCCATAATTTGTTTGGTTGGGGAAAAAATGCTAACATAAAAACATAAAGTGACCCAGAGTACACTGGTGAGAGGTATGATTAGTGGTCGGATCGTGACGTGAACGGCATGAGTGGTGGTGCTTTCGGCTGGATCCTGGATCAGTTACTCAAAACACCACACTCCTCTATGTCTACAGTGATGGGTGTATGTTCTGTTACCAGGTTCTTATGACTCCGTTCTTTATTCAAACTACTTGAAAATTAGAACCACATACAAACACACAATCTCCAGTTCCATTAGCTTATTCTGAAACTTTGTGAAAAGCATCTTCAAAAAGGCGGATATCAAGGGACTTGGTTGGTGGAGAAAAACAAGATTATTCGCATTTCGATATTTTATATTATATTTTGCCATTCCAACTGATTCATTTCTATGTCCACTGTCTTTATGCTCTAGTTGTTATGTTTCTAGGTTTTTTTATTAGTTTCATCTGTGTCTAGTTTAGTCTTCACCTGCATTTTGTTTGCCCCTCATTATGTCCCAATTTTAGTTCCTCCTTTGCGTTTCTTGTCTGTTAGCGATCGGGGGAATGGTAGAGTGGCCAGACAGAAGACATGTCTCTGTAAAAAGGCACATGACAGCCTGCCTGGAGCGCCTCTTTGGCAAACCTGAAGGGCTCTTAGACCATGAGAAACAGCTCTTGTCTGATGAAACAAAGATTGAACTCTTTGACCTGAATGTCAAGTGTCATTTCTGGAGGAAGCCAGGCACCGCCTATGACCTAGCCAGTACCATTCCTACGGTGAAGCATGGTGGCGGGTGCATCAAGCTGTGGGGATTTTTTTCAGTAGTGAAGGTTTATCTTTCAACAGGACAACGACCCTAAGCACACAGCAAAGATAACAAGGGAGTGGCTTCAGGACAACTCTGTGAATGTCCTTGAGTGGCCCAGCCAGAGCCCAGTATTAAACCTGATTGGACATCTCTGGAGAGATCTGAAAAGGGCTGTGCACCAACACTCCCCATCCAACCTAAAGGAGCTTGAGAGGTCCTGCAAATAAGAATGGGTGAAACTTCCCAAAAATAGGTGTGCCAAGCTTGAAGCATCACACTCAAAAAGACTTGAGGCTGTAATTGCTGACAAAGGTGCTTCAACAAAGTATTGAGCAAGGGCTGTGAATACTTATGTTTATTTTCGTTCTTTATTTTTCTCAAATAATTTTGGAATAAGGCTTTAACATGACAAAATGTCGAAAAAGTGAAGCGTTGTGAATACTTTCCGGGTGCACTGTATTTCTCAGGCAGGCAGAGTCAGAGGCAGAAAGTGAGGGAAGAGAAGAGTAATGACAATGACATAATTAAACCATATTATGTTTGGAAGCCGGTAATTAAACAATAATCAACGTGCTCCCACGAAGATTTGAAGTGCTCGCTCAGTTTTGATACGGTCAGACAACCGTACAACACAGCTGAAAGAAATTCATTGAGCTGCTTTACTAAATAATTCTGTTCTGTTCACAGTCATCAGGAGGACGGTTAGTCCAAGGCATTTTCAGAGATAGGACATCTGTTGAATTATGAATGAGGAACTGCACTTAGATCTCTTTCGCCCAAACCAGTTTCCATTTTTTTGTTAATATTTCAGACTGTAATAAGCCGAGCCCGTACACACCAGACATATATCACACGTTGTCAAAACCCCAAAGAGACACAGACACACTCGTTTACGCTGACGCATGCATGTTACACAGCCTACTCAATCTGAAAAGCCAGGTGGACTTGCACACACACACACACAGGTCGGCAATCTGTAACCCCAATCTTTCATCGTTTTTCCATATTCATTTAGCCTCACTGGCCCCCAAACCTTTACAAATAAAATGGAGCCAGTGGAGACAAATGAACACAGTGTTCACCGCTATTGTCATTAGCTAGACAGCATCAATCATATTTTCTAGTGCTTTATAGCATTTTTTGGTCCGGGATTGGTTTTCCATTTTACTGACGCTAAACATGCTTTCTAAATTGCATTTGCATTGTTGACCTTTGCTCTGGCTGTGAGCTAAATGATATGAACACGAGGTGATACCAGTATCAAATGATTTTCTAATGGTTAAACAAATAGCCTGGTATATTCTGTCTGGACTATGCATTTGACACGCCACTGACAAATGACTTGCCTTGAGTTAAAACCGAATCTATTTGTTTTGATTGCTTTCCTAGCCTAGAACGAAGTATAACTTTGGTATTACCATACAAATATGTTTCCCTTACAATAAGAAACACCTGGTTCAAAAAAAGTTTTAATAGATGTCCTCAGATTTAGTTGTTTGTTATAAAATGGTTTAATTATAATTTGGAAAGTAATTGTGTGTGCCTGGCAGCATTGATGGTGTATGGCCTTTTAGATTATTAGTTTCAGTAATACCAATTTCTTGTTATTTTCCCCAGAGAGATTAGCTGATGACTCAAACTGATAACATCTGATGCTCTGTCATACAGAACCTATTTCCTCATGGAGAAGACGCACCCTTAGGTTTGGCATGTGGTTAGGCTGCTGCAATGTAAAATAGAATTCCAATAAATGCCCATCCTCACATTGTCACGTTAATTTCACAGCAGTGAAACAGCGCTGTATTTTACCAAACAAATTCATTTGATGCTGTAATAACTTGCTTTTTTCCAAATGTTTCAATTACATTTCAGCAAAATATGTCTAAGTAATACTGTGACGTTTAATGTACTATTAAACAGCTCCCATGCTATTCTGGCCTTGACACCTGACCTCTGACTGTACAGATCATGTATCCAGCGCTAGTACGCTACCCACGCTGCGAAAGGCTACACAACACCACGTATCCAGCGCTAGTACGCTACCCACGCTACGCTAGGCTACACTACACCACATATCCAGTGCTGGTATGCTACCCACGCTACCCTAGGCTACACAACACCACATATCCAGTGCTGGTATGCTACCCACGCTACGCTAGGCTACACAACACCCCATATCCAGTGCTGGTATGCTACCCACACTACGCTAGGCTACACAACACCACATATCCAGTGCTGGTATGCTACCCACGCTACGCTAGGCTACACAACACCACATATCCAGTGCTGGTATGCTACCCACGCTACCCTAGGCTACACAACACCACGTATCCAGCGCTAGTACGCTACCCACGCTACGCTAGGCTACACAACACCCCATATCCAGTGCTGGTATGCTACCCACGCTACGCTAGGCTACACAACACCACATATCCAGTGCTGGTATGCTACCCACGCTACGCTAGGCTACACAACACCACATATCCAGTGCTGGTATGCTACCCACGCTACGCTAGGCTACACAACACCACATATCCAGTGCTGGTATGCTACTCTAGGCTACACAACACCATGCATCCAGCGCTGGTTTGCTACCCACGCTACGCTAGGCTACACAACACCATTGCTATTCCTATCAGGGAGATGATTCGTGTAAGTCCAACACCAGCCAAGCATCCTTCATCACGACACCAGAATTAGACCATGAAGAATGATTGGAAAGGAGCATTGTTCTCTCATCTGAACCAAGTTCACCGTAAACCTATCTCACGTAGCCGACACTGTGTGTTGCCTGATTACATTTTGCATTAGAAGAACAGAAGTGCAATGCAAGGGAAGACTGAATTGAGGAATAGATACGGTATGTGTGTATTTATTGCTCTCCGTCTGTTGCCGATGCAATAACATTTTGTGTGAACATCACGAGGACTGCTGTTGATTTGGAGTAATTCCCAATGTCAGTTGGTAAGAGTGTCTAGAAACCAGAACTCATGTCACAGAAGTGTGTGTTTGTGTGTGGATGTGCACGCGTGTGCTCAAAACGTGTACATGGTGGAAATCGAATATTCATAGTCTGTGAACCTGTTTAGACAGGTTAGTGTAAGTCCTTGAGGTAGCCTTCACAGAGATGGGGGTTAGTATGGATTATGTGCTTTAGTTTGTAATTGTTCTTTGGCTCTTATGGTATATTTAATTTAACAGAGTGAGGAAATATAATAGATGTTGGCTAGGACTTACAATATTGTTTACCTGTAGGCCTACAATAAAAATAGCCAGTGATTAAACATCTTGACATTTGGAAGTTCTATCTGGGTAGTCTAGTCTGCTAAACTTCCTCCATTTTGCTGACAGTTGCTGAATTACATTGACGGATGTCTTTTTTCAGGGAATGCATAGATAAAATGTGCAGTGGCTTGAGTACTGAGTATTTAAAGGTACATACCAGTACAGCAAAACATGTAGTTGTCAACCAGATAAAGTCATGCCATTGGTTAAAGAGAACACAAAGTACAGCAAATCATGTAGTTGTCAACCAGATAAAGTCATGCCATTGGTTAAAGAGAACACAAAGTACAGCAAAACCAAAAAGGGCTTGATGCAAAATAATCTTAGTATGCATAAAGCAAGTTATTGTGCCGTCTGTAGTTGCATTAAAGCAGGTGCCATGATGGTGTTACTGCCTGACCTTGCAAGTGCTTTATCATTTCTTATATCGTTCTCTTTTCATATTGTTGTTGCGATGGAATTTCTGGTATGGTAGTTATGACATGAATGATAGCGACAAATGCCTACATTAACCGAAAGCAGGTGTGCAAGGTATTGCAAAATTTGAAATACATTTTCATTATAAGTGCCCGAGTAAAACAAGCAGTGCTGTCTCTATTTTAGCGTTTCATAGTTGACACTGGAGGCACATAAAACAATTAAGCGGTCGTCAGTGTGAAAATAAATCCATCTCGTTTCAATTGGAGGAGGTCGCTATGGGCTTTATCGTATGTGCTGCACATGCTAATAAATTAGACCAGTTGATCGGCCTGCGGAAACACAACATGTTAGTCAGTAAAGACATTTGGGAGAAAGACCCTGTCCTGATTAGCTACTGCTCTGCTCTGTCCTCATCCTCTACCTCTGCTCTGCCTGTCCTCATCCTCTACACCCACTCTGCTCTGCCTGTTCTCATCCTCTACACCCACTCTGCTCTGCCTGTTCTCATCCTCTACACCCACTCTGCTCTGCCTGTCCTCATCCTCTACCTCTGCTCTGTCTGTCCTCATCCTCTACACCCACTCTGCTCTGTCTGTCCTCATCCTCTACACCCACTCTGCTCTGTCTGTCCTCATCCTCTACACCCACTCTGCTCTGTCTGTCCTCATCCTCTACACCCACTCTGCTCTGCCTGTCCTCATCCTCTACACCCACTCTGCTCTGCCTGTTCTCATCCTCTACACCCACTCTGCTCTGTCTGTCCTCATCCTCTACCTCTGCTCTGCCTGTCCTCATCCTCTACACCCACTCTGCTCTGTCTGTCCTCATCCTCTACCTCTGCTCTGTCTGTCCTCATCCTCTACACCCACTCTGCTCTGTCTGTCCTCATCCTCTACCTCTGCTCTGCCTGTCCTCATCCTCTACACCCACTCTGCTCTGCCTGTTCTCATCCTCTACACCCACTCTGCTCTGTCTGTCCTCATCCTCTGCCCCCACATCAGCGGAACATAGGAGGACAGGGATAGGGGGCTGGATCCCAAATGAAACCACATTCCCCAGAGAGTACACTCATTTTGACCCCATAACTCTTTTTTTCCCAAATCCCTGAAGTGCACTACATTTTGCGTTATTGATTGTAGAGGCCGTTTTGGGACGCAGAGAAGTGTCCGATAGGAACTGCATGCTCCAAAAGCCGTCTCTGAACCACATCAATCATCCAATCATGTGGATGTTTATTGGTGCCTCTAGAAGGTGTTTCAGGCGTCTCTGGCCACAGAATCACACTGGATCCAACAGGACTGGAGCGAACAAACAAATAATAGGTTAAAGTCAAAGTAGTTTATATGTCAAATGCACCGAAAAACACAGCATCATTCTAAACAATGAATTAGATAGATCCAGATAGATGCATATTATATACAGTATAATATCAAATGTATACATAATAACGAATTGCATTGTGGGAAGTGAAGGAATGGTGAATATGAATAAGATTTCAATACATATAAGTGTAGTAGTGCATATTACTGTAGTAGTGCATATAAATGGGTACATTAAACTATACTAAATGTGTATTAAATGTACATGGAAAGTGACCAGAGCATGAAAAGGTCCACTGATCAATATGATCAGAAGGTTAATGTTCATATTGAGAAGTCTAACGGCCTCTGGGATGAATCTGTTTGTATGTCTGATAGACCTGTGCCCTGATGCTCTGATAACGTTTACCAGACAGCAGTAGTCTGAACAGACCGTAGCCTGGATGATTTTTATGATGTACTGTGCTTTCTAAAAACATTGTCAGTAGTATGAGCCTTGCAAGGAAGTGAGATGGAAGTCAACAATACGTTCCGCTGGCTTAAGCACTCTCTGAAGGGCCTTGTGATCAGCAGCGGGGCAGCTGCCGTATCAGACAATAATGCAGCTTGTAAGGATACTCCCAATGGTGTCCTGTAGAAGCTGGAGAGAGTTTTTGAAGACATGCTGCATGCTTAGTCTCGTGACAAAGTGTAGGTGCTTTTGGGCATTTTCTATCACCGAGCCTGCTTGTCTGGACTAGGTAAGGTCATCGATGATAAACACACAGAGGAGTTTGAATTCAGAGACTCTCTCTAATTCAGCTCCACAAATATGTATGGGGGAACGAACCCCCTCTGCCACTTCCTAAAGTCCAAGATCATTTCCTTTGTCTGGCAGATGTTGAGAGGGCGGTTGTTTTTTTGGCACCATTTTACCAAGTCACCTTCTTCCTCTCCATAAGCGTTCTCACCATGTTGGAGATGAGACCCAGTGTTGTGGTGTCGTCCACAAACTTAAGGAGGACCTCTGAACTATGTGTATCTACACAGTCCTGCATGTACAGGGAGTACAAAAGGGGGCTGAGTACGCAGCCCTGAGGGTCTCCGGTGCTCACAGTGACCAACACCATTCAATCTGTGGAGATAGCTGAGGAAGGAAACGACTGCACTCTGTCCTTTACCACGGCTGATCAATGCTTGGGTCTGAAAACTATATGGCTAATGGAGACGCCATGTCTGTGATTTTTAACACAGCCCTTTCTGTTCATCTATTTCTTACACCTGATCTATCTTCACTGTTCTGCATTCATTGCTCATTATATGTCTATTTGGTCACATTTGGAATTGATTATCAGATCTCCACCATGATGGATCGCCAAGTTTTGTCATTTTGGAGATGTGAATTTAGCTATTCTCATTTTCTGCAGATGAGTCTCTGTTCTCCTGTAGCTGTCGAATATTTGTGTGGCCTGTCATTCTGGTGCTACGATACAATATTATATCTCTGCGAGTTTCTGACAAGTTTTCCCCACTGCTAGCTAGTTATTGGCTTTCTGCACTATAGAGAATGACAGTAGGTGACATAGCCACCACACATATCCACACTCATAGTGTAAAACTGTAGGATTGAATTCATGTTCTCTCCTTTGAACTTTCAGATGAATATGTAATGGCTCTATCCATCTGTCCGGATAAGGGCATTTCAGAATCTTTACTAATGAATAATGCAAAATATGTGATTAAATGATGGTCTATTACAGAGCTCTAAGACTAACATCATTTTCCACTAAAGGATCACTTTAATTCAAAGTAATGTTGTTTAATATAAAGTAAACCGTAGGCTGGCTCATTTGCTGTTTGTGTAGCAGTGAACTGGTTGAGGAAGGATCATAATCTTATATAAACAATAGGATGCTATACACACGAGGGAAAGTTTGGCTGTGGGTTTCTAAAATAAATTCTCATACTTAGAGAGATTTTTTTGTCATACCCAGACTTTGACGGATGGCAGAAAATGATGTAATAATGAAACAAGCTTTACTGCATTATTCATAACCCAGCTAACACAAAACGTTCCGCAGCGTTCCGAAAAGGTTCTTCTTTGATTTATAGAAAAAAATACTTTCACAGAGCGTTGTGGGAATGTAATTGTCGTATGAACCAAATAGAAACGTGCTGTTTTGGTAAGAAATGTATGTATAATTTGTATGTAACATTTTAGTCTGGGAATTTTGGTTAATAAACTGTTTGGGAACCTTTCTGGAAAGTGTTATGTGACAATCCGATCACCATGGAAACAGTTCACAGTATCAGTTATGGATATCCGTGCCAGGCAGTTTAGCTAATGGCTAATACAATTTTACAGAATTATACTAAAACTACAATAGCTATATAGATACAAGTTAAAGGACTGTACTAAACAAAAAACTTACAAAGACTTAATTCCGTATAGAAATACTTTTTCTTTATTATAAGCATCACTGTCTGCTATCATTGTCCGCTGTCAGTAAAGTGAACCTATTTGCACATTTCATATTGACACAACACTAGCATACACATTACTTTTCATTCTGCTTTTTTCAGATCGGTGACGTCACAGGAATTGCTACTGTACACATTTCTTAAATCGTTCCCAACTTTGTATCTTTCAGGGAACAATTTCAGATCTTCATACAAACAGCCTGAAAACATTCCCGGAACATACTTTGAGCCAGTGCCGTGGAAATAAGTTGTGTCCTTTTGACGGAACCTGAAACAATCCAGGCGTCTGTGGATTCAGTGAAACAGACTATTAAAAGATAATAATATCGTAGGAGTTTGCTGAACAACCCACCAGCACTTACTGTCCCATATTGTCTGATGATATCTGACCATTACATTATTCTAATTCCCGGGTGGATTCTCCACCTTTATTTCACGTTCCTCTAGAATCCGCCCCGCAAGTCGCCTCCTGTAAATATTGGTGTAGACAGTTCCACTAACTTTGATTAAAGAATAAGTACCGTTTATAGTGTGTTGATGTCCTTTTCATCATACCAAAATGATTGTACTGTGAACAATTTGCAACATTCTTTTGCTGAATATTCATCATTGCGACTTTTGTCAGCTGGGCCGTCCGTAGTGTTTGTGGTTTATGAGTTGTTCTCAGGTAAGACACACTGAAGTAGCGGGAGATGGAGCTTTCATGTAAACAATCCCACTTTGAAGCTTTAGCGTCACTGAACGCAATAGCTTCATTAGCATGTAAATTCAAATGCCCATATATACTGATTCGAATTGACGGCCCTGCTGAATCATAACTTTAGTTTATTTATATTTATGCATCTCCATTTCATCCTAATTTTCATCAATGCCGTCCTGATTACAGCTCTGTGAAATGTGGCTTTAAATGTGTGATCTGTCTCACTACGGGGAATTCCCTGCTAGACTTCTCCCTCCCATCGTCTCTCCACTCTTCCTCATCTCTCGTCTTTCATTCTCGTTTGCTTCCTAATTTTTATTATTTACCCAGAGTGTGTTTTAGCTGCGGCGTAAAGCCTCTGAGGGGAGTCATCGGAGTGGAGTTGCTCAAATTAGACTATTTTTTCTCTCTTCCCGGCAGGCGGGTTCGTCGTGTTTTTTGCCTCGTTCTCATTATTTACAGGTCCCTGCACCAGAGCCTCCACATCTACGGATTAATGCTGAATCCAAGCTCAAACGCAGAGGGCGTGAGTGCAGGCAAACCTCTTTAAAAATGTACCTCGGAAAATTTCGGTTATCTGCGTGTTCAACAGTTATTTGATTCCGTGGGCCTTTATTTCACAGCTCGACGCACACGTAGATATAAAATGTAGTCATGGCGTCCATCCTGTCAGGTCCGTATTTCTCCGTTACGATCTCCGGGTTACACGCTCGGCACCAGGCCAACAATCAAATGATGCCTTCTGCTGAGCGGTCAATAGTTTGTGATGAATCCGGTTCTGGAACACTGACTCACTGCAGACGGATCCTCCCAGCTGAATGCGACATCCCCACTTTACATCACGCTGAGGCGTTTTTAATATGTCTGTGCCTATTCTGTCAGTGTCAGTGATCTCGTTAAATTCATACCCACATCGCCTTCTTCTGTTGGGCGTTTAACAGCCGGCGGAAGCTACTTGTGAACAGATATGGAGCCTTCCGGCTGGAGATGGAAAGCTTGCTGGTTTAAGTCAATAGGAAGGGCTGTGACTGTCTGTCTGTCTGTCTGTCGGCGTGTTTGTTGTCACGAGGGGGTTGGACCAGAGCAGGAAACCAATGTCAATCCCACAGTTGCAGCACAGCATATAGATCTGGGGACTAATTTATCGAGCGTGCGTACGCACAAATGTCTGTCTGAACAATTGTAATTATATCAATGCAAAGCGGGGGATTTATTAATAAGTTTACGCACAGCCGTGACCGCATGAGCACAGTGCCAAGTGATGTTTTTTGGGATCGGCTTCTAAAACCGTAGTCGGTGTGAAAAATGTATTTTCTTAAATGTTTTTTAAACCCAAAAAAAAGAAAAATCAGTTTTTTTAGTGCATCTTTCATGCAAAGTTCATAAACAGGCTAGGTCATGAAATGCCATCTGACTTCTGTCCTGAGCTGTTAATTTGTCCAATTACATTTGAGCCCTAATAAGGGATGTGTATATGAAAACAGTTGTAATTCCTAGACGTTTCATAAAATATTTGTGTTCAACCACGTGAATTTAAGCGGTACGTCGGCACTTTAATTGCTTCTCAGTTGTTTCATTTCAAATCCATTGTGGTGGCGTACAGAGACAAAATTATGAAAATTGTCCAAATATTTTCGGACCAGTGTAAGAGACTGCCTCTGTTCCCCTCTATGCCAGTGTGGCCACTCCCCTTGCCAGCAGTGAGGAGTAATCAAGGACATTTCTGTCACCTGTGTGTGTGTTCTCACCTGGGTTCATTTTGGCTCGTTAGTGTCGGTATATAGTTTGGTCTGTGTCAGTCTGTCAGTGTCGGGTCATTGTTAAAGCTGTATTAGGGCTTCATTTGAAGTTCCTGTCTGGCCTGTGCTATAGACAAAATAAAGCTAAGTTCAAGAACCTCTGCAAGTGTGTCCTCAAACTCCTTAGAAGCCCGAACGTTACAGAATGACCCGACCGTCATCACAGACACAGCGGAGAAAGAGCGGTTCACGGAGTAGTGGACCACCAGCCGAGCTGCTGGTGGGTTTGTGCAAGGGTGCCGTGTGGCGAGGATCACCACCACCCCCACGACCTTCTACCCCCTCGGCGAGATGGTTACCGGCCGACCACAAGGCTCTAGAAGAGTGGATCGAGTCCCTTCCCTTGGAGAACGAGGAGGAGTATTTGAAGGGAATGTAGAGTTGGGATCCCTACACCCTCCAGTTATTACCCGAGGTACCTGCCACGCCGCCGCATAAGATGGCTGCCGCCCCGCAGCATAAGATAGCTGCCGCTCCGCAGCATAAGATGGCTGCCGCTCCGCAGCACAAGATGGCTGCCGCCCCGCAGCATAAGATGGCTGCCGCCCCGCAGCTCAAGATGGCTGCCGCCCCGCAGCACAAGATGGCTGCCGCCCCGCAGCTCAAGATGGCTGCCGCCCCGCAGCACAAGATGGCTGCCGCCCCGCAGCATAAGATGGCTGCCGCCCCGCAGCTCAAGATGGCTGCCGCCCCGCAGCACAAGATGGCTGCCGCCCCGCAGCACAAGATGGCTGCCGCCCCGCAGCATAAGATGGCTGCCGCCCCGCAGCATAAGATGGCTGCCGCCCCGCAGCTCAAGATGGCTGCCGCCCCGCAGCTCAAGATGTCTGCCGCCCCGCAGCTCAAGCTGGCTGCCGCCCCGCAGCTCAAGATGGCCGCCGCCCCGCAGCACAAGATGGCTGCCGCCCCGCAGCACAAGATGGCTGCCGCCCCGCAGCACAAGATGGCTGCCGCCCCGCAGCACAAGATGGCTGCCGCCCCGCAGCCCGAGATGGCTGCCGCCCCGCAGCCCGAGATGGCTGCCGCCCCGCAGCCCGAGATGGCTGCCGCCCCGCAGCCCGAGATGGCTGCCGCCCCGCAGCCCGAGATGGCTGCCGCCCCGCACCACGAGATGGCTGCCGCCCCGCACCACGAGATGGCCGCCGCCCCGCTGCACGAGATGGCCGCCGCTCCGCCGCTCAAAGAGGACCCCCATGGACCGGTCTTCAGGCTAATGTCTCCGTCGGCTACCTCCCCGGCCTTGGAGAGGGCTCTGCGGGAGGATCTGGGGGTATTTATAGACTTTCTGGCCTGGGTTCAGGAGACGGCGGTGATGGAGGATGAGAAGAGATGGTGGCATAGGGAGTTTTTCGTGTGGAGGAGTGGACAGGAGGATCTCTACCCGAAGCTTCTGGACTACCTGAGGTCACAGCTTCTCTGCCGTGCACCACACCTTCGTTCGGTATCTGAGCTCCCTCCAGTGTCCGTGCCTGAGCCCGTGCCTGAGCCTGTCCCCGTGCCTGAGCCTGTCTCCTCCGGCACGGCCTCCTGACCCGTCTCCTCCGGCCCTGCCTCCTGACCCGTCTCCTCCGGCCCTGCCTCCTGACCCGTCTCTTCCGGCCCTGCCTCCTGACCCGTCTCGTCCGGCACTGCCTCCTGATCCGTCTCTGCCTGGTCGACCTCCCGACCCGCATCGGCCTGTCCGGCCTATTGACCCACGTCCGCCCGGTCGACCTCCTGACCCGCTCCCCCCAGGTAGACCTCCTGACCTGCACCCGCCAGACCGGGCTCCAGACCCGTCCCTCTGTTCTGCCCGAGACCCGTCCCCCTGTCCTGCCCGAGATCCGCGCCCTCCGGGCCGACCTCCAGATCCGTCCTTCCGGGTCTCTCCTCCGCCTACGCCTGTCCGGCCACCTGACCCGTGTCCTCTGGCGCTGCCTCCTGACCCGTGTCCTCCGGCGCTGCCTCCTGACCCGTGTCCTCCGGCGCTGCCTCCTGACCCGTGTCCTCCGGCACTGCCTCCTGACCCGTGTCCTCCAGTGCTGCTTCCTGACCCACTCCCGCCGGGTAGACCGCCTGATCCAACGCCGCCCGTCTGGCCTCCTGACCCGTCGCCGTCCATACGGCCTCCTGACCCGTCGCCGTCCATACGGCCTCCTGACCCGTCGTCGCCCATACGGCCTCCTGACCCGTCGCCGCCCATAGCTCACTCCTGTCCCCCTGCCTGACTCCAGTCCTGTCCCCCTGCCTGACTCCAGTCCTGTCCCCCTGCCTGACTCCAGTCCTGTCCCCCTGCCTGACTCCAGTCCTGTCCCCTTGCCTGACTCCAGTCCTGTCCCCCTGCCTGTCCCCCTGCCTGACTCCAGTCCTGTCCCCCTGCCTGACTCCAGTCCTGTCCCCCTGCCTGACTCCAGTCCGGTCCCCCGTCCTGTCCTCGAGCCCCGTCCTGTTTTCGAGCCCCGTCCAATGCCCGAGGCCGTCATCCTGGCCGAGTTCCCGGGCCAAGGACTGTTTCCGGGCCGAGGACTGTTGCCGGGCCAAAGCCGGTTCCCCGGCCACCTGAACCGTGTCCTCCGGCACGGCCACCTGAACCGTGTCCTCCGGCACGGCCACCTGAACCGTGTCCTCCGGCACGGCCACCTGAACCGTGTCCTCCGGCACGGCCACCTGAACCGTGTCCTCCGGCACGGCCACCTGACCCGTCTCCTCCGGCACGGCCTCCTGACCCGTCTCCTCCGGCACGGCCTCCTGACCCGTCTCCTCCGGCACGGCCTCCTGACCCGTCTCCTCCGGCACGGCCTCCTGACCCGTCTCCTCCGGCACGGCCTCCTGACCCGTCTCCTCCGGCACGGCCTCCTGACCCGTCTCCTCCGGCACGGCCTCCTGACCCGTCTCCTCCGGCCCTGCCTCCTGACCCGTCTCCTCCGGCCCTGCCTCCTGACCCGTCTCCTCCGGCCCTGCCTCCTGACCCGTCTCGTCCGGCACTGCCTCCTGATCCGTCTCTGCCTGGTCGACCTCCCGACCCGCATCGGCCTGTCCGGCCTATTGACCCACGTCCGCCAGGTCGACCTCCTGACCCGCTCCCCGCCAGGTAGACCTCCTGACCTGCACCCGCCAGACCGGGCTCCAGACCCGTCCCTCTGTTCT
Source organism: Dallia pectoralis (assembly GCA_029465975.1). Taxonomy (NCBI): domain Eukaryota; kingdom Metazoa; phylum Chordata; class Actinopteri; order Esociformes; family Umbridae; genus Dallia; species Dallia pectoralis. The sequence continues at coordinate 5,655,188 of CM055756.1, forward strand.
GCCCGAGACCCATCCCCCTGTCCTGCCCGAGATCCGCGCCCTCCGGGCCGACCTCCAGATCCGTCCTTCCGGGTCTCTCCTCCGCCTACGCCTGTCCGGCCACCTGACCCGTGTCCTCTGGCGCTGCCTCCTGACCCGTGTCCTCCGGCGCTGCCTCCTGACCCGTGTCCTCCGGGCGCTGCCTCCTGACCCGTGTCCTCCGGCACTGCCTCCTGACCCGTGTCCTCCAGTGCTGCTTCCTGACCCACTCCCGCCGGGTAGACCGCCTGATCCAACGCCGCCCGTCTGGCCTCCTGACCCGTCGCCGTCCATACGGCCTCCTGACCCGTCGCCGTCCATACGGCCTCCTGACCCGTCGTCGCCCATACGGCCTCCTGACCCGTCGCCGCCCATAGCTCACTCCTGTCCCCCTGCCTGACTCCAGTCCTGTCCCCCTGCCTGACTCCAGTCCTGTCCCCCTGCCTGACTCCAGTCCTGTCCCCTGCCTGACTCCAGTCCTGTCCCCTTGCCTGACTCCAGTCCTGTCCCCCTGCCTGTCCCCCTGCCTGACTCCAGTCCTGTCCTCCTGCCTGACTCCAGTCCTGTCCCCTGCCTGACTCCAGTCCGGTCCCCCGTCCTGTCCTCGAGCCCCGTCCTGTTTTCGAGCCCCGTCCAAAGCCCGAGGCCGTCATCCTGGCCGAGTTCCCGGGCCAAGGACTGTTTCCGGGCCGAGGACTGTTGCCGGGCCAAAGCCGGTTCCCCGGCCACCTGAACCGTGTCCTCCGGCACGGCCACCTGAACCGTGTCCTCCGGCACGGCCACCTGAACCGTGTCCTCCGGCACGGCCACCTGAACCGTGTCCTCCGGCACGGCCACCTGAACCGTGTCCTCCGGCACGGCCACCTGACCCGTCTCCTCCGGCACGGCCTCCTGACCCGTCTCCTCCGGCACGGCCTCCTGACCCGTCTCCTCCGGCACGGCCTCCTGACCCGTCTCCTCCGGCACGGCCTCCTGACCCGTCTCCTCCGGCACGGCCTCCTGACCCGTCTCCTCCGGCACGGCCTCCTGACCCGTCTCCTCCGGCACGGCCTCCTGACCCGTCTCCTCCGGCCCTGCCTCCTGACCCGTCTCCTCCGGCCCTGCCTCCTGACCCGTCTCGTCCGGCACTGCCTCCTGATCCGTCTCTGCCTGGTCGACCTCCCGACCCGCATCGGCCTGTCCGGCCTATTGACCCACGTCCACTCGGTCGACCTCCTGACCCGCTCCCCCCAGGTAGACCTCCTGACCTGCACCCGCCAGACCGGGCTCCAGACCCGTCCCTCTGTTCTGCCCGAGACCCATCCCCCTGTCCTGCCCGAGGTCTCCTGACCCGTCGCCGCCTATAAGGCCTCCTGATCCGCTTCTGCCGGTCCGACCTCCTGATCCGTCTGTGCCGGTTTGGCCTCCTGACCCGCATCGGCCGGGACGACCTCCTGACCGTCTCCCCAGCTACGATCACCAGACTCATCTCTCTGTTCTGCCCGAGACCAATCTCTTGGTTCTGCCGGGATCTCTCTATTCCTATCAGGTCCAACATCTAGGTTTGCCCGTGCCCCACGGAGGAGACTGGACTATTTTTCTTGACTCTGTCCTCGTTCCAGGTATTGGCGTTAAACCTGTGGGTTTTGTTTTTTGGTTCTGGCCGCCTTTCCCCCCCCCCACCTCCTCTGCCGCCTCCCCGCAGCTGTTGGTTCTGTTTTAGTTTTGGCACTTCTGGAGCCGCGCCTTGAGGGGGGGGTACTGTAAGAGACTGCCTCTGTTCCCCTCTATGCCAGTGTGGCCACTCCCCTTGCCAGCAGTGAGGAGTAATCAAGGACATTTCTGTCACCTGTGTGTGTGTTCTCACCTGGGTTCATTTTGGCTCGTTAGTGTCGGTATATAGTTTGGTCTGTGTCAGTCTGTCAGTGTCGGGTCATTGTTAAAGTTGTATTAGGGCTTCATTTGAAGTTCCTGTCTGGCCTGTGCTATAGACAAAATGAAGCTAAGTTCAAGAACCTCTGCAAGTGTGTCCTCAAACTCCTTAGAAGCCCGAACGTTACAACCAGACTGTATATATTCACATTTTTCTTGCATTATATTTTCTGAAATAACTAATGCGTAGATGCCGCGTGTCATGTCTCCAGAATTGAATTCTTCAGAATGACGCCATTTAATTAGGGGCATTTGACAACTAAAATAGTTTGACTTTGACTCTATGTAGCAGTACTTGCTAAAATTGTTAGCAATAAGCTATGTTCGCTCATTGGTGCCAGGAGTACATCTCTGTTTTAAATTATACAGTCATGGCACGGCTCAAGTGAGTCATTTCCTGTGCCAGGCACACGTGAACGTTCTGTTCTAAACACCTTGAAAGTGGACGTCGCTCGCCATGAAGACGGTGAAGTAATTGATTGGTATTTTCCCATTTCCCTGCGGCTATGTAGCCAATATAATTCTCTAAACGTCCCCGCCGGAGCGCAGATGTCATCTCGGACAGCGTGGCCCTTCTGCGTGCGACGGGGCTATTCCTGCCTCTTATCCAACCGTGATTAGGACCTGTCACATGTCCTCCCATTAGCCCGGCAAAGACGGGCGGTCGTGACAGATAAGAAAGGGCTTTTCTGAGCCGCGGGGGGCCGAGAGTTATTAAAAATAATGAGTGTGAATGTGACCTGATGTGATTGATGAGCTGGGAGCAGTGGACGTGGCCGTTTCCCCTCACATGTCCACACCTGTTCCGCTCGGGAGTGACAGCGGGGACAGAAATGTTTCTGAGGGAAACGGATTGCTGTATGACAGAGACGGGGCTTGACATCGTACTCTACCGTCTGTGCCGGCACGAGAGCAGGAAATGGAGGGGTTGATGGATGAAAAAAGACAGAGAAGGTATAGCAATTAAATTGTAGTCAGTGAGAGAAGCATTTTTTGACCTGAAGGCAACTTTTTGTTGATGGCTGTCAGACATGCAGGCTACTGTTAGTGACTCAACTGTATCCATGCTTCAGGAGAGTAAAATACACAACATCTTAAACCCAATCTAATACATAGTTCAACAGTTCTGTATGTTAAAGTTTTGTCTGGGCAGACGGTTGTTCTGATGGGATGAGCAGGAAAGTATTACTGAAAAACAAATATTACCCAAAAACAAATTTGGCTGACTGCGTTCTCGGGGGGATTTTTAACCTTGCCATTTCTGGGATTTGATTATACTCCAGATGATCGAACTACTAGGCCACCCTGACACCGCCAAAGTTCGGACGAGTTGTGCGAGGTTGAGTTTGGAAAATTCACCCGTCGAGCAGATTTGGACTGAGCTTGTTTAATACGCGCTGTACGGGCTACGGGAGATTAGTGGTACTGATGCTGTCGACGTTCCCAGTTTGAGACGATGGATTGCCTCGCCGATTATTTCCCTTTATGTTCCATCAGTCAGGACACAGACTTCTCTTTGCCACTTCCAGATGTGTAACTATTAGGTTAACAATATTCATTATCTAAAAGCATTGTCTGCATTGTTCTGCTGTCTTGTCTGGTTTGTGTAATGTGTTGCCTGAATGCCACCTGTTTGTATACCTCCAATAGCCTGTGCCAACGCACAGCGTTGCCATATACACCGATCAGCCATAACAGTATGCCTAATACAGTGTGTAGAGCTGCAGTTCAGGAGATGCTCTTACTCGGTCATCTAGCCATCATCATTTGTCCGTCGTCAAAGTCTCTGAGATCTTGACGCTTGCCAGTTTTTCCTGCTTCTGACACAACAACTTCGAGGACAGGATGTTCCCTTGCTGCCTCATATATCCCACCCACTAAGCTCCTCCCCCTTACCGAACGTGAACGTTGCCACCTCGCCAGGGCATGTAATGAGTTGATTAAACAGGAACGTGAACACGTCAAGCTGACAAACAGTATATACGTTTCTAAATGTGTCTACATGTATGTACATATGTTTATACGGTGAGCGTGTGTCATTTTGTTTGTGACACCGGCAAACCATCTACGGGCGAAAGATCAATCAATCAATTAACTCCTAATTTAATTCCCCACCTGGTTCGGCCAGGATCGTTACTCGCCCTTATCTCTCTTTTTATCTCTCCGTCCGTCTCCTCCGTTTAACACTCTCGTTCATACATCGGGCTGACAGCAGCAGCAGAACTCCATCATCCTCCCCCGCTAGTTATGTTGTTTGGTAAAATGAGAGCCAATATCAACCAGAGTAGTGACATGCATCTGATCTGTGGATCAGAACAGCTTACGTTAAAGGTGACGTTTGTTTAATGAAGATCGTTCGTGTGCATGTGGCACGCCGGGTCGTTTTTCAGGGCCAAGTTGGCTCGGCCGAAGTGGAGAGAGATACCATGCGTGTGTATATTGCCTACGGGCGCGGCGGGTTGACTGAAGCTGTTTTCGGTAGCAGGTAGTTACGTAGCCGCTACCTCGCTCTGAATTATTCATGTTCACACCAGGGCCACTTAAACTGCAGCGGCGTCAAACGGGAGAAAAGTGCACACCTTGCAACTCAAAAGTGTTTTTTTAATAAACTTTACTCCTCTTTCAACCCTGCTCACTCCTTCCCTCTCTCACTCCCTCTCTCTCTCCCACTCTCCCTATCTCCATCTCTCCTTTTCTCCCTCTGTCATCGCCACTCTCTCGTGTCGCTTTGGTATACGGGAGAAAAAACCTGCCGTATTCACCCATAATGGAAATCGATTTGGCAAACAATAACACCACATAGAACGATTATGCATATGGAGGGAACGCCTGAATCCAGTGCCACTTGCTGAGTGAGAAGAACTGATGAAACCGGTTGGTTGGCTTTTAACGGTTTAAATTTCAATTTGCTCATCATCCCTTTCAGCGGATCCTTTCGTCTGCCTGCCAGTTAAAATAAATGGTGTGAGTGAGATAATTGTCTTATTGCCTGCTTATTCCGTCGCAGAGAAATACCGGAGGATCCAGTTGTGCGTAATGTTGTTACGCCGTAAGTAGGAACGAATGCAAGCGTTTCCTTCTCCGGTGTTGCCAAGCATTTCCTGAATATATTGTTTCTGAGTGACAGCAACCAAGGGATTTGATGCACACACGTTTCTGAATGAGTCGCAGCCAGGATGTCAGGAGATTGTCTGGCCATTCGCTTGTTTCGCTTGCGCGTACCTGTTGTGTCCATGCAGTGTACATTATTATTTATTTTTCAAAAACAGCTCAGCCGTTATTAGGGTTTACCGATTGAAACGATGCCTGTTTTGAAAGGTTTTCCGTTTCTATCAACCGCCACCGTAGATGTGGCCGACCGACAACATGGCATGTGGGGGTGTTGGTCCATAAGCAGGAATTAAACAGAAGGTGGGGGGGGTGAAGTGCGTGATTTGATTCTACCACTTGATTCCCATCTCCTGCTGTCTCCATAGCCACTCCATCAGGTGAATCAAATGAGAAGTTGAACAGGCACAGTAGGAACCTCTGGTGGCACAGACAGAGTGGACAGACTCAGATTGGCGGAGATAAACAGAAGACGGAGGTGGAAGAAACACTAGAATTTAGAAAAGACAACGTCTGACAGATCAGTGTATTGGCACGGTGATTGTCACAGATACACTTTATCTTGTTTTAGATCACGAAACAAGATAGAGTTAAGACAAAAAACGATACATCAGAATGTGTTTCCTCTTTCTCATTGTGTGTGTATTTTTGCATGAGGAATTAAAAAAACCTATTGAATCAAAACCATTGACGAAACTTAGCAATGTGTCATGAAGCCAGTAAAATTAGTGACAACTAAACACATGAAGACAATAAAGCATTATGTCTACCCATTACGACCTAATGACTTGTTTCTTTGGAAAGCTTGATTTCGAGATGTCTCATTTTTGTTTAGGGCATTAGCCAGTTATCTCGTTAGACGTGGTGGGAAGATGACTGCCTTCTGTCTAGCCCAATCTAGTATCTGACATTTCATCATGAAAGGTGACTGTAATTGCTGTGTCATATTTGACTCAACCGTGGGAGAGGCTGGTAGGCACATAGTCTGGGTCACGACGTGCCTTCAAGTTGAGTAGCGTTCCCAGACTGTGACTTGCGAATGCTAATGTGTAGCGTTGTGTTGTGTTGGTTGGAAGTCATAAAGCGAACAGCTAATTGGCAGCTCACCTCGGCGCTCCGGCTTCCAGCTCAGTCTGCCCTATCGACGGCGTGGGCTGATGTGATGTTAACGGGACGGAATTAGACTATTGTGACATTTCAACTACCGGATTGAATAAACATCTTAGCGAACTGCGACAAAACTGAGAGAGCACATGACAATTGGGTCAAGAATCCTCGCTTATAAATCTGTATTGGCCTGCACGCGCCGACTGTGCTGAGTGTTAAATTGTCATACAAGGCCGCGTTTCAAATTGTAAGCACTATTTTAATTAACCGACAGCAGACTGGGTGCTGGCTTTTTGTTTTTCAAGACAGTAATTGCATCTAACTGCCTCTTGGCCAGGTACCCGAGGTATTTTCTATATTTTCTTGTTGTGGTACGAGGAGTCATTAGTTTCACATCACCCCAGAAGCAATGACCCGAGCGGAAAGACGGAGAAGGAACGGAGGAGGAGAAAAACAGCGGGGTCAGACGTGTCTCAGGAAGAACAAAATGACAGTACAGGCCTGGTTACATTTGGTTGGCACTACCACTGTAGCGTGGCTTAGATGTGAAGAGGCCCTAATAGAGCCATTGGCCTGGTCCGGCCTCACCATGTCACACGGACATCATTACTGCGTCTGGAGGGGGTGACAGAGGGGCTCTGATAAGGAGGTCTGGAGGTCTGGAGGAGGATGCTGCTCCCTAATAGTCCAACAACAACTTCGAGACATCAGAGCTCCAGTACTAAAGTGCCTCGGCTGGGGAGCAGTGCTGTGTAGCGCAGGGAAGCATTGTGTGGCACACAAACACACACTCATTCTTTCACACACACACACACACACACACACACACACACACACACGAGTTTGATTTTATTTGTTTAAGGGAGCAATGCCCATTTAAAAACTGTTTTGTCAAACACCTAATCTTGACCTAAACCAGACCCTGGATCATTAACGTTAACCGCAAACACCTAATTCTAACTCTAATTAGTCCTAATTGAAACGTCTGCTCTCAATCAAACCAGTCTGCAATATGCTTTTTTTAATACAATTTCAAAACAAGGTTGAATAGTTATTTTTTTACTTTATTATCCTTGCTGGCGTTTGTGCTCCCTGCATGCAGAACCACAATACATCTGTGCACGTGCGCACTCTCAATCTCACAGACATGTCATCAACATTCAAATGAGCTCTGGGTAATTCATCGTGTGGTTAGCGGCCCACTTAGCCTAGCAGATATTAAAAGGAGCATTTAAATGTGTAATTGTAAACCGCAATTAGCGAACGGAGACAGACGTTTAGTCAAAAGAGCCAATGTAACGCTCACAACCAAAGTTATTAAAAAACATGTTAAAATCCCACTTCGTTTGCTGCTGGTGAACATCTGCCAAAACGTGACACCTCCATACGTGCGGGATAGCCCGTATTAGTTTGTAAATACACAGATGTGTGTCACTATGCTAGCCACCAGAACCAGCCACTACATAATTTAGCTAAGTCAGGCGCAGTTTCCCCGACATAGGTATCTGCACACCAAGCGGAGTTGCTTCATGAATATGTATCCCGTCTTTACGCATTTGCATTGGAAGCTCTTAGGCCTTGATTTATCATGTAATGCATATTCATATATCCGAAGGCAGCTGCTCTCTGTTCAGGAGACTGATACATATCTGTATTCTGTGTTTCCAGGCATGTAAAATCTATAGGTTAGGACCTTATAAATTAATTTACCATTGACTGATTTCCTGAAATGAACTTTAACGGAAAATCTTTATCGTTGCATGTTCAGATTTTTTTTTCTTTGAATATTAATCATTGCAGTGGATTATTCTATTCTTCAGGTTTTCTCTGAAAGGTAAAAGACTGTAAGGTGTACTGACAGTGGGTAAAGATTATTATTATTCATGAGCGGGGACGTCTAAACGGCCATCTCAATTATGTTTGTGTGTTTAAAAGGTGCCGATCCCATTTTTGATCCAATCCCATAATAAAGGTAAAACGTGTTACCTAGCGCACTTGGTGTATAATACCAGACCATCTTTATTGAATTCAGTGGGTTTAAAAAAATAAAAGCAATTTGCATGGAAAAATCAAAACACGTCCCCATTTTCCTTTCACAACGACATGGCGGTAGTTTCCTTTGAACGGTTAACAAAATACTGCAAATGGCAAGTGGTGAATTATTTTTCAAACTCGAACACCGCTAATGGAAGAGCGAGCACAGCTTTTAAGTGATTACAGGGGGAAAGTGCCTATGCTTTTCCTCAAAGTCTCTCCCACAGCTTTACTTTAGGTCCTAATCTTGCCCCACTTCACACAATATAAAAGCCATAAAGGCCGAGAAGTGCTTTATGCGGAGCGACGGGCAGCCTGTTTATTAGCCGTCCTTATCATGACCGAGACTCGGCGGCCTGATGCTTTCATCCAGCCGCCGTTGAGTGGGAGGAGCCTGGGACTGACGGACGACGTCCAGACGCTCCATTACACAGAAACCGTCGTCTCGGATGTAACATCGTGTCGTTAAGCGCAAGCTTGTAAACAAATAAAAAGGTACCTCTTAAAATGTTGCTAATGTAATAGGTTGTTTTATGCCGTTGGGCTTTATCGTGGATTTCCATCAACGGCGACCGAAGGGACACATCAACACTGTGTTCCTCGTTGCCACACGAATCCTTAGAAGAGTAATATATCCAGAAGCCATTTAAAGCAAGCAACATGGGAAATCTATTGACACGTGTTGACAACAAAACCCACAGTCCAATGCGCTCTCCAGACGAGCTGCGTGCTCCCGGAACTGCCGGAATGTCGTACAATCGTTTAACTAAACTACACTATCAATGTTTGAGAATAAACGGTTCCATGCTTTACTTGGTAAATATTGAGTTTGTGCTTCCCAGAATAATAACGCTGGGACAGATTACGGAACTCTTTTCCAGGTTTCACCGTCGGACAACTTAAAAATGCAATCATTTCAATTGAACATCGAAGTCATTATGCAGATACTTTAATCCACAGAAACATAACCATTTTTGTACTGGATTCCTGTGGGAGACAAACCCACAACCCTTGTTTTTTAATGCTCCATGCCAGGCAGGCTTCTAAGGACCCATTATTATAGAAAATACTTCACCGATAAATCATAGGCTTTCACTAAATTGACTCGTGGTTCATGATGCATTTTAGGATTTGATAACCCCAACAAAACACACCTTTTTCACAAGACTAAATTGTTCTTTGAATTTGCCTGTATGGTTTTACAGTCATTACCATTTTCAGCTATGCTTGTTTGTTTCTTAATGCATGCAAAAAGCTATCTGGGAAGTTCTTCACTTAACTCCCTCTGGGGAAGTCATGGCATGTTTCTCAATATGTACACCAATGCATCCCACGCACATAAGGCTTGGTGCCCTAATCCAAATGTACAAATATTTTTAAGCATGCATTAAAGCGACAAAAGCAAGGCGTCAAGGGAACACCCCTGAAGTCAAAACGAATTACTTTGTCTCTGATATTAGAGCAGTCAAAGAAATGCTTTTCATGTCTAGTCTAACATTTTGAATTAACAAAAAAGAGCTCTCTATTGGGGCAACAATTCCACAGTACGGCTGTATCGTCAGAGCCATGTGAAATTACACTGCGCCGCACTGAAGTGCATACTTTCCTTATAAACGCGTTTTCTACACCGCGTTCCATGCAATGCACAGCCAGGCTGTCTTCAGTTTATTGCCTGTTTTCGGGGCCATTTTCTTCGCGCACACGACTCTCTTTTTGGCCCTGAAAGATGCATTGGAAGCTGCTCCTTTGTGCTTTTCGAGGTCATTGTCCTGACACATGGTAATGCGCTGTCCCAAAAGTCTAGTTGCATTCGGTTGTATCTGACGCATCATCGGTCACATCGTCAATACAGACGAGTGAGATTGTGCCTGTGGCAGCAGCCGCGTGTACGCGCTCAGGTCACTAATGAGGTGGCGTACTTCTCAGGCAGGTCTTTTTCCCTTTTCATCCCTCGGGCACCGGGCGTAATCAATGTTGCATATGTCCATATCGCTTTGTTCTACAGCTCTACGCGCTCTTTCGGCAAACTGTCTTCCAGCAGACCCGGACATACCGTGCTTACGGCTCGCTAATGGTTTGCATTTGGTGATGAGGCCCCTGCACTCTGTCTCCCGTTCCCTGCAGGTGTTCACCAGGTATGGGAAGTGTTACATGTTTAACGCTGCAGAGGAGGGGAAGACACTGCGGACCACCATGAAGGGCGGGACGGGGAACGGCCTGGAGATAATGCTGGATATCCAACAGGACGAGTACCTGCCTGTGTGGGGTGATACGGGTAGGCCTTCATACATATGTCTATCTGTGTGGGGCGATACGGGTAGGCCTTCATACATATGTCTATCTGTGTAGGGTGATACAGGTAGGCCTTCATACATATGTCTATCTGTGTGGGGCGATACGGGTAGGCCTTCATACATATGTCTATCTGTGTGGGGCGATACGGGTAGGCCTTCATACATATGTCTATCTGTGTAGGGTGATACAGGTAGGCCTTCATACATATGTCTATCTGTGTAGGGTGATACAGGTAGGCCTTCATACATATGTCTATCTGTGTAGGGTGATACAGGTAGGCCTTCATACATATGTCTATCTGTGTAGGGTGATACAGGTAGGCCTTCATACATATGTCTATCTGTGTGGGGCGATACGGGTAGGCCTTCATACATATGTCTATCTGTGTGGGGCGATACGGGTAGGCCTTCATACATATGTCTATCTGTGTGGGGCGATACGGGTAGGCCTTCATACATATGTCTATCTGTGTGGGGCGATACGGGTAGGCCTTCATACATATGTCTATCTGTGTAGGGTGATACAGGTAGGCCTTCATACATATATCTATCTGTGTGGGGTGATACAGGTAGGCCTTCATACATATGTCTATCTGTGTGGGGTGATACGGGTAGGCCTTCATACATATATCTATCTGTGTGGGGTGATACAGGTAGGCCTTCATACATATGTCTATCTGTGTGGGGTGATACGGGTAGGCCTTCATACATATGTCTATCTGTGTGGGGCGATACAGTTAGGCCTTCATACATATGTCTATCTGTGTGGGGCGATACGGGTAGGCCTTCATACATATGTCTATCTGTGTGGGGCGATACGGGTAGGCCTTCATACATATGTCTATCTGTGTGGGGCGATACGGGTAGGCCTTCATACATATGTCTATCTGTGTAGGGTGATACAGGTAGGCCTTCATACATATGTCTATCTGTGTGGGGTGATACAGGTAGGCCTTCATACATATGTCTATCTGTGTGGGGTGATACGGGTAGGCCTTCATACATATGTCTATCTGTGTAGGGTGATACAGGTAGGCCTTCATACATATGTCTATCTGTGTGGGGTGATACAGGTAGGCCTTCATACATATGTCTATCTGTGTGGGGTGATACGGGTAGGCCTTCATACATATGTCTATCTGTGTGGGGCGATACAGGTAGGCCTTCATACATATGTCTATCTGTGTGGGGTGATACAGGTAGGCCTTCATACATATGTCTATCTGTGTGGGGTGATACAGGTAGGCCTTCATACATATGTCTATCTGTGTGGGGCGATACAGGTAGGCCTTCATACATATGTCTATCTGTGTGGGGCGATACGGGTAGGCCTTCATACATATGTCTATCTGTGTAGGGTGATACAGGTAGGCCTTCATACATATGTCTATCTGTGTAGGGTGATACAGGTAGGCCTTCATACATATGTCTATCTGTGTAGGGTGATACAGGTAGGCCTTCATACATATGTCTATCTGTGTGGGGCGATACGGGTAGGCCTTCATACATATGTCTATCTGTGTGGGGCGATACGGGTAGGCCTTCATACATATGTCTATCTGTGTGGGGCGATACGGGTAGGCCTTCATACATATGTCTATCTGTGTGGGGCGATACGGGTAGGCCTTCATACATATGTCTATCTGTGTAGGGTGATACAGGTAGGCCTTCATACATATGTCTATCTGTGTGGGGTGATACAGGTAGGCCTTCATACATATGTCTATCTGTGTGGGGTGATACGGGTAGGCCTTCATACATATGTCTATCTGTGTGGGGCGATACAGGTAGGCCTTCATACATATGTCTATCTGTGTGGGGTGATACAGGTAGGCCTTCATACATATGTCTATCTGTGTGGGGTGATACAGGTAGGCCTTCATACATATGTCTATCTGTGTGGGGCGATACGGGTAGGCCTTCATACATATGTCTATCTGTGTGGGGCGATACGGGTAGGCCTTCATACATATGTCTATCTGTGTAGGGTGATACAGGTAGGCCTTCATACATATGTCTATCTGTGTAGGGTGATACAGGTAGGCCTTCATACATATGTCTATCTGTGTGGGGCGATACGGGTAGGCCTTCATACATATGTCTATCTGTGTGGGGCGATACGGGTAGGCCTTCATACATATGTCTATCTGTGTGGGGCGATACGGGTAGGCCTTCATACATATGTCTATCTGTGTGGGGCGATACGGGTAGGCCTTCATACATATGTCTATCTGTGTGGGGTGATACAGGTAGGCCTTCATACATATGTCTATCTGTGTGGGGTGATACAGGTAGGCCTTCATTCATATGTCTATCTGTGTGGGGTGATACGGGTAGGCCTTCATACATATGTCTATCTGTGTGGGGCGATACAGGTAGGCCTTCATACATATGTCTATCTGTGTGGGGCGATACGGGTAGGCCTTCATACATATGTCTATCTGTGTGGGGCGATACGGGTAGGCCTTCATACATATGTCTATCTGTGTAGGGTGATACAGGTAGGCCTTCATACATATGTCTATCTGTGTGGGGCGATACGGGTAGGCCTTCATACATATGTCTATCTGTGTGGGGCGATACGGGTAGGCCTTCATACATATGTCTATCTGTGTAGGGTGATACAGGTAGGCCTTCATACATATGTCTATCTGTGTGGGGTGATACAGGTAGGCCTTCATACATATGTCTATCTGTGTGGGGTGATACGGGTAGGCCTTCATACATATGTCTATCTGTGTAAGGTGATACGGGTAGGCCTTCATACATATGTCTATCTGTGTGGGGCGATACGGGTAGGCCTTCAAACATATGTCTATCTGTCTATCTGTGTAGGGTGATACAGGTAGGCCTTCATACATATGTATATCTGTGTAGGGTGATACAGGTAGGCCTTCATACATATGTCTATCTGTGTGGGGTGATACAGGTAGGCCTTCATACATATGTCTATCTGTGTAGGGTGATACAGGTAGGCCTTCATACATATGTCTATCTGTGTGGGGTGATACAGGTAGGCCTTCATACATATGTCTATCTGTGTAAGGTGATACAGGTAGGCCTTCATACATATGTCTATCTGTCTATTTATCTATATCTTCATCCAAACGACAATAAATTCATGTGGATGTCGTTAATTGATGACAGTATGTCAAGTTGTTAACAAGGTTCTATTGTGACGTTGGCTTTTTATCTAGTTTCCAACAAGATCGAGAGTTTGAGTACGTTTGTAGTCAAATAGGCTCATTGACCAGACAGGATAAGTATTGGTACTTAAACTGGGTGGTTTGAATCCTAAATATTGATTGCTTAATAGCTGTTGTATATGAGACCGTATACCACGATTACGACATGACATCACTATTTCCTGCTCTACATGTTACTGCTTTAATCGGTTTTTAATAGCAATAAGGCATCTCGTAAGTTTCTGATGTCATATTGCCAATAAGCGCTCTGTCCAGGCACCTTGCTATATATTGTCCCTGAGAACAGCTCTTAGCCGAGGCAAAGGTAAGCTGCAATAATGGCGTAGGTTAGCTTTTGCTTGAACTAGAATGCTTACTGGGTTTTGCTATAAAATCATTTTAATGTTTGGCAGTTTTTAATACAAGACATTATTATAGTCACTAGATGCATAAAAATTGCAAACAACTTCACGACTCGTTGTTGATTGTTGAAAAGTTTAGGATCTCTTAGAAATGTGTTTCTAGGCCCTCTCTCTAGGCCCTCTCTCTAGGCCCTCTCTCTAGGCCCTCTCTCTAGGCCCTCTCTCTAGGCCCTCTCTCTAGGCCCTCTCTCTAGACCCTCTCTCTAGGCCCTCTCTCTAGGCCCTTTCACTAGGCCCCCTCTCTAGGCCCTCTCTCTAGGCCCTCTAACTAGGCCCTCTCTCTAGGCCCTCTAACTAGGCCCTCTCTAGGCCCAGGGATTGTCAATTAGGGCTTTTATTTGATACTATTTTCGAGACGGCTTAACGATCCAAGTCTTTATCGATACCACTATCAATACTTTTCTATTATTTGGAGGGGGAAACGAGACGACAATAAATTCTTAACAAAACTGTTATTGCTTTTATAGAGTCTGTAACTGTTTGATATCTGATTTCAACATGATTTAATATGAACTATGACAACAGTAAAATGAAAAGTAAAACAGATTTTTTTCCTTTAACTGATGCACAAAGTTGAGGTGCTTAATCATTGATGTTGTCTCCCCTCAGCCCCCCCTGTAAGTTACCTCGAACATAAATGGCATTTGGCTTCCTCCTTATCTGTGGCATTTGAACGCTTAGCACGTTCAGCTAAGACAATACAATCCTTAATCTTTTTAACATGGTTGTCAGGCATTTCAATTGGATTCCATTATTTTATGATACAATTGATGTATGTTTGTGCACCAGTGATTTGATTTAAACTTCAAAAGACTCCTGTCTCTCGAGAACTAACTTTACACTACAGGAACCAGGTGTATCAACAGCGGTATCGATAAGCTCGGACCTTATTGGTTTTCAGGTTTTGAGAAGTTTCAAACCGGGTCCTTAACAGAACCGGGTCACAATTCCCAACCCTACCTCTCACCATTGTGGCTTGCGTCAGATGTGTGTTTGGCTTGTAAATGGTACCTCAGACTTAAATACATATGACTTTTAATGCCGTTTTCATTGTTGCTCATGTCTGGACACTGTCCTTTCAATTAGCATACAGGTTATAGCTGCTATCAATGTTAGCTTGTTAGCTTTTTGGGCGGCCTAGCTTGTTTGTTTTACTACATACAATAAATAGCTGCTTTTTAAGTCATCTCCCTGGCCTGCTGAACTAGACCTGTCTGGTTTTTATTTGTTGTTTAAATGTACATGTAATCTGGCCACTTGGCCCTGTAGCAGTGCGTGTGAAAAAGCAAAACAACACAAGAAAAACACAAAGTTGTTTAAGTGTCTTTCCTATATCTGAGAGGCATTAAGAAAATACTGGAGGTGGGAAAAAAATCTCTAGTGTCAAGACCCATTGACAATCTTTCCTTTTTAAATGGTCAGAAATGGCACGTCAGCATTGAAAAACCACAGGTCTTGAATGTATTCAAATGGTTCCTACTCAGACAATTTATTTATAGCAGTTTGATCAGACACACTTGAATACAGCTGAGTCTTTATACATGCTGACCCATACTTTGCGAGGTAGACGAATGCATAAAGGAGGGGTCAATAAAACACTTATCATTTCACATGAGACTGTTAGGTAATTAGAATCTACTTGACTGACACTAATTTAAATGCTATCTTTTGCATACTAGAGATGTAGCGCTAGGCTAGCATCAAGACATTATGACAGATTTGTTATATTTTTGCAACAAAGAAGAACACTGGCCATTGTAATGAATAATCTATTTATATTATTTCTAGTATAATCAGAGTATGTAACAATTTTACTGAGAGACATTGTACACGTTCCCCTGGCAACTCGTTATCACACCTTAAAAACATGAAAGCGAATGTTCACATTTTCCACCAGTTTCTATTGTCTATTTCCAGCTTGACTCGTTTGCTTCACCTCTAACCCACCGTAGTGAAGATCCAGTCCACTTGCTTAATCTCAGAAGGCTTCTGGACTATTGTACAGTCAGTATTAGATTGCCAATGTGTTTTGTGCTGCTGGGTTCATCTGTTCATAAACTACTACATGTCCAGTGCCTTCTTCAGACATGATTCACTCCCATTGTCTTTGTCTATGTGTTATAATACATTATCTTCATATATGAATGTAAGGCTATCACGATTCTGACATTTTACTTTTGGATTCATTGTCGTATAAATAATTAACAATATTACTTTCTAGATTGTGAATTTTATGACACTATTAAAAGAGCAAGCCTGCTAATATTGTAATAACATACAAAGTGAGTGCGAAGGTGGTTCTTCCCATGTTTTATTTTTGCGCCTTTCTGCAACAAATCCGACACTTTGACTCTTCCAAATTATTGGTCTCACCTGAGCATAAATATAAATGTGCCTAGATCAGTGCTGTAATGGATGGGAGGGCAGGACACATGCGTAGGACATTTATTAACAATAGACCGAAACATGAAGCATACGCCAAACAAAAACTAACAAGACACACTGGGAAATGAGAAGTGTAAATAAGGACAGTGATTGGGGAAACAGGTGAGGACAATAAACAGTGAAACATGCAAACAAGGGAGAGAGGAAACAGCAACTGCCCTTCTCAGTGGTCCAGGATTTGTAGGGGTCCCCGCGACAGAGAGAGAGGACGTTGCCATCCTGCACTGTAAAATATGTCAACTAGATTACACATGCTTGCATGTCTTTTCTTTCGATGATTAGAGTCTGCCGAAACACGTTTGTCGATTAACAAATAGAGAACTAGGTTGCTAAATTACATCACATTGCAAAACAGTTCGAAAATTGGTAAACACGCTGAAATTCTGAAATAAGGAAGCAAATTACTTTCCGTAAATGAACTGCACCAAAACTTTGCAGTGAAACGCTTTGCTGCACCACAGGGCTAGACATCCTATTAGATCCAAATGGACATACCCTGCATGGTATCTGTGGAGACTTATCTAACATTTATAAATGGACATACCCTGCATGGTATCTGTGGAGACTTATCTAACATTTATAAATGGACATACCCTGCATGGTATCTGTGGAGACTTATCTAACATTGCAGAAAAACTCCCTTATTCAGATTGAAAAGATGTGGTTTTGGAATCGAAATATTGTGCATTGAAATGACGGTGATCTGGCAATTATGTAAAAATTACTATTGTGACAGCCATATTAATGTATGATCTCCCAATTCTAAGAATGAATTAGGCAATTCCTCTAACTGTCATCAATGTGTGGTAGAATTTATACACAATATTCTGTACACACCAGCAAACATCTCTGAATAGCTAGCTTACGTAATTTGCTAAGAACCTACTACCTTGACTTGAAACTTTTAGAGGTTGTGTCGTTGTCATGCTATGATGTTATAATTTCAGATGATATGCAGTGCCTGACCCCTGAATATGGTGTCAGTGCATTTTCAGTGTGCAAGTGTGTAGCAAATAATCTCCCAACGCACTAATCTCGTAAATTATTCAAAATCTTATTTCATAGGGTAACAAATCGAATTAGTGTTCTAAAAAATAAAATAGTCCTTTTAGGAATTTTTTTCCAAAGGACTTTCTTGTTGCTTTGAAGTCACGTGAAAGCATAGAAAACTGTAGTGCCGCATACATTTGCATCCATGAAACAGAAATCCTTGAGAAGAATTTCGTTCATCCATAACATTCCCAGTCTTTTTTCTCACTTCACATTCTTTCTCTCCTTTCCACAACCTTGACATTATCCAGCCCTCCTTCCGAAGCCCCTCTTTCTCTCTATCTCTATCTGACTCTTCATTAAGCTTCATATTTTCCCTTCAGCGCACTGCTGCACTATATTGGATTCACAGCTAATGAATGTGAATCGTTAACTTTGTGCTTGTCGGATCCTCATCAGTAATGTTACACATTGTTCCTTCTCCTCTCTCTCTCTCTCTCTCTCTCTCTCTGTCTCTCTCTGTCTCCCATCTCCCTCTAAAAACAGGCAATCAGCACCATCATGTTAGGCAAACCGAGCAGAGTGAAGCTTGCAACAGAACAAATTACTTGGTGTTCAAAGGGCAGCGCAAAGGCTTCTTCATTCTCTATTCCTCTGTCTGTTTGTCACGGTTTCCGTCAGGGTGTGGTGCAGAGGCGGCCACATGATAAAATAAACGAACAACTACACAAACATTAAAACCTATACACTGCATAAATTAA
Organism: Dallia pectoralis; assembly: GCA_029465975.1. Taxonomy (NCBI): domain Eukaryota; kingdom Metazoa; phylum Chordata; class Actinopteri; order Esociformes; family Umbridae; genus Dallia; species Dallia pectoralis. Next base: position 5,673,463 of record CM055756.1, read on the forward strand.
ATTGTGCTACACAAGCGACTTACTAAATATATTATACAGCGACATAGGACAACACACGAAACACTCACCGAAATACAGACGTGACATTGAAATAATATCCGAGGTGGAATCCTAAACTATAGAGGATAATAGCCCCAGCTAACAAGCCCCAGGAAGTGTACACCACCCGGAAACAGGAAGTGCACTCCACTTAACTCCCCGTGTGGAATAAAAACTCACCAGACTTGTGACGCTGTTTTTGCTCCATTTGTCATATGACCTTATACTATCACTATCGAGCTCCTGAAGTTGTGTTAGAGATAACCACCTTGTTTTAGAGAAAATTACCTTGTGTTAGAGATAATTACGTTGTGTTAGAGATAATTACGTTGTGTTAGAGATAATCACCTCTTGTTAGAGATAATCACCTTGTTGGAACTGAAATATCTCGTTAGGTACCAAATAAAATAAAATGTTGTTAACAGAAGTGATTGCTGTTGTATTGATTATATAACTATTTAACTTTTGCTTTATATGTTTCGTGGATTTAGTGATTTATAAATAGCAAATATATAATTGTGATTCATTAAATGTAGTATAATAACTTTTAAGAAATGATATTGGTAATAGACACACTATTACAGATATAACACTGCTGTTATAAGTCGAGAACGAAATGGCAGTGGAGTGTAAAATAAATTCAAATGTTGTTCATTATTGTCTCGTATGTCTACGTCCTGCATACGGTCACACTGGAAATGCAGGAGTTTTGCATTAGGAAGACCTCAAACATGGGGTCAAAGCTGATGCAGGGTTGGGTTACCTATTCGGCATGGCAGGTAATGGCTGTGTGGAAGCAGTTTCCCACTACATTATATTAGGTACTCAGGTTGCATTTTGAAATGGGCTCTCCTGGGTTTTGTGGGAAATTGCAAATGCAAATTGCGTTTAGTGTTACTGTACTGGACAATAAAGTTGAATCTAATCTAAGATTCTGTAGACATAAGGTACAATTTCACAGCCAAAAAGTAAAAGACTGAAAGAAAAACATAATTCACTTCAAATGGCCAGATGTATGATGTTTACTGTACAACGAGCATAGATACAAGCATATATATTGGGAACGCATCCTACAGTATACATAAAGCACAATTATGGGTCCTTAAATTGTCAATGTCGACAAATCAGTGGGGGAAATAATCCAGTTCTTTAGTCCTTCTTTATCTCTTAAAATGCAATATGCAATTATTTTAAGATGCCAATAACATGGTTAATTAGCAATTTGATATAGTTTAAGATCAACCACTGCAATCTAAAGGCTTTAGAATGATTGCCCACTTGGTAAAGTATAATCTAAAAAGCTAACATAAAGTAATTGTTGTTGACCAGCTTGATCTTTAACTTACAGTAAAATAAGAGAAGTTGTCACATCAATGCAGGATTGTTTAAACAAAACTGCCTTACAAGTTATATTATTTAAGTAAAGATAATTAGGTCTGTCACAGACAGTAACCTGTGTGACTATAACCTTTTATGATGTTTTGAGATTTCTTATTAAGGCATCACGCATGGTATATGCCTTGCACAAATAGGTGACGGGCAGCCGATGATATGTTCCGCTGACTTAACCACCCTCTGGAAGGCTTTGCTATCAGCAGCGGGGCAGCAATGCAGCCTGAGAGGTTATTCTCAACAGGGCAGCAAAAAATGTGGAGTTTTTGCAGACATGCCTAACATCTTCAGTATTTACCACCGAGTCTGCTTGCCTGGACCAGGTAAAGTCACCAACGATGAACACGCAGAGGAATTTGAAGTTGTAGACTCTTCACTTCAGCTCTAACGATGTGTAAGGAGACATGACCCCCCCCCCAACCACCACCACCATCATGTTGCTCATTTACCTCCTCGCTGTAAGAGGCCTCCTTGTTGTTGGAGACGAGCCCCAGGATGGTGTTCGTCTAAAAAAGACCTTTCGATCAGAGTTTACATGGTGTCCCGCTCCATCAGAACTATCAACCCTGATGAGACTGTTTCATTACACAAACTTAAAATCACTCACTCTTGTACGTTTACGCGCTGCAACATTCATAGAGTGTGAGCTTACCTCTCACGGAAAGCGCTGTGGGTAGAAAACTGGGCACTTCTCACCCTGGAGACGGCAGCTTACAGTTGGTTGTGCTGCCTGCTTTATTACTTACCCAGAATTCTGCAGCACGTTTGATATTTTGGGAAGCTCCGTCACTAGTTTCCAGTTGAAGTTTGAATCTACTTCAAAGCGACGGTCCTTGCCTACGGAACGTTACGGGAAGTCTACCTTCAGGCAGTTCACAATTCTTAAAGGACAAATTGGGTGTTTTCACACTCCTTCCGGGTTTACCCAACAATTTTCACATATTTCACTCGGTCACTTGGCCCGTTTCATTATTTAATTTGATTGGGATTCATTTACTTCACCCTTTTTCCCTGTGTGGTAAACGCAATATCTTTTTAATTTCAATATTTTTAGATTGTCTGCGATCCAGGGTGGGTGGTTAAAAAATGCCTTCGCCGTTTTGAGAGAGAACAATTTCCTGACGTATATAGTCAGTGACAGCTTGAGTGGCCTCATTACATGCTTCCTCAGCAAACATACTCAAGTCTGTACAATCAAAGCAGCCCTGCAAGACTTCACAGGTGCCATTGTCCCTTTTCCTGACCAATTTCTTGCCCACGCACATTGTAGTTCGGTGTGATTGTCTGTGATTTGATGTATGCATTTCATTTTACATAACCACAACAAATATCAATAACGTTATTTCCTCTGGTTGTGCAGGAAATATTGTGATGACACACTGAAAGCCATGTATTCATACGACTGCGTTTGAAGTCTCCGAGGATTTAAATCGAGAAATCTGGGAAGACAACCTTAATGCCGTAAACACTCTCCGTTTATACATCTGCAGAACAACCGACATTTCCTGAGGGCGGGACACTGACAGATCCTTCTGTCAAAATCGGAAGATATGTAGGTCTGGATGAGACACAATAACTAAGCCGGTGCTCAACAAGATTCTCTTCTTTAGCTGTTTCACCGCAAAGTTTGTTAATGTATTCTCTTTGTTCGAGAATGTGTCAGCTACTACAATCTGCATACAAGTTCCCCGGCTCTGATGCAGAAGCAAGAGTGCTAGGTGCAAAAACACAAGTTAGCTGCAAAAACAGAATAACCACAATTGTACTGCAATGAGAGAGAACACGGGGAGCAGATATCGTCTGTGGTTGGGCGCAGGAAAGCATTTCTTTTTTTCGAGAAACAATAAAAAATAATTATTGAAGGTGAGAATCACTCCAGGGGTTCAGCCATGGCATTCTTCTTCTAAAAAATAGCTTGTTAGCTCCTCCAGTGCACAAAGGTTTCCGGAGAGCGACTGGTATAGACCTCTTTCAATGTTATATTAAAGTTATTTCCCAGACAAAAGCGTAAAGCCTACACTTCAAATTGTTTGTGAACAGAAATGGGTTTCAGCATAGTAACTGAGATAGAACGTTAACTACCTACTCGTCCCTTTTCGTCAGCATTAAACTTATTTTTATAATTAAGACATCATCGATGTCAAGAGTGTTTCTATGTATCCGTGTTTCTGTCAGACTCGGAAATGTGAGGTCCAAATCTTGATGTAATGATGTTTGTAAAAACATAGGTTCCGAACTTGCATCAATCTGAGATAGTGGATGGCAATTAGCCAAATCCCTGGATGTATAACTGTACGAGGGGTGGAACGAGAGAATATAATATCTGAGAGGGTTAAACAGAGACGAGGGTGGAACGAGAGAATATAATAGTGAATTTAATATCTGAGGGAGTTAAACAGAGACGAGGGTGGAACGTGAGAATATAATAGTGAATATAAAATCTAAGTGGGTTAAACAGAGACGAGGGTGGAACGTGAGAATATAATAGTGAATATAATTAATATCTGAGAGGGTATAACAGAGACAAGGGTGGCCCCAGGCTTTAATACAACATGTAAACCCTGGGCTGCAGAAGGAAAGACAGGATTAGGGTCTGAGACCATTTGATATCACAGACACGTGGCCACACTCACACAGTCTGTCTTTCTCTGGTACTGGCCGGTATTGAGGAGTCCACCCTGAGAACGACACAGACACAATTATTTTTTATCACAAACTCATTCTCACATGCTCTGCAACGCGTTTCCCGTTTAGCCCTGATGAATTTACAGCTGATTCATCTTGAGAGGAAGCCCAATTAATGACAACTAATTCCCAGCGAAATACATTACCGGGGAAACGATAGAGATTAGAAGGATGAGACGGTGCCGAAAACGATTTCGTCAATCGAACTTTTCGGGGTTACCACATTCCATCTTTCTTTCTCCTCCAGATGCATTTCGGTGATTGGTATCCCTTGACAATGTTAAACGACGGCCCCCTTAAACCGTGCAAATCTGCAATCACTTCTAAATTGTTGAAAGAACAAAATAAAAGTATATATTTTGTAACTTGAACACAATGGGGGGCCTGTGGGCGGAGAGGAAGAGTGGGCGGAGAGAGCGTGTAGCCTCCATTTTATAGCAGATGGTGGCTAGTGAGCTTAGCATGTAGTGACGTAATGTAACCGGTAAGTGTACTCAAAAAATATGTGATGTGTGTGAGACAATGACGATGACTTACATAAAGCAGGTCATTCATATTTGTTTTAATATATGTACGTAATGTAACATACGTTTTAGAAGCATTATTAAAATATGAATACGTTGTAGCAATTTCACGTTGGATTAGACATATTCCCAACGTATTCCACGTTAGCGTAGCGCAGTGTTGTGAAACACGTATCATACGAGTCATCGTATGTGTCACGTCGCAGCTAACGTTAGACTACATTGCATTCATTAAAAAAAAGTGGCGCCACTGAAATTAACATTTGGGTTTTGTGTCATCAATAATCGTTCACATTAAAGTTAACTCTCCGGCGCACGCTTACCTCTCAACTCTCGTTGTCACCTTGATACTCTTTCTCCCGAACTCTTTCACTAAATGCGTTTGGCACCCTTTAAAACTAATTCAGACAAGTAAGCAGGTAGGGTAGAACCAAATCATAGGGCTCCCTGGATGCAGTAGTTGCCAGTGTAAACAGTAGAGAACATTGAGGGACTATTATTTATACGTTGCGTTTAATGCTGCTGATTGTTTATAGATGCCCCTCAGGGGCCCCTCGAGTCTTGGGACCGGAAGGATTTACCCGCTCATCGGTCCTTGACCTCTGTCTCTGCTTGAATGTACATTGTGCTTCCTGCTGTTTAAGGAGTAGCATGACCACCTTGAATAACCATTCATCAGCAGGTGAATCTGTGTGTTTTACAGCTGTGGCTCTCGATTCTACTCTAATCTGCCATATTGTCAAGGCTAACATGTTATTTGCACAGGGAGTCATTTTTTCTGACTCTCAACAGAAATGCTCTGCTGACTTTTACTCCATTCACTGTTTCAGCAGCCTGATTGAAGCAGCTGCATATAAGATAGCATAGGACAGGCTGCATGATTGTACATACAGGAAGCTGGTTGGCTGGACACGAAGGCTGCTAAAATATTGTTTTCACTGGTTAAACGGATTAAAATGAAATTGAATTGAAACGTCCGCTCGTTATTGGACATTGGCCATCCTCCTTCGACAATTGTACCTAGTTCCTTCCACATCCAAATTACAAATGATAAAATGAAGATGGAAGGAAAAAGTCCGTCATCTACTTTCATAACCCATGTTATGGTAGCAGACAGAAGAACGCTTTACAAGTTCCCAACATTTAGCTATAGAGAAAACTGTGATAAATAAAAACATCACTTAGTCAAGATGGCCATAATTCTCTAACAGGAAATCACAACCACACGCCGTTAACTAGATTGCGATCCATGTTAGCTGTTATAGGGATCTAGAGACGCACATTGTGTCTGCTGTTCTCCATGGAGAAGTTAAAGCCTAAATACACTCCCAGAGGAACATTTAGGCTCCTTTCTGATGAGTACGAACCTTTAGGAAAGCCCCCTGGAGTCATATTTTTAGAGTGTAATCAGAGTAATTCTAGATGCAAGTACATATGTGGTTTGTGAACATTGGGGTCTCCTTGTGGGCAAATTGTTGAGGTCCTCGACTCCGGTCACAAAAGAAGGTGTTTATTAAAATCTCTTGCAAAAACGTTTCCGCAAAAATAATATGTTTTTTTATCATTATCAGAAAGTAACATTATTTAACGTTACATTTTCCAATGTACAGTATATTTCAGACTCCTAGTGTTCAATTTGTCAGCTGTTGCAGCTAATGATACAGAGAGAAAAAAGAAAATAACGATTACTGCACGAGGACTTTAATACACTCTACGGGCAAATATATGTGAACGCACGGCCATCATATTTGTTTTACGACATCCCATTCAAAAACCACGGGCATTAATATGTCCCCCCTTTGGCACCTATAATGGCCGCTACTCTTCTGGGAAAGGCTTTCCACGGGATGTTTAGTGTCTCTGTGGGAGTTGGTGCCCATTCAGACAAAATAACATTTGTGATGTTAGGGCCTGATGTTGGAGGAGCTGGCCTGGATCGCAATCGTCGTTCCAATATTTCCCAGACATGTTAAATGGGGTTGAGGTCAGGGCTCTGTGCCGGCCAGTCAAGTTCCTCCACGCCTGAAGCATCGTCAAACTTTAGACAGTATGTCTTTATAGAACCTGCTTCATGCTGGAACAGTATAAGTCCACCCAATTATCCAATGTCTTTGTATCCTGTAGCATAAAGATGACCCTTCACTAGATCTAAGTTTGGGCTTGCACGTTGCTTCTTGTTGACTGTACAATCTGCTTCCTGCTGTTTAAGGAGAAACATGACTTTTTAACAAGATGACCTCTATGAATATTATTTTCCTAACTAGTTCATCTGTATGCTTTCCAGCTGTCGCTCTCTAGTCTACCCTGAGTATTATCAAATCGATTTGGACAGGGAGACAGTTTTCTGGCTCGGAAAACGACTAAAATGTTCTGCTGAATCTTACTCATTTTAACATTCCGGTCCAGTAGCCTGATTGAAGTGGATGCATATCAAATCTAATTGGACTGACGCAAGCCCACATCCAGAAATACAGCCCCAGCCCATTATGCCTCCTCCACAAAAGGTATCATTACTCCAGAGACTACGTTTCCATCACATCACTGACAGAACTGATGCCATCGATTTAGACTGTAAGTTGATGTTTTTTTATGGTCTGCGTTGAATTTTTCCAAGTATCTTACTTACACAATGCACACTTTGTTTTGCCAGACGATGTGATTATTTTAGGCAAATTGATGTTGGCTAAACAACAGTATACAACCAAACGTATTCTTTCCTTAAAGAGAATTTGGATATATGTGGTTACAGCTTTTAGTTTTATTACGGACGGTATAGTGGCTGCCTGCTACAGCCATATTATAGTAAAACTAAATGTTGTGTCAAACCTGTAGTGTATAACCATGGTTTGTACATAAACACCATTCAGATTTCAGATCATCCAGTTCATATTGTACTGTGCCACATCATCAGTTTCCCCAAACCTCCTTAGGTCCAGACACATATAGTTTTGTTTCATGAGTAAACCGGCACAATAATCAAAAGAATTAACTAGTCATCCCACCTATGAGCATTTGAGTTATAGCAGCCAGTTTTGGGTTAAAACATTGTGGCTTAGATGGGGCGGGCAAAAATATGGATGGAATGTTGTGCGGGGCTGAATGTTGGAGGAAACCCTGTTGTGGATCAGTGGTACTCATACATTTTTGTGTTGGCTTTAGTATTACACTGCTGAACCAGACTTACTCATCATTGGACTTTTATTATTTAAATCGGGTGCGTGAGAGGACATATATATACACTTACTAATTACTGATTGGGACCTGGTGTGAGTGATAATGACAAGGAAATGAGTCCGGGGTGTGTTCATGGTTGCAAAGTAAAACCCAGTTACACAGGGTCTTTAGTTTACTGTGACACTGTCAGACAGAATATCAGTGTTATCTGACGTTGTTGTTTTCAGCACATTATTCAATTCTACATTTTTATTGCAACAAACAACTGGTATCAAAATGATGTTATTTGTCACCAATTTCTTATGATGCAAATTCCGAGATGGTGCACGTGTCAACACAGTAAAATGAAAGCGAGAAATCGAGGTTAAATTGTTCCGGCGTGTTGAACTTGCTCCAAAGACTGGACGACTAATTAAAGATCATCAGAAACGGCTTGGGCTTGCCCTTTGCTAACGGTCTGTCTGTCTGTATGTGTGTCTGTATGTGTGTCTGTGTACTCTGGGTTAAAGCCCTTCTCCACTATTGATGATGTTAAGTGTTTATAGTGTACCCACAAGCTCTGTGTGTGTCTCTTCCACAGAGGAGACGGCGTTTGAGGCCGGGATACGAGTGCAGATCCACAGCCAGGCAGAGCCACCATTTATCCATGAGCTGGGCTTTGGCGTGGCTCCAGGCTTCCAGACGTTTGTCGCCACTCAGGAGCAGAGGGTATGTGCCTTTCAATATCAGTCATTACGGTACTCACTGAATTAGGTAAGTGCCCGTTGACATCAGTCATTACGGTAAACACTCATGATCTGATGCCATCGCACCTCTCAATTTTTTAATTTCACTTTCAACCCACTCTTGGCTGGAGCTTATCTCTATTAAAATTGTGCACATCTGATAAAAAAAATGTTCTACTCCTGTGTGTGTGTGTGTGTGTGTGTGTGTGTGTGTGTGTGTGTGTGTGTGTGTGTGTGTGTGTGTGTGTGTGTGTGTGTGTGTGTGTGTGTGTGTGTGTGTGTGTGTGTGTGTGTGTGTGTGTGTGTGTGTGTGTGTGTGTGTGTGTGTGTCTAAATCCCTGTTTCTCTTCCTCCAGCCCTTCCCTTGTAGTCTCTTAGTAGATGTGTTCTGACAGATAATTGATAATCTCCCACTCTGGAGCTTGACTATGATCTTGATAACCTCCAACCTTGACCTTTATAATCTCCCACTTTGTAGGGTTAGATTTGACATGTCCTTTTAAAAAAGCTTTTCAGCCCATTTTGTTCAACTGTTTTAATGTAATGTAAGAGAAAGGTACCCTTTGAGTTCTAGGACCCAGCAGAGATCCCATCCTTGAGCAAGCCCAGTTGGAGCTTCAGTCTATCAGTAAGAAAACATTTGTCAAAAACAAGGTTTCTGTTCTCTCAAAAATTGACCCTTGCCAACAAATGAAGGTTATCAGGTATTGTCAATGTCCCTTCACTAATTTACAAATATCAACCAAGACCCAGTGTAATATCCGGAACCATCAAACACTTAATGATTAATTAACTATAAATTTGTGCATTTTGTGAGAGAAAAACAAACTTCTAAATGTAGCCTTTGATAGTAAAAACCAAACTCTATCTCGTTGTCTTCTCCACAGCGTATTTCATTGTTCATACAAGCCACCCAGGCCATTCAATGTGTGCACGACATTCGGCAACAAATTTGACTCCATATGCAAGGTTCATTTGAAAAAAGAAAAAAAAGTCTCTATTCTGACTCAGATAATTACAAAACGACCTCACAAAAAATGTATCATCGGGTTTGATTTGGCACCCCGCTGTGTCTGTTAGTGTCAATAGAGGTTGGATGCCTGTGTGTTAACATAGCATTGGGCAGTATTTCTCTGTGACCATGGTTCGGTGAGCAGATGGCCACTCTCATCACTGCCCATGGTGGTTATCGGATAGAGGCAATGCTAGATTGAGGGATGGAAGGTCTGGCCTCTTACCTTCGCCCACTCACCCTGACTACGAGGATTTCTGGCTTCCAGACAACAGACTGTGAACAGTCTCCCCTTGCTGTTCTCCGTTTTCCCTACCTACCTACCTCTCTTCCTGTCTCTCTTCCTGTCTTGCTTCCTGTCTCTCTCTGTCTCTCTCTGACCCTCTGTATGTTTTATCTCCTGGTTGCTGCAGGGAATTTGTTGACTTGCTCTTGTGTTAGCTGACAATATAAAAAAAAAATAAGTTATTGTCATATACTCTAAATGAGATTCGTTTTTTTTCTTGAAACGGCAACTTATCAAACAAAAAAACAAAATATTAAACGGCATAACGACTGTGAAATTTTGCGGGACATCATTTTCAACATATTCACACGAGGAATATCAAGAAGCCCTATTGTAGATTGGCAGGCAGGCAGACGGGCACGCTTGGCAGACAACCCCCCCTCCTCCTCAGCTCTAGCCCTGTTCTAGATATGTCTGTGACTGGCACAGCCTCATCGCTATTAGCGTAGCGTAGCCAGACCTGCATCCAAGTAGGGAGCCCGGCTCCAGAGACTACACCCTCCATCCTCCTCCTCCTTCCACCAGTGCGGTGAAGAAACCCGTGTATTTAGACAGCAGCTAATTAACTCGCCGTTTGCACTCTGAATTCAAAGGGTCCCCATAGTTTCCGCCGTGGTAAGGCCCTTTCTCTCCTGCACCACGGCACCACTCGATTCCTGACCGAGGCTCCGCGAGGACATGTAGTGACACGCCCTGAGATTATCATGCTTATAATCTTCTGGTGCGACTTAAACATCTTAATGAACATGTAGCGGTTTGGGGTCGTTGTGAAAGCACTCCCCTGTGGACATTACTGGGTTATTGTAATCAGAACAAGTCAGCTGAAGAGTAGTTAAAGTTAAGCACTTGTTAACTTTGATTCTTAGCTCTGAGCTTTCAGACTAACGGAATAAGTGTTTAGGAGCCAACGTGCTAGGCGACCGTAGGTAGTTCATATGTGACAAGCGCTTGTACGCAGGTACTCAGACACACACACAAGGGTGCATTTTCAAACACACGCCCACAGACTAGACTGTCACACACCAGTGTCCTTCGGTACACTTCAGTCGAACTCGAAAAGGTGTTCCTGAGCATGGAAGTGACAGAATGAAACGGAATAAAAACGTTTTAATTAAAGATGCAAAGCCCCGGTGTCCTTTGTGTCGACTCAATTTGTTTCACTAATGCGATTTTGTTCACAAGCTTATGTTAAGAGGCGCCGGATTAACTTGATTTCGAAAGTATATTCCTCGGCTTAGTGTGACATCCAAATCACAGTTCTAGTTTTCATAACTCCATGTTGATTTTCTTAAGATTGATTCCAAATTTAGATTTGACGCCTCGATGAAGTCCCTTGTTTTTTCGGCTGTCGCATATTGTATCGGTTTTTCTGGTATCAGTTATTACCGATCTGGGTGTTCTGCGTGATTAGATATGACAATAATGTGTGAGGAGAGGCAAAGAGACTCCCATTAGAGTGTATTTATTTCAGGTCAGCAAATCTCTGCATAATGGGAGCTTTTCTTATCTGGGGAATTTGGAGGCCACGGCAACACTTTTAACTCTTCATCATGTTCATCAAACCATTTCCTAACCATTCCCTGTGTGCACTGTGGTATGGTGCATAATCCGGCTGAAAGAGGCCACTGCCCTCAGGGAAAATGTGACATTATTCGCTTGAGCTGTGGTCGTCCTTTATTAGGACGGCAGATAAGATCTGAACAGGTGTGAAGGTGCTCGGAGAGGTTATGTACTGTCACATCAATACATATGTGTCAGTGAAGCAGAGGTTGGAATAGATTCATTGAGACGTTTACATGACTTGGCCAGCGCAGGTCGGTGACTTTGGACCTATTTTGAGTCGAGAATCAGGGGGTCTTCCTAAAATCCACAACCATCTCCACAGTCTTCAGAGCTTTAAGCTCCAGGTTGTTCTGGCTGCACCAATACACCAGATGGTCAATCTCCCCAATGTAAGCAGTCTCATCCCCATCAGAGATGAGCCCAATGAGGATGGTGTCATCAGCAAACTTCAGAAGGAGGATGAAACGGAGGGCCATGTTTACTGCGTCTAACACAGACCTATTTGGTCTGTAGGCAAACTGCAGGGGGTCCAGTGAATGGTCAGTAATGGGACCGCACAAGGACCTCAAATGACGTCATTACTACAGAGGTCAGGGCGACGGGTCTGTAGTCATTTAGTCTTGTGATCCTTTGTTTCTTGGAGACGGGAATGACGGTGGAGGTTTGAATCAGGCTGGCAGATGGCATGTTTCCAGTGAGGTGTTAAAGATATCTGTGAACACTGGAGACAGCTGATCAGCACAGTGCTTCAGGGTGGATGGAGAGACAGAGTCAGGTCCAGCTGCTTTGCTTTGGTTGTGTCCATTAAACAGTCTGTTTATGTCGTTCTAAAGCACAGAGAGAGAGAGAAGACATTGTGGTGGAGGAGAAGGACGGGGCCGCTGGGTTGGGCAGCTTGGGAGTGGCCCCTGCTTTGGTGGGAGTGGTGGGCTGGAGCTGGGGGATGGGGCTACTGGGTTGGGCAGCTTGGGAGTGGCCCCTCCCCCTGCTGTGGTGGGCTGGGGCATGACGTCAGGATTGTCCCATTGTCCTTCGAAACGACAGTAGAACTCATTCAGGTCGTTGGCGCTCCGAGGGTCCTTGGTGAAGGTGGGGGCTTTTGGTTTGTAATTTGCCTAAGCCCCCGTCCGCCTGAGGTAAAGTCGTCCGCAGATGACTGACGACGTAATCTCTCGGAGTACAGCTTTTTTCTCAGCCTTGCCAAAGCTGTTCTGCCGAATCTTTCAGTCTGTCCTTATCCCGACACCTGAATGCTTTGTCCTTTTCCAACCTTTGTTGTCTGAGTTCATGAATAAACCAAGTGTTGTCATTATTATAACTCAGCCTGGAGCGTGATGGAATACACCAGTCCTCGCAGAAGCTGATGTGTGATTTCACAGCCTCTGTGTACTCATCCAGACTAGACTGGTGGTAGCAGTCTTGAAAACATCCCAGTCAGTGCAGTCTAAACATGCCTGAAGATCCACTGCAGCTTTACTGGTCTTTGATGTCCTCACAACAGGTTTACAGAGCTTGAATTTTTTGCCTGTATGCAGGAATCAGGTGGATCATGACGTGGTCAGACTGACCCAGTGGAACGCGAGGGCCCGGCGTGATAAGAACCACTGACTAGTGTAACAGTGATCCAGAATGTTCTCCCCCTTGGTTGGGCATTTAATACGTTGTTAATATGTAGGGGGTTTGTGGCTGAGATTTCCTTTGTTCCCAAATCCCAGAGGATGTTAACTAAAGAGTCCAGGTTAGTCTGCTCCACACCCAGAATCTGGTTGGCGAGCATGTTATTTGCTTCCTGCACGTTGGCCAAAGACGGGATGTAAACACCGACCAGAATGAATGAGGCAAACTCACGGGAGGGTGGGGGGGGGGTAGAAAGGCCTGCAGTTAGTATGTGAAGAGATTCTAGATGCTGCGCTTTTTTATATAGCGCTTTTATCCAATGATCAGCAGAACAGTGCTGCTGTATCAGTCTATCAATCGTTACACCAGCTGGTGTTGTTGTATAAACATGTACCTCTCATTTTCCCGGAGAGTTACGCGTCACGATCCGCTCTGAAGAGTTGAAATCCTGCCAGCTGTAACGCAGAGTCCGGGATTAATCCACACAGCCGCTTCTCCGTGAAACATGAAAATAAAGACGAACAAATGTCACGGTCCTTCCTCACCGGTCGCTGAAGTTCATCCTGTTTGTTGCACAGCGAACGCACATTGAAGAGAAATATTCCAGGCAACGGTGTGCGATGTCCGCGTTTGCAATGCCGCACAAACGCACCGGCTTGTTTCCCTCTCTGCCAGAGCTCCGGGTTTTGCAGCAGAAAATTACATTTACAAACAAAACAAGACAGAAAAGGACACACCAGGAATGAAGCCAACGCATTTGTTGGCTTCGTCACTAGTCACACAATCAACGTTTTGCTTGCTGAGAAACAGATAATTGTGCATGCAAACTAATCTTCAGTGTTGGACACAGTATCAGTCTCTATCTTGGGATTCTTCTGGACCTTAGTTTGCGCTACCAGGTATTCCACAAGCCAGATCTGACCGGGCAGGAGAACAATTCAATTGGTCCAAGAATTAGCCGGGCAAACAGCGTGTCCCAGAATGCAATGTAACAATAGTGAATGGGGATGGAGAATAGGGGCGGGGGGGTGTTGGAGGCTGGCTGGACGGAGAGTTGTGGTGCAGCTGAACAATGTTTCCTGTGTTCAGAACAGACGCACGCTCACACAGCTCTTCCTGGTGTCCTGCTCTCTTCGTCTGTTGTTCTTCTCTTCCGAGCCACGGGCAAACCGAGGGAACATTTGCAGTTTTGTGTTATCGGAGCCCACTGGTGTGTTTTCTCAGCTAGAGACCATATCTGTGAGTGTGGCTTAGTCTGTTGGCAAGATCTGTACCTGCCGGGAGCTAGTCAGTCTCGTGGAACCCCGCTTTGTGGTTCTGAATCATAATAGCAGCAGGACCTCTCCCATGTGTTGGTGTCAGTTTGATTTTCAGGCGACACGCGTGTGCCTGTTTTCCCTTGTCTCCGTGTCTCAGCTTATCCACCTGTTCTCTGTACCTTGCGTTGTAGTTGACTTACCTGCCACCTCCGTGGGGAGAGTGTGAGTCCAAGGCCCTGGACTCTGGATTTTTCCAGGTCTACAGTGTGACAGCCTGCCGGATTGACTGTGAGACACGCTACATTGTGGAAAACTGTAATTGCAGGATGGTCCACATGCCAGGTAATTATTACGTTGCTTTCTACTAATAACACAAAACAAACAAATTGATCATCTGGGCACAACGCACCTCCGTTGGTTCATGGGACTTCATGGGATTCAACAATGTTTTTATAAAAACCTTTTTGTTTTGTGGTTGATAAAAAAAATCACAAGTTTCTAGTAGGTTTGAAATAGGCAAACCACAGTAACTTGTAGAGTGAAGCTTTGTCTCCTGCTTCTCCACATTCAGCATCTATCTCTGCATCACCATTTTCCCCCAATTTTCTCTCTCTCTCTCTCTCTCTGTCTCTCTGTCTCTGTCTCTCTCTGTCTCTTTCTCTTTCTGTTTCCCTCTCTCACACTCTCACTCTCTCTCTCTCTCTCTCTCTCCCACTCTCTCTCTGTATCTCTCTCTGTATCTCTCTCTCTCTTTCTCTCTTTCTCTCTCTATCTCCCTCTCCCTCTTTCTGTTTCCCTCACTCTCTCACTCTCTCACTCTCTATCTCCCTCTCTCTCTTTCTGTTTCCCTCTCTCTCTCACACTCTCACTCTCTCACTCTCTCTCTCTCTGTCTCCCTCTCTCTCTGTCTCTCTCTTTCGATCAGTAACACGTTAGTCGGTTGTGCGTGTTGCTAGCTGAGTGAAGTGTGAATTCTCCTTGACTGCTTCCAAAATAATCGAAACTGTTTGCAGGTTGTTTTTTTAAAAACCTAATAAGTAATTCAGTGGTGCTGCATTTTTAAAACCCAAATCCTCTTCTTTCCTTCCGTTTGTCTCTTTCTGTCCTTCTAGGTGATTCGCCATTCTGCACCCCTGAGCAGTATAAAGATTGTGCAGAGCCTGCCCTTGGTGAGTCCTCAGCAGGCACGCCAACCGCCAACACGCCAACCGCCAACACGCCACCACGCCAACCGCCAACCGCCAACTGCCAACCGCCAACACGCCAACACACGCACACAGAACGTAGATGTCAGGCAGATGACATGAATAGACTAGCATATGTATACATTAAGTAGAAGTATGTATATATATATATATATATATATATATATAAGGTAATATATATAAGGTAATTAATATTTTACATCTTTAAGTGTATCCTGTCATTTAGAGATACTTGTCTCATTATAATGAGTTAGCCGTCTCGTAATAACAACATAACATTTGAGATGCAGCAGCAAAAAATTTGTGAACTTTAGTGAACTTGCAGCTTCAGTTGGGTGTGGTCTATCGATGCTGCACGGTTAAAACCGTCACCAATTAGGGATTTTAATCTTGTATCCAGCCCGCATCAATATTTGTATCTATATTCTGGTTTTGGTAGTAACAAATTATTGATCACCGTGAAGATTCTCACATGCTCTCTGATCGTATGTTTTCTTCCCGAAATGCTCAGCTTGGCCAAGTTGAATGGTGACCTTTTCGTTAACTGGAATCTGCGAATCTTTCCACATATTCTCACTTGGGTTTAGGTTCAGGCTTTGACTGGGCCACTCCAACGCTAAGGATAGAACCTTCTTTTACTTGGTCTCACACATGCCCTCTGGCAAACTCAATAGAGTAGTGTTTATTGCAAGTTGCTTTCTGTTCGCCACTCTCCCAGAAAGACAACCTTTGTGAAGCACCCAAGCTATTGTTGCAGTACGCAGTGTCTCCCAGCTAATGCGCGGAAATCAAATGTGTGGGACTTATGCACTAAATAATTTCAGACAATTTGACAATTTAAATTTTTCACATTATGGAATTTGTGTTAACAAGAGAAGTATAGTTAAATCCAATCACATAATGGTGACCAAATGTACAACAAACAAAAAGTATAAAAAAAGTACATAAACAGAGAACTCTGTGAAAAAGGAAAAACGTTTTTCAAAGTAAAAACACAATTTCTTAAAAAGCTTAGAAAATAAATCAAAGTGGAAAATTTTGACTAATTATTTTTTTAATTTAGAGAACAGAAGTAGAAAGTAGACCTATTAAATTATTATAGTTGCCAATTGCACATAAGATCCAAAAATCGAACGGTAACCCTGCTTTAAATTGGAGAGGTGCATAGGGCTTCCACATATTGCACCCACGGAGCTAAAGTTGAATGCCTTGCTCATGGGCACCATTTTGGGTTAGAATTCAATCTAGCAACTTTATAGATTCTGGTCCGGGTGCTTCTACCCTCCAGGTTGCCTGCTGCCCTTTAAACAGACACTGGAACATCAATAACTATTAGAAAATAGGAAGAAGAGTGCTTGGACTTATAGACAAAAAGGAGAATAAGGCGAGAAAGGGCAGGAGGACGCGTAAATCAGTCATATGAATGCACGCCGCTTCCCGGATCCAATAACCCCCTCATTTAAGTGAGAACGAAACGCGACCGAGACGCCATATTGAATTTCCGTCTGCAGTGACGTGACAGCTCGGCCCGGTACACTATTAGCAAACCAGAGGAGACTTTAACCGGTGCAAAAAGAGCTGGGGAGGCTGATTCGCTGTTATCTCCCTGAGAGATTAGGGTTTGAAGATCAGATTTCCTCCTGATTTCATACATTCAGTAAAAACATAAGAGCCGGCCGGATTTGGGGTTGAGCATGTGAGTGAGACGGGTCATGGATAGAATATGGGTATATGTACCCAAATGAATGAATTAAAGTTTCTGTATATACAGTACCCAGAGGGGACTTGGTGTCCACAGTTGTTATAGGTAACAGTAGAAATGTCAGTAGCAATTTGGCTAACCGTTATTCACCACGTTCGATGGAAGCAGTTAATCCTCGAAGGCGGTGGGATCACCGTGCCCTTGGTCTAGGTCCTGACAGTTCTCCCAGTCCCAAGTCAGTCTCGACTATATAGTTTAAGGAACCTCGGTGGTTCGTGGATTGGGCGTGTTCACTGATGTGATGTGATGTCGACGTTGACTAGAATAGCTTGTCTGTACTGAATGTCTGCTGGTATAGAGCTCGTGACTTTGATGCGGTTTGTCAAGGCCAGGGGTAGGCTGTAAGAATCGGCCACGGGTATGTTTTGGTTGGGGAGGGCTTCTACACAGATACACCAAAACGAGTTCCCATTGCATAATGCCAAAGACACACAGACAAATAATGCTGCTCTTAATGATTCACTACATTTACAGAAAAAGTATTTTCTAAACAAAAAAATCTATTCTAAATTTGAGGGGTTTTTTTACTGTGGGAGGACCGAACCAACTGTTTGTGAATACATTTTAGACGGAGGGCCACCATTTGCCACCAGCTGTTATAGACTGCGTGTGCCGGTGTTCCTGAACGTGCGTAGTATTGTGCGTGTCTACGTTCCCCCCCGTTAGAGCCGTTACGAACAACAAGCGCTAACTCCTGCGCAGAACCCACTGCACTTCATCCACCCTGCAGAACCCACTGCACTTCATCCACCCTGCAGAACCCACTGCACTTCATCCACCCTGCAGAACCCACTGCACTTCATCCACCCTGCAGAACCCACTGCACTTCATCCACCCTGCAGAACCCACTGCACTTCATCCACCATGCAGAACCCACTGCACTTCATCCACCCTGCAGAACCCACTGCACTTCATCCACCCTGCAGAACCCACTGCACTTCATCCACCCTGCAGAACCCACTGCACTTCATCCACCCTGCAGAACCCACTGCACTTCATCCACCCTGCAGAACCCACTGCACTTCATCCACCCTGCAGAACCCACTGCACTTCATCCACCCTGCAGAACCCACTGCACTTCATCCACCCTGCAGAACCCACTGCATCTCATCCACCCTGCAGAACAACGTTACTCGACAACATCCTGCTGACAAACCGTTCCCCTCACATCTCCACCGTTACCAACCATTACCACGCTTCCATCTGCCTCTTGGTCCCTCATTTCTTCCTGTCTTCTCTACTGCAGCCAAGCTGTCCATGCTGGAGAACTGCATCTGCAGGACACCGTGCAACATGACGCGCTATAACAAGGAGCTCTCCATGGTCAAGATCCCCAGTAAAACCTCAGCGCGCTACCTGGAGAAGAAGTTCAACCGCTCAGAGAAGTACATCACGTAAGACTATGTCTATAGAATGCTACAAACGAACAGTGGCGGAGGAAGGAAAAATCCGATACGGATCGGTCTGGCATGGGGAGGGAATGTGAGACGTATGTGGGTGGAAAGTTACAGAGAGACGTTCCTGACACTCAGACTAATGGAAACGGGAACTGGAAGCCTGTATTGAAGAGATTGATCACGCTGTCATATAATGGGATTATTATTATAATGACAGGGCTGGAATAGTTGTGATGCTACTAGGCTCCTGATACGAGACTTTAGTGCAGAACGGTATTTATCCATATGTATGACAACACGTAATAAGAGCATTACATTTACTACTACCTATTGATTATATTCGAAGGACATCACGCTGCTTTTTGAGTTCCTTCATTGCCAGCATCTTATCCAGGCTCAAGTGTCTTGGAAAGCTTTTGATGGGGTAGTACGTTTTTACACACAAATGTGCTACATTTTTATTTAACTTTTGTTTATCATGGGAGACACTTTGAGGCCGAGGTCTCATTTGCACGTTTGCCCTGGGAACATCACCTAACAAATACAACAACAATTAAGGACAAATACAAACAATTAACAGAGACACTGACACATCATTTATCATCTCGGTCAATTATAACAACATATTTTTTTTATATTGACCCATGGAAACCAAAGCACCCAAACAAAACACTAATTGGATTCTATTCGACAGATGTGGTGCTTTAAAAGAGAAGGCCGAACTACCCAACTCAGTAGTTACAAAAGGTGTCTGTAATACTATCCAACTCTGTGATCTCGTATTGAATCCAGACGGTCTATGTGTCAATAGTGATGTTAAGTATACCGGAAGCCTGTGAGGTAAGGCTTTGTATACAAAAATATAGCAATAGCGGGATCTACGCACTTTATAAGGAGGTCCAGTCAACTTTCTGGTATAAAATGCAGTGATGAGAATATTAACTGTCTAAGGTGATTAAACGTAGAGCAACTATAATAGATAGAGTCAAGCAACTTCAGAGTAGAAGCAGATGCATTTTGGTTTATCACCTTACTCCAGCAACGGAATGAAAACGCTGAACAATTTCTCTCCAGTTCACCAAGGAAAATAAAGTTTTTATTTCTTTAGAAGATACCCACTTTTCACTTAAGCTTTTTAACAAGCTCATTGGAATGTTTCTTAAGTCAGGGGTTCACTGTCAATCCAAAATCCACGGTATTGGTATCAGGGGACCCGTTCCGATATAGAACGATCCAAAGAGACAAGCTGTAAGTCTGGTGAGATCAGCTGACGAGACTTTAAAAACTTTGCTAGTGTACAAGTATAAGCTTTACCTGTTAAAGTTCCAACTGCATATTATTAAAGTCAGACTGTAAACTGTCTAAAGCAGAATTAATTGTTGGAGCACAAGCATATATATTGGTATCATCAGCAGAAAGGGCACAGGTGAAGTGAATAACATTGATCATCTGCTAACCCGGGCACATGTCACGGTCTGTGTAGATCTGAAGGTAAGCAAGCACTCAGCTCTCATAGTCAATGAGCTGGATGCAGGAGAAATGGGCACGAGTAAAGACCTGAGCGACTTGCCAAATAGTTATGTCTGAGGAGTGGGTCAGAGCATCTCTGAAACGGTAAGACCTGTGAGTGCTCACGGTCAGCAGTGGTGAGTACCTTCCGTACTGACAGGGTTGTGGGGGCCCAAGCCTCATCGAAGCACGACAGCAACAAAAGCTATTTCTTCTGGTCCAAACGGACATAAGGTCTCCTGTGGCACAAGTCACAGAAAATAATGCTTACGGGAGGAATTTGTCACAACACACAGCTCCTATTTGCTGCATAGCCAGAGTGCTCGTGGTGACCCCTGTCCGTCGTCAAAAGTCTACTGTCAGTGGGCATGCAAGCTTCGGTTCTGGACCTTAGAGCAGTGAGTAAGGTTGTCTGGTTGATAAGTTGTCTGGTCCATGAATCCAGTTTTCTTACACGACATGTGGACGGCTGGGTGCACGTGCACCGTTATGCCTGGGGAAGTGGAGGCCCCTGAATGCATTGTGGGAAAACGACAAGCCGATGGAGGGAGTGTGATGCTCTTGGCCATGTTCTGCTGGGATACTCTGAGTCAAGGCATTCATGTGGACGTCAATTAGACCCACCTTCCTAAACATCGTTGCAGACCAGGTACAGACCTTTATGTCAATGGTGGTCTCTGAGGGCTCTGGCCATCTGGTTCACGCTCCACCTCGCAACTTACAGAACTTGAAGGATCTGCTGTAATGCCTTAGTGCCAAGTACCATATGACGCCCTCAGGGGTCTTGTAGAGCCAATGCCGCTGCAGGTCGGTGCTGTTTTGTCGGCAGTCGGAGGACCGAAGGTACTAAAAAAGCAGCATGATGTCCTTTGCACATAATCAATAGTCATAA
Organism: Dallia pectoralis; assembly: GCA_029465975.1. Taxonomy (NCBI): domain Eukaryota; kingdom Metazoa; phylum Chordata; class Actinopteri; order Esociformes; family Umbridae; genus Dallia; species Dallia pectoralis. Next base: position 5,694,504 of record CM055756.1, read on the forward strand.
TGTTTTGGCTGGTTAGTGTGTATTTAGTGGAATTGGTTGAAATTAAATATACTTCCGTAATACAAACAACACAATATGATACAACGTAATTATACTTACATACATTTCATTCAAATTCATTTTTTGCTGTTCAGATTTCGTATTGACAATTTAACTTTAATTGAGAAATACAGAACTGACGCCGATCCCGATTTGAGATCAGATCTTGTCGATGTCTCTCTCTCTGTCAGGGATAACATCCTGGTCCTGGACGTCTTCTTCGAGGCCTTGAACTTCGAGACCATCGATCAGAAGAAAGCCTACGCGGTTGCAGGCTTACTGGGTGACGGTCATTTATCACTCTGCCACCAACCTTCCATGTTCTGTGATTCCTCGTCTTCGCCGTTTCACGCTAACTCTGCTGTTGGTCTTTCAGGGGACATTGGTGGTCAAATGGGTCTGTTCATTGGAGCCAGCATCCTCACCATCCTGGAGCTTTTTGACTATGCCTACGAGGTCAGACATGAAACACGAACACACATCTAACTAGAAACGGCGAAATTAAAATGGATTCCGTGGGGGAAAAAACGGTTTTATTTTACTTGTTACAAACACAGCTGTAGCACTTGTAAGACCAAAGTAGCCGATTCTAATTTGAATCGTCCTGGCAGAGATTTACATTTACATAGTGGATCTTGTCCATACATATGTATTATGTACACACCACACTCCACGCATTAGCAGAAGATACACACATGTGGGATCTTCCTGAGGAACAAATAAACACTCTGTAATAAAAGATCAACGGTAAAAATATAATATCAGGGATATGACTGGTTACACACACACATTTCTCCACAGACTCATGTCCAATCGCACACACACACACATTTCTCCACAGACTCATGTCCAATCACACACACACACATTTCTCCACAGACTCATGTCCAATCACACACACACACACATTTCTCCACAGACTCATGTCCAATAACACACACACACATTTCTCCACAGACCAATGTCCAATCACACACACACACATTTCTCCACAGACTCATGTCCAATCACACACACACACATTTCTCCACAGACTCATGTCCAATCACACACACACACATTTCTCCACAGACTCATGTCCAATCACACACACACACACATTTCTCCACAGACTCATGTCCAATAACACACACACACACATTTCTCCACAGACTCATGTCCAATAACACACACACACACATTTCTCCACAGACCAATGTCCAATCACACACACACACATTTTCAGGTTGTTAATATGAAAGAATGTTGCCGTACCTCAGACTGTGTTTAGGGTGGGTGATCAGTCTTTTTCATTAAGTTAGCTATGCCACTGGCCCCTCATCTTTCTAACGGATTTGTTCTGCTTGGTGCTCAGGCAAGTACAAACCAGTTATTCTCTGCCCTCTTGGCTTAGGACATACTCATAAAACAAGTCTTAAGACAGCAAGCTACTGCTTAGGCTGTAGATTTAATATCCAATAAAAAAATAACAGCCAAGTCCACGTTTATTGGCAATTATGACATACTCAAATAAAACATAAACTCAAAAAGTTACCAAAGTATGTAAACATAGACTGTGGAAAAAATATGGAGATTGCTTTCGAACAAAATGTTTAAAGTTACATAAAATTACATGTACTTTTGGAAATGTAGAATACACCTTTCTAAAACGAATGCGGCCAGCATTTCAAGTATTTCAGACTCGCTGTAATTGTGAGTTGTGTTTTATGGATCACTTTATTCCGATTGTGTGGTACAGCAACCATTGATGTACTTCCTTAATTCTCACACAAATTAAAAAATAATAAATTATTTAATAGATACCCGAGAAGTTCTTTACATACAATCTGTACCACTATTATACTAAGAATAGGTTTGTAGGGTGCATTTCCCATGATGCATCACGCACATGATAAAACATATATGAAAGTAAATAGCTAGTAATCATTCAAAAGAGACTAAATTCTTATCTTGTTGTGTTACAACTTTTAGAGTCAATAAGCACAAGCTCTGTTCAGCTGCAACCAAGTCTTACGTCTGCTAACCATAATTATGTGTGTTAAATATGTTAAATATATGTTAAATGTGTGTGTCAGGTTGTGAAGGACAAGTTGTTGGACCTACTGAGCCGTGACGAGGAAGAGGAGAATCATGGAGAGGATGTGGTATGGTCATCAGGTTAATCACATGTGTTGTGTGGTCATCATGTTTATCACATGTGTTGTATGGTCATCAGGTTTATCACATTTGTTGTATGGTCATCATGTTTATCACATGTGTTGTGTGGTCATCAGGTTTATCACATGTGTTGTGTGGTCATCAGGTTAATCACATGTGTTGTGTGGTCATCAGGTTTATCACATGTGTTGTGTGGTCATCATGTTTATCACATATGTTGTGTGGTCATCATGTTTATCACATGTGTTGTATGGTCATCATGTTTATCACATGTGTTGTATGGTCATCGGGTTTATCACATGTGTTGTGTGGTCATCAGGTTTATCACATGTGTTGTGTGGTCATCAGGTTTATCACATGTGTTGTGTGGTCATCAGGTTTATCACATGTGTTGTGTGGTCATCATGTTTATCACATGTGTTGTGTGGTCATCATGTTTATCACATGTGTTGTGTGGTCATCAGGTTTATCACATGTGTTGTATGGTCATCATGTTTATCACGTGTGTTGTGTGGTCATCAGGTTAATCACATGTGTTGTGTGGTCATCAGGTTTATCACATGTGTTGTGTGGTCATCATGTTTATCACATGTGTTGTGTGGTCATCAGGTTAATCACATGTGTTGTGTGGTCATCAGATTTATCACATGTGTTGTATGGTCATCAGGTTTATCACATGTGTTGTATGGTCATCATGTTTATCACATGTGTTGTGTGGTCATCAGGTTTATCACATGTGTTGTGTGGTCATCAGGTTTATCACATGTGTTGTGTGGTCATCAGATTTATCACATGTGTTGTATGGTCATCATGTTTATCACATGTGTTTTGTGGTCATCAGGTTAATCACATGTGTTGTATGGTGGTAAGGTTAATCACATGTGTTGTGTGGTCATCAGGTTAATCACATGTGTTGTGTGGCCATCAGGTTTATCACATGTGTTGTGTGGTCATCAGGTTTATCACATGTGTTGTGTGGTCATCATGTTTATCACATGTGTTGTATGGTCATCATGTTTATCACATGTGTTGTGTGGTCATCAGGTTTATCACATGTGTTGTGTGGTCAACAGGTTTATCACATGTGTTGTATGGTGATCATGTTTATCACATGTGTTGTGTGGTCATCAGGTTTATCACATGTGTTGTGTGGTCATCAGGTTTATCACATGTGTTGTGTGGTCATCAGGTTTATCACCTGTGTTGTGTGGTCATCAGGTTTATCACCTGTGTTGTGTGGTCATCAGGTTTATCACATGTGTTGTGTGGTCATCAGGTTTATCACATGTGTTGTGTGGTCATCAGGTTTATCACATGTGTTGTGTGGTCATCAGGTTTATCACATGTGTTGTGTGGTCATCAGGTTTATCACATGTGTGGTATGGTCATCGGGTTTATCACATGTGTGGTATGGTCATCGGGTTTATCACATGTGTTGTGTGGTCATCAGGTTTATCACATGTGTTGTATGGTCAACAGGTTTATCACATGTGTTGTGTGGTCATCAGGTTTATCACATGTGTTCTGTGGTCATCAGGTTTATCACATGTGTTGTATGGTCATCAGGTTAATCACATGTGTTTTGTGGTCATCATGTTTATCACATGTGTGGTATGGTCATCAGGTTTATCACATGTGTTGTGTGGTCATCAGGTTTATCACATGTGTTGTGTGGTCATCAGGTTTATCACATGTGTGGTATGGTCATCATGTTTATCACATGTGTTGTGTGGTCATCAGGTTTATCACATGTGTTGTATGGTGGTAAGGTTAATCACATGTGTTGTGTGGTCATCCGGTTTATCACATGTGTTGTTTGGTCATCAGGTTTATAACATGTGTTGTGTGGTCATCAGGTTTATCACATGTGTTGTGTGGTCATCAGGTTTATCACATGTGTTGTATGGTCATCAGGTTTATCACATGTGTTGTGTGGTCATCAGGTGTATCACATGTGTTGTGTGGTCATCAGGTTTATCACATGTGTTGTGTGGTCATCTGATTTATCACATGTGTTGTATGGTCAACAGGTTTATCACATGTGTTGTGTGGTCATCATGTTTATCACATGTGTTGTATGGTCATCAGGTTCATCACATGTGTTTTATGGTCATCAGGTTTATCACATGTGTGGTATGGTCATCATGTTTATCACATGTGTTGTGTGGTCATCAGATTTATCACATGTGTTGTATGGTCATCAGGTTTATCACATGTGTTCTGTGGTCATCAGGTTTATCACATGTGTTGTGTGGTCATCAGGTTTATCACATGTGTTGTATGGTGGTAAGGTTAATCACATGTGTTGTATGGTGGTAAGGTTAATCACATGTGTTGTGTGGTCATCAGGTTAATCACATGTGTTGTGTGGTCATCAGGTTTATCACATGTGTTGTGTGGTCATCAGGTTTATCACATGTGTTGTGTGGTCATCAGGTTAATCACATGTGTTGTGTGGTCATCATGTTTATCACATGTGTTGTGTGGTCATCAGGTTTATCACATGTGTTGTGTGGTCATCAGGTTTATCACATGTGTTGTATGGTCATCAGGTTTATCACATGTGTTGTGTGGTCATCAGGTTTATCACATGTGTTGTGTGGTCATCAGGTTTATCACATGTGTTGTGTGGTCATCATGTTTATCACATGTGTTGTGTGGTCATCATGTTTATCACATGTGTTGTGTGGTCATCAGGTTTATCACATGTGTTGTGTGGTCAACAGGTTTATCACATGTGTTGTATGGTCATCATGTTTATCACGTGTGTTGTGTGGTCATCAGGTTAATCACATGTGTTGTGTGGTCATCAGGTTTATCACATGTGTTGTGTGGTCATCATGTTTATCACATGTGTTGTGTGGTCATCAGGTTAATCACATGTGTTGTGTGGTCATCAGGTTTATCACATGTGTTGTGTGGTCATCAGGTTTATCACATGTGTTGTGTGGTCATCATGTTTATCACATGTGTTGTATGGTCATCATGTTTATCACATGTGTTGTGTGGTCATCAGGTTTATCACATGTGTTGTGTGGTCATCAGATTTATCACATGTGTTGTATGGTCATCATGTTTATCACATGTGTTTTGTGGTCATCAGGTTAATCACATGTGTTGTATGGTGGTAAGGTTAATCACATGTGTTGTGTGGTCATCAGGTTAATCACATGTGTTGTGTGGCCATCAGGTTTATCACATGTGTTGTGTGGTCATCAGGTTTATCACATGTGTTGTGTGGTCATCATGTTTATCACATGTGTTGTATGGTCATCATGTTTATCACATGTGTTGTGTGGTCATCAGGTTTATCACATGTGTTGTGTGGTCAACAGGTTTATCACATGTGTTGTATGGTGATCATGTTTATCACATGTGTTGTGTGGTCATCAGGTTTATCACATGTGTTGTGTGGTCATCAGGTTTATCACATGTGTTGTGTGGTCATCAGGTTTATCACCTGTGTTGTGTGGTCATCAGGTTTATCACCTGTGTTGTGTGGTCATCAGGTTTATCACATGTGTTGTGTGGTCATCAGGTTTATCACATGTGTTGTGTGGTCATCAGGTTTATCACATGTGTTGTGTGGTCATCAGGTTTATCACATGTGTTGTGTGGTCATCAGGTTTATCACATGTGTGGTATGGTCATCGGGTTTATCACATGTGTGGTATGGTCATCGGGTTTATCACATGTGTTGTGTGGTCATCAGGTTTATCACATGTGTTGTATGGTCAACAGGTTTATCACATGTGTTGTGTGGTCATCAGGTTTATCACATGTGTTGTGTGGTCATCAGGTTTATCACATGTGTTGTATGGTCATCAGGTTAATCACATGTGTTTTGTGGTCATCATGTTTATCACATGTGTGGTATGGTCATCAGGTTTATCACATGTGTTGTGTGGTGATCAGGTTAATCACATGTGTTGTGTGGTCATCAGGTTTATCACATGTGTTGTGTGGTCATCAGGTTTATCACATGTGTGGTATGGTCATCATGTTTATCACATGTGTTGTGTGGTCATCAGGTTTATCACATGTGTTGTATGGTGGTAAGGTTAATCACATGTGTTGTGTGGTCATCCGGTTTATCACATGTGTTGTTTGGTCATCAGGTTTATAACATGTGTTGTGTGGTCATCAGGTTTATCACATGTGTTGTGTGGTCATCAGGTTTATCACATGTGTTGTATGGTCATCAGGTTTATCACATGTGTTGTGTGGTCATCAGGTGTATCACATGTGTTGTGTGGTCATCAGGTTTATCACATGTGTTGTGTGGTCATCTGATTTATCACATGTGTTGTATGGTCAACAGGTTTATCACATGTGTTGTGTGGTCATCATGTTTATCACATGTGTTGTATGGTCATCAGGTTCATCACATGTGTTTTATGGTCATCAGGTTTATCACATGTGTGGTATGGTCATCATGTTTATCACATGTGTTGTGTGGTCATCAGATTTATCACATGTGTTGTATGGTCATCAGGTTTATCACATGTGTTCTGTGGTCATCAGGTTTATCACATGTGTTGTGTGGTCATCAGGTTTATCACATGTGTTGTATGGTGGTAAGGTTAATCACATGTGTTGTATGGTGGTAAGGTTAATCACATGTGTTGTGTGGTCATCAGGTTAATCACATGTGTTGTGTGGTCATCAGGTTTATCACATGTGTTGTGTGGTCATCAGGTTTATCACATGTGTTGTGTGGTCATCAGGTTAATCACATGTGTTGTGTGGTCATCATGTTTATCACATGTGTTGTGTGGTCATCAGGTTTATCACATGTGTTGTGTGGTCATCAGGTTTATCACATGTGTTGTATGGTCATCAGGTTTATCACATGTGTTGTGTGGTCATCATGTTTATCACATGTGTTGTATGGTCATCGGGTTTATCACATGTGTTGTGTGGTCATCATGTTTATCACATGTGTTGTGTGGTCATCAGGTTTATCACATGTGTTGTATGGTCATCAGGTTTATCACATGTGTTGTATGGTCATCAGGTTTATCACATGTGTTGTGTGGTCATCAGGTTTATCACATGTGTTGTATGGTCATCAGGTTTATCACATGTGTTGTATGGTCATCAGGTTTATCACATGTGTTGTATGGTCATCAGGTTTATCACATGTGTTGTGTGGTCATCAGGTTTATCACATGTGTTGTATGGTCATCAGGTTTATCACATGTGTTGTATGGTCATCAGGTTTATCACATGTGTTGTATGGTCATCAGGTTTATCACATGTGTTGTATGGTCATCAGGTTTATCACATGTGTTGTATGGTCATCAGGTTTATCACATGTGTTGTGTGGTCATCAGGTTTATCACATGTGTTGTATGGTCATCAGGTTTATCACATGTGTTGTATGGTCATCAGGTTTATCACATGTGTTGTATGGTCATCAGGTTTATCACATGTGTTGTGTGGTCATCAGGTTTATCACATGTGTTGTATGGTCATCAGGTTTATCACATGTGTTGTATGGTCATCAGGTTTATCACATGTGTTGTGTGGTCATCAGGTTTATCACATGTGTTGTATGGTCATCAGGTTTATCACATGTGTTGTATGGTCATCAGGTTTATCACATGTGTTGTATGGTCATCAGGTTTATCACATGTGTTGTATGGTCATCAGGTTTATCACATGTGTTGTGTGGTCATCAGGTTTATCACATGTGTTGTATGGTCATCAGGTTTATCACATGTGTTGTATGGTCATCAGGTTTATCACATGTGTTGTGTGGTCATCAGGTTTATCACATGTGTTGTGTGGTCATCAGGTTTATCACATGTGTTGTGTGGTCATCAGGTTTATCACATGTGTTGTGTGGTCATCAGGTTTATCACATGTGTTGTGTGGTCATCAGGTTTATCACATGTGTTGTGTGGTCATCAGGTTTATCACATGTGTTGTGTGGTCATCAGGTTTATCACATGTGTTGTGTGGTCATCAGGTTTATCACATGTGTTGTGTGGTCATCAGGTTTATCACATGTGTTGTGTGGTCATCAGGTTTATCACATGTGTTGTATGGTCATCAGGTTTATCACATGTGTTGTGTGGTCATCAGGTTTATCACATGTGTTGTGTGGTCATCAGGTTTATCACATGTGTTGTGTGGTCATCAGGTTTATCACCTGTGTTGTGTGGTCATCAGGTTTATCACCTGTGTTGTGTGGTCATCAGGTTTATCACATGTGTTGTGTGGTCATCAGGTTTATCACCTGTGTTGTGTGGTCATCAGGTTTATCACCTGTGTTGTGTGGTCATCAGGTTTATCACATGTGTTGTATGGTCATCAGGTTTATCACATGTGTTGTATGGTCATCAGGTTTATCACATGTGTTGTGTGGTCATCAGGTTTATCACATGTGTTGTGTGGTCATCAGGTTTATCACATGTGTTGTGTGGTCATCAGGTTTATCACATGTGTTGTGTGGTCATCAGGTTTATCACATGTGTTGTGTGGTCATCAGGTTTATCACATGTGTTGTGTGGTCATCAGGTTTATCACATGTGTTGTGTGGTCATCAGGTTTATCACATGTGTTGTGTGGTCATCAGGTTAATCACATGTGTTGTGTGGTCATCATGTTTATCACATGTGTTGTGTGGTCATCAGGTTTATCACATGTGTTGTGTGGTCATCAGGTTTATCACATGTGTTGTATGGTCATCAGGTTTATCACATGTGTTGTATGGTCATCAGGTTTATCACATGTGTTGTGTGGTCATCAGGTTTATCACATGTGTTGTATGGTCATCAGGTTTATCACATGTGTTGTGTGGTCATCAGGTTTATCACATGTGTTGTGTGGTCATCAGGTTTATCACATGTGTTGTGTGGTCATCAGGTTTATCACATGTGTTGTGTGGTCATCAGGTTTATCACATGTGTTGTATGGTCATCAGGTTTATCACATGTGTTGTGTGGTCATCAGGTTTATCACTGTCTGGACTTTCTTACTGGTCTAATGAGTTATTCATTTGATCTATGGCCTAGCATCCAGCCAAACCTCTGATTATTTTGTTCATGATGCGCTGATATTTCTTCTAATGTAATTCTAGAGACTGTGATTAAAAAGATAGCATCTCTCCTACTGAGTGTTACTCAAACATAGCTAAGTGTTGACATGGTGTGTGTGTGTGTGTGTGTGTGTGTCTGTCAACCTGTGTGCGCGTGTGTGTCTGTCAACCTGTGTGTGTGTGTGTGTGTGTGTGTGTGTGTCTGTCAACCTGTGTGCGCGTGTGTGTCTGTCAACCTGTGTGTGTGTGTGTGTGTGTGTGTGTGTGTGTGTGTGTCAACCTGTGTGTGTGTGTCTGTCAACCTGTGTGTGTGTGTGTGTGTGTCTGTGTGTGTCTGTGTGTGTGTCTGTCTCTGTGTTTCAACCTGTGTGTCAACCTGTGTGTGTGTGCGTGTGTCTGTCAACCTACCTCAGAGTTCCTGTGACCCGGTGGCGAACCACTCAGAAGCCATTAGTCACACGGTGAGTGTCCCTATGCAGACCACCTTGGGGACACTGGAGGAGATAGCCTGCTGAGATCCACGCCCAGCTCAGCACACAAACCCAGGCCAGGCCACTGGAAGCCACCACCACATGGGGTCATCAGCGAGCAGCTGCCTCTTCAACCGGTTGGCAGAACAGAATTCAGAGTGACCTCGTGGGGGAGGACTGGTGGCTGGCTGGCTGACCGGTTGGACTCATCAGAGAAGAACGTGGCTGAACTGGACTGGGCCTCACCTCCACACTGTCACATGAGCCTGTACGGCAGCACCAAATGGGGATTTAGCCGTCAGCTGGGCTTACCGGTGCCCTCTGCTGGCGGAACTGCTTTTGTAAACGTCCGGCAGAAAACGTGCCGCCACCTCCCCTCCATCCTGTGTTCATCTACCTGACCTGTGGACAGCTCACAATCGGACCCGGCTGTACTGTGACGCTAACAGGAAGAGACTCACACACAGGACGTGTCCGCACTTGTTCGTCGTCCATCAGTTAGCCAAATGCCGGACGTCGTACCATGACAGTTACTGTGAACTGTCCAAGTTGCATGCACCGCCTTCCCTCCAACGGGTTTTCTCTCGTTGTTGATTGGCTGACGCTGGACTGCAGTGTTGCTCTATGCTGTACATGTGTGCCATCTGCTGTGTCTCTCTCGCTCGCTCTCTATCTATCTCTCTGTCTTTCTATATCTCTATCTATCTCTATGTCTCTCTATCTCTATGAAGTGGCCTAAGAGACGAGGCTAGCTTATTGAAATAGAATGTAAAGATTGAACACGGGGTCCCTGTAACATATTTCATAGGACCCGCCCATCTCGGCAGGTCTGTTTTTTAACTGGGCGATTGGCGTTAGACTTGTTGCATTCTCATTGGTTGAAAGAAACACGGGCATTGAAATGTATCACTTCTAAAAAGGACTGTTTCGGATTCAGTCATCCGTTTTGTTTAAAGCATCGTTCCGTCAATTCGACTCGTACGAATTAAACACCCGGTTCGTATTCTGAGGGAGAGCAGGATGCCGAGCTGCCGCCAACCAACTTATTAAACAGGTGTCGTATCATGTCATGTGAATTATTGAGTGCTTCTCTCCTGGCAGCCGGGCCTCAGCGGTGGAGAGGCGCTGGTTGATGTGCGGTGACTGAGACAGAGCCAAAACCAGAGAGTCGAATTGTGACATTGTTTTGCTGGCAGAGTACAAGTCGGGTTCAACGTTGCTCATACATTAAAATACTGAGGGGGATTTGATTTCTTTCATTTCTGCTGCATGATGTAAGCGTGATTCCTGAAGAGAACTGACTCCCACCCAGAGACGGACGAAAATACAGTGATAGATTACAGAGATTTTCTAAAAAGGCCAATGTATCAACAACAACAAAACACAAAATACTTTGCAATTTAAAAGTGTTAAACAGATATTGTTAGGATTTCTATATTTTAAACTTTAACAATAATTCGATTTTGCAAATTGCCAGCCCAAACAACCATAAGATTGTCAGTTCCGGTAGCAGAATAATCTTTCCTTATTATGACTTTGTAATGTTGTTAATCTACCTACGTTAAATGCACTGGCTGTAGGTCGGATAAGAGTGCCTGCTAAATAAAAGTACCAAGATTCCTGGCGACACTTTCTACTTGAGAAGACAATTTAGGTTATAGGCTGACTGGTAAAATGCACATCAGGTGGTTTTCAGGGGTACTTCAGGCAGAGTAATATTAATTTGGTGGTACAGTAGACAAAAAAGGTTGTGAACCACTGTGCTCAATGACCAAAATGTATATGTGAAAATAATAATACCAAAACTAACTGCAAAGTACATTTGTTTTAAGATCCATACAAATCACTGTTGTTTTGTGTGGAAAATATTTTCGGATTGTTTTGCAATTAGGCCTTTTTTCATATGCATTTATATTTACTTCCATTACCAGATTATCACACCATAGTGCCATCAGGTTTCTGATAACAGTACCCGAAGTTTGTGAAATATTATTTGAAAAAATTGTATAGAATACGATTTTGTATTTCACACAGAAATTGTAAATACAGGTATCAAAATGATCTTGTTTCAAAAATGCCTACATTGGATTGTAGCCAATAATATATAAATATATTATTATTATATATATATATATGACGAAAGTAAATATGTCGTTTAATTTAAATACATTTAACAAAAACACTTCCCATCTCTGCCCCAGCCTCGCCCAAGGTTAGATAATAAGGCCATGCTCTCAGATAGCAGCTGGAGACTATTTCACATAGACCATCCATGATACACAGATTAAGTGGATGAAGTAACAGAGACAGTTATATCTGAACGATATGGAGATGTGGTTGTATTGTTGTGTAAATATTGGTGTTGTTGTACAAAAAACTAAAGCGGTTGAAATACCTTTTCCTGTGTACAGTGTACATGCTATTGATGATGAGATCCAACTTATGACTGTTGAACATTTTGACTTTAAAGTACAAACGGATTTGGTTAGGGGTGGATAGCTCAAAATAATCAACCAAAAAATTGCCTAAACGGTCGATCTATCTGTGGGAGCGGTATTGAAATTGCAGATAATCTTATCCAGAGGGTGGCCGTTGCCCCAATCAGAATCACGTACGGTTGATGTAAAAAACACAGAAGCCCCTAAACATGAAACGTTGTCTGACTGATGAAGGATATAGTTTGTACTTTGTTTCATTAAAGCCCCGCCCATCTAGTGCCCTTACAAGGAAATGGACCATATTGCATCACTAGAGTTGCACATCAACGACTATACCATGGTTATTAAACAGTGGCGTCATTATGTCATAATGTAATGTACAATACAGGTGGGAAATTACTTCAAGTGATGTTTGAGACTGTTTGACCTCTAATTTCCAGTCTGTTGTCGATCTGCAGTGTAAAATCGGATCTTTCATCATGTATGGCTGAGTATGTGTCCTAGTAGCAATGACCTCATCTGTCCATGGAGAGAGGAATATTACTACGTGACGTATACTGGGTCTCAGTGTATTTTTCATTTTGTAATTATTGTTATTATAATTTTTTCTTTTCTATTGTAATTGCAGGACTGCTTTTTCATTTTGTGAAGCGGCGAACGTTGTGTTCTTAATGTGAAACGATTAAAAAAAGGTTTTCAGCAGTGGCGTCCTGTCTCGCGTGACGTCTAGACGTTCTATGCATCTAGCCCTTTTTTTCAGGGCACAAAAGGTATAAGGACAGATTAATGTTTACATTTCCGACCTGCCATGCAGAATGCCAGCATAATAATTTATCATACTGCAGAACTTGTGCGATAGTGGGGAAAGTTTGGGAAGAACAGAATGCCTCAGGCTTCAACAACTCCTGCAGGAGGCCGACATTATGTGATGATAGAACCGTGAAGGCGAGACTATGTCTCCATCTGACATCTCTACTACACAGTCTTAATGCGTACTGAAGTGTCCTCCCACTCAGCTCCCAGTGGTAAGAGTGGTCAGAGCACAGGAGGAGTCTCTGAGCAGTAGATAGGCTGCCACAGCTGAAGGGAGGCCCTGTTCTCCTGCCGGTCAGATTCTATTCAGCATCAACTCACCCTGGATAACTCCTGCCCGCTGTTTTGTCTTGTCTTTAACCAAAATCCAACTCTGAATCTTCTCCCGGGGTACACACTGGTATTTGCAAATAATGTCCGCTTTTATACCCCGGATCGGCAACTCAATATTACTGGATCACAATGACCTACAAAGCCAACATTAAATGCCGGAATAATTTAAGACTCCCCCTGCTAATCCCATTCATTTTGCATGCACTTGATGTTCGATTTCGATTTCCGAATTTTCTTGCAGAGTCCCCTGTTGAGGGGTACAACAGGACACCATTTCAGAGTAGTGCTCTTCAGAAAAATGTGAATTCTTCCCATGTGAGAGAGCACTGAATGACAGTATTTTAGTCTCCTGTACTGAGAGCACTGAATGACAGCATTTTAGTCTCCTGTACTGAGAGCACTGAATGAGACTATTTTTGTCTCCTGTACTGAGAGCACTGAGAAACACTGTTTTTGTCTCCTGTGCTGAGGACTCATCATGACACTAATTAATTGACTAAGTTGTGTGCATTACATTTATATTTAGCTCAGTTGTGTTCAGCTATCCGCACCTAACGAGACAGCCAATTAGAGGCTGGCGACTGATGCCCACACCCTTGACATGCTTTTTCAGATCAGCTGAAGACATCTATCTGGCCCGGCACCGGGTGGTCAGGCCCAAGGCATCTGCAGATCCACAACACAGCTCCATCATTGTGGTGCCTCGCAGTGCAGATCACCGGTTGATTTATGGCAGTACCATCTGTCCATGCGGTTTGTAGAACAGCTTTGTCTGAGATTGATGTGTGTTACTGTAATATTCTCTATTGTTATTAATTGAAGTGTTTTTTCATCGAGTTACAGTTACAAGCAAAACATGTCTATGTTATTCTTACTGTCATGGTGAGAACTTTATTCTTTGCATCAATAAACTGTACAGGCTTAGTTTATTTCCGTATGGGGTTGTTTATATGACGTTCATTTTTCATTTCTCCTGTGTTAAGAACCTTCTTGTTCATACCCCTGGTTGGTCATGTCCTCTGTATTTATTTTCCACGCTTATTCATCTGACTGGCAAAGATGCACAAAAGGAGACACACCAGTCGCAGGTTTTTCCTCACACTTCAGGACACTTGTTGTTGCCAAAAGTACTTTATACTGATCATGATGATGATATGACATCAAGGTGATCTCTATGGTACAGGTTATCTTTATGTGACAGAAAAAATCTCAGGGCTTGGGTTGATTTTAAGTTCAGTTGTTATTGTTTGTATTATTGAGTTTCAGACATACTGTACTTTACTGGAGGTTATCCACATTTATTTTGTTTGATTAACAATAATTATATACAACAACATAAATACAGAGAAGCAGGAAATAAGTAACATATAGAGTAACATAGGCTTTTTGGAGGAGACACAGGTTGGACCCAACAAGGAATTGTGGATTTAAAACATTGATCCAAAACAATTTGGAAATATGAATGCTGCACAAGTCACATGTGAGCTTCTCATCTAACAAGGTAGGCCAGAGTCTATATTACTCTTAAAGGACCATTACACACGTTTCCTTCGGCTTTCCTGTCTCTACATTGCCTTTCTCTCTGCAACAATGACCATTATGTTTTCTGTGGTTCCCAAATAGCTTTATAATGTACTTGATCTTATAATGGCACAATGAGTTGCAAAGCGGTGGTGGTAAAACGGTTACAGAACCGATGGGCAGTTCTAGCAGTTGGAACACATGTTGCAGTGTTTCCATCAGAGGATTCTTTTCTGACAGAACCGACCGAACGCTCGATCATGTGTACAGAGAAAAATGGTTGAATGCTTTGTGTGGGCCTAAATGTGTGTGACTGTGAGAGTGCTACAAAATTCACATACTGAGTCCCATTAATGCCCACCAGGTACAAATGTTAATAAAAACATAGATATATATATATATATATATATATATATATATATATATACGAATGTGTTGTCAATTTAACAGTATAATATAAACTGCCTACAGAAAACCTTAACTATACCTGCTTATTGTGCTGTATGTGATTGCACTGAACCATAATATACAGCTTCTGTATTGATGCAACATATGGTCTGTTGGCAAGCTTGCTAAAAGTCAGATTATAATTTCAAAGGCAACACTATTTATAATAGAAGTAATACTGTAACATATGTCTTATTGAAAACAATAATCGCTCAAAATGTTATATAATAAATGAGTTCCTCACAAAACAGGTGTAGAAATATGCCAAAAAGTTTATTTTCTGAGGGTACCAAAATCACCAGTTATTTTTTGTTACTTCTTGTAGGATTAGTAGGTCACATATGCTTTGAAAATATAAATAAAAATGTGTCCTTTATGTAACAAGCGGTCAATTAGAAGAAACATAACACAGCAAAATAATATTCTGTCATTTCTTTTAATTTGTCCACTTGCAACTTGTTGATACAAGTTGATACTCAGCGGCTAGGAAAAACTCCCTGATCGATTGAATTTAGGAAGAAACCTAGTAAGGAAACATGCTCTAAGGTGTGGCAAGTCCTCTTCTGGCTGTGCCGGGGGAACTTTTAAAAGTTTAATAATTATGAAATGGATATTTAAGTGAAGCAGCATTTAAGTGAAGCAGTGGAGGACAGGCTCATTATATGAAGGATGATGATGGAGTCTTGTAAAGTCTTTTACTGAGGACTGAAAGAAGACCGAACATCTAAAAATGTAAGAATGAAAAAACACAGTGATCTGTAATAACATCTTTTTTATGTGTCACAGCACTTTATGAAAGAAACCTGACAAAGCTACTCACCGTTCTTAGAAAAGACTAAAGAGTACATTTCCCAGAATGCCATGGATGGAAGAAGGGAAGGTGCCCGGGGGACCAGTTCTGTGGAGAAACTGAAATTTGAATTAATAACATAAACATTAAGACCTGTAACATAATTGAATTAACATTTTTCTTTAAAAACAATGGAAAGATCTCCAAAGGATCACCTACATCTCATCTAATTTTGCCCATCAGCGTTTTGAGTTCAATTCGTTTTTTCTTTTGCTAAATTGCTCAATGGTGTCAAAGCAACAAATCGTGTAATTCTTGCTACATGTACGTTTTGCTGAAGAAATAGTGACACCTGCTGGTAGCGAATATTTAGTGCAGCGAAACATGGTTAACATATGGTGCAGAAACATAACCGATGTAACCAGAACTATCGTTTTTACAAATATTGTTTCATGTGTTATCACTTGATAACATACTTGTCACAGTTAACATTGGGATAGTTTCTTTGTAATAATTAACGTATTCAGGTATGAGTCATAAATTGACAGTTTGAGAAGGCAATACAAACTGTCCCAGTCAGAGCTCAGATAGCCAATGTCCATCCAAAGGCAGTGTGATGAGAAACAAGTGAATGATCCACTTTACATGGGCTTCATTAGAAAACAAAATAATTTATATTTGTCCGTGATTTTATTTTTTTCGTCTGACGTTCCGACGCACGTTTAAATCCGGGGACTCTGTGGGTGAAGACTGCGGATGTGCCTTTTATAGTGAGTGGACAGGAAAAGGGTCTGACTGGACGGATTCATTGGAGATTGAGTGCATGTGTGGTTAGTTAGAACTGAGAGATGCAAACGTATTGGTTATTGGTTTCATCCTGGCCAAAGTCTATAGTAGTTTTTGACTTATTTAACCAGTTTCTACAATGTTCTTTTATAATGTCAATAACTGTATCACATCCCTTGGTGAAATCCACAGAACATCTGAAAATCACCTTTAGACACCTTTAGACATTTGGAAAGTATCCAAATTAATACAAAAAAGTGTCAACGTGGATCTTTTTGACTTGCATTTCCACCCACAAACTAAGAGTATAGATTAAGGCTGGGTGTTTTAAAAATGTACTTTGTAACAGCTGCTGTTGGGATAAGTGCTTCATGAAATACATCTGATTGATTTACCACCTGCCGTCAAAACAGGTGGTGAGGGGGGCAGGGGGTGGTGGCACAACAACCTGCCAGTGAAGGAAAGGGACCACAGAGTCGATCATCAGGCAGCAAAACAGCAGGGGGGCAAGCCATGGGAATCTGTCAGATCCACCCCCGAGGAACCCACCCGAGCCATTCACAGGAACAAGACAGAGGCAGCCATGGAAAGCCATGCTACCACCCCCAGCAACAATCCAAGGAAGCCAACCGAAGAGACAAACCAAACCCAGCAAAGGAGCCCATGACGGAGTACAAAAGCTGCAGAAGAACAGCCCAGCGGTGATAGAGGTGGGGCACATTCAGCGGAAGAAATCACACATATCCCATAACTGCAGATGCAAGTTGTGTGCCGAACACACCAGACACACCCAGAGGGAATCATTCAACGCTAAGTAGAACCGTCATGGGCGAGGACAAGTGTAACAATGGTCAGATATTAGGAGACCGGAGGCGAAATGTTGAAACTCTTCTTCCTTTAATTTCTTTGGGAAGATAAATCAAGAAACTTCTTTTACAATTTGGCGTTAACATTTACAGCATCCGATCAAAAGTACACAACTTCTCTCATCATAACTTTTAAAACTTTCATGTAGTTAGTTGGCATAACCACTGCATGAGTGCATATATTATAGCACTTCATTTAAACCTAATTTCCTAATGGAACCACATACCTTTGGGAAGATAAATCAAGAAACTTCTTTTACAATTTGGCGTTAACATTTACAGCATCTGCACATATAAGAAAACATTGCATTACATAAGTTACATGTACGACGTAAATATCCCATAGACACTATCAGTGCTTGCTATTAAATGAGACATACAACCAGAATGTTAACACACGAACAACAACTAATTAACATTTGGGAATACTCGCTTAACATACACTTTTGTCTCAGAAATATATAGGAACTGTGCTGGGATTAACACGAACATACAACGTACAGCAAAATAATCGATCTAAATGGTCGGAGCATTTGTACACCGAACCTACCCGATCAAAAGTACACAACTTCTCTGATCAGGTAGGGAAGTAACGCGAGACTAATGCAACAGACGTGTAATACACCAAATGGCCAAAGGGGGCTCCATTTACAATTATTAAATAAGGCTTTTCAGTTGTTTTGGCGAAAATCCTAATAACAATTGCACTACATATCTAACTCTGTTACACAAGGCAGGGAACCCTACCATACCGCACAGAGACCAGTCCCCTGACAGCAACGGACCTGGGAACACAACCTTGCATTGATAAACTATAACCAACCATGCCAGAAGAAAGTTAAATCTTTACTAAATAGAACCCGAGTAGGGGCTCCCAGTTCATACACACCTGTAGGGCCTTATCAGGCAGGATTGCATTTGTAGTCACGAAAATGCCATGACCTCAGTGCCACCAAAAGGGAACTGTCATCTTTTTTATATCTTGCTTAGCTGGCAACGTCCACAGGGTGGCGACAAATTCCGTCGTACAAAAATTGGTAGAATTTAATATGAATGGTCAATATATATTTTTTTATCTTTTATAATCCACCAAATATTTTCTTTTAGATTATCCACTATGACCGTGACTGTCTCAGCTGAATATGATTGCTGTAACATGTTTGTGTTACGTTTGTACAATGTTTCCCATACCTCAAGGTATCTAAACAGCCATCGCATTTATAATATTTTAACTTTTTTAGTGCATTTCACAACAAATATGTAATCTTTCTTCAGAGACATGACTTATTGGCAAATACATTAAACTCACAGTCGCCACCTTACACCTGCGACCCAGGTGCAAATCACAGGCACACCTTTAAAATGGGTTGAATCGGTATATAGGCTACGGTGTTTCCTGTGAAGCATTGTCATTGTGCCAAGAGAATAAGACAGCTTGATCATTCCTCTATGACCAGTGGGAATAATGCACAGTCACTTAAACAAAATACGAAATAATGCACTGTCAATTAAACATAGTCCATCCATCCCAGAGCGGTGGATCTGGTCCATCATAAAAAGAAAGCGTTTATTCTGCATTTACCAGACTATACCGCCAACCAAAACAAACATGTACAATTTTAATTGACATTTAAATAACTTTTTTTCATGTTTACTTTTTCCTAATTAATGTATGATAAATGTCGTGATTTATAAATGTCTTTCCATGTTCATCCTTGGGTGCAACTAGGCTAGAATAACATTACAGAACAGGACATCGTTTAAAACATTTGAATTTAGCCCAGCTGTTTAAGACATAACAAAAAAAATAGCTGAACCGGTTCAAATTACTATTATTTGCATACGGAGCGTAGTCGATCTGACATAGACTCAGTACATTTCATGTTTCCACCAATTAATTTATTTTACGTTACCACCCCAGGCCGGTAGGGGGCAGCATTGCACCGACACTAACATCATGTGTACAGGCTCTGCTTATCCTTTAATAGTTAAAATCCGTCACCCAGCAGTTTCCTGTTGTTAAGTTAGCAGCATGGCAAAGGCATGTTTTGCGTTATCTACAATCGAACAGTTTCGCATTGAAAACACATAAACACTATTATAATTGTTTGGTAAGAACGAACCCTGTCAAATGCATTGAGTTTTATATGAATATATGTGCGTCCAAATGCTTAGATACCTTGTGGAGGATAAAAATAGCAAAGTATCTAAACATCGGATGTTAATTGTGTTAATAATTCGTTCGCTTGTCGATTATGTCGTTTTTGTAGGTTTGCTGGTTTTTAAGTGTTTCTGATTGTGTTTGTGATTCCTTCCCAAGCTTTTGGGTCCAACACAGGTGCAGGATGGAGACTGAGGGGAGAGATTTCCTTAACACTCCCCCCATGAAAACGGTGCGCTTTGGGGGTAGTGTTGTTGCCACTCTAGAGAAATTTAAACAGGTGAGATTTCACATCCATAGATGCCAACCAAGCAAACCTGCCTGAAACACTGATCTTAATCACACTGTTTAGATATACAATTGGGAGTATTTGATGCTTGTTGATTAATGTGTATCACTTTCCAGGGAGACACCAGTGACTATGAGTTGTTGAAACATCAGCTGGCAGATCCAGATATCAAGGTAAACATGACTTTCAGTTAGGCGACATGTACAATGTAACAAGGAAATGTTTTTGTTGTTAATGTGATGTCTTTTTTCTCATGCCAGGATGCCCAAATCCTGAACTGGCTGCAGGAGTTTCGGAACTGTGTTACACAACTGAGCAAAGACCACGAACAGCTGATCTATGTGGTTCTGGTGAGGATGGAACAATTGATTCATGAGATGATCCGTACTGCAATGCCTGGTCTAGTTTTTACACTGTCTTTTTGTAAATACCCTGCTAGCCATTTGTTCACTAACCCATGGCTGTGGTGGCATGTCTGTAGTTTTTCCACGGAGGCTTGTCACAATTATTACATGCATGTGCTCAGTCAAAATAACGGCAGATTATTTGAACCGGCCAGGATCATTGGGAACAATGTTTACATTATGTTTTTATTCTAGTTAGTTTACTCAATGTTATGAATTAAGCAATCAATAGAATACAAGTTAAGTGTCTTCAACAGTTGATTTCAGCTGAGCATAATTTTTCCACCTGATATTAAGGTTCAACGGCCTTAAATTTATATTGAAGTAAGGGAGTTTTTCATTCATTTGAAAAATATAATGCAAATTGGGTGCCTCCAACAGATGAATGTCTTATCCAGGTGCAGTGTTGGGTTAGATGAATGTCTTATCCAGGTGCAGTGTTGGGTTAGATGAATGTCTTATGCAGGTGTAGTGTTGGGTTAGAATGAATGTCTTATGCAGGTGTAGTGTTGGGTTAGAATGAATGTCTTATCCAGGTGCAGTGTTGGGTTAGCCAGCTCTAGGGAAAGGTGTCACATTCACTGTCTTACCTGCACCACTGGTCTATATCGCAGATCACAGGCATAATCTTTCCACTAAGATGGCACTCAATAAATTGGTAAAGGCTATGTTGTTTTTGTTAATTTTGGTCCGACACAAAAGTTTAAAAAAAGGCTATTTGAGCTGATTGCATTTGTTGCACTGTACTGTTTGTGACTTCAAGCCTATAAACCAGTGGCATAACAAACAAGATAATTAAATTGTTAATATATTTATGACAATTAGTTGTCAACTATAATGTCATGATTAAAGAGGATCTCAATTGAGTTGACAAGCGGAGGCTTGTTGTTAGATGCAACAACGCCCTCCAGATAAATCCTAATCAAATGCCCCGGTTATGTTCTGGTTTTGCTACATACCCTGCGGATCATTTATCCTGGAATCCATCTCTACTCCATCGTTGTGCATTAAGGTTGAGAATTACTGTTAAAATGTCCATGTTTTTAATTATTGGTATAAATGACACAGACTGTAGACCTGTGGCCTGGAACAGTTTTCCAATGCATTTTCTTTCCCTGTCTGTCTGTATCAGAGGCTGCCCTGGCTGGGTCGGAGCCCTGCAGTGGTTGAGGAGTATCTGGCCTTCCTTAGTAACCTAGTGTCCGCTCAGACTGTCTACCTCCGGTCCTGCCTCAAGATGGTGGTCTCCAACTTCATGCCCAGTTAGTAGCAGTCTGTCCATTTGATCGATTGGATTCCGTAAGAGAGCGTTTGTGTGTGTCTGATGTTTTTAATTTCTTTCCAGAGCGAGTGAAGGTCTGCGAGGGAGGAGTGGACATCTCAGACTCAGACGACGACGATGAAAGTGGGTGCCACTTGTTCGTTAATGTTTGCAATAGACAACAGAGTTTGTTCAATGGAGCTTGTTGAAAATGTTCCTCTTGTACCCACATTGGTAAATTCATATAAAACTGAGTTGGGTTAGTTAATAAGTGAGCAGCAGTGATGGGGTGGTTGACAGGATAGATTAGGACTCTAGAAACGATGATTGACATCTAGAGACGGTGATTGACATCTAGAGATGATGACGGGAGAATATTGTTACTAATAATTAGGGATGCACCGATTGGGAAATTCTGGACCGATACCGATGTTTAACATAACAATTTGACCGATGCTGATATTTAACATAACAATTTGACCGATACCGATGTTTAACATAACAATTTGACCGATGCCGATGTTTAACATAACAATTTGACCGATGCTGATGTTTAACATAACAATTTGGCCGATGCTGATTTTTTTTATTTATTCCTTCTTTTGTGCCACGGAAACATACAAGTCTTTCGGCTCTTGTACTTTATTGACGGACCCTAACTATACGCACACAGAGGTTTCTGTCGGCCGATCACCCGGGTGTACTAATGCGGATTTGCGATAGTACACTACAGAGACGGATCCGGCTCCTAGTCACCTGTAGTCTGGGTCCCGGAGGTGACTGTAACGTGGATTTGCGGGTTAGAAACGGATCTGGCACGGAGTCACCTGCTCTTCTGGGGTGGCTGCTTGCGGGAAAACCGGACCTGATCTCTGGCTCCGAATATCCGTTGAATATCCAATATCGAATATCCAACCAACTTTACCTCGGTCTGAGATTAAGCAAATATATTCGTGCGGGAATCTCGCACTATAAAAAGTAACCTTGCGGCACCAAAATTCAAGCCCTGATATAAACAAGCTTCTCTCGTCAATTGTTCAAATGGGGAGAGGAGTGTTATAAAGTTTTCAATTAATTGCCACTGGTGCGCACTGAGAGTGGCCGGGAGGTCGTAGTCTGCAGCATATGTAGCAAGTGCGCGCTTATGTTCCAGCAAGCTCTCAAAAAAAAGTTTCTCCTGAGCACAGCGTTCATGACACATAAACATCGGCGAATGTCATTTTTATTTCCCGATGGCCGATGGCAGTTAACGAGGCAAATATCGTCCGTTACCGATGTTCATCCGATGCATCGGTGCAACCCTACTAATAACTCTCCAACTTGCATGTTCATAAGTCTTAGAGAATGAAAGGATCAAAACGATGTCAGTGTACATTAACACCCAGTTCACAGATGAGATCCAACTGTTGTTGGGTGTCTGTTTATAACATTAAGTGTTTTTGTCTTCACCCCCTACTATTCGTTGCTTTAGACCTTTCCAGTAACTTTGACCAGTGTCATCAGGCCCTGCAGTTGATCGCCAGATACGTCCCATCGTAAGTATCCGTTCC
Organism: Dallia pectoralis; assembly: GCA_029465975.1. NCBI lineage: Eukaryota > Metazoa > Chordata > Actinopteri > Esociformes > Umbridae > Dallia > Dallia pectoralis. The sequence goes on from CM055756.1 coordinate 5,717,874, forward strand.
ATTCCTACAAGACATTCAGTACGTTACCAGCTTCAAATGCTTCATGCTTTACCTGGTCTCATCTCTGAACCATTCCAGACTCCTCATAATGACAGTTAACTTAACATCGCCACATAATGACAGTTGACTTAACATCGCCACATAATGACAGTTGACTTAACATCGCCACATAATGACAGTTAACTTAACATCGCCACATACTGAAAGTTCACTTAACATCACCTCATACTGACATTTCACTTAACCTCGCCACATAATGACAGTTAACTTAACATCGGCCAACTGTTGACTGCATAGCTCACCTACAACTAGCCGCAACGTTACACCAAGTGCAACTCTTGGTTTTTGCGTAAATGTCCTTTTGCGAATAACTGCTTTCTGATTCTGTTGAATCCCTGTCTGTTTTGCTAGTCACGTGTCGAGACCAGTAAGCGTATTTTTTTAATCCTTTTCAGCACGAGTCGGTTTCTGATGCACATTCTGACGGAGAACTTTCCTTTTGTGCAAAAGTCCCCCAGGACCCTGGTGAGTGCCGACTCTGTAGCTATGTGTTGATCACGGGGTTCCTCCGAACATTTGATAATCCTGGTGTTCTTCGCGGTGGCGTTAAACGTTATGGTGTGTTCTCCTCTCCACAGGAGTGTTATGTGCACAATCTCCTGCGGGTGGCAGTGTACATCCCAATCCTACGACGAGACATCCTGGAACTCATCGTTAGTAGGCTGCTCAAATTGGACGTAAGAATGTTTCTGGTTAATCACTGCGAAAATTTGTGTGTGCGTGTGCAGGCGAGAGTTGTGGGTGAACACTCTGTTGTATTCCAGGTGAGTGCTCCCCGTGGAGAGATAGAGGAGGTGGAGGACAATGCTGTGCAGCAGGAGGTGAAAGGAGAGCAAGAGGAGGGGCTCTTTGACATGGTAAGTATTAATGGTGTCAACAAAACATGTGCTGGCGTATTTCACTGAAGGAGACTAAGTTCTGCCCGCGGTGTCTTTGTCCCAGGACGAGGATGTGTGTTCGGTGAAGTCCAGTCCAGAAGGGTCCGATATGATGGCTCACCCTGTAGCAGAGAGACTGGACACTGTAATGGTGGTCCTGCTGGCTTTCATCAATGACTACTGCCATGTCAACGGTGAGTACTGAGACCACACACGTATGTATGCGCACACACACACATGCGCACACACACACACACACACACACACATGCACGCACGCAAAAACAATGCTGACACTTTTCCCCCTTTGTGTTTTCCAGGTTCTCTGAATGTGGAGCGGACTAAGGATCTGTACAGGGATCTGATCTGTGTCTTTGATAAACTGATTTTACCTACTCACGGCTCTTGTCACGTCCAGTACATCATCTTTTATCTCTGCAGTTTCCGACTGGTCAGTACTCCGGATCGGCACTGTGCTGGGAGGTTTTGTCCTGTGTGCCCTGTGTGCTTGTGTTAGGGCAATCGATACCACTACCTTTTTAACGTCAGATACTGGTAATGATGCTGTAAACATGAGTATCTGCCGGTATTCATACTCATCCTATATCATTTTTCCTCTCTATTGAACTAATAAGCTGTGAATAAGACGTTGTTTAACCTCACCATCTAATCTCACATTCTACCTAGCTATGTTCACCTGACACACGTTGCTTGTCTCACAACACGCCTCTCTTTACGGCATGTCGCTCAATGCATTTACATCATAGGCTAATGGGTCGTATTGGATTCTTAGTATTTCTTGGGCGTTATCTGACCAATTCCGATACCAAATATCAAATCCCTGCTTCCCTAGTCTGTGTGTCTGACTGACCTGTGACCTGTGCTTTAGGCCCTGGCAGAAGCGTTCCTGGAGCACCTGTGGAAGTTACTCCAAAACCCGTCTCACAGTGCAATCATGCGCCAGTCTGCGGCCGGCTATATGGGCAGCTTCCTGGCCCGGGCGAACTTCATGCCCGTAGCGTGAGTCCTCCCTGCAGTTCTCCTTAGTATTGTAACGGGTGTCTAGTGGATTGTGCGATCTGTCCACAGCCCCTCCCACATTCCCTGTGTTCTGCCCGGCAGCACTGTGAGGGCGTGTCTGGACCTGCTGGTCCCCTGGCTCCATCTTTACATGGACAACCAGGACTCCCGGTCCCGGGCCTACTGTGACATCACACTGCACGGCCCCTTCTACAGCGCCTGTCAGGCGGTCTTCTACGCGCTCGTCTTCCGGCACGGCAGCATCCTGAAGGGCGACATGGGTAAAGGTACGGGATTAGAGGAGCACGGGAACGCGCCCCGCTTTATATGAATGAGGAAGAGTAGGCTGCTGACCTGATGCTGTCCAGTGACGCGAACATGTCTTCCTACAGGACTGACCTACCTACAGAGTCTCAACTTGGAGAGGATTGTCATGTGTCAGCTCAACCCTCTGAAGGTCTGCCTGCCGGCTGTCACCAACATGTTTGCCGCCATTACCAGGTACCAAAGGCCCAGCGCTCAGTCAGTTTATCTCCTGCCCCAATAATACCTGTTGGCTTCTGTGAGTGTGGAGTGGTGTTGACCCCGGTGCGTGTTCAACCATCCGCAGGAAGTACCAGTTGGTGTTCTGCTACACCATCATCGAGAGGAACAATCGTCATGTTCTCCCCGTGGTCCGCACCTCTGTGGGAGGAGACTGTGTCTCCACCAACACCAACCCCCTGGATACCTTCTTCCCCTTTGACCCCTACCTGCTCAAGAGGTAACCACTAACTCAACAGCAGGCATATAACAGAAGGAATACAACACATGTCCTTGTACAACCTCAACGTGTCCATGACGAGCACATGTATGTCTCTTTTATTTCTTCAGATCCGGTAAACTCATCAAGACCCTCTACCAGGTGTGGGAGGAGCCAACAGACACCGAAATAGTCCCTGTTACCACCAATCGAGTCAGACAGGTAACATATACGGCCACTCAGGTATTCTAACATGATTGGCTGCCTGCCTTACTGGTTGCGGCTCTGGTTCTGATTGGTCCGTTTTCTCTTGTACATAGTGCTCCGACGCGGATGAGGATGATTTTCTGCACGGGGAGACGCCAGAGACAAGAGAAGTGATTTCAATGACCCCGGGCTCGTATGACTCGCAGCTCCGCAGCCCCTGCAGTGTGGGCTCCCCACCCATTGCCTTCCTACAGAAACACTATTGACCCCCCTCCCAGATCTCAAATGAACTAATCCACTTGACTCTTCAGACACTCCTGGATTGGACATGGACTCACCCACAACGCTTTTTCCTAAAGGTGGCCGATTATAGATAGTTGAGAATGGTCATGGTTCCTGGGTAAGTGGGCGTTCCCTCTCCAACGTGGGCTTTCCTGGGAATGTCACAGTCGGAAGGAACAGTTGGCTCTGGATACTTGTTCCCTACCTGCTCCAGGAAAAAAAAACAGGGCATTGAGCTGTTTTTATTTTACTCTACCACCTCTGTCTTTCCTTGAGACACTCTGCTTTAACACGTTTTAATTTATTGTTGCATTATGTTACCACAGGCTACTATTCTGATCGCTTAAATACATTAGTTGGATTCTGTTTGAAAACAGGCCCGTTATATTCATATGGACACTTCTGCTGACCCATAACTTTTCAAACTATGATAATTAATTTGGACCTCTTCCAGAACCCACTCCCATGCAGAGGGGATTGTACAGGGCATGGTCAGAGCTATTCATGTTAATTGTTGTTAAATAAGAGACGGATGTTATTACAGTAAACATGTTGGTTAGGAGTGCATCACATTTAACTTCACTACTTTATACGTTTTATCCAGAGTGGGAAAAAAATGTTAAATGATTTGTTTTTGTTAAAAAAAAAATTTGCTGTATTTTGGCACTTTGAATTGTTTATACATTAGATTTTGAGATTCATAAACATAATCATGAAGTTAAGTTTAACTTAAATAAATTACTTCTTAACTAGAACAGGTACCTGCATAAAGCATCTGCTTCATCAGACAGGACAAGCCGTTATGTGAACTTGTGTTTGTATTTGTATAGGATAGATTTAACAGTTGTGTAGTTCCATGTTCAACCCTGTAAATAAAAACATAACTATTTGTGGAGCTGGCAGGGGCACTGCACAAGAAATCTCTGCCCCACTGTGTTGCATTATGAAATACACATTCTTAGGCGTTATTCTCAGAGGGCGTATGACGTATTTATAAAAATACTGTAATACTTTATTTGTGAAGTTGTGTGACAAAGAGTACAAGAGTGTATTGTCTTAGGCAGGGTAAAAAAAAGACTAGTTTTTTGGGTTATTTTATCCACATTGTCCAGAACCTGTTTTCTCGCCTGGACCTCATGCTCTGTGACAGACGTACATGTGACACCCAAGATTCAGTGGTTGTTAATTCCTGTTTCCACCACCCGGTGAATGGGTGACTTCACCCCCGTCCTGCCCAGGACTTCAGCACTCATGTGCTCAGGATTATCAGGCAAGCGGTTGGGTTGGCCGCTGTACCGAAGGGACGTGAGGTCATGTGACAGGAAGGGGCGCGGGTGAGCTGCATTTGGGTCCAAGTTCACTATATCTGAAGAGAAAGTAAACTGGTTAGGGAACGGGTTTTGGTCACTCCTGTGTTTTTATCTCTGCTAGATTCAAATGGTGTGGGAGGTACATCCTCTCTCACTTCAACTGCTGTTGATGTCTACTTATCGTATTCAATTTACAGAAGCATTTTATTTTTACCTCAGACTTTGTACTTGAGATTACAAAGGAGCTTCGCCACATCAATCAGCGTCCCTGAAACCCTCTTCTGACCCCACCCTGTATTATGTCCAAAGATTACATTGTCATGATCAGTATTCAACACAAACAAGGTGAAAGAAAAGGGAGACAAAGGATTTAAACGTACTTCTTCATACTGGCTTTGAAGTTTCGAAAAATAAAGAAATTGTGTTACTGAATTCCGTTGCATTTCCTACTGTTGTAACTTCTTTGAGATATTAACTTCCAGTTCAAAACAGTACAACAACAATTGTAAAAACAAAATATTTCTAAAAACACTATAGTGATAATATGGTAGTGCATAAAAAGATAGTAGCAAGTATGTGTTCGGTGTGACTATGCATTTCTGTTGGTTGCTCTAGCGCCCCCTTAGGGCCAATTCACATTATGTTTAAATGCCATTTTGTAAAGTACAATGCGTCAATAGGTTTTCAATATCAAGCTAGAGATTTTGTTCACCGCTGAATGGATAGAGAAAGATCCATGTCCCTTCCAAATTCAACATTGCCATATCACATCACTGAATTTACATACTAAGATCATTTATATTAGGACTTTCTCACCTTGAAATCGCGTGCCTTAACGGTTGGGCAGTCATGCTCTTTGTGTATTCTCGATGCAGGGCACACCACACAAACAAGCATCCTGTCTACCAGGCAGAAGGGTTCGAGTTTCTCCATACAAGTTACAGAGAAGCTCGTTTTTTTTCATCAGTCAAGCCTTGGTGGAGTGGCAGCCGTTTCCGAGGTAAAAAGCAGATGACATGATGCCAGAAAAACTGAAAGCCTGAGGGAGAAGATTCTCTCGAGACCAAAATTGAACTACGAGGCCTAAATGCGAAGGGCTACAACTGGCAAAAACAAGATACCGCTCATCACCTGGGTAAATGCATCATGCTGTGGGGATGATTCTGAGAGACAGGACGGAGAGACTGGTGAACAAAATAAAATATAAAGAGGTCCTTCAAGAAAAGATGATTCAGCATTAAAACACACAAGTGGCTGTGGGACACATCTGTGAATGTCCTTGAGTGGCCCTGCCAAAGCTCAAGACTTGAAACGCATCTGTGGCGAGACCTGAAAAAGCATTGCTCATCGAAACTACCCATTCCAATCTGACTGAGTTTGAGATATTCAAGGAAAAATAAAGAAACTGCCCAAACCCATGTGTGGACTGCTGGTAGAGGCAAAACTAAGAAGACTTGGATAAGTATTCAATCCCTGTGCTGCCCAACACACACAGACTTCAATACTGCAGAGATTAGAGATAAAAAGAGAAATCCATATATTAGGAGATGGGGACTAAATGATATCCGGGTGTCTGGCTCTCCCTCAACACTCAGTGTTCAAAAAGATAGATTTGTGAGGAAGCCACACAAGCCTAAATAATAATAAATAATCATTTAAAAGGAGAAACAGAGTTCAATGTCTGGGAATGGAGTAAGGATGCCCCTGTCAACCCTTATATAGAGCTCTGCATAACACATGCCAGTATGAGAGGCTGGCAAGAAAGAAGCAGAGATTGTACCGTTTTAAAACAGTCATGGAGTTTAAGCATGGGTGTGGATACAAGTCATATATGACCACAATATATTTTGTTGGACCAAAACTACAAACGCTGTTGGTCCCATAAACCTTACAGAACGCATGCCTCAGCATCCACCATCTCTACTGTGAATTTAAACGGCTTATATTTCAAACACTGCCCCTACATCAATGCCAAACCTATAGTTTGTTTCTGAAAGGTATTTGTAAGTACTGTTCAAACATTTGAGGTCTGTTTTTGAATAGGAAGTATAGCTAAATGGATAGGATATATATATATATATATATATATATATATATAGTCATTGACAGCAGCTACTTCTATATGTGAGATGATGCTCCTCTGTGGGAGGGTGCGTTCGAGCACCAGTGAAAACAGAATCTCCTTCACAGGTTCCTACCGATAGATCTCAGCCCCTTGGCGCCGTGCAGAGTTAATTCGGACGGTCTGTCCCTTCTTCATTTGACTCCCCCACTGGCCCAAGCAGCCATGGTTTCCCTGTTTGTCCTATGGCGTCTGATTGTCCAGCTAGGCTTGTTGTCCCTATACCGAAAGGTCAAATCCGGCTCCATTGTTCATTCTCTTTTTGCTCTGTGGCCCATGCCACCTGGGTTGGCAATGAAGTGGCAGAACAAAAGGGAAACTGTGGATATGAATATCATCTTGGTTCCTTGGGGAAGGAAACAGCGTGTGGCTCCTTGTCTTCCACGCACAGTTTCAGTTCTGCCCTGAAATCAGTGAGGCTAAGTGTTTGCCGGGTATTTATGGCACAGGAGGGTGGCTCTGGGCTGCTCTGCTCCTGTTGTCTCTCATCAGACTGGTTTCTCTACTGCTACGAATATGCAATGCGTCTTTCCTGAAAGCCACCTCATATACTTGAGTACTCAAAGGTTTTCTTCCTCATCCACGCGTCTACATCATTCGCCTGCACCTACATTGTGTTATTTTAGACGTATTTGTTTATTTTGCTTGGTGACAGTATTACATCTACTCTACATCCCCCAATATCTTATATTCAGCAATTGTGCCAAGTCACTTCTGATATGTGTCTACGTTTTTCTGTTGTGGTGTGTGGATGGGAGCTGTGTAACACTCGGGAACCAGCATGGGGTCGTCGAGTACCCGTTGAACCCTGTATTATCGACGAATCCCAAATCACAGCATCCTATCCGCTCTCTCCACGAGCTCCACAAGATCCTCCTCTCCTCCCGTCTTTGGTTACCATGGGGATGACGTCAGGTTGCACCACCGATTTAGCCCAGTAGTCGGAGGCGAGGCGGGTCCGTGTCAGACAGTCAGTCAGCCGGCGAAGCAGAGAGCAGCAGCAGCGTCCTACCTACGAGCCGATCGTTCCGCCGTTGAATCCGTACTAGAGCCAACGCCCTGAAAACCATCCGAAATGCGCGAAATAGTGCATCTGCAAGCCGGACAGTGCGGAAACCAGATCGGGGCGAAGGTAGGACTTTTGGCTTTCGCTAAAAATCGACGATTGTCGTCGAATGTGACCGTTTGCACGCGTACACGCGACCCAGATAAAGCCGCTCGGTTTATCTGCGTAGTACTAGCAGAACGGGGAAAGGCCGTTGGTAATCCCCTTTCGATATCTTCGGTACTGTGCTACAAATGGCCTAGAACATGCGGAATATATACGTGATCGTTTAATGAGGTAAATTGAATTGATTTGAAATAATTTTCGCGTGTAACATTAAATTAAATGTCGCGACGTTGTTCATTGTTTGCGCTGGTTCATTTTCAATGGTGTCCTGGGGTCCTTGTCAAATGGGCGTGGAACAGCGAGATGGCGTTGGCCTCATGATAAACGAATGTCCACTTTCCTGTTTGACAGGTCATATTTAGCGTGATTATTATTTATTCCTAAATGGCATTTTAATTCTTAATTCGCAGATTTTGTCTGTATGGGATGTATAGGGCGGGGCCACCGCAGACACGCCCTATGTGTTTTTTCTGAAAAGGCTGTACTGTCTATGTTCCTTTTTTATGTGATAAATGCATTTTAAAGACCGACTAGTGCATTACTATGGACTTGCATCCAACCCATTTACCCTCCCCCTCTTCCCCTCCCCCTTTCTCCTGTTCATGTCTGTCTCGTTCTCCCTCTTTGTCTCAGTTCTGGGAGGTGATCAGTGATGAACATGGCATCGACCCAACTGGCACCTACCATGGAGACAGCGACCTGCAACTGGACAGGATCAATGTATATTACAATGAAGCCTCCGGTACGGTATTCACATCGTATTCACTTTCGTTGATTGATGACCGTAAGCATACGTTTCCCGTTAGTGGAACATTCCCAATTAGCTGCTGATTTAATTAGGAAGATTTCGAAAAAGACATTCAACGCCTATAGCTGCAGTTGTTTTTTTGGGAGTGTCGCATTCTCTTAAGCAAAATATATTTCTACTTGATCCTCCCAGAACACGGGGAAAAAATCTTGATCCTCCCTGAAAAAAAAAACATTCTCTACACCTGTAGTGGTATTTGCTCACCATGACATTTACTGACCTCAGATATAGTGCATGATGATAAATTTGCCAGAATGAATCTATGGGAGACTATATTTAATTCTGTCATACAGGCAGGGCTCCTGTACAATGGTGGCGTATTTCTTAACTGAATTATGTGGCCGTCTCTGATTTATTGTGCTCTGGCTGCCTTTTCATGAATCTGTAGGATTACTTGTCTATCTTATTGTGAAGTCAACAACCGATCAATAGTTTTAAATCAATTATTGCAGTAATAAGCTATTGCAGTTCACTATTGTTCCTCCGGAGTCCTAGAAAAGCCTGTATATGGTATTAAAATGGCAATAATAAGCACTTTATATTGCATGCATTGTATTAAAAAAAAAATATATATATATATATACCAATCCCCGCCCATACAGAAATTTGAAAGAATAGTAGACCCCCCCCCCAAATTCTTCTCATGGTATCCATGTTAAACATTTTCAATCACTCCTGTTGTATGCTAAAATACCACATTTATTTTTTTTACAGGTGGAAAGTATGTCCCTCGTGCCATTCTGGTGGATCTGGAGCCTGGCACCATGGATTCTGTCAGGTCAGGACCGTTCGGACAGATCTTCAGGCCAGACAACTTTGTCTTTGGTGAGTGGTTGTTTTGGTAGTCGGAGGACACGCACGATTTGCTGCTAGGTTACTGCTATAATTTGGTCCAGTGAAGTAATTGGTGATGACATTCCTGTCTGCAGGCCAGAGTGGAGCTGGAAACAACTGGGCCAAGGGCCACTACACTGAGGGTGCTGAGCTGGTAGACTCAGTCATGGATGTTGTGAGGAAGGAGGCTGAGAGCTGTGACTGCCTGCAGGGCTTCCAGCTGACCCACTCCCTGGGAGGAGGCACCGGTTCTGGCATGGGAACCCTGCTCATCAGTAAGATCAGAGAGGAGTACCCCGACCGCATCATGAACACGTTCAGCGTGGTTCCCTCTCCTAAAGTGTCCGACACAGTGGTGGAGCCCTACAACGCCACCCTCTCTGTCCACCAGCTGGTAGAGAACACAGACGAGACCTTCTGCATCGACAACGAGGCCCTCTACGACATCTGCTTCCGCACGCTCAAACTGACCACGCCCACCTACGGAGACCTCAACCACCTGGTGTCGGCCACCATGAGCGGCGTCACCACCTGCCTGCGTTTCCCCGGCCAGCTGAACGCCGACCTCCGTAAACTGGCGGTCAACATGGTGCCATTCCCCCGTCTCCACTTCTTCATGCCCGGCTTTGCGCCCCTCACCAGCAGGGGGAGCCAGCAGTACCGCGCCCTCTCCGTGCCCGAGCTCACCCAGCAGATGTTCGACTCCAAGAACATGATGGCGGCGTGCGACCCCCGACACGGGCGCTACCTCACCGTGGCCGCCATCTTCCGCGGGCGCATGTCCATGAAGGAGGTGGACGAGCAGATGCTCAATGTGCAGAACAAGAACAGCAGCTACTTCGTGGAATGGATCCCCAACAACGTGAAGACCGCCGTCTGTGACATTCCACCACGCGGTCTCAAGATGTCCGCCACCTTCATCGGCAACAGCACAGCCATCCAGGAGCTGTTCAAGCGCATCTCCGAGCAGTTCACCGCCATGTTCCGTCGTAAGGCCTTCCTCCACTGGTACACCGGCGAGGGCATGGACGAGATGGAGTTCACAGAGGCCGAGAGCAACATGAACGACCTGGTGTCCGAGTACCAACAGTACCAGGATGCCACCGCTGAGGAGGGCGAGTTTGAAGAGGAAGGAGAAGAGGAAGCTGCCTAAACCATCCAGTCACTCAGCTGCCAAACAAGTCTTTCACCCACGTCCCCCCGCCGTCCCCAAAGCACAACTTGATGGATTTGAGTTCATGTTAATGAGAAGGAAAACTCCAGTCTAGAAAAATTATCATAATGTGCTCAAACATCTCTCCAGAGGTCACCTTCACCATAATGAGGAAGTTCACCGTCCCATAAGGTCTTAGTGCTGCTTCCAGTTCATTTTAGATGTCAGAAGGTATTCCAACATGAAGTTTCTTATGACAACAGCAATCTGTAACTCCGTTAGTGATAATTATGTTAATAAATTAACATTATGTTCCATGCCGGGTGTGTTGAGTTACTAAAATAGAGAGATAATGTGATAATTTTCTCTGTAAACGCACTTACATCCATCCAGTTGTACAACCGTCATTTTAAATACTAGCCCATCCTAATGCATATATAACACAACGCCAAATTGTGCATTTCTCAACTCTATTTCTGTGGTGAAAATGACAAGTGTACGCTATAAAACCGACTTTCCGAAGTCAGCAAATCGTCATACTACAGTGTTTTTTCTTTCCTTTTGCTGCCTCTTCGATTGGTGAGCAATTATAGTTCTTTCGGAATGGTCTCCTGTGTGGAAGAATAAAAACCGGGTTCAGCCTACGCCCTGTTAAATGTTTTTAACAACAACATGGCAGTACCAGTGTGTGGCGTGTGATGACAAACACCCACCCTGAAATGGATGAGATCTGTGGCTTTGTGGTGAGTGACTGTCCTGAGGTTGGCTAATGAGGAGTTTGAGACTGGCGTGGCAGTCATACAGAAGCCAACAAATGAGACACAATGCGGCACTGTCTGGCACCCCGAATGAATGAGATTACGGTTAAAGCCCTGGAATATCCTCGCATCCTGTCCAGGGGCAGGTTTGTAAATCAACTTGCCCTATCAAATAACGATTGACATGTTCGTGTTTATAAGAGCTGCTCCAGATTGATCGAAATACTTATAGGATAATATTAGTATATAATAATAGGATATTTAAAACATGGTAGGACAATTCTTGACCCCTCTGGCAGAGTGTTTCAGAAATGTATTTAACAATAGGTAAGTGCCCTCTGCATACATTGAGGGTGTGATATTTTAAATATGTGTTTTTATCTTTGTTAATATTTCGCCGCTCAACAGTGTAACGTGTAGCTTGTGTTTTACCACTCGACGACTGTGGTCTGGTCTTGGGGGTAATCTTCTAAACACTGGTGAGTGGTATGATTACAAAACACCTTCAGCGCACAAGAGTATACATTAGAATGGATGTATTCAAGCAACATTCATTTATTTGATTGACTACAATTACATCTTTAGCTTAGAAGATTCTATTTGAACATGGTGTATTTTACTTGACCACCATGATAATGATCAGGAAACAGGTTATCATCTAGTCCCCAGATTAAGATTGAGTTCCAAATCAGCGTCCTATCCGCTCTCGATCATCCCAGAATGTGTCCTTAAATCCCTTCTCCAGTCTTTGGTTGCCATGGACATGACGTCAGGTTGCGCCACTGGATTCTGTCCAGTCGTTACGTCGGAAGAGGGGCGTGGCCACCAGATAGCTGGTGGAGCATCCGGAATAGCGGGAGCGGTTCCGCATGGTGAGTCTCCAGGCGCGTCTCGTTCCCAGCTGGTACGGTTCATTTCCTGTCCAAAAGTCACGAAATGGTGTGTATGAGCAAGCGCCAAGCGGGCACTGCGGTTATCAGTCTGGAGCCAAGGTATCACATCTCTCTCCCTTTGAAAGGTAACCTACCAAGAAAAGAAAATGGCTTCATGCAAATGGTTTCATGCGAGCTATGCATGTCATCCATTATGTGAGGTAAAATCAAGAAACAGCGCTATAGTAGCTTGCGCCGTTCATAAGATGTTTCCAGAATAACGCCAGAATAGCCAATACATAATACCACATACTCAATAAATCGAATAAACCTGATAAACTGAAATATGTGCATACGTGCAATAGTCTAAAAAGCAATTATATTTAATTGATATATCATGTTCAAATTTATATTTAAGTATATGTATTGGTCATAATATGTCCTAAAACACTGTGGGCACCTTCAACTTTAAGATATTCATTTTTAAATGACATTGCAATGCTTAATTAAGCTTACATAATTATGTAAAAGGAAGATGTATGTCATGACAGGTGTTGCTAATTGGAAGGTAAATACCCATGCAACGTAAGAAGCATGTTTGACAATTATCTGTATTTTATGTTCTAACTTTAATCTCTAAAAACATGCTTTAAAAACATATTTTAAAGAATCCTATTCAGTTAACTGCTGATTACACTAATAACCGATTAGAAACTACACTCGTGTAAATCTATACAAAACACAAAGCTGCAAAGCAACCATACTTTTAATGTGCCCAATATATCCCTTTATATGTATGTGTGAAATATTTCCCTGGTGGACCTGGAACCGGATATCATGGATTCTGTCAGGTCAGGGCCCTTTTGGACAGATCTTCAGGCCAGAACACTTCGTCATCGACATGTGGTTGTTTTGGTAGTCAGAGGACACAAGAGATTTGCTGCTAGGTTACTGCTATAATTTGGTCCAGTGAAGTAATTGGTGATGACGTTCCTGTCTGCAGGCCAGTGTGGAGCTGGAAACAACTGGGCCAAGGGCCACTTCACTGAGGGAGCTGAGCTGGTAGACTCAGTCATGGATGTTGTGAGGATGGAGGCTGAGGGCTGTGACTGTTTACAGGGTTCAAAACACAGACAAGACTGAATGCTTGGACAATATATTTTTTTAGGACATCTGCTTCCGCGAGTTCAAACTTGGTCACAACTCCAGCACTGTGTCACAACTCCAGCACTGTGTCACAACTCCAGCACTGTGTCACAACTCCAGCACTGTGTCACAACTCCAGCACTGTGTCACAACTCCAGCACTGTGTCACAACTCCAGCACTGGGTCACAACTCCAGCACCGGGGGGCCTGAATACTGCCGGTTTGCTTATATCCCAAGTCTTACACTTGTTTCCTTGAATAAAAGACATAATTATGAATTTCAAAAACAAAGCATTTTGGGTTGGATTTGTAATATTTTATATACACAGATGAGCCAAATCATTATGACATAACATGACACATGTCACGGTCTGGGTTGATTAGTCGGTAAGCCAACAACACATTTTGTAATCAACACATGCTGGATGCAGGAGAAATAGGCAGAAGTTTAGACCCGAGCGACATTAACAAGGACCAAATTGTCATGGCGACTCGGTCAACCGTGGTGAGTACAGCGGTCTGAAGAGGAACCAACCACAATCTGGCAGCAGGGTGCAGGGCGCCCAAGGCTCATCGATGTGCGAGGGCAACAACGGCTGTCCCATTTGGTCCAAATCGACAGAAGGTCGGGAATGGTTTGAGGAACATGATGAGTCAAACTTGTGCCCTGGAATCCAAATTCCCCAGATCTCAATCCAATTGAGGGTCTGGTCTGTGGGATGTTCTGGACCGACAACATAGTTTGGTGTTAGCTAGTTTAGCTAAGCTAGCCAGCTTTTCTTATTGGAAGAGATGTGACAATTATTCTGTTCAATTTGAGTTCTACTGTTGCACATAACTTTATTTGCAGATTTGCAGTTCCCCTTTCCAGAAACATAAACAAGACTGCAGATGTATAATAACTTTGAAATATGTTTACTTCACCCGGGTGATCGTCAGGACCTCAAAGTGACAGCAAATAACAACTTATGTCATGAAAATGGCAGCTAAGCATCTAAGTAATATTTATTACATGCAGAAGGCAGAACTTGACCAAAATCAATATTCGGTTAGGATTTTTGTCATATAGTGTTCAGTCTCGATTTTATATTTTCTTTGGTTATTTCACAGAGAGAAAGTACATTCTAAAAATTACTATTAGTATTTATTTAAAATGTGCAATAGATGAACATGTCATGACATTATAAAACACCCTCAAATGATGAGAATTGAATACCGTCATAGGCTTTGTAACATACAAACATTGTAAAGGTAGGAACACATACTATTCACATATAATTGAAAAAAGAAAAGACAATGTTATATTTATATTCATGTAATAATTGTTAAATGCTACTATACAATAATTATAGTGTAAACAATCATGGAGTTATGCTTAAATAGGATTAATTATGGTATAATTATTTGTTCTAGATACAGTATCAGCTTAAAGTAAACATACCACTGGGATATTTGTTTTAAAGTACAAGTACTATTAAATTCCAGAGTAATTTACTATAAAGCTGGTTGCACAGTGTATTTATAATTACATGTTCAGTACCAAGAAATGTTTTGTACGTCTTGTAAGTGATCAGTGTAATAGTGAATGAAATGCTTTTCTGACAAAAGTGGTAATTACTAGCTTTGTAAACAAAGCCTATCGCTTGCTATACATTCATTTAATTTGTACGTTCAGTTTTTACAAACTTTTACATTTCATTCAGATATTATTATTATTTGTGTCAAGCAAGCATAGGTACAAGCAGCTTGAGTTTTCGTCACGATCACAGCAGACGGAAATGCTCCAAGTTAGAAATATACAGGTGATTAACAAAAAAACATGGACATGTTTAAAGTAACTAAATATCAATAACCAATGCAACTACCGAGGTCCCATTAGTGTGATCCCAATGAGCAGTAGATACAGAAGGGAACAAACAAAATTGTCTTGACGCTTTACATCTTGATATTTGAGTAGTCAAAGGAACATGAAGAAACTAACAGACTTCTAGAAAGGCCAACATTTCTGGTGCCTGTATTGCAGGTGCAAATGTAAAAAAAAAAACGCAACGATTCTGAAACGCCGAGAACACAGTAGATTTGTACCTCCTTCATCCCGAAAATAACTATAGGATTTTCTTGTTGGAGCAATAAACCCTCTACACATTGTTCAGGTCTTGCATGCCGGCATTCCAAAGATTGGAGCCGTTCTGACAGCTAAGGCTGGCTCTGATCCCTGTTAAGTCCTTGATATTAATATAGTGTTTTTGTTTTTTTCTCCAGCCCCTGTGTTTCCCTAAGATGAGCATCTGCAGAGAGTGAATACTCATCCTCTTCAACCCAGCGCAGGGATATTACCATATTCCTCCTTCCTGTATGACTATTTGAATAATTTTCTGTATGCCTATTCAAATATTCAGTGCTATTATAGGGACAGATCGGGTACTAGACTCCCCTTTTCTACTTCCCAAGAGGCAAGCTTAAAGTCTGGATAGCATTTTGCCTCTGGTTTCAGAGGAAAGTTGCATTCTAGTATTAGCAAAATTGCTAACTACTAGCATAGTGCAATTCCTGAAAGTCTATAGGAATAACTAGCATTCACGCAGTGCCTCCATTCAATGACATGATGAGCTTTAGCTTCCTTCATTTTAAATAAGGATACATAGACATTGAATCAAAAAGGTGATGGGGAGGTAAATAATGTGTTTCATTGCACATATCCCAAACTATCCCTGTAAGTAACACACAATATAGACAGCAGTTGGGAGTCTCGTGAACAGTAGTATTTAATTGTGGAGTACTGCGGTGTCCGGGGGCATCTAAACCAATTTCCATACAATCGTCCTGTTCATGCGCTAATAGCCCATGTGTCACGTCACGTCCTTGCACCGCAGGCCCGCTGTCACACCGAGATCAAACGTTTGGTGCACGGACGCCTGTTTGTTGTTTATACCCTCGTCAGCGTTTCTCGTCAACACCCGTGTTTACGCCCTCCTTCCCTAGCTTATCTTGTAGCACAACGATCGTTCTTCTGGTAATGTTGTTCTTTTTCTTGTCTCGGTTTTGCTACGTCTCAGTTGTTTTTATCAAAAGCCCTCTGTTTTCCCCGCGCCCGTGGCCTTTCCATCCCACAAGCAACATTACACCATGTTCTTGCACTAAATACAATAGACAAGGTGCTGTGTGCCTCTACACCCATCATGCATCTGTCTATGTGGTCATCTGACCTCTAAATATCTAATATTGTGGCAAATACAGGGGCCAGGGCTAGAGTAATAATTGGCTGTTAGAGAGGAGCTTCCGCAAACATCTGGAGTCAGCTGTAGTCAGGGTGTAGAGAAATGGCGTTGAAAGACTTCTGAGAGTCTTCGGGTCAGATGAGTCTCTCCTCCTTGGGTAGTTTGAGGGCATCTGGTGTCTCAACACTGCTTGCCCCCGTCTGCTCCTCGGCACTGGGTCGATACGTCCCCTCAGTCTGCCTCTTCTTCCGCACGACACAGAAAAGCCACGCTAGCACAGCAAGCGCTATAGCCAGGAGACCGAGTATTACAGTCGATGCCACAATAGCAATAAGTTGGTTTCCCTAGAGACAGAATAACACCGGGAGAAAAGTAATTAGCATGAACACATCTTTTTATACCTTTTATTTCCTTTTGCAGAAAGGATGGGTACCATCTGTTTACTCACTTGGGCAGGTGGGGGAATTGTAGAGGTTACATTGGGTTGTGTGGTCTGCCCTGTAGAACGTATTTAGGATTAAAACTCACGTGATTCAAATGGTTTGCTACAGTATGAATTGGTTCCGTCTTTACACAATATAGGACAACAATATTGGACAATGTGAAAAAACATACAGAATTAAATGTCATATATGTGGGAAATATCCAAATGTGAAATTGTGCCAACAGCAACTAATAAAAAGGTATTAGCAGGTGAATGGGAAAACATAAATGAAAGGTGTAGCCAGATCATCCATTTTAGATCGATAGATTGACAAATGATTAGTCTATTTCAATGCAACAGGATCAGTGAGTTCTGTGTTTTCTTTTAAGCAATGTTTCCAGTACTTGCCATGTGATTACAATGTGACATCACACGGTAACTGCTTGAATGCAGGAGAGGGGGAGGAGAGGACATGGAATGTGGCCTTTCCCAGTGGTCACTGGACCTGGGCCATCCAATGGTTTTAGTAGTTCAAATATACTAAGAAAAACAATCAATTTTGTCAGTGTCTTATTAAATCTATCATGGCCTACCAATTAAAAGACTAATGTCTTTCTTAAAAAGAAAGATGGAAGCCCATTTAAGGATATACAAAGTGGATCATTGACTAGAACAAATAGTAAACTATTTCAAGGTCAAAAGTACACCTTGATAACAGAGAATAGGGGTAGGTTGTTTGGGGGAGGGGCACACATTTGCTCAAAGTAAAAAAACGGAGAGCATAATTTGGCATTGCGCTATCTAGTGTGGGAACGATATGAAATAACGATAGGAGACATTTTTCAGTCCATTCTCATTAACAGAAAGTCTGAAGTTGTTGGAGTTATAGTCAGAGCACTAAAGCCTTGTTGAATCATTGTGTCTTGCTTGGTATAATACAATACACCTTCTCTCTATGAACACAAACAACCCTGTTATAACAACTTAATATCATATCATAACGGCCATGACAGTACGGCCCATTTACAAATTGCAGTGTACCTGCAGGGCTAGTTCATGTTTCATGTGCTTAAGTTAATTAACCAGGTAGGTCAAATGAGTCCCAATACAAGTACGAGAAATGTCAGTATTTTGCATAACTACCTGACTAGCTGTGACATCATATGTTGTCATTAAGGAAAATAAGGTGTGCCAGAACATTTCATATATCAACGGCTCTTACCCAAATTTCTCAAGAATTATGACTAATTGGTACAACCTTCTAGGCATGTCCATGCATGCCTTTGCTTCAATTGTGTAAGGCCTGGAATTGGCGTTCCACCTACTTTTCGCACAACACATCGTTCCAGGCTTTCATCCATGTAGATGGTTTAAATGTGGTCAAGAAGATTTCTACTGTGGTGGTGTTTTTGGTATTACAAGAAGAAGGGGGCATTGTAGAGATGGTGGCATGACTCACCCAGAACCCGACCAGGATTACTGCTCAGGGCAAGCAGTAACACACCCCCAGTCAGAAGACCAGGCCAGGCCGCTATGTCTGAAAGCATTGCCATCTCTTCCCAAACCGGGAAGGCCTAGATAGGGTAGATCATCAGCAACAGGGCTCTGGGACATCAGGTCGGGGCCATTTATACAGGAGTCAGGTCTTCCTTGGACAACAACTGAAGACAAAAAAGTATTAGAGTTGAAAAAAACCTGTTAAACTGTAACTTTATTTCTGAGTCTCTATTGTAACGCAGTTTAGTCTAATTTGTGAAATTACATTATATTTAAGAGAATATTATTGCAGCAATATATTTTGCACAAGATAACTGTTATAGCTCTGAGAAATTCCTATCCCACAAAGCAATACAAGATGTATTCTGTTAAAAAAGCCAAACTGTCAGGACCTGTCCAACCTGAAGTTGACCAAAAAGGAAACAATCATTCTGATTTATTCAGCACCAAGTAGAAACACACACCTTCCAAAAAGCACAATTGCAGATTACTTAAATTAAACGTTTTAAAGGTATGCCGGCGGGGTACGTTAGTACAAGTACAAAGTGAGAAAGGCCTATTAACAATTGCACCTGTTCAGGGAAGTGGGAAGTGGGCACCGACGTAATTGAGATCACAAATTGCCATTCATATTATTAAGAAACGTCGTGAAAGTCACATGTCGCAATAACCGAAAATAAAACTATACATGTGTGCTTAAAGGATTCAGGGCCACAATAATGAATTTCCAATAGTTCCATACAAAAGCCATTTTATGTTGCGCAAATAGATATCGCAGTAACACACGCACAATAATATAGTCGATGTAATAAATTATGTACTAGGACGTAATTACAGACCGAGCTCTCCAGAACAAAATACACACCTTTTCACCGGGCTATGTTGATAATATTCGTTTAAGGAAATCCAATTTCTGGAGTGAACGAAACAACTTCTCGCTTCAGCCTCACCTAATGGAAAGAGACTGGGAGTACCGAAGACACATGAAATGTCCGGATGTGTTTATGATTAACCTGCTAATATCACCCAAAACGTATAATGCATCTAAATCCAATCGCACCCTACCATCAATGTAGTGCGTGAACAGGTTAATGTTGTCACCGGTGGTTAAACTATTCTAAAACAGTCTTCTTTTCATTCCTTCCTCATGTCACCCCCTTTGTAGTCACATGGTTCACTCCAGTCTCATGTTACAATACCTGAGCCCATATCAACCTGTGGCACAGGAGACAGATAGGCCTTTGTTAAGACACCATAGTGCAGGGTTTTTTTTTTTAATTCTGTCAAAGACTTGCAAATATATTGAGCCAGTGGCTGAGAACCCGGTATACAACTTTTTCACATTGTAATCTGTATATTGTACATGAGTACTAGCCTGAAATGTGACTTAGGCCCAAATAAAATCATGGCTGTAGAGTCCATACAGACATATGCCAATATAGCAAATACACTTTCACATTTTAATTTAAGAAAAAAGTCTGAAAAGTGGCTTGCCGGGCCCATTAAGCACTGCCAGGTGGACTACTGATACTGAAAGAAAGTATTTTGGACCAATGAATCAAAATGAGAAATTGCCCGTTCATCACGGAGCGTTTTTGTGCACTGTTGACTTAATGAAAGGATGGTTCCCCAGTGTGACACAAACTATTTTGCTGGATCCAGAGTCACTTGCACTGGGTCAGTAACAACCAGAACCAAAATGTTTACCGGCGAATTTTGCAGCACTATTCAATACCCTATGACGTAAGTTTAGTTGGTCAGAGGTTTATCCTACAGCAAGATAAAGGCCCTAAAACATACCTCCAGGCTATGTCAGAACTACTTTAGAAGATAAGAACAAGATGGTCGGCTTCATATGATGGAATGGCCAGCACAGTATACAGACCCAAACCCCTTTGAGCTGGTTTGGGATAAACTGGGCAGAAAAGCAAAACAATGCAATCAACAAGTGCAACACATTTGTTGAAACTTCTGCAATTGTTTTGAGAAGAACTTTTCTACTTTGTGTGTGTGTTTTATAAGCAAGTTAATATAATTCCCACTTTTCTTGTTTTGTGTTAATGATGACAGATATCAGATATTTAGCCAATCAAAAGTCAGGGCTTTAACCATCCTGTTATAGTGATCGATACGCCACAGATTTTAGCCAATCAGCATGCAGGACAATGATGAGTGTCTGACGCCTTGAACATCTTCAAAGTTAGAGAATTGGCATTTTTGTTAATGCTGTATTGGTAAGTACCAAGGTAAACCTATGTGCATGGATTTCTTAGACATTTTGTGACCTCTAGTGGTGAACAATTATATTTTTCTAGCGGACGAGGCATTTCCTATAATACAATGCATATAGTTCATAGTCCGGTTATATCTTTGCTTATTCGCTATTTTAATAATGCAAAGATTATGAGTGCATAGAAACATTATCTAATTAACCCAGAAGTGTGTTTGACTGTTTTTCATACATTGTGTGGTGTTTTTACAAAAGCCTACAATCTATGTGGACAAAAAGCGCTGCTAAGGCACAATGTTTTGTATTTATCAACCAACCACAAAATTAAATTATGCATAGTAAAACGCACACACGCAAACACCTTAAAACCACACATCATTCACACATCAAGGATTCCATGGCACTGACACTAAGCAATCATTTTCTACTCTTTTTTTCTGAGAATTAATATAATTTCATATAAACTCCAACTACATTTAGCATAGATTTCGGTGTTATTAGCTAGATTCATTTAAACATCCAACTGCTATTTTTAAATATTTCCATGTAACTCAAACGCTTGTTTCCCGGAGCATATACAGAGTTAATACATGTCTTTATACTTTGAAGACGTGGTGTTTTGACCTGAAAGATGAGTCATTCTAATTTCTGGAAATTACACTCTAATTGCGAAAGGAGATTATTTCCATATGCAATTCCATTTTTCTAAATCTACAACTGAGATACACTCCACACCTAGGTTGTTAGGTCTTAAAGCCAGACGTATACAGAAGCTTTTTTGCCTTGTGTCATTTAGATTTTATGTTTTATTTTATCTGTCAAAATGGGCAAATTATTAATCCGTCATACATACGAATATTGTATTAGGGGTCTAATCACAATAGAAAAAACATGCCTTGACGCAACGCGTTGAAATATTCTAATTCGCTAATTCGACTACATAAAAGTTGTAATACAAAAATCTGTTGTATTTCAGATTATTTCCAACTGGTAAAGTTTCAGGCTGTAAATAGTAAAATAAAACGATTAGATGTTCGTAGACGATACACTTCTGACTCCCTCATTGGGTAGAAGGGCTTTAGTAACGACCTTTGAACTAACACACTAGGACATTTAGAGAAATCCCACCAATCATAGCTTTTACTTGTTTTCTAGTAAGCGAATCGTCGTTTAGATAAGCTAAAACACCCCTCCCCATTTGATTCGACATGTTGTTGCCTTTGTGAAAATTACTGGCGGGAGATAATGGGGTTTGTGCGCGTCAGACGTAGATATACTGCTGAATAAAATCATATTCCTGAGAAATAGCCTACCTGAAGAAATAAAGAAAAAGTCTTTCAAGAATAACCTGAATGTAGAACATTGGCTTATATAGCAGCCTAACCTAAAAATTAATGTATTTTATTATTTATTATTACGCTTAAGTGTAGATGTCAACCTGAAATCCGATGCATTTTGAAATGCAACATCCGACTTTCCTGCGGGATTAGATGTATCGTATTGTGCGCTACATTACATTGGTTGCCTTAGCAACAGGTGGTTACATTGTTATGAGCTGATCCGCTTCCCGGGAAAATTCACTTGTTTTGACCGTGTGTGTTGTTCGAGGGTGACCCTCTCATGCAACAGAAACCGCAATGGCGAAGGTTCAAGTGTTAAATGTGGCTGTCCTTGATAACCCGAGTCCATTTGGAAACCCGTTTCAGTTCGAAATAACATTTGAGTGCATGGAGGATTTACCAGAAGGTATGTGTCGTTATTTGAGTAAATACGCATAGGTAACGACGTGAATGATTAATTAGGTAGGCTACCTGATGTTTGAACACTCTGGTTCAACGTTAACTAGCTGCTAGTAGCAACGCTGCTAATCTCGCTAGGTACTGTCTACTGCTACACATAGTAATTTGTGATTTTTTAAAATCGAGTTTATTTTTGCTTTTTGCGTGTATGCCTGTTCCACCAGTTGTTAATTTATTAACAAACCTAGAATTATGTCAGTCTTTGTATTTGTCTCTGTTTGGCGGCGGGCAGGGTAATCTGGCGGTACTTCGCAATCAACAAACTTCTAAAGGACTCTTGATAAGTTGATTGACATATTGTAGTGGTTCGATTTGCGAGTGTTACCGCAAAAATAAACTAATTAAAGTAGTGTCATTGATAATTGTCAGACTATTACTAGAGTCCCTGATGTGTTTTGTTTACGGAGTTCTGCATTGACAGTTTAGCTGTTTCCCTTCTTCCTGGGAAACTTAAGTTCGAGTCCAGGGCACACAGCATTTCCTATATTTCGTGTGTGTTTCAGATCTAGAGTGGAAGATCATCTATGTTGGCTCAGCAGAGAGTGAAGAGTACGACCAGACTCTTGACTCTGTTCTTGTTGGCCCAGTACCAGCCGGGAGGCACATGTTTGTGTTCCAGGTGAGTTTTAGAGACATGGTATCTTATTTTAGCTGAGGTTTGGTTGCATCTTTAGTTTCTCATCATTTCCCTGCCCCATGTAGCCTAAATGGTGTTTAACCTAAACGCTCAGGTGTTTCCTCTGTCTGAAGTGTTTCACGCTAACATTCAGGTGACCACACTACCTGTGTTGGATTGGCCACCATTGGTTGGTTGGTTGGTTTATTTTTCTCTAAAGTGGCCATCTCTTTTTCACAAGTGTCATCGCTAAGCCTCTTTATCAGTCTCTTGTCCTTCACATACAGTGCCTCTTCTGCTAGTCATATTATGTTTGTTTCCTAACCCCAACACGACCAGGTCACTGGTCTTTTTAGTTTGTTTCTGTAGCTGACTACAGCCATCTCCAAAACTTAGCGTGTCTGAAATATCTTGGGTATTTTCACTTTTGTTTCATATTTGTGGACAAATAGCAAGTGTTGTAGACTTGTAGTGTGTCAGCAGGTCAGAGTTGAATCTTTTGCAATACATGTAAACAGATAATGCCAGACATTAGGTTATTGTGGTTTTCTTCTTCGCTTGTGACAGTGTGTGAATAAGTGAAGACGCAGTGATGCACTCTGAGAACTCATGTGTATCACATGGAGCACTTCTGTTTATTTCTGCATTTCTGGGACATTTTTGGCATTTTGGTGCAATCTTATGTTCTGTCAGATCACTACATCAGTCAGTTTTTTCAGAGCTGTACCCTGACCGGTCTGTTCTGAGAACCACCTGACGGGAGGGTACATTTTTGTCTCTCGACAGGCGGATGCCCCAAACACAGGTCTGATTCCAGAGAGCGACGCCGTCGGTGTGACTGTGGCACTAATCACCTGCACTTACCGCGGCCAGGAGTTCATTCGAATCGGGTACTATGTTAACAACGAGTACACGGACCCTGAGCTCCGGGAGAACCCCCCGATTAAACCAGACTATGGACAGGTAAAGGACTAGTGAATATGCTTCATTTAGCTTGACTATTTGCACCCCATCTGGCCCCTATTTGTTATGACTACCTAGTTTTAGTGGATATGGATGGATTAGGGCAGCAGTGAGAGAACGACTTTTTATGATTGAAACATTTGTGTGGTGGGAGAGCAAAGTATTATCAAAATGTAAAATAGCCAGTTGGTCTTAATGGGGTCGTAGAGTGTTTTATATATATTTTCAGAGACCGGCATATTACGTGCACAATATCACCAGATGTCTCTAACGACAACATCTGAATGTTTGCCTCATGCAGCACACTCACAGTTCTCTGGCTTTCACTTTTTGGTCCAATCCTTACTTGATTTAAAACTGACTGCCTTTGCTTAAATTGTTTCTGAATGTTTGATGAAGTTCCTATTCATGGCCTGACTGACTTTTCTACTATATTCCTGTAAAGTTTTCTCTATAACCTGTAAAGTACAGTACAGAATATTGGGATACTCCACACTAACATTTGAATCCTAAGAAAATACCTTTAATTTCTAGCTGTTTTACACTTACTTCTGACTTAACTTCACCGTTACGTGTGCTTATCGCTGCGTGAGGAGATTGGGATTTTACCCTCACCAGGTGTTGTCTGGCTTTTTTGAGAGACTAATGTTCTAAAGTGTGTGCCTCAATCATGATTAAATCACATATGGTCTGTTTGAGACTGGTTTATGTGACATCTGTTAGAACAATTGTTGTGGTCTGAACAAGGTCAATCTCGATCCAAAACAAATTCTTATTTTACTACGAAGTCTAATTGACGTTATTGGCCAAATTTATTGACTGTTCTCGGGTGTCATGCTGCTTTAATGTCAGCTTGCTAAACAATTAGGCCTGACCAAAAATACACATTAGGTTTGAGTCCAGAAAGCCTGGTTCCTGTGCACATTAAGGACTCCGACACTCACTTTAACACATAGCTCAAGCTATGAAGCCAAACCAAAACCAACTCTCTACAGTCTTTTGAAAGCTAATGCCACTGCTGATTTTAATAACTCTGTAACTTCCAGCTCCAGAGAAATATTTTGGCTTCAAATCCACGGGTTACAAGATTCCATATCAACTGGGAAGGATGTGCGGATCGAATGGACGACTCAGAGAATGTGGATCCGGCTCCTAACTCTATGCTCCCTCCGTCCTCCCTCCCGGGAAAGGCCCCACCCATGAGTTTGCTCCCGGACAACTCTATGGACTGCTTGTAGATTGGCACATCATGCATTGCACATAATATTTGATCAACCTGAGCACTATAAGCAGAAGACTGGATATTGGATGTACAGCAGCTTTGCCTTATTTCCTGGAACATACTGTCAACAATACAATTTCAGCTTGGATAACAGAGGACTACATGGTCTTTCAAATAACACTATTTTTCTCGAGTAATCTTTATGATGTACTGAATTTTTGGTAACGTTCACATGAACATAGGATATTGGCATGAATGTGTGTTTTCTAATTAATCCTTTTGTTTTTAATACCATCGACAGGGAAAGCAAATTGATCAAGTTTCTAGAAATTGTTTTTAGTGGCCGAAATACTGATTCACACTGCCAAACTAACTCGTCAATCAGGTGTTCATTATGTGAGTTGAATACCATTCAAGGGTTTTGTCACTAGTGATGCAGAATGTGATAAAATTGCTCCCAAGTTGCAAAAAAGTAGTCTGGGGTTATTTGCATTTTTGAGACATTCTTTCAGTAATGGGTCCTTATTGCCCTTGGGCAAACTCCTTGTGTTTTGGAACACTATGTACATAATGTTACCTTTTTGTGTGTGCCGACTTAAAAATAATAGCTTTTTGTGATGTAATTGGTTGCTTTGAGACTACAGCGGGTTATTCAACGAAAAGAGTGTAGACTCAATTTCTGAATGGGTTTTGGCTTAAGTTATGGGTGGGACTTTATTCTATTTAGTTTCATTCACACATGCTGTGTAGCGTAATATTATGCTCACCTCGTGGTGCCCATTTAGAACGCGAATGCCTCATCTACTTGTTGCCAGGCAACTTCAATAACTGCTGTATTATAGACAAAATGGAAACATGTGTTTGTAAGTATTCTCCATATTTAATCAAAATGTTTGAATTGACTGTATAGTTCTCTGAGTTAATCATAATCTATGCAGTCGTGTGCTTCTCAATGTGTATGATTTCATTGCATTTTGTGGAGTGGAGATACTGCAAAAGGGCTTCTGTAGTTGCCTGGGTATAAAATTAGATGTAAAAGACAATTTGTGCAATTTTGAAAGCTTTGACCAACATTACTGAATTACATTCAGTTGTTTTACCGTTTTAGCTAGGATGATGTCAGAAGGCATGGTGCTTGTTTGCTCGAAGATAATCGATTATTTTATATTTTAAAAACGTAGGGTTTCCAACGTGCCTGAAATTCTGACCAACTTTCTAAAAATAGCCTGTGCTGACGTCACACAGCCAATCACGGATTAGTCGGGTGGGAGGGGTCGGTCGGGCCAGTTTGCTAGAGGCCTTGCATGCATTTTGATAACGCTATTATGCACGAATAGTACAAACAATTGTAGCGAGTTAATCGTGCATACATTTCTCGTCTCTATAGCGTATACAAAAATGCAATGAATACACAAGCAATGAGTAAACTATAATAAGAAAATAAAATTACGCTTTTAGCTGGTGCGAGAGAAGGCGGGTCGAATACAATTCCAGGGATACCAACAGACAAATCACAACATCACAACGATTGGATGTGCGAACCCATATCCAATCAGCAGTTCTCTTGCACCTCCTGTCACATACGTATTGGCCAATCGTGTGCGTTCAGGGGGCGTATCTCTGAAGCAGGAGTTCCTCTCGTTGTAGTCTGAGGATTAATGGAGGGGACTGTTGATTTGGGCTATTAAGCCACAGCTGATCGGCTCTGAAACTTGGGGAATCATCGGACCCGGGATTTAGTCGAGGGAGGGTCCGACATCGATTTGCAATAATTAACACTTACACAGGTCGATAGTTGAGGTTTTTGTGTCGGAATACGTTAGAAAGTCACGGGCCTTTACTGGGGGTCTGCAGGAGACGGCTAGCTAGCAGTAGGAAGGCGACGACAGCTAGCGTGCTAACCGACCTATCAAGCGCTTCAAACCGGTTCGACGGTCTGGACTGAACCCGGGAGACCCGAGCACGGTTCGCTACGAATATAGGTGCACACCGGCTAAGCTAACTAGCTACGTGTCGTTGGCTAGCCAGCGCTTGTTCGGCAAGCTGGCCAGCTAGCTAGTGTCGCCCTCGGAGTTCCCCCAACCCCGGATAAAGGAAACGTAGTGATCGAATACAACCGAAGCCTCACGGGTGGCTAGTTATGATCACAACCAGCTAGTGTTTAGCTTCGTCAAGTCCGCAAGTCCAAGAGCGTATAAGATATATCGTAACCCAGATCCGAGGGGTCGGAATTTGTCTGCAATCATGGGCAACGCGCCCACCGCCAAGAAGGGCAACGAGATGGAGAGTGGTGAGTCTACTTTGCTGGCTTGCTAGTTGACAGCTACTACTAGTTTTGTTCTGTGCATTGCAGACACACAAAATAAATCCGTGGAAAGATTAGAACTTCTTCTAAAGTCAATACTGTGGCAATTTCAGAAGTGTTTTGTTGTGCAGTCAATTATGCATTTCTGGCTATATGTTACTGTATTTTCAACCCGTGAACAGTACACTTGAATGGCGAATGTTACACAACCCTAACTGGTGTTTTTATTTGGTAACGACTGTTAGTGTGTTCCTTCAAGTTAGTTTTATGGGTACCAAGAAACCAACATGTCTTGATACACGCCCCTGTCATCAACACCCACATCTCCCTGGCCCACCCACATTGGTAGGAACCTCAGTACTGAGTTTAATGCAAACTTCCAAGCATCATCTCAGTTCAGCACTTCTCTTCTCTTTATGGGTATGTTTGGTAGTTTTGTTTTTATCTAAGCCTAAGTTGGCACAATTCCACAGGCTCACCTGTTGGGCAGCAGATAACGTTTCTATTCAGTTTTATTCCTTGTAAATAGCTGATCATAGGACTTCAACATTTCGTCGTTGGTCTTCAGAGACATTACGGCATAGTCATTTATAACCAGTCTGAGCAAACCATTGTCATTTCTGATGTGGGAAACTGATTTCTTTTTTCTCCAGAAACCGGGGTCAGGGTGGTCCATGTTATTGTGCTCTATGCTGCCGTAGAAGCGAAAGATTTAGCTGGATGTCTGACTGTTTATATAATAGATGTTACTCGTGGGAACGCAAATGTAAATAGAAAATAGTGGTCATCATCGGCCTTGAGTCCCACACGGTACTTGACTTTAAGGGAGAGGAGGGTTGGGGTAGTGGGGTGTTTTTTTTCCATGTCAGGTGGTCTCCTAAAGGCACAGGGGCGGGGTCATATGATGCTGGCAGTGTGAACCTCTCCAGGACGTATGGGGATGCTGGGAGTCTCTTCAACACCATCTGATGAACAAGATGTCTGTGTGTCTGTGTGTGTGTATCTCTGACCTGCCTGTCGCTGTGATGCCCTGAGTTTAAGTCAATGCCATCTATTGTTCCTGCTTTCCCACACTTCCTCTTTCCCTGGCCAGGGCTCTTACCTGGTCCGCCATCTGTCTGCTCCATGGTCCCAACCTGATAACTTTAAAATATCCACTTCTCCAATGGAAATGAACCACATATACCCATAGAGCTTTTCAATGGAGTGTGAGCGCAATGAAGCATCCAATACAAACTCCATTAAATGCTTATTTTGTGCAGCAGTTAAGAGCGGTGGTCCCGGAGCAGGTTTTGAAAGACGTTGTGTTGTGCTCGTGTCCATAGCACCAGCTGTGACACTGGAGTGTGTCTGTTTGAATGGGTATCTGTGAAACGAGCCTCGGCTACATGTTGACTCTGGAACCTATGTGTGATGAGTGGTGCAGCCCGGTTGCCTTAACCCCTGTATCAGTTTATCCCACTGGAACAAGGCAGCCCGGCAATCACAGCTCACCAGCCTCCCTGGTCATCAAAGTGCACCGCTTTGTTTCTGAATGGCGTTGATGTGCTATTACTGGAACCGGGGGAGGGACTCTGCAGAGAGTGGGCGGGGACAACGGGTGTCCTGGGGATGTGGCGAGGCTTATCCGCATGCCACGGCTGACATCCTTATCGGCCTTGATTGCCTCGCCGTGGGCCCGCCCTGATCCCCAGAGACAGGTGCAGACCGGGAGGTCCGCTGGCTCCCGCCTGCCACAGCCAGACGGACATAATCCACCGGGCAGCCGGAGGAAAAGGACATGGCAGCCTGCTCTGAGGTACTAGACTGCGGTGGACAGTGAGGGTTACGGTTTCGGGCTCTGGTGGACAGGGACCTGGTGTCTCCCAGCCTCGCGTCCCCTTCCTTCGCTGGTTCAGAGGGACATAGCAGTGGCGTTGCTGTGGCGGCGCTGAGCTGGGGCCCACAGGAAGGAGCAGGGCGGACAGTGTGTGTGAGGCAGGAAGTGAAGGGGTCCGGCCTCTGCACTCGCTGTTGCACAGTCAAGCTTCATCTCTTTCGAAATAACAAGCCTTGGGCAGGACAGCTTAGTTTCTCGTCAGCGCTACGGGGACTGTCAATATACCTGTCTCTTATCCAGCATCCTCCAGGGCCAAGTGAGGCTTCCCTTGTCCTGAAGTTTAGGGCTCCCCTCTGGAGGCGACTTGTTCCTCGGCCGCTCCCCACCACCGACCCGGTGCCATGTCGGTTCTGCATAGGCTGACAGAGAGGCTGCTCCAACGAGTCGGGCCCTGCCTGGGAGACAGCAGTGGAGAGGGCAGACACTGCCAGCCACAGGAGCACGGGGCCTACTGCTGGAGTGAGTTACTGACATACTGAGTTATGGACTTTCTGTACCGAGTGGCTGGACTGGGGGCGGAGTCTGTTTCCACAGTCACAAGGCAAGGGCGGGCTGTTATTGGATGAGCCAGTCTGAGGCAAACTGTTGCCTTGGTTTGTTGAATTGAAAATAACAATCACTGTTTTCTAGCTGTGTGTTCGTCCGTGTGTGTGTGTGTGTGTGTGTGTGTGTTCATCAGGACCCTTGTGCCGTGATTTGGGTTCTTTCCATTTAAGTAAATTCGTTTTAGTTTTGGATTGAATTGTTTAGCCGGTTTGGTAAGGCTGGCACACTACCTCGTCTGATTGACCACCTCGTGTTTGCTCTGTTGCCTGGTGTCGGCTGCGTCACGCCTGGCGTTCCGTTGAAGCTGTTTGTCTGTCTCCTGGGAAACCGGTCCGTGTGTGTGTGTGTGTGTGTGTGTGTGTGTGCGTCCCGTTGCTCTCCCTGCGTACGGACCTCCGTATTGGAGACTGGCACTCTGAATAACACGTACTTCCATCGGTGTGTGTCTGCATGGCTGATTGCATGTCAGTCCATTTGTTAGTATGTGTGCTCTTCAGACCATCTGACTGTATATCAAACGCCATGCATTTGATCCCTGTGATATGACACCGTCAAGGTTTGCCTTTCACCGTGTCTATAAATATCTGTGTGGTTCGGCGGCAGGAGGCGTGGTTCGCCCTGCCTTGCATAACAGGGCCTTGTGCTGGTTACGCCCAGCACTTCCTGACTCTCCTTTTTAGTAGGGGTTTCATTCTTCTTGCCATGCTCAGATGATCACCCAGCATGGCCGCTTACCGTTCAAACCACGACACGCTGACAAATGTAACTTATCGGGGAAGCCAATGCGAGACCAAGCATGAGGACTGGGAGGACTGCTGTCTGATGTGTCTGAGGTGTGGACTTGACTGTGACCCAGAACCGTGTGGGTGTCTGTATCATGGCTTTCCTGTCTCTGTGCATGTACAGATTTCACCCAGTTCAGTGTGGGTGTCTGTCATGTCTTCCCTGTCTCTGTGTATGTGCAGCTTTCCACATCCTCCGTGTTAATGCGTTGCCTGCAGGGCACTGCGGCCGGAGCTCTCTGCTCTCAAATGAGGTCTGATGTGGACTGGATGGGGTTTGGCGGGCTCCGAAATTGAATCTCGCTCAGTGAGGCCCCAGCTAACCCCATGCCTGCGTCACCGGGTCTCAGCCAAGCCCAGGGGAGAGCAGGGATTGATTGGCACTTCGACCCGGACCTGTGCTGGTACCGCACAGCGAGAGGGTTGCATTGGGCACACCAGGAAATGGGTTTTAACCCGGGGTTTTATATATCCAATTTGGATAAAAGCACACTATTAGGAAGGACTTAAGTACAAGGCAGTGTGAGGATGCTCCATTATTGTGAGTGATCTTTGTGGTAAAACCTGTAACTAGTTAAAATTCTATTTTCCTTGTGTAATGTCGTTGTACTAATATAATCTATATTTCACCCCAAAATTCTCCACTAATTTATTTTTCTTAAAATTGCCCCGAACATGTAGAGCTTTTTGAACCTTCGAACCTTTATTCAACCAGGTTGGACGGTAGAGAACAAATTTTCATTTGCAACTGTGACCTGGCCAAGATAATGCCAAAAATGTGCAAGACGACATACATTTGCACTATAAATACACCGAACACAAGCGTGCGAATAGCATTGGGATTCTACATGGCAATACTGGATAATGTGGAGAGTCAATATACAGATAATGTAGGGTGAGGTATAAGTAGGTCAGTTGAGCAGCATTAATATCGCCGTAACGACTATATAAAAATACAAAGGAGTGTCTATATGCAGAATGTAAATAGTTAAGTGTATCTAGCAGGTAGGTCAATAGTGTGCACAAATTATATGACTGTGGTTTTGGAAGGTAGAGCATTTGAGCATGCCTGGGCAAATAGAATTATTCAGGAATGTAAACAGGTATGACAGCAGTGCAGGTGAGGTGAGAAGGATCCACTGTGCAAATAGGGCACGGCTTTAATGAGCAGGGGTGGGTGAAAGCCAGATGACAGTTGACAGGTACAGTGACAAGAGTTCAGACCGGAGGAATATGAAGGCAACAGGTGAGATGAGGGTTTGACGTTTTGGTTTTTTTGTTGTTCATTCCCGTCATTGGCGGCTGAACTGGAAGGATTGGCGGACAAATGTTGTGCAGGCTTTTGGGATGACTAATGTACCTGCTTGAGCGTAGAGCTACGGTGACTAGAGAGCTTAGGTACAGCAGGACTTTGCCTAGCAGAGACTTGTAAATTAGTTGGTACCGGTGAGTTAAACGCTGAGTGTTTATGGACAGCCAGCCGACTAATGCGTAAAGGTTGCAGTGGTGGGTGTTGTATGCGGCATTTGTTACAAAACCTATGACACTATGGTAAACCACATCCAATGTTTTCAGGAGAGAGTTTGAGGCAGTTCTATGAATGAAATCACCAAAGTCAAACATTGCTATCATAACCATCTACACCGAGGCAAGTTTGGCAGCATGAGTGAAGGAGGCCCTGTCACGGAAACGGAAACCAGTACTGGCCTTAATTTTAGAGTAGTGCTGATCTTCATTATTCACTTTGGCTGTGGTCCTGATCACATCTGAAATGTCACTTCCTGTCGCAGTGTTCTACTCTCTCTTGCAAGATGCCGATATGACAGTTTGGTTGATGTCATCAACTGCTCCGCCAGCACCGTGGTCCATCTCTGCTTGTTTCTCCTGATTTTACCTGCCCACACACTCTCTCATCTCACGAGTTCTTGCGTTGCCGTTGACCCAATCTTTCCTCATAATAGTAACGAGGTACTGTCTCCCCCCCCTTCCCCCAAAGCGTGAACTTGGTCAGAATCATTATTTCAGTTTGGGCCTGATTTGATTTGGGGAAACTGACTCTTCTGATGGGCTGTGTTAATGTGGGTGGTATCGATGGTACAAGGTATTAGGTGTGATCTCTGGCGTTGACAGTGCAGAGGTCTTGTCATAAGTCATGACCTGTCCATAAAATATCCTCTATCGGCATCATAAACAACCTCAGGCTATAGTTAGTGGTGATGTCCCTCCCCTTTGTGTCCAGGCCTCTGTTTTCAATCAGAGTGTGTGTGCGTGTGTGCGTGTGTGCGTGTGTGCGTGTGTGCGTGCGTGTGCGTGCGTGTGCGTGTGTGTGTGTGTGTGTGTGTTTACAGGCTAGTGAGCGGGAGGGACACAACTCTTTGCTGAATAAATGTTGATACAAACAGAGCCCAGGCTGAATTGATCTGTGTGACTGGTTGTAAAGCGGGCACAGCTCTGTGCCTTTGGCTCTGGACTGCGGGTGCTCTGGGGGTTCTGGGTGCTCCGCTCTATGCCTGATTAGGACACCCACGGTGGAGAACGTGAATGTAGAAGGAGAGCACAGGACTGTGGCCGTCTGAATGAGCGGACCGAGAGGCGACGGACAAATGCAAACGGAAGCGATGGGGCGACCAGTGTAAGGAGGAGGTTAAAGATTGGGAGGCAGGTGGAGGCGCGGTAGTCAACAGGGCTGATGTCAAGCTCTGACAGCCACAGGAAGAGCTCCAGGAGGCATGGTAGCAGGAAGCGCGAGTCTGGCTCCGGGACTGCAGAGGCACTGGCCGCAGCGCCAGAGGTGTCTATAGTCATCCCTGACGGTAAGGGTGGATGGAGGTGGAGAGGCGGGCTGGGAACTGGAATCACCTTCCCCGCCTCCGGAATGGTCCAGGCAACCAAACATTATATGAGTTACAGACAGAAGCTCTGCTCGATGTCATGTGATTTAACTGTTGAGCTGCCTGCCTTTTAGTTCTGGATGCAGACCTCTGATGTATGGAACCTGCGGGTTCTATGGGAGAATGTGTTGGTTTGCTATGTTTAGCCTCGAATTGAGGAACTTGCCGACAAATGTCTCTCCCAGGAGACGAGTCTCGCTTCCTTTTCAATGACTCGGGCATGGGAACGACATGGTTGTGATGAACTTTGGTCAGTGCGCCTCTCTGGACTTCCCTTTTTATCTCTGTGTGTGTGTGTGTGTGTATTGTTTTGCAGACAATTATTAGTGGATTTATTGGTTCATCACAAGTTTGTGTGTAGGTCAGGTTGTTCATTCTTTTTCTGAACACCTCGAACTGGTTTTATAGCGACTGTGATTGATGTCCATGTTCAGTTTTTACCTGCCCATGTTGGGAACGTGTTGTCTTTCACCCTGTGCAGACTGTCTTTTATACTAGTACTCTGTGATACCTTTGTACTAGCTGCCAGTCAGGGTCTCCATTAAGGTTCCACAGGGATATAACTTAGTACCGTTCTTGTTTATTTTCTTATATGCTGGTAAGAGGATCAGGGTTTTTGGAAACCAGGTAATGTAAAAGTTCCTGGAATTTAAAGTTCCCAGAATTTTTCAGCTCTTGTGCTCTTGTGCCAGACAACAGATGTGAGTTCTCAGTGTTGAGTGTACAGATGAGGTGGGTGGAGGGAGGAATAAGGGATTTGTCATCTGAATGCTTCCAGATTTTTGTTTTTTTGGGGGGGGGTCCAAGTTAGAATACTCAGCACTTCTGAATGTGATTTTGCGTTGTCGTTTTTCTGTGTGGGAACGTCCAACTGTATACGAGAGGTCCGAAGTAATTTAGAACTATATAAAATCCCATGCACATTCACTGGCACACATACTGACACGTTCAATCACAATACATTCACGCGGAGACCGTCCGTATTGATCGGCTCTCTGCTCTGGCTCTGACATGGCTAGAGGAGGATGCATTAAATAACATGATGAACCCAGTCGATTTGGCGTGAACATCAGTGGACATGCACAGCTCTATCTATTGACGATGTGAGGGAGATGGAAAGGCGGAGCGCTTTGGGCTCTAGGCCTTCTGGGCCGTTCCACCTGACACGTGTTTCGGTGAAATGTCACATAGAAAACGATTGATCTATGATCACTACAAACTCCCATGAAAACAACCACATTCGTAAAAAAAAATTTTTATCGAATCCGTGTCACGAGCAGTTGCTAAAGCTTTCTTTGTGTTCTTTTACAGTGAAGGAGTTTCTCGCTAAAGCCAAAGAAGATTTCCTGAAGAAATGGGAGAATCCAGCACAGGTGTGTTGAGTAAGGAGTGTGTGAATAAATGGCAGGCCTGTTGCATGTGCTCAGAACGCCCAGTGTCAGTCACACATACTGTGTGAGTGGGCGCATGTGTGCCCTCTGCTGGTTTGATTAAGCAGCCGTGTTGGAGCATTTGATTTCACTGTTGCATTGAGGCATGCACAATAAATGACCTGCATGGAACGAACTGATTATCGCTAATGTGATGTTCGAGCTTTTTTAAAAATGTTTCTTAAAGTGTTTTGTTTGTTAATGTGGGGTTTTTTTTCAGGTAAGGGAGAGTAAAGTTTAGGGGCTTGATTAACTGTTTGCGTCCGGTTGCGACCCAATACCCCGGTCCCTTTCTACGACCTCTAGTTATTCTAACTGACCCTGCACTCTTTACCTCCAGAACACGGCAGCCCTGGATGGCTTTGAACGTCTGAAGACACTGGGCACAGGCTCTTTCGGTCGAGTCATGCTGGTGAAGCACAAAGAGTCGGGCCAGCATTTTGCAATGAAGATTCTTGACAAACAGAAGGTACAGTAGTGTGGCGAGTGCACCAGATTAAAGTTCAGTTTGGGACATGAATCACAAATCCTTTCGTAAAAAAGAAACTCTACACATTTTGACCTAGTGTTTGTTTTCTAGGACAAAAGGGTATTTTATTTGTGTAACTGCATATTGAGCTACTATGAATTCGGTAGGTTTTATTGACTTAAGTCAATATTTACTAGCTAAATATCTAGTGAAGTGCAGCGATAAGTAAATACACCGAACTTGATTTGAGATGAGCAAAAACTACTTGCATGTACGATCTGACTTGAACATATGAAAGTACTGGTTCATGACCGAACGAGTAGCAGGTTTGTATGAGGATTGTGCAATCAGATGGCTCGTCCCTTTTAATATGGTTGCTTAAACTCTAATTACATGATTATTTGTCCGGGTATGTAAAAAATGTCTGACATTATTTGTTTTGAATTCAGCTAATAAAAGTTTACACAGCCTCCACTTGATATTCTTTGAGAGCAGACGGCATATCAAGGAGAAGCCGGTATACGTGCGTATTTCTATTTTGCCTAACATCGTGTCCTGGTTTGTTTCCCTTTAGGTGGTGAAGCTGAAGCAGATCGAACACACACTGAATGAGAAACGCATCCTGCAGGCTGTGTGTTTTCCCTTCCTAGTGAGGTTGGAGCACTCTTTCAAGGTACTTATACGTGCTTGCACATCGTTTCTACTGCTTTATCTGTGCGAAGGGGCTGTGAAGGTGAAAAACTCACTGCTTTTTCTGTCAAATCACTTTATATTAAAATGCCGTCTTTTGGCATGGGTTGCTTTAAATAACGACAGAGTGGAAAATAAAGCGAAAGTAGTCTGGATCTATAATTTAACGTTAAGTACAAGTTTCCGAAGATTGTAGACGTGCTTTATTGGCTGTGTGCGGTTCAAATGCGAATCGGGAAACAAAAATAATATTGATGACGTGGGACAATACATGAAGAGGTGAGTATCTGTTGTCTCATTGTTGCACTTTATTTCTGTAGGACGCTACCAACCTGTACATGGTGATGGAATATGTTCCTGGTGGAGAGATGTTCTCGCATTTAAGGAGAATTGGCAGGTTCAGGTGAGTTTGAAGAAGTTTGTTGGAAATACAGAGACGTCGTGATTTACCTGCCCACGTTTCCACCATGTCTCCACAATGGGCTTGTAGTAAATGTATAAATATGTGTCCGCGGAACCACACGTTCTCACGGTTTCATTTTGTTCTCTTTCTCTTCAGTGAGCCACACGCCCGTTTCTACGCCGCCCAGATTGTTCTGACCTTTGAATATCTTCACTCGCTCGACCTCATCTATCGTGACCTGAAGCCTGAGAACCTGCTCATTGACAACCAGGGATACATACAGGTGAGACACAGGCCTACATTAAAGGGGCTTGGAAAGCATTAGACTAATAGAGAAACCGCCTGTTGTACATTACTGTAGGTGTAATTAACTGCATGTGGTTTGATTTGTTAAATACTCTCCAGATCAGGGGTGGGAAAACTGAGCGGTTGGTATTAAAGCTGTTATTATGTATCTGCATGAAAGTTATTTTTGATATAATGTTAGACCTACAGTATCAATGTTAGACCTACAGTATCAATGTTAGTCCTACGGTATCAATGTTAGACCTACAGTATCAATGTTAGACCTACGGTATGAATGTTAGACCTACGGTATCAATGTTAGACCTACGGTATCAATGTTAGACCTACGGTATCAATGTTAGTCCTACGGTATCAATGTTAGACCTACGGTATCAATGTTAGACCTACGGTATCAATGTTAGTCCTACGGTATCAATGTTAGTCCTACGGTATCAATGTTAGTCCTACGGTATCAATGTTAGTCCTACGGTATCAATGTTAGACCTACGGTATGAATGTTAGACCTACGGTATGAATGTTAGACCTACGGTATGAATGTTAGACCTACGGTATGAATGTTAGACCTACGGTATGAATGTTAGACCTACGGTATCAATGTTAGTCCTACGGTATCAATGTTAGTCCTACGGTATCAATGTTAGACCTACGGTATCAATGTTAGACCTACGGTATCAATGTTAGACCTACAGTATCAATGTTAGACCTACATTATCAATGTTATGTGTATAGATTTTAATTGTTGCCCTTTTCTCTCTCAAATGATTTATAATTAACAAGTTACAAAATGAATGTGGCCCTCCATTTAATTACAATGTTCTGATGTGGCCCCTAAACTGAAATGTTTGCTTTCCGCTGCTCTAGATGTTAGACCTCACGCTGATACCCATGTTCCTCTCAGGTAACAGATTTTGGCTTTGCGAAGCGAGTGAAGGGCCGGACCTGGACGCTGTGTGGCACCCCGGAATACCTGGCTCCCGAAATCATCCTTAGCAAAGTGAGTGCTCACAACCAGACGTCTCACTCCTCCTAACCATAAGACAAGCTTTAGCAAAGGCTTTGGCATGTCACGACAGAATGTCAGACATTAATATAACTGCTGTCTCTGTCCGTTTTTGCCTTTATCTCTCTGTGCTTGTGGGTGCGTTTCCTTCGCTCTTTCTGAGTCTCGCTCTCTCTTTCCCTGTCTTTCTGTGTGCCTGTCTCTGTGTCTTTCTCTGTTTGTCTGTCTTACTGTTCCTTCTCTCTTTTTGTGTTTCTGTGTGTGTGTGTCTGTCTTTCTGTTCTCTCTTTCCCTGCCTATCCTAATCTCTTGCCTCGGTTTCCATCAGGGTTACAATAAGGCAGTGGACTGGTGGGCTCTGGGCGTGCTGATTTATGAGATGGCTGCTGGGTATCCTCCCTTCTTTGCTGACCAGCCCATTCAGATCTATGAGAAGATTGTATCAGGGAAGGTGAGTGTATTACACGCCGGTCATATTACACGCCAGTCATATTACACACAGGGCTGTCTGTACCAGAATGACAAAGTTAACTTGTTGTGCATTACTTTGTTATTTTTGTGCTGTGAAGTTAAACCAAGTGAATACGATTCCCTTGTTCAGTAGAGCCATTACATTTGTCTCCGTGATGGATATCTAGATGAAATACTTTTCTCCGGCTTTGAAAAAGACAACAATCGCACAGAGCAAATTCTTTTTTTTTGATTGATTTTGCCCTCAAAGAAATGCCTTTCACATAGTGGGCAGTGTTCTAAAGTTTGACAGGAATTGGGCAAAGGGTTGTTATATTTGTTTGTTATATAGACCGATATAATGCCCCGTTTGTTTCATTTGGAATTATCTGAAGAGTAGTTGATACTGGTCAGAAACAGAAGTGCAAGACCTCTGAGGTCAACATGCCTACAATAGCCCAAGATACAAACCAGATGGACTAGAACCGGAGAGCAAATGACTCAACAAGTAGGTTGTGTTGCGGTCTTCAGCTAACTAGATCTGCAGTCTTTTTACATCTGCAGTGTAGCTACAGCCTCTGGTTGTTCTAACATCAGCCGTAGCAGAGATTGCTTGTATTAATACATAAGTTGATCTAGCCAAGTTCAGATGGCTTTAGTTGCTTTAGCACTACCTAAAATGTACTGTAGCCTAGCTAACTGTGGTAGCTAGCTAGCGGACTAATTAAGGATTTGTTCTCATTTGACTCTTCAGTTATGTAATTTCTGTGATGCTCATCTGCTGTAATGTAGGTGAACTACTAGCAAGATCATTCAGTGTGATCATGTTATGGTTTCTAAACCTTGTATTGAGTATTAGCACAATGTTCCTCAATGGTATATCAGCTTGGAGTACACTCCGTGTAACCTTAAAATATAGTTTTTTGTAAGTTGGCTAACCAAGAAAGACCTTGTTAGTGAGAACTGAGTGAAACAACTTTGGTAGTGCAGAAACTATTTTTTAACAGTATTGAAGGTAAAACAGGACCAGGTCATCCGGAGTGGACAGTCAAAGTTAAGCAACACAGCACGGTTGTAATGGCAGTTTTTGGTGTTTGAAATTGATATCCACTTCCATAGAATGATGTTTTTCCTCATCCCATATTCTTGGAACTATGTATCGAGTGTAATATTGATTTCAGTTGTTGGTGGTACTTATTTTTGTCATACATTTTGCCACTGCTGTTCGTCCCTACCGCTTCTTCCCCGAAATAGTTCTTGGCTGCATACTTTGTAGCTGTGCTTTGGGTCATTGTCCTGTTGTAGGAAGATAATTGGTACCATCCTCAGGGTGTGGCATGGCATTGCAAAATGAAGTGAGTGCCTTCCTTTTTCAAGATCCCCCCTTTTCCGTAGTACAACGCTCCCATCTAACCAGCACCAAAGCACCCCCAGACAATTGCAATGCCTCCACCATGCTTGACTGATGGCATCAGGCACTCTTCCAGCATCTTTGTATTTGGTCAACGTCTCAAATGTTCTTATTTTTTAAACTAAAACTTGTTTTGTCGTTTTATATTTCTTTCATATAGTTTTTTAATCAATATTAGCCTTTTTAATTGTTAATAGACAAATTAGCTTTTCTTTTAAAGAAACTTGAACACACACATACACACACACACACACACACACAGCATGTTTTTCCTCCCAGTCATGACTGTGATGGCTAATACGCTCAATAAAATTGTTACACTTTTATTGCTTTGTGTCCACATTCTATATAACGGTCTGCTTAATTGCATGTTTGATAGGAACAGTAATATAACAAACTGCAGCGTTTCCTCTTTTCTAACTATTGAACACACTTGTGTTTGTCTCTGTCCCCAGGTGCGTTTTCCTTCCCACTTCAGCTCCGACCTGAAGGACCTGCTGAGGAACCTGCTACAGGTGGACCTGACCAAGCGCTTTGGCAACCTGCGGAATGGAGTTAACGACATCAAGGGCCACAAGTGGTTTGCCACCACTGACTGGATTGCTATTTACCAGAGAAAGGTGAGGGATGGGGTTAAGCGTTAAGACCAGTTAGCTTGGTCTGGTCTGTTGTCCTGATGGAGCTGCCTGTGGGACGCAAGCATCACTCAGTCTTCCTCAGAACTGGCACGTGGTCTTGTTCTCTAATGACATGTCTGGAACCAGGGGATGAAATGTGTTCTCAGGGGTCAAGGTTCTCTGTCACAAACAGATATATGGCTTCTGGACAGGTTGCTTCTTTAAAATCATTACATTTCTAAACGGATATCTCTGGTAGGGGGTGTTCTGGTTTGAGATGGCATAGTCCAACTCAACCACTTGTCTACTCTATTAAATATTTCCCCCGAAAAATGGTATCCGATAGGTTTGTTTTTTTGATTGCACTGAACTGGCTATTTGCAGACAAACGGTTGTTTACTAGATGTGCTCCAGACAACCCCATAGTAGGTTAGTATGACCTATGGCGCATTTAAATTGCGAGTGCCATTGAATGAAACGTATTAATCGGTCAAACGAAATTCCAAGCAATTTTTGCCCAAGTTTCCTTTAATTAGTTAATTTCCATAATCCATCGATTGTGCAAATCCTTATACTCCAGCAATTAGTTATGTCACAATTACTTCTCTAGTAATACAGTTGAGGCTCAGACTTTTTCCGGAACTTCAGCCCATGACAAAAAGAGCTGGAGCTTTTCACCCTGCAGAATATTGTCTG
Organism: Dallia pectoralis; assembly: GCA_029465975.1. NCBI lineage: Eukaryota > Metazoa > Chordata > Actinopteri > Esociformes > Umbridae > Dallia > Dallia pectoralis. The sequence goes on from CM055756.1 coordinate 5,759,080, forward strand.
TGTATTTGTTCATCCAGTAATGTTCCTGGGGTATTTCGCTCTTACCCTATGGTTTCTATTCTACCTCCTAATTAATTAAACTTGCCGGGCATCTCCAGTGTGAGGTCCCTGTTTAGAGGTTTTCCATTAAAGAAACGTGGTGGAAGAGGCTTGGAGGTCAGGAGTTGAGTTTGAGGGCTCCCTTCAGTCTCTGCTGGTTTCTTGCCGGTTACTCGGTTGTTGCTCTTTTAACAACATTAACACTTATTAAGTGAATTGACCGACAATAAGTGTAATACTTGAGATGCCGGGAAGAAAACGATGTGCCTAATTTAAAAGCAATTATAAAATTGGTTGCAAATTATTTATTTAAAAGTATCTCTCGTTCCTGAGAAAGTTTGCAGACCACTGCAATGAAGAAAATCAAACCTTTTTCTCAACGTGTCAATTGGGTTCCTAATCAATGTAATTTTGTTTTTGCCTAATAAAATAAATGCCAGCCCTGTTTAAAACAATTTAACCGGCATTGCTTAAATTAGTTATTTACACAGCAGTGCTTAAAACACGACAAAAGCAAAGCCACAGACACTGATTGTTCCATGTTCAAGATTCAATAACAACAACATGGCCAGTTTCTCTCCCTGTAAGTAGTTTTAATTAAACTAAAATTAAGGAATCTGTGCTTAGGGTTGACGTAATAAGATCCTATACGATTCCGTCCGGCACAGTCGAAATTCGATTTTTTTGTGTTTTTACACTTGGTTGCCCATGTTCTTTGAGAAATAAAGTGTCAGTCATAAAAAGTACATGGGTCAAACTTTATCTGGACCCGTACCACTGCTTTTAGGTTGCTGTGAAACATTTCAATGTGGTTACACTTGTGGCTTTCTCATGTTTCAACTGCTGATTTACACTTCAAAGGGGAAGTCAACTAATTTCACCAGGGGCCCGAATAGCCCGGATCTGACAATGTGCCGTGTGTGTTGCAGGTGGAGGCACCGTTCATCCCCAAGTGCAAAGGCCCTGGCGACACCAGCAACTTTGACGACTACGAAGAAGAGGAAATCCGGATCTCCTTCTCAGAGAAATGTGGCAAGGAGTTTGCAGAGTTCTAGGCCCGAACAGAAGTAGTGAAACGAGACGAGGCTGCAGAGAGGATGGGGGAAATGGCGGGAAAGGAAATGGGAGATGTGATAAGTTGGACTGCTAACTTGCATTTTGTATTGACGACATCAACAATGTAACCCCCCCTGCCCCCAAATGAAGATGGTGTGGGAAGAATGAGAGAGAGGGAAGCCCCGAAAGAGCCAGCAGTGTTGCCTTTTCTGATTGTTTCTCACCTTTTTACTTATTCATTTTCTGGTCTCCCTCTTGTGTTTGTGGCAGGGGTTGAAAGGGCAGGTGCTATGCTCTTCTCTCCCGTTTTGTATCTTGGCAGAGGCGTAGGGACACATTTCGCGTCTTTGCGGGCAGTTTGAGGCATCGGCGGTCGGTCCCGGTACTGAGTCTAGGCTCCTGCTGAGCGGCGACTCGGCGGTCTTCTCGATGAACGAGGGCATCTCATCCTTGTTTTGTAATTGTTCTCACCCGCTCCCGTCTTGTTAACCCGATTTTTCCCCGTTCGGTCTCTCCGTCCTGAATCTGTCCAAGCAATACCAAGTCCAACAGACGTGCCTATCGTAATGCCAACTGGTCGCGAAACCGTGTCGAAGCATCGGTGCAGAGCTTTGGCTGTTGGCGGCATCGGCCCTTATGCCCTTCCTAGTTGAAAGCTTGACACTCTTTGCACACGCCTTTTGTCCGCTCGTTGTGGCATGATTAATGGGTACCGAGGATTCTCGCATCGCTTGCAGTTCAGGCATCGCTACCACTTTTGATCAGGGAATCAGTGATTCTCTACGAATTTAATTTGGGTCTTACTACTTTTTTTGGGACCTGTGGGAACTTGTGTACATGAGCTGTCAGCATTTCTGATGTTAATTAAGTCTGTCTTTTCCCTCTTCTGCTGAATTTATTAGAGCATTTTAAAACCTTTTTGATGATCATTTGTGTCCTCGACTCAATCTCTGTGCTTGTGTGTTCTTTAGTGTTTAAGGGTGGGTTATAAAGCAGTGATTTGGCAGTGACTAACCGAATGATCGCACTCCTCTGATTGGTTGATTTGGTTCATAACACATTTATACATGTATGATACGAGAAAAGGAAACATCCATATTTTCCCAACGCTGACTCTTAGCTGTGAAACTGAAATTTAGATTTCAGAAATAAAAAACGTATGAATTCTGCCAAATTCACATAAGTCGGGACATTGTTTTACGCAAACATTTTTGTCAATTATACGATGGTGGTGGTTTTTAATGCGCAGGAAAAAGTAGCAAAATGTTTCTGCAAAATGGTGCATGTTATTTCTGTACAATATCACTTTCAAATGAGAGATGTGAAAGCGAATGCAAAGCTCTGGTTGTGTTGCGGTACGTGAAGCTGTGGGGGTACTATAATGATTGACCCAACCGATCAAGACCCACCTTTTCACCTGCCAGAATCCATGTTGTGATTTCATTCAGTGTTCAGTTATAATGGTTCATGCCGATTTAGTCCTGTTAATTCAGCGGCTCTGTTCGGTCCACAACTGACATTTTTACTCATGCTCAAACAATCTATCTGATTCATGGATAGAAACTATCCTATAATTTTTTTTTTGTATTTACCTGAAGAATGTTACCCATTTGGATGCAAGACAATCGCAGCCCTTATCTGACCAATGGCTGGTTGGTAGACAGAGATGTGATATCAAGATGTACTTGATTTTGCTTAATAAGAAGATATTACTTCCCTAGGTTGATTTGGCTTCTTACTAGTCTTCAAAAGTCACACCAAACACATCTTCTTAATAATCAAGCGCTTGTATTTGATCATATGCAGTAGCTGTGCATCAATCTGTTTGGTCATCAAGTCTATTCTAGTATGGCTTATTTTACCAAATGGTCATACACTTTAAATTAATTTTTCTTATGGGAGTTTGGATTTGGAATATTTGAGCAGGTCTGGTGAGAAGGCTACTTTACAGTTTATCAAGTAGAGAAACTTCCAAACGTAGAGCTGTTAATTTAAATTACTATTAGTAGTATTCTAATTATTAATTCTATGCTTCCAAACGTGTGCTCTTTCAATTAGAAATGTAATTTACTTTCAACAAGCACAGATGTCTGAATAGTTCCCTTATTTTTGCATGTGTCAAAATAACCTAAATACAAGATATCCCAAACCTCTGACATGTTATAATGACTAAGATTTGCTACCATTCATTTTTCACAATGTAATGATATGTTTTTGTGTTATTTTTACGCCTCCCCCTAGCCTTTTTAAGCTTCATAGTAGAAGTAATATTTGAGGGCCAGTGCCAGCTACAGTTTCTGAATTCAGTAACCGCTGCCCTGCTGGTATTATTTGAAGCATACCTCACTTCTCTACGACGTAGCAAATTTGATGTGAATGTAAGACGAAAATCTGGCTACAAAATTGCTTAATATTATGAGCTACATTTCTACTCTTTGGGTCCTGGAAACAGTTCAAGTTTTGTCCTTTACCATTTAAAAGGTATAACTGGGAGATTGGGATGGAGGGTTGTGGCTCCGCGATCCACTTATGACACAGAAGACGTGACATATTTAATTGGCCTTTTCTGACCCTTGACCTCTGAATTGTTTGTTCTTGTTTCTACTAACCTACTCTGCCACTTCGTAACTATAATAATCCTGTCTGTTTATCAGCTTTTCTGTGCTCGTCTTTTCACTCTGTTTGATTGCCTTTGTTTGAATTCTAGTTTTCCATACACTCATATTAAACGTTTTCACTTTTTACATCATGGAGAAAACGTTACTTTTCATATTTTCTAAGTGTATTTTCAACAACAAATTGTTGATATTTTTCCTTTCCAATCTGGGTAAGGTGATGGTGTAGTATATAGTATCCCTTGGGAAACAATACTGTATATCTCTGCCTTTTTGACAGTCTTAATTATCTTACCTTCTGGAAAACTTGACCGATACCCTTAGGACACAATGAGTATGTTTAAAAAAATAATACAGAAAGTAATATTTTGCAACATGTATCATTCCAATAAAGTTTTACTTGTTAAAATTAAAATCGTATGTGTACATGTCCTTAATCCACCCTGTTATGTTTTGGTCACGGGGAAATATTTATGTTTGTGTTTTGGCAAAGGACTTGCCGGCGTTTGTACAACAGTTGGTAAGAACATCTTGGATGGTTAGGGAGTTATATTGGCTTTGTGTTAACATGTGGACTTGTAGTGCCCAATATGCGAGTCTGATTTCAACGTGTGCATGTGGGCCTAAATTCCATAAACTAATGTAAGCCCATTTATCTGTCCATCTATTTCACATGGTTTTTCCAGATTCATGTGCAGCCTCTGGCCATCTGTCGACGACTCCAGGAAATGTCGGACGCGTGAGAATTGGATGCTGAAGAATACCTTCAATGATATATCTGCTACTGGCAATGTGGGGATTTTTACAGTCCCTATTACAATCAATCACACCAGATCGGAAGGGCTGGGTTACTTCCATTCAATACTATGCAATTAGAAATAACTGCACACGTATACAATAGAAATAACTGCACACGTATACAATAGAAATAACTGTTTCCCACGTGCTGTGAGGTTATGATTAATATGCGTCCCAATGTGATTTTCCTAATGCCACCTTAAAAGTGTCACATGTGTAGACTTCAGCTATCTCCAGTGGACCACCTTAAAAGCGCACAACCCGAGCGCGTACGGCCAGCAAGGTTTCCGTCTCTCTCACGCCGTGCGGTGATCGCAACAACCGGGCTGACGCACCGAGGCAGAACCCGAATGAGTCCAATTGGAGAGAGAAAAAAATGTCCGAACCAATGTACCGCGAGTGGATCCTGGAGACCATCGACTCGCTGCGGTCGCGCAAAGCCCGACCGGACCTGGACCGGATCTGCCGGATGGTGCGCAGGCGACACGGGTCGGAGGCAGAACGAACCTGCGCGGAACTCGACAAACTGATCCGGGAGCAGACCGTGCTGAAAGTTAACTATAAGGGCTCGGTCTCGTATCGCAACGCAGCCAAAGTGCACCGGAGAAGCAGGAAAAGGGACGACCGAGCGACCAGGAGAAGTCCGACTGAAGACGCCGACCCGTGGGACGTGAGCAACGGGGACAGCGGCGGCGCACTGGGGCTCGTTGACCGGGAGGAGACGGCTGATCCGGAGGTAACGCAGAGCGCTCCGTGGCTCCGTGCGTGCGCGTGCACACTACGGATAAACCCTGCGGAGATAACATCACGCGTCCTTACTGCTGTTATTATTATTATAGACCATGTGATGATCAGCCATGGTGCTGAGCTGTATATTAATGGTGATGTGGGGTGGCGAATGCAAACTGCCGCAGACGGGGAGCGGCTGTCTGACAACAACAATGGAAGCTCAACGTGCGCGTCGCAATTGTAAATCAGGGTTGCGTGCAGAAGTAGGAGTTTGTTTGCGCTGCAGCTTTCATGTCCCAACGGTTCACCACCACCAAAAAAAAACGTGCACGATTGTCAGTACGTGCGCGCAACAATCACCTAATTTCAAGGCTTTTTTCTAGCCCCAACTCTGGTTTGCGGTGGAGGGGAGGGGGGGGGCAAAAAGAAAGTCCTACTACCAGCACCAGCACCTCGGATGTGCGCGTGCCCGAATGGAGGACCGTGTGCGTGCGTGCGTCGGGTGTTCGCGCGGAGAACGAGGTGGAGGTCGATGCATGCATGCGTTAAGTGACACGCACGCGCGGCCAGACGTGTTCAATGGGTCTGCCGAGCGTCTGGCGCAGGAAAGAACGAGCAACTACCAAAAAGTCAAAGTGGCGAAACCCCCCATAGATACTGCCGCTGTTATGAGGGTCGGATGCCGCTAACCCGACACATCGGTAGATTTCGCCAACCCGGAGTGGAGTGTTTCGCTCGCCTCCATTATTGCGGACTTTCCCATGAAAACGGGGGAAATGTGTGACGACGTGGTGTTCGCTCGGCCGGTGTGGATGTATGCGCTCCTGAAAAGTCGCAGAATGCGTCAAAAATATATATTTCCGCAACCGGATATGCACTGAAAAAATATATATTTTGTTGCATATCTTCATGATCATTTTGGGTTACCGTGCGGAATATTTTATTGTAGTTCAATTCGCAATTAAAGTTGTGTTGTAGTGTCTGTCTCGAGCGCCTCTCTGTGTGCGCGGCTCTGAGGAGTTGAGCGCTCGTGCCCGCGGCTCCGCTAGTTGGGCCTCGGGACGCACGCGCACGCATCCCTGTTACGCACATTTCTGCGAATATACAGTCGTTGCACGTCGCAACACATCGTTTCTATGTTTCCATATCCATGCGCGTATGTGCACCAACGAGTGTCCCACATATTAAGCCGTATATCTTGCAGTTAGTGTGGTTGAATGTGGTTGGATACGGAACACCACATAGTGGACATCCTGTGCGTTATTTTTTTTAACAATATGCGGAAAAATAAATGGTTTCGTGATATGTAGTTTAGTTTGATTTTTTTGTTTATTTAAGTTAAGCAAAGAATGCCAGATGCACTTCCATCCAATCATTAACTGACAGAACATGGAGAAAGGGGGCCCACCTTCTCTCAAATAGTCCCCTCCCCCCTGTAGACCTACAGTGTCCCTTCTTTTCCCTTGCCAGTCTACTGGCTTTCTGCACAGTGCATTTACATTTAGATACATTTACGTACAATAACAGAGCCTATATGTATGTATATGTCTTTTTGTCTAAATAAATGGGTGGAAGTGTTGGTTGAATCCAGCTGTGGGTTGATGCAGACTAGCCTATGCAGTGTCTGTTGTGCTATACATTCAAAAATACGTTTTGTTATTGTTGTTTTGAATAATGATCCTAATTAATATTCTCTGCAAGTATTTTGAGGATCCATTGTCCTTCTGTTACAACCAAGCCAAGTATATATATATATATATTTTTTTTTTTACATGTGATTTTTGTTACCGTTTACGTTGCTTTAGTAACCAGCTGATGTTTTATTACAAAGTGCCCCGATCATTTTGTGGTGAGTCTCCTACCTAATATTGTGTTATCGATGGTTTGGATTTTAGGATGAGGTTCCTGTGTCAATGGAGACTGACAGCACCATTGAGGAGGAAGAGGAGGTCGAAGGAGCGGATGAAGATGGCCACGAGGGCTCCTCTCCTGGGGGTGTGGATGCTGTAAAGGGGGGTTCAGGTGATACCCACCCCCAGTCGGCCCCATGCTCCCCCAGCAGCACAGTCTCTGACCGGCCCCCCACCATCAAGACTAGCAGGAGGTCCAGCTCCCTGCCCCCTTCTAGTCCCCCGGCTCTAAGGCAGAAGGAGTGCGTGTCTGACACTGCCTTCTGCCCTGCCGAGGATGGACTCTCAGAGATGGAGAGAAACACAGGACCCGGTTAGTATGGCATATTAACAGAGTGTGTGTGAATGTGCATACTGTGTATGAATGTGCATACTGTGTGTGAATGTGCATACTGTGTGTGAATGTGCATACCGTGTGTGAATGTGCATACCGTGTGTGAATGTGCATACCGTGTGTGAATGTGCATACCGTGTGTGAATGTGAATACTGTGTGTGAATGTGCATACCGTGTGTGAATGTGCATACCGTGTGTGAATGTGCATACCGTGTGTGAATGTGCATACCGTGTGTGAATGTGCATACCGTGTGTGAATGTGCATACCGTGTGTGAATGTGCATACCGTGTGTCAATGTGCAATGACCATCTAGTTGTGTTGCACTGGTGCCATTCATTGGTGAAACCTGCTGTGAGATCTAGGAGTTGTCAGTTCCTTTTCTCCGCAAGGTTTGGAGGTCCAGGCTTAACAAATAAACGTTGTGTCCAGACAACAACTGATCTAATGAGAAGATATTGTAGGCACAACATTTTCCTGTGATAACATAATTTATTGCAATTCATTTGGACAGAAAGCCATTCTGAGACTAAATCGTAACTACACAAAGCAGTCATTTCTAGTGCATTTGACACACAACCCAACACTCAAAACAATCCTAGCCAATGCCACCAATAACCCATTCTGTTCATCAAAACAATCTGGTGTTTAGGGAAAACTGAAGGCAGTCTACATGAAATGGATCTCTTAACAATTGCCACATCTGCGTCTGTAAGCCTGTATGTAAACAATGAAGGTAAACAAGTTGTTTCATTGTCAATAGATAAACCGTATACATATGACTGGACTTTATTGCTAGTAAATAATATAGAAATAGAACGCCTAGCTGTATAGATTCTCGTGATCTTAAACAAATCCTGTTTTTGCTCTTCACATAACTAGGGGAACCCTGTTTTTTTTTAAACGGGTAACAGCGTTTTTGGGGGTTGTCGTCGTTGGCCACAGGTGATCGCTAGCTCAAGCCTGTGACAGATGGACAGACTCTTTTGTTTCACGTTTTTTTGGAGCAATAATCAAATGTTATTATCATGCTCCAGAGTCATAATGCACGCCAGTGGGTGTTTGTTTTCCACTCGGTTGGTCCTCAGCAACACAGTCAAGCTGATGTGTGTTTCGATCCGTTTCTAATTATCACTCTTTCTTTCTCTCCAGAAGGGAATTTAAAGACAGTAGCACAGCCCTCTGGAACCTGTCCATGGGTCCAGGAGAGAACCATTGAGGACGAGATGAAGACTGAGGACAGTGGTTTCACTTCTGACCAGCTCGTTCCCGACTGTGCAGACGAGTCCAGAGAGGGTTCTGAGAGAAAGTCACAGGCGTTGTCCTTTCCTTTTGAGTGTGAGTTTCCACGTCCATCTCTCTGTCATATTTATTTACGTCCGTTACTTGTGTGTTCCCAGTGAGAATCTTTCCAATATCACAGACGTGTTAAGTTCCCTGTTCTGTTTTAGGTGCTCAATATACGGAGATGAACGTTGCCTCTTATGTGATGGCTCAGGACAATGTAAAGAACGGCCAGAAAAACGGACAAGTGTGAGTATCTTAATGTTATTGATGCCTGCTTCTACTCAGGGGACCGAGGTATCGTTCATGTATCGCTACATGACCCTGTCACATGTTAGTCATATTGCTGCTGACCCTCCCATCACAACCTATGTACCTATCCCCTTTTTTACTAAGAGACTTCTTTCTTTCTGTGGTGTCTCACGCTCTCCTCCATCCCTTACTCCGCAGCTCTGCAAAGATGGATACGACGAGGCAGAACTTGTTGTTCTGGAGCGTCGCGGACGTGGCCAGTTACTTCACCATCGCCGGTTTTCCGGAGCAGGCTCTGGCTTTCAGAACGCAGGTGGGTGAAAATGTGTTTTGCCGCGTGTGGCTGTTAAACTGGTTTGAATGAAGGTTAAATAGAAAATGAATAAAAAACAACTGTCACAGCTCGTCCCTGTCTAGAAAAACACGACAGCTCAGACACTTTCAGTGATCTGAAAGCATTGGTTGTATTTTAATCGGTCAATATTCCCATAATGCATTGCAGCGTCCATTCATTATTTAGTGACATGTATGTGCCTTACTGGAGTGACATTGGAATGGTGACCATTTTAATTTTGGATGTTTCTTTATTTTGCACAATGGCCCCATAATTCCTTGGACAGTGACAAAGTTTTCGTTATTTTAATTCAGTAGTCTTGCGCTTCGAGTTTAAAGGATACAATGGAACAGGCTCACTTGACTTCATTGATGATCTGACTGCAGACAGAAGTTGAACAATGACTAGTCTACAGAAATATTTTATCTGCCGAGGTAAAAACAAATGTCATCAAACTGCGAGAGCAACAATGTTTTTTTAAATGGCCAAAAAGTGGATAATCGTTGACATTATCAGACATTTCTAAGCAACTGTAGCAATTAGTTTTTGATAGAACCTGTCAAGTTTACACCATTATCAGATCCAGTTGTAGATAATGTTCAGCAGTATATTTAACACGAAAGTAATTTAGCAGACTCTTATCCAGGGTGATTAACAAGTGAACACAACCATTTTATTACTTTTTTTAATACTGGCCCCTGTAGGCTTGGAACCTGAAACCCTGGTGATGTAAGCATCCTGCCCCACTAGCTGAGCTTGCGGATAAGCTTTTAGGATAATCTGGGACAAAGTCTTATTTTCAAGAAAGTTTTTATACATAATATATTATATATTTCCACCAACCAGCTTCGGGGGAATTTTTGACGCATTCATCAAGAAGAGAGCAAAATTACAAACCGAAGGCCAACATCTAAATCAACATTTGAGTTTTGACAAACAGTAAATGTACACCCCTCCTTATGTTAAACCCAGTATTTCATTTAATAATCGTTTATATGTGGTTTCTTTTATTTATTTATTTTATTTTTAGCTTGGTGTTACTTTATCTTACTTTCAATACTTTATGTGTTGTCCCACTAACAGGAAATTGATGGCAAGTCCCTCCTTCTGATGCAGCGCAGTGACGTTTTGACTGGCCTGTCCATCAGGCTTGGGCCCGCCCTGAAGATCTATGAGCGCCATGTGAAGGTCCTGCAGCGGACCCACTTCCTGGACGAAGAGGACGGTCTCTGACCATGACACGGGCAAACAGGACTACACACCTCATCTAAGGTGCAGAGAACTGCGTTCTCACGGTGTTCACGTGTCCTGCTCAAGGCATCCCGAGAACCTTCTATAGTGGCTATTGGAGGCGTGAGAAGGACACAATGGTGGTGACTGGGGTTTCTACAGCAATTATCAATATACGGCATATATGAGCATCTACAACCGAGGCCGGATTAACACGTGGCACAGGGAATAAGGACTGGCTCACCTGACCGTTTCTGATAGTATAGCTCTTATAGGGTCCCTCTGAACACATTTATGAATGTTAGGAGCCTGTCTAAGGAAGTTGTTGAAGTCAATGCCTGCCTGTTCTGTAAGGGGACGGAGTGCGGCCAGGCTGAGAGACTGTTGCTGGCTATCCCTGGGCCCTTCTTTAAATGACTACAGTCCGGGCTTTGTACGTCTGTCGGACATGAGAAAAATAACATAATCTCACCCGTTTTCGAAAGAATATGGTACTGACATTTCTACATTGTTACTCAGAGATGTTTTATTTTTTTTATACAAATCATATGTCATTTGATACACTCAAAGTCAAACCAGAAACGAGATGTCAACTGGTTTAATTTGAGAACTGATGTGTACAGAGATGCATCTGTGTCATTCATATCAGGAAAGGTCATGGGGCGTTGTCTCGAGACATTCTGACGGCTTTCTACGCTGACATTCTAGGTTCTACTACAGGTATTAACTACTTCAATAATATTCAGAAATAAGCAATACATGTTGTACCTGCAAAACTAAGACACAGTAAACTAGTATGCCTCACTATTATAATCATTATTTTTCTTAGTTTGCATTAATTTAATTTCTCGACATTATACATTTTACTGTCGATTAATCAAGATGTAAACTGTAAAAGACCGACCAAGCACTAAGATGAATTCCAGCAGAAACGGGATAGCAGACCAAAAATATTCAAGGTCCCTGTCTGCTTTAGCTTGAGACGACAAAATGACTGAATCTTTTCAGGAACAATTAATTAAACAAAGTTCTAATTTGAGTTATAACCAACATAAGTGTTATTCGTAACCAACTTAATAATTATTTGTATTGTAGCATTGTAAAAAAAAAAAATTGTTTACAGTCTAAATGGAATTCCTCACAATATGGGGAACATCATTGGAAAATGCAATGTTGTTGTAAAATCAACTCTGCTGTTTCGTGATAAAAACACGGCCACTCGAAACATGACATTCCATATGTTCATCTGTATTGTGTCGGATGTTACACTGTTAATTGTTCTTTGGCCTTTGTTTCAAATGTCAGAAATAAAGCAATTGCTTTTTCCACTTTCGTGTAGTGTGAGATTTGTTACCTGTATCTATCAATATATATGTATGTATGCATATAAATGTACATGTAAAGTATTTAAATTGGTTTGTGATACTGTCTGAAAAACCCAACCATTACATAATTAGAACACTGTCAACTGGAAGATGGAACTTGCCAACAACCACGATGTAACATGCAAAAAAAAAAATCAGAACAGAGTAGTAGACAGTTGACAATTCGCCGTAGTAAAACACACGTATTCCTCATTAATGTGTGCTTCCACGCCATGTCATGTACAGTAGGTATCAGTAGCACACATGGCATTAGCTTAAGACTCGTCTGCCTTTTAGGTCATTAAACTTCCAAAGATCAGTCACAGTTAAGTTGAGCAATTACAAAGGCTATTCCAACCTACCCAGTCAGAAACACCAGGGAGCGGGCCCTGAGTATCCAGCCGCAGTGAGGCCGAAGAAGTGTCAAGTTAAGTGTGGGACCAGCCCCGATGTCTACAGGATGAAGGGCAGTATAGGGGAGCGCAGGGTCGGGTAGTCCCGGAACTCCTTCCGGTAGTTTCTGTGCTTCCCCCTGGCCCACACGGTCATCAGGACGAAGCCCACAATGGTGAAGAAAGCCACTGGCAAGCACTGGGTCATGACTGTGAAGGCCACCCATGACCCCAGCTGAAACAGATCAGACACTCTGTGTTATTAGAGATGTACATTAACAAGCACAGTTATGACACCTTTTGACCAGAAGATGGCAGCATCGCAACATCCGCAAACCACGGTTGGGTAAGAGAAGCACCAAACTTCATTGTTGTTTTTCTGTGTCCAGCAAAGAACATGCAAAACGAGATAATTCCATTAATGCAGTATTATTTTCTTGACAGGCTCACCTCATAGGTATAGTTTGGACAAGAAACCAACATGAAGATCCAGGTGAATGGATTTTTTGTCGGATGTGGGATCTTTTTGGCTTTAGAACCTGGAATAATTTGAGAGTATAACGAAGACGAGAACATTGACACAAGCAAAAATGGTCTTCCAGTAAAGCGGTGCATGTGTGTTAATATTCACAGTACATTTTAGATAACTGACTGCATTGTACGAAACAACAAAACAAGATTATCGCCAGGTTGCCGTTGCAAATGACAAATTGTTCTCAGCCGGCCTACCTGGTTAAATAATAGTTAAATAAAATGTGAAAAACATTATACACGCTCACCTGGACATTTGAGGTTGCGTAGAGCAACGTTGATGGAGAAGTTGCCGACCTGACAGAACTGTGAGGATAAGGAAAACCTAATAACTTAAATTGGAGCTCAGTCACTTCAACTAAACACAATCAACAAAAATACTTGTTGACTCTTTACATTACATAGCTCTTCTACCAATGAAATACATTTTTTACGACTCTACTATGGTCATTGACAATTACATTGAAATGGATGTGGACTGTTTTTGATGTTGCACAAGTAGAATACACACATCCGCTCCATTATAGAGAAATTACTAAATAACTGATTAGTAATTATGGTGATTGAATACTTACTAAGAAGATGACGAGTGCTGTCGTCACTTGCTGTTGCCCATAATCTGCGGCCACACGAACAGATGCATTGTATCAATGGAAAGAACGTTGAAAGTCATTAGGGCTTATGAAAAGATCCACCTGTATTCTGTTACTTCTTGGAAACCAACAACCAGAGTAGTAGTCGGGGTTCAACAATGTTGTGATGCACAACAGACACTTTGACCAACCAGGACTTACATGGTGGCGTATAGAGAGGGTGATTGATGTAATACGCCATCCAGGCGGCGAAAAACCAGTAATAACTGCAGTTCTGCAAAAGACCCGTGAGACACATTTTCCCAACTTGTCAGAATTACACCTAACGAGACACTACATTTTACCCTGAGAAATGAGAAATAAACAGAGAATGAATAGAGGTCATTGGATTGAATGTTAGCCTTCATTCTTCTGACCTTGAAGATGTTTCTCAGTGGCATTGTGCCGTGGGAGATTCGGTGGATGAACAGCGTCTCAAGAATTCTCTTCACATAGTGGAAGGAGTGACACATGCAGGCCAAACTGTATCCGGGGGAAGCAATGATAGTATAGATTACATGTTATTATTGTCACATATTTAGATTTTATTACTACATAATTCACTCACTAGTTTCTATATTACTCTCTGAGATGACACACACATTACCTTTACTGTCATTCTGACCTAACTATGTCACTCTAATCCTCACTTGAGAGCCTGGAATATATGAAAGTGTGAAGCACACTGATGGAACGGAGCCTTGAAATATGACACTCACTGTACAACCCAGTGCTTGCTGCTGGTAAAGTCATACTTTGGTGCGTAGATGAAAGGCAGGCGGAAGTAGAACATTAAGTAAATTAGGAGTGGTCCATAACACTCTGATAGGAAGACCTGAGGAGAGGAAACGAGAAATGTGACAAACAATTATGAGACATTAACTAGGTGATATGCAGCTGAGAGAGAGACGTGATAAATATAGAGTAGTTAGGAAGGACGTAGCTATGTGAAACATGTACAGTCTCTAGGCTAGACATGAAGCTAGGTTAGACATGTACAGTAGCTAGACGGCAGCTAGGTTAGACATGTACAGTAGCTAGACGGCAGCTAGGTTAGACATGTACAGTAGCTAGGTGGCAGCTAGGTTAGACAGGTACAGTAGCTAGACGGCAGCTAGGTTAGACATGTACAGTAGCAAGACGGCAGCTAGGTTAGACATGTACAGTAGCTAGGCGGCAGCTAGGTTAGACACCCTACAGTAGCTAGGTGGCAGCTAGGTTAGACAGGTACAGTAGCTAGACGGCAGCTAGGTTAGACATGTACAGTAGCAAGACGGCAGCTAGGTTAGACATGTACAGTAGCTAGGCGGCAGCTAGGTTAGACATGTACAGTAGCTAGACGGCAGCTAGGTTAGACATGTACAGTAGCTAGGCGGCAGCTAGGTTAGACATGTACAGTAGCTAGACGGCAGCTAGGTTAGACACCCTACAGTAGCTAGACGGCAGCTAGGTTAGACATGTACAGTAGCTAGACGGCAGCTAGGTTAGACACCCTACAGTAGCTAGACGGCAGCTAGGTTAGACATGTACAGTAGCTAGGCGGCAGCTAGGTTAGACATGTACAGTAGCTAGACGGCAGCTAGGTTAGACATGTACAGTAGTTAGACTACAGCTAGGTTAGACCTGTACAGTAGCCAGATGGCAGCTAGGTTAGACACCCTACAGTAGCTAGGTGGCAGCTAGGTTAGACAGGTACAGTAGCTAGACGGCAGCTAGGTTAGACATGTACAGTAGCAAGACGGCAGCTAGGTTAGACATGTACAGTAGCTAGACGGCAGCTAGGTTAGACACCCTACAGTAGCTAGACGGCAGCTAGGTTAGACATGTACAGTAGCTAGGCGGCAGCTAGGTTAGACATGTACAGTAGCTAGACGGCAGCTAGGTTAGACATGTACAGTAGTTAGACTACAGCTAGGTTAGACCTGTACAGTAGCCAGATGGCAGCTAGGTTAGACATGTACAGTAGCTAGGTGGCAGCTAGGTTTGACACCCTACAGTAGCTAGGTGGCAGCAAGGTTAGACACCCTACAGTAGCTAGGTGGCAGCTAGGTTAGACATGTACAGTAGCTAGACGGCAGCTAGGTTAGACATGTACAGTAGCTAGCCCTTACGAAAAAAAAGTATATTAAAGTATACTATAAGTATACTAAAAAATGGATAGTACACTTTTAGTTCACTTTTGATATACTTTTAAGAAGTATGCTTAGAAAAAAGTATATTCAAGTATACTATAAGTATACTACAAAATGGGTAGTACACTTTTAGTTTACTTATGATATACTTTCAAAAAGTACATTTAGAAAATAGTTAACTTACTTGAACTTTTAAGTATACTATCAAATAGAAAAACATTTTTACACATTTCTTCTGGATATGTACGTTTTCTTTTATTATACAGCAAAAACAGTCCAAATATTTTTAAAGTAGATTACAAGTCATTTTTTAGATCCATCTTTTATATTCTAATACTCATGTCTATGAAATATTATGCATTGCACATGGAATCTTTTTTGTTACTGAAGCTCCAATCATTCTGCCGAACATTTTGGAGCCCTATATTCATATACTATACTAATCAATTGGAGTATTAATAAAAATGTCTAATTCCGCCTTTGCTGTATGTATTGTGAGGAATATTTATAAGTCAGATATGAAGAAAAGCCCCGGACAGACAGGACATTAACATATATTTGAACATATTTTAAATGCATTAACTGAGAAAAATGTCCAATGTAGCATCAGAAGAAGACGGATGGAGGCGGAGCTGATTAGCGACGTCACTTCCTGTTACCCGCACGCGAGCAAAACTTCATATGTTGAACCAGAGATATTTCAGCATGTTTCAGTCGCCATAAACTACGCTTTAAACTCGAGCACCCAGGTTTAAGGATTCCAAAAAGGACCAACTACAGATGGAATGAACAGGTGAGTTTGAGGTAAATTCTAACTTTATCTAGGACTAGAGGCAGGGAACAAGAATCACCCTGTACTTTATCCTAATAAGCCATGTAGCCACTAGTTTGCTGATAACATTTTTTTTGTTGTTGATGCTGTGTGTTGTAAATTGTAACACGCTGGGTAAACAGTTGCATTTAACTATACACTAAATGATGTACCTTACCCTTTCTTATTTCTTCAGGCTTCAGAGGAAGTTAATGTCAATACAGAATACTATGTATCTGATCCCAACAGCAAAGAGGGAGACATACCCAATCTCAGTAATGAAGAGGATGATGACATACACAATCCCAACAGCATGGAGGACAATGTACCCGATCCCAGCAGTGAAGAGGAAGACGTAACTGATCCCAGCAGTGAAGAGGAAGACGTACACAATACGAACAGTGAATGGGGCGACAATTCATCTGCCTTGGTATGTTTCACGCAAGTGTGTATTTGGAATCCTAATTTAATATTGCGCAATTTCACAAATTCCGATAAAAGGTTAAATATATTAATCATGTTTGCTTGTTGTCTTGTGTTTTTTTATAGGGTATGCTAGGGAGAAATGTTAAGAAATAACAGTGCAAGATGTCCGGAGGATCTTGCGCAAGAAGTGCAACAGTGAATGCTTCAAACAAGTAAAGGCAGAAAAGATGCGAGCATGCATTTCATTTACAAAAAAGAAGCATATTGTTAAATAAAATAAGCATGTTTATTTTAACGTTTAGAGTTCAGAATAGTATAATAAATACTTTTTTTTTTAAATATATGTATATATCAATATTTTAAGTGTTCATAGCTGGTTTATCCCCCTTTTAATGTAGCCTTGAAAATATTATCTCATGAAAATATTTATGAAAATATTTATCTGTTTCGCAATAAATGTGTCTAAGTCACATTGTGTGTCTTGCCTCTCAGATTTATTTAGGTATTTTGAATATGTACTGTATTTCCTTTATTTTAAAGATGTTAATTACACTTGAAGACAAAAGTATATTTATTCTAAAGTTTTAAGTGGAACTCCTACCTGACACATGACACTGATTGTTAGAGTATTGTATGGTTCACTTGACAAACATGGCTTGTACAGTTATACTATGTGTTTAAATCTATTAGTAAGTCATAGTAAATTGACATTTATTAAGTTTACTTCTTGAAGTACTTACATGAGTTGAAAGTGTACTTGAAAGTATTCAAATGTATACTTAAGTACTTCAAGAAGTGTACTTCATGAACTGAAAGTGCACTACACAGGTTACTTTAAAGTATACAAAAGTATACTTTTAAGTACTTTAAGAAGTCTACTTCATAAACTGAAAGTACACTACACAGGTTACTTTAAAGTATTCAAAAGTATACTTAAAATAAACTATAAGTGTACTCTAAAGTTTACTAAATAAACTAAAAAGTGGGCCAATTTAGTCTACTTAGTATAAAAATAGTATATAAACAAGTACACTTCTAGTATACTTTAAGTACCTTAATAATAGTATACTTTTTAAACTTAAGTATACTCACAAAAATAAACTTAAAGTATACTTTTTTTTCGTAAGGGAGATGGCAGCTAGGTTAGACACCCTACAGTAGCTAAGTGGCAGCTAGGATAGACATGTACAGTAGCTAGATGGCAGCTAGGTTAGACATGTACAGTAGCTAGACGGCAGCAAGGTTAGACATGTACAGTAGCTAGATGGCAGCTAGGTTAGACATGTACCCTACAGTAGCTAGGCGAGACTTATGTAGCTAGTTAACACATGAAGATATGGGTAGTACTGCTTTAGTATATACAATACTTGCTTCACCTTGCATTCTGATAAAGCAAAGTTTTACCAAATTGTTTGTGCCTATTCTGTCACTTAGTATTTTCCGCAGTTGCTTGAGAGGTGTAGTCTTTCTAACTAGGGGAAGATTGGTGATTCAGTATTAAACCAGGGCTCTTGTAACACTACTATTCAAGTTGACATGTAGTCATAGTCTGTGGCTATGTAACATGAGTAGCGATGCGGCCAAACAGCTTAGCTCACAGTCAGTTTGTGATGAAACAAATGTCTGAATCAGCATTTTTCGGGCCCTGGCTCAGCACAGCGCTAGACCGCATAGAGGACACTGCACAGTCCACCCCCCAACCCACACACACAAACACACTGGCATCACCCCATTTCACTAAGTGAGTGGGGAGTGAAGGTGATGCGTGTGGTTTTGTGGTTGATTGTGGAAGATCCGGGGAGCTTCTATAGTTGTGGAGGCTGAGAAAGGGGTCCATTGGGATAAACATTATGTGTCCTAGGACAGAGAATAGGGGACCTAGGAGGTGAGAGAGAACTAATACACACCATATGTCTGTCAGTTGATTCACTGAAACATTGTGGCAGTTTACATTTAAATATGTACAGTTTGTTTCCATTTGTTTGTGAGTGCGTGTGTGTGGGTTGGGGGTGTGTTTGTTTGTGTTCGTGTGGGATTGAGTGCCTGTGTTTGGGTGTATGTGTTTTTGTTAAAAAATGAGTGTTTGCATGTTCTCACAGTGCCCCAGGCGATCTGGGCCCCCATGTCTGAGAAATAGAAGCTGGCCGTGGTTCCAACAGGAAGTGTCTGCAAGATGTCCTCATCCTTTAGGCCCTTACCCTCTGTGGAGAAAGACAAAGTGCAGTGCTATGGTCAGGCCATGACATGTTTTAATATTGTGATTTCTAGCAATAATTTGAGTCATCGATCGTAGCTGAGGCACCATGCTTGAGAGGTTTATTATGGCTTACTAGGATCCAGGCGTAAGCACTGTCTGGCTGGGTACCACTGGGGATCTGACAAAAAAGAGAGACATTTATTATAATAACCTCCCTTTACAGGCTTCTTCCAGTGGCCATCTAATTACAATGACAACATTGAGAGACAAAACGTAGAATATTCTAGATATATTGTTTATGGTTATCATATATTTATTGTGTGTATGTACACTAACGAATTATCATAAAAAACGTATCTGCAATTATGTTACCGCTGGCGAAAACTTTACTGATAAAACAAGCAATAAACCTGGCCATTAGGCTAGTTGAGTATCTGGAGCATCAGCAATTGCAGGTTCGGTTACAGGCTCAAAATAGCCAAAAAAACAACGTTCTTCTCAAACTTGTCAGAATATTTTTGTTTGAAGACATGAAGGCTACTTCATACAAGAAATCACCAAGGAAGTGAAGATGTCATGAATAACACAGTGTACTACTTCCTTCACAAAACAGCACAAACTGTCTCTAACCAGAATGGAAAAAGAAGTGGGAGGCCACAACTGAGCAAGAGGAAACTCTACATTTTATTGTTAACTGTGGTCAATAACTGCGTTGTTTGTCTACAGTAAAAAACACATCTGCCCCTTTTATCTCGAGAGCTGCGAGGTTGCAGGCATTAATTACATCCAACAGTGAATCATCGCTTTTCAAAGTGTTCTTCTAGAGTTGCAAGAGAAAAAGCCATAGTTCAGACTGGCCAATGAGAAGAAAAGATTAAGATAGGCAAAAGAACACAGTCTCTGGACAGAAGAACATTGGAAAAAAGAGTAATAGACAGACATATCTAAGACAAAACTATTCGAATCACAATGAGGATTTCCTCATTGACCAAAACACAGCTCCAAACTATGCAGGAGCTATTCAGAGAAGAAGCAGTTAACTGTCTATATTGAAATGAACAGGACAGTCACCGGATCTCAAGCCTATTGAGCTGTTGTGGGAGCAGCTTAACCGTATGGTATGCAAGAAGTGGCAATCAAGCCAATCCAACATGTGGGAGGAGCTCCAGGAAGCATGGCGTGAAAACACTTTAGATTACCTCAACAAATTGACGCCAAGAATTCCAAAGGTCTACAAGGCAGTAATTGCTGCACGTGAAGGATCCTTCTTTCTAACCTTGTCAATGACAACATTTCTTATTCATATTGCTAACCATATTGCAAACCTTTGAACTGTAGTGTATATATACTATATATATACTGACACAGCAGTAGATCTTGTTACAGTTATTTTTTGTCTAAATAAAATTCAATATAGTTACCTCAGTGACAGAAACTGCTCTGGCTAGGAGTGTCTGCTAAATGACTCAAATGTTAGTGGTGAACACACTTTCTTTATCATACTTACTTGATTTGTGAAACAAAGCCTTAATATCCAAGACAGTAGAAGTTGGCTCCACCTGTTCAGAAAGACTGTCATTCACCCATTGCAAATCATACAATCTCTGTTTAATAAATCAGTCTATCCCAGAAAGCATTTGGTATTGGTTTTCATGTTGTGAAATAAGTACCATACCACATTCAAAATGATTCATTAACTGCTAGGACAAGAAAGTAAATTAAAGTTTCCAATTTATAGAAACCAACTGACAGTTTTATGAAAACCCATGCATTGCACCAGTAGTTTCTTGTTTTAAAAATAAATAATAAAATAATAAATTTCTCATTTTTATAGAAGCCTCAAAACGTATGGTGCTTGCTGTTTGCTTAAGAACACAACCTTAACTTGCCATGAACATGTTCAATAGATCTGTCACCCACATTTTCACCCACATACTGCAACACAGTAGAAACATGTGGATATTTTCCAAAATTAGCACAACCCACTGTGAACTGTAAATTAGCCAGCCGACTGGTCAAAGTGATGAGTCAGTACATCCCTGAGCCAAAGGAAACAAGTGTCTTCCGTCCACTTCAGTCAGTGTTATTGCTTTGACTAGAATTACACCGCAACTCATGACTTCTAACTTTTAAATGACATTTTTGCTTAATGAACCAAAAACTGTATTCAACTGCAACTGAGGAAACAGCAAACACATATACACACACCACTCACTTTGTCCAAAAGTAGTAGCTTCTCCTTCGTCTTTGCATCCACGATTTCCACCTCAAAGTAAACAATCCTTTTAGCTTTTTTGGGTGGTTTTGGTCTTGGTCTTGGGGCTGAAAGTTTCTTTTCTTCCCCAGTTGACTTTGCCTCTAAAGCCAGGGCATCCATAACACCTTTTGAACTATGACCTCAATGTGCCGCTGCACAAAATATGAGGTCCTTCCACTAGTTTGAAGAAACCAAGTTATTGTTCTCAAATCGCATTCAATTCGAACACGTTCTCAACGCCCTTTGTGTAGTCCCACGCTAGCAATTCTAGTTTATCTTTTCCAAATGACCTTTCACTTCTCAAAGCAGAATGGGAAATAACTGAGAGAGCCTAAGAAGCCTTTTCCTGTGTGAAGGTTAGCGAAAGAGGTACAGAACGTTAGAGATTGGAAGAGAGAGAGACTGAAGAGAGAGAAAGAGGAAGGATAACGTGCCTGCGAAAGATATTTGTGGGACGAGAGGGGGTTAAACGTTAGCAAACCAATCCCCTCACCTGAAGAGAGGCCTGCCACCCGTTACCCCCTCCGCACCCGTAAACGTACTGAAGACGAAACCCGAGGCCCAGACATAATCCGAAGCGCACCACTTTAGCAAAGCTAAATATAAGTCGCCCGATTTGCTCCGCTCCGCTCTGCAGTGGCTCAGTGAAGTTGATCGGCCACACAAAACCCTACCCAGAAACAGATCCGTCTCTGCCCTCACTCAGAAGAGCCAAGACGTATCTCTCTGCTGAGGGCTGCACTGCACTCGGCCACACTGTCCGACCCAGCCAGGCCCCATGCATGCATGCCAACGCTCACCCCTCCCCCAGACCACCTGTGCCATTTGGAGTTTTTTTCTGCCTCTCTGACCTCAAGGGCCAGTAAAGACTGAATGACAAACACATGTTTATTTTAGTGTGTGGATATCTCCACATCTCCACTAACTACACATCGTGTCCTGAAATTGTCGTCTTCGTTATCGAGTGGTGTGAGAGCTGTCAGTTGTTGCTGAATGTGAGTAGGGGAAGTTGTACAAGAAATAATTAAATCATAAAGATGTATGTACTTCATATTTGACAGAACAGACCATGTAAATGCACATCGACAGCAAATTTTTCAGTCATATGGAAAACTACCCCATGCAAAAGTAACTACACAAAGAATTTTCCTAAACGAGAACATATCTTTCCGGATTCCTGAAAGTGTCAATGGGATTTAAGCCAATTAACCCTTTTGTGGATATTGATTTTTGAAGTCATTGCCATCAAAAGTATAATAAATGAAATTTGCTATGGGTTTTTTCTGCTCATGCCTTCTCATTTTTTACTCCACAATGTCCAATAGTGTGCATTGCCAAAGCTCTATTTCCATCTCATCCAAGAAATCTAAACTCATTGGCTCTAGGATTGCCATGGCCAGATAATGGCAAGTTACGGCGGCAGCATTTTCACATCAAAATGCGGATAAGAACCCCGATATCTACTCTAAAATACTCGGAGGCGGATGTTTGATGTCATAGGACTATTAGACTCCCATTGGTCCTGGGGCCCTTATTATGGTCTACAGCATTTGGGTCATCACAATTCAACCTGTATTCAAGTTTGGTTTGTTGGAGGTTGTGACTGGCAATAGATTTTATGGCAGGGTGGCCTTGTATTATTAGCCTGGAATCCAAACTGATCCTGGAGCAGATCAGGTTATCATACTATAGGGCTTTTCTGTGATGCGTGAGTTTTAATATCGGTAACCCACACAAGATGCAATACTGCCCCGCTGTGGTGGACACCATCATTACATCTTCACAAAATGTATACCCAGACTTTTTGGATTTTGTTAGAGGTGTCGGGAACAAAGATCAATATATTTATTTTTTCTTTAAAGATCTAATCTCCATCCCATTTGAGAATCTATGGCAGTATTTAAATATGATGTAAAACAAGTATTGTCATTCTAACAACCTGAACAACCTAAAGACATTTTTCTTCAAATGGGCCAAAATGTGCGACGATGTATAGATTAGATTCAACGTTATTGTCATTGGACAGCACAAGTACAGAACTAAGAAATGCAGTTTGCATCCAACCAGAAGTACAAAGGAGCAGTGGAAAAATGACATGGGGTACACAGTGTGAGGATTTGCAATAGACATGGATGAGTAAATGTGCAGGTATTCAGTTCAAGAATGTAGCAAATTGCAAATGTGCAGAGGACAATACAAGCGGAAAACATCTGTGCAAGTGCCAAGTGGCTACGGGGTGGCTCTACCAAATTATAATGTGTGGGGGTTGATTACTTATGTAAGAAACATATTTCACATAGAACATTAAACCGATGTCACCTTACCGTATTTGTTTGAGTTATAGTGTATAAAAAATAGATAAATTGTCTGGGATTTTTTTTGCAAGTTACTCTTATTAATAGGTCAGATCCCAAAAGCGTTCGCCAGCCCCTGAGCTTTTAAGTCTGCTCTTAGAGAGCAGGGAGTTACTAGAGGGTCGTTCGCTAAAAATCATCGTGACGTTTCAAGGGGCGGAGACTACGGTCGGAAATGTAGTTGTGTCACAGCTGACAAACACAGCCGCTGTCGCACCGCTGGTCCAATTCTGGAAGTTTCCTACGCGTCGGGACCTAGACCTCTAAAAAATAATTGCCCATCGATATTTGGTCTCAGAACTTGTGTTAGTCAGTCGGGTACCTGTTGTTTGATCGGCCAGCTATCCAAAAAAGGTAATAATTTTACGCTGGTAGCTGTCAACATTAATATTACTGTAGTGTAGGAGGCTAATTTATATAGCGAACTAAATTAGTAACGTTACTACAGTTTGCGCGCAAGCCTCCTTCAGGCAGTCAGCTACGCTTTTTACGTACAGACAACTAGCCAGACAGCTACGCTTTCTACGTACAGACAACTAGCCAGACAGCAACGCTTTTTACGTACAGACAACTAGCCAGACAGCTACGCTTTTTTACGTACAGACAACTAGCCAGACAGCTACGCTTTTTACGTACAGACAACTAGCCAGACAGCTACGCTTTTTACGTACAGATAACTAGACAGCTTCAAACACCGATTGTGTCAGTGTGGTGGGCGGATGGGCCTTTGATAAAAGGTAAACTCAAGTGCATTTGCGATGATTTGGTGAATATGAAGCGCTGATTGTGTTTACGATGGGTAAAGACTATTACAAAGTGCTGGGCATACAGAAAGGAGCATCCGAGGACGAAATAAAGAAGGCGTATCGTAAACAGGCCTTGCGACATCACCCGGATAAAAACAAGTCGGCTGGAGCCGAGGATAAATTTAAAGAGATCGCCGAGGCCTATGATGTCCTGAGCGACGCCAAGAAAAGGGACGTATACGACCGATATGGGGAAGAAGGT
This sequence comes from Dallia pectoralis, assembly GCA_029465975.1. NCBI lineage: Eukaryota > Metazoa > Chordata > Actinopteri > Esociformes > Umbridae > Dallia > Dallia pectoralis. Next base: position 5,783,764 of record CM055756.1, read on the forward strand.
AACGTATAAACGTGTTGTTTCCACACGTGAATTGTTTTCAAATACGTGTGTACGCAACGTTAACAGCCTGACTTGCGCAATCTACGCAGTCCCTGTTGCAAATATGTGTTCGCTATCATGTAATGTTTTGCTCACTCAGCGGGGTCATTTTTAATGTCATCATAAGTCAATGTATGTGGTTCTTTTAAATCTAGCTTTAAAACTAGTGTGCATTTATTGTGTTGGCAACTGTGCGCTAGAAGCGGAGGTCACAATGACACCGCGCGGCTGTGGAGGACTTGCTGGAACTTTCCTGCGTGTCGGTGCGCGTCTAGCTCGATCATATCTACGATGACGTATCGTGCTCCTGTCACGTGCGCTGTGGCTCTGTGCGACACATTGCAATGACACCTTTCTAAAAACACAGTTCACTATCAATGACCCCTGAGGTTGAATAATGTCTTTGACCGTTATTTATGGCGTGTGTTCTATAGTAAAAATGCTCAAAGTGATTTAAAATAAGTCACGTTTGCTCTTGTGTCACCTCTTACCAGGACTGAAAGGGCCCACCGGCGGTGGGGGAAGTGGTCCCAATGACCCCAACAACTTCAACTACACCTTCCATGGAGATCCTCATGCCATGTTCACAGAGTTCTTCGGAGGCCGCAACCCATTTGACCAGTTCTTCGCACGCAACGGGGATGATGACATGGACATTGATGATCCGTTTGCCGCATTCGGCATGGGGGGCATGCCTGGGATGGGGGGCATGCCTGGGATGGGGGGGTTTCAGCAACAGCGTGCCAGGTCCTTCAAGTCCCGCCCAGGGGGTCCGCACGGGGCCCGGGAGAAGAAGAAAGACTCTCCGGTGGTGCACGAGCTGAAGGTGAGCCTGGAGGAGGTGTTCTCCGGCTGCACCAAGAAGATGAAGATCTCCCGTAAACGGCTGAACCCAGACGGCTGCAGTACACGCAGCGAAGACAAGATCTTGACTGTGGACATAAAGCGGGGCTGGAAGGAAGGGACGAAAATCACCTTCCCTAGGGAGGGAGATGAAACGTCCACTAACATTCCTGCTGATGTTGTGTTTGTGGTTAAAGACAAACCCCATCCTGTGTTTCGCCGGGAGGGCTCTGACATTGTCTTCCCAGCAAAAGTGTCCCTCAGAGATGTGAGGGCTCCGTGATTTCTCAAACATTGTGTCAACCGCAAACATTACACGCTACATTTCTGCCCCAAGGCTGTTTAACTTCACATGGCAAAACCGCGTCTAATTGTTGTCTTTTTCCCATCAGGCATTGTGCGGGTGTACAGTCAGTGCTCCCACTCTAGATGGCAGGACTGTGACTGTGACCTCTCGGGAAGTTGTCAAACCTGGGACGAAGAAGCGTATTGTTGGTGAAGGACTGCCTCTGTCCAAGTGCCCTGAGAAGAGGGGGGACATGGTGCTTGAGTTTGTAGTAAAATTTCCAGAGAAGTTAGGGCAGAGTGCCCGAGATGCACTAACAAAGATTCTCCCCCCCTGAGCAACTTAAGGTACAATTTACCAACACTAAGACAGCCAGTCGTCTTCCATACTACATTTCTCCTATGCATTCTGTGGGTTCTGTGACAGATTTTGGGGGAATTTTACCCGTTTATTTGAAATCACTCTAATTTATATGTAGCTATATTCCATTACCGCTTCATAACCAGTCCTGTAGGACTGTGATATTGACAGACATTAACATTGGCCTCCTTTCTCTTGTCAGTAGGTTTATTTGAATCAAAATAGTTTGTCATTAATATTAAAACATTGACATTTCCCCTTTTTTCTTGACACGGCATATTTACGGTATTACATTTCCCACTGAAAGGAAAAGTAAAGAAACTTTTTTTAGAGGGGGCCTCCATTGATTGACGTTGGATAATAAGTTGCTAGAACGGAGGTTTTCAAATGAGTCTATACTATTATGTTATTATTTAATTGAATATATGTTTTCTAAACCTACACACATTTTTTTGTCTTGATCAATCATTCAGCATTTCCTATCCACCCATTATACCTCCCCCCACCACCAATATGCAATTTGCCTTTACGCTTGCCTGTTTCACACTGCACACCAGTGTTAGTTGGGGTGCATGGTGTATGCCCTCGTTTGCGTGGACCCCTTTTGAGCCACAACCCAAAACTTGTTAAAGGGACCCAAAAGGCTATTTCTGGGTTGGCACAGATTGCGTATTAACATTTCATGAGGCATTCTTTTTTAATTATAATTTCCTTAAACGTGGTGTTTTACTTTGTACTCATAGCAACATGTGTTGAGTAGCAGAATAGCAGCTAGTAGTCAATTTAGATTTCACAAGCTGCTTGTGATGCTTTGGAATCGAATTGGAGGCTTGCACATTTTTTATTTATTTTAGGGATGTAATGGGTGGTTCTTAACATTAAAAAAACAAAGTTGAAACCCTTTGTGTCACATGGGAGTAGTGGTTTGTCTGAGCCAGCAGGGATGAAAATGGAGCTTGTTAAGTTGTTTCAGTGAGATTGATGTTGTGGATCTTAGTGCAAATTTGTTGCCATTTTAATATCTCTTTCAACTTAAATATAGGAACAATTTTGAGAATTCCTTATTATGTTAGAAACAAATGCATGAATCATTAAGTAATTCGCTCCAAGTAAGTCCCCTTTGATTCCACAAACGTGACGGCTTTTTCAGTTGTGTAGATTAGTTATTAAAAGTTGCGCTGCCGATTTTGTGCCAATTGACCTAATCTGTGTTTAGACTCTCTTAACTTTTTGTTAAACAATTGAATACGGTGTGATATGTTTTGATCTGCATTTAGGGATCTTTACATTTAACTTGCAGATGGGGCACTGTTGTAATGAAATCGTACATGCATTCATCAGTTAAAGGTGTGTGTTTACTCTGCAGTGACGCCGGCCGTTTAGAATGCCAGTTAATTTAAGCTTTTTTAAATTTCCTCAGTCAAAGTTGTGGAACTACTAGTTACTACTGTGAAAGCTCTATGCAAACATTTTCATGAATAAAATCATGTTTTTTTTACTTGGACATATCCTATACATGTTACACACTTCTGTAGCTGAGTCAACATGGACTGGTCTATCATGTATAGACAGTGAACGGATATTTAAAGTTTCATATTCGGAAGTAGGATGCATTAAACATGTAAGTAGTTAAAAAAATGACTGTTAACAAAACAGCAAATTGCCAAGCGGTGAGTCAGTTGTACATGGGGCTGATACGCTGTAGATTGCAATTAGATATGGTTAAAATGGCTTACTTGAACATTTTAAGTTCTGAAAATACATATTTTGACCAGGTCTAATTATCAGTTGTCTTATTCAATCAACACATGCCCATTTATCGTTATAACCGAGGTGGATTGTGACTAAAATGATTTCATTTTTCACTGATATGTAGTTTAATTTGAAAGTACAGATGTGAGATCTCAGTTAAATAAATACTAATATTTGAATATTTTTTACGGACACCTAAATGTTGTTTTTTCATTTGACTTGTTTTGGTAATGAGGACCATAATTGTTTACCAAAGCATTAGTAGTGGACATAAATACCAACACAAATTATTGCATTAAAATTATGATGGCAACCTAAGTCCATTATAAAAAGACATAACTGTATTCATTCCCTTCCATGTCTTTTGAGAAAGGGTATTTGAAGATGAATGCCTTGGAGACATGGCTGTACTCTGCACTCATCAACCTTTGTTAAGCAGTCGTTTCACACTTAGTAAAGTTCAACCCCCATATTGTAAATATTAGATGATATCTTTTCATGTGACAACACTGAAGAAATGACACACTGCTACAATCCAAGTGAGTGTATAGCTTGTATAACAGTGTGCTGTCCCCTCAAATAATAACTCGACACACAGCCAGTACTGTCTGAACTGCTGGCAACAAAAGTGAAAAGTTCAGAATAGTAACTAGTAGTTCCACAACTTTGACTGAGGTGAGAAGGACATTTAAAAAAAGCTTAAATGAACTGGGGAGCAGGTGTGTTAAATTTGGTGTTATCGCTCTCACACTCATACTGGTCAAAATGGCACCTCATGACAAAGAACTCTCTGAGGATCTGAAAAAAAGAATTGTTGCTCTACATAAAGATGGCCTAGGCTGTAAGAAGAGGTTGGTTTTGGGAAATAGACATACGAGTGCTGCCAGCAGAAGAAGACGAGCAGAATAAGGACATGGATTACTGGAACCATGTCCTGTGGTCCAATGAGACCAAGATAAACGTATTTGGTTCAAATGGTGTCAATCATGTGTGGCGGCAACCAGGTGAGGAGTACAAAGGCTTGTGTGTCTTGCCTACAGTCAAGTATGGTGGTGGGAGTGTGATGGTCTGGGGCTGCATGAGTGCTGCCAGCACTGGGGAGCTACAGTTCATCGAGGGAACCATGGATACCAACATTTACTGTGACATACTGATGCAGAGCATGGCAGTATTCCAACATGATAACAACCCCAAACACACCTCTAAGACGACCACTGCCTTGCTAAAGTAACTGAGGGTGATCCAGCAAGTGATTATATAATTCAGCATTAATGAGTATATCGTTTCAATTCATTATTTAGCAACAAGCTAAGTTGTAATTCTCTAGTGGACACATGCTGAACATAGCACTATTAGCTAGCTAGCTACTGTATGAACTTAACATTAGCTAGCAAACTAGGTAGCTATTAATTAAAACATCCGTTGGCAAGGTCTAGAATGAAAATTTTTGACACGTGTCAGGCAAGACGCCTGGCCTCCGAGATAAGGACAGTGAGGAAAAAAACAGCTGACAGTGTGACGGTTAGATTTGAGGGGCGATGGGGCGAGAGTTTTGTGTGGATTAGAGAAAGTTGTTATACGCTCCCCAGTGGCAGCCTTAAGTCATACGCGCAATAGAAAATACATTCATAGATTCTTTAATATATCAATAATTCTGTTTTTATATGAACCATTCTATTTTTCTATCAACAGTTACATTTTGTATTTAAAAAGTCAGAAGTCAGCCACTGTATTTTTCATATAAAATGGCCTGCCACACGTTTTGGCCTTATGCACCCATTTACTGAATTATATGCACCATTGTTATTTTACTTTTGTACTCGAGCAAAGTGTAGGTTGATATGGAAGGAGGTCGGAGAGGTAGGAAGGGTCAATATTGTTCAGGGCTTTCTATGTCTAATTGAGGTAATATAGGGATTCTACTTACAAATTGAGCAAAAATAAAAAGCGAACATAGAACATCCAGCCCTAATTAGGAGGTTTTAATACTATTTTGTTTATTGCAAAAGTGCCAGAATTCATATCATCAACTTGTGTTTTTAATGACCTGTACACGCACACTTATGTTTTTAATTAGCTTCGCATTTACCTATTAATTTACATGTGCAATCATTATTTGCCTATTTGTGTGTATACTTGTTTTACGTTTTAATTATGGCACTGGTAAATTGTGATTGCTCTTGACAATAGGTATTGAGCAGTGTTCGTTTGACTGAATTGTAAAAGACGGGAGATTTTGCAAGCTTTATCTTCAGTGGTATACCAAAAGCCACCAGTAGGGGGAGGTAAAGCGCTGGCGAAGATACCAAAAGCCACCAGTAGGGGGAGGTAAAGCGCTGGCTATGAGGGGTGGAGGAAGCCATGGTACAGCCCTGAAGTCCCACCCTAGCTGAACATACCATCAGATCATCCTTGCCTCTCATTCCTCATTATCTTGTTAGCGTGACATTTGGATGAAGAAATACACGTAATTATTGTTCTATTTCAAGCCTGGTTTGAATGAATGACTTGTTTAGCTTCTCTTATCTTGATAGCTAAGCCTTGGTAAGATGCCATGGTCTCTCATTGTCAGCTAACTAGCTAGCAAGTAGTGTGTTGTTGTTAGCCAACTAGCTAATAAGTTAGCCAACTCACGTTGCGTGGGCGACAAGCTGTTTATTGTTTCACAATGTGGACACTTATATTGATCTCTATTTTAATTGTAGATATGTATACATTTCTTTAACGTATTGTGAGTTAATAGCAAGCCAAATGTGATAAATAGTGAAGTGAACTGAACCAGATAGCTTCCTGGATAGTTAGCTCTTGGGCTTTTTGTCCCTTGAATTTCCACTCGCATTTTTGTGATGGATGTTTAACTAACCATTCATGATATTTTGTTTATAGGTTAACTCTGAATGTGTAATTTCCAGCTGCTGGAACCAAGTTAGTGTCTCACAACCGCAGATCAACCAAACCACTTGGGTTCAGCTGCCAGAGGGGTGGATAATCACTGTGCTTGGTCGGTATAACAGCAGGTACATACAGAGTTATGTGCTAGAAAGACCTTTTGAACACCTACCAAAGCTGCTTTAATTCACACCCACAGACAGGAAAAGAAGATAAAATGCCTCTTGGGTTGGGTAGAAGAAAGAAGGCATCTCCCCTGGTGGAGAACGAGGAAGCTGAGCCGATTCGAGCCGGCCTCAATGTCCCAGGAATGGACGACCTGGATGGAAGTGGTTTAGGTCTCCGAGACGGCGCCACACAGGAGGGCCTTCCGCCCCCGCCTACCAGCCTGAGACCTCGTCTGATCTTCCACACCCAGCTAGCACACGGCAGCCCCACTGGACGCATAGAGGGCTTCAGCAATGTGCGAGAGCTCTATGCCAAGATCGGAGAGGCCTTCGGCATTACACCCCCGGAGGTGAATAACATGACCCGAGATTTGTGTGTTTCAAATGTTCATGTCAACGTGTGTCGGTTTTGCTTCAGTTTAGCATCCGTTTATGAGTTGTTTTCTTCCTTTCTTCACAGGTGATGTTTTGCACGTTGAACACTCACAAGGTGGACATGGACAAGTTACTGGGTGGTCAGATTGGGCTGGAGGACTTTATTTTTGCCCATATTAAAGGACAGAGGAAGGAGGTTGAGGTGTTCAAGGGGGAGGACGCCCTTGGGTTGACCATTACGGATAATGGAGCTGGCTATGCTTTCATCAAGGTGGGAATGATTGCAAGGAAACTAAAAATATATGTATTTGAAAGGCATCTTTAGTTGTGTCATCTTTTGACATGATGGAGTTATTCATTTGCCTCACTGGTATTGGCCAATTGTGTCTTTTTGTTACTGCCAATTTTTCATCAAAGTGTTCTATAAACTGCATGAAGGAAGCGTGCACATGTTGTCTTACTAAAAGTGTGTGTCAAACCAACTCTGTGGATACAGAGCAGTGTGGGATCTAATAGAGGAAATAGTGGACGAAAGGGTACTTCTTTTGTATGTGTCTTTATATATCAATTATAGTTTAATGTTTCAAATCACATTTTCAACTTTACCCGTAGTTTGTTTAGAAGTCTGGCCTTGACACCTGAGCTCTGGCAGACAGATCACATATCCAGCACTGGTAGACTACCCCAGGCTACACAATGCGATTATTATTTATAAGAGAAATAAATACATGCCTTCACAGGTCCTAGTGGAAGGACCTCGGGGCATAATCATTCACAATTTGCTCGCTGACCAAAATATATTGGCATCACTACTTTTTCTCATGACATTACGGAAACATTTGAACTGTGCCCTATTTGTGCATTTGTCTCATCTTGTTTTTCTCTCTCCAGAGGATAAGAGAAGGCAGCGTTGTCCATCAGATTCAGGTCATCAACGTGGGAGACATGATTGAATCTATCAACGGACACAGTCTCATCGGTTGTCGACACTACGAGGTGGCGAAGATGCTCAAAGAGCTGCCTAAAGGGAAGAACTTTGTTCTCAAGATGGTGGAGCCCTTGAAAGCCTTCGGTAGGTTTGTGTGATAATGGCCGATCGATATGTAGAAACGATTATGTGGTATCTTTGACTTTTCGCTAATAGCATTTTATCGATAGGTATCGCTGTGCTTTATGGCCCAAAACTTGCATCACAATTCCATTCAAGAGTTTTAATTGACACGAGCAAATTACAATCTATTTATTTCTAAATCTGTGTTGTCATTACAGTCTTGAAATGTACTTGCACACAGCCTTTTCTTTTTTATACTGTTTAAGCTTAAAGAAAATGTAAACGGTCAAGAGACCAGGTTTTGTATTTTGTAATGGTATTCTCCAAAACAAAGTACAAATTGTAATGGTTCAAATATAATATAATAACTTACACAACTGTGTAGCATTATAACCACATCCCTAATATAATATAATGACTTAACACAACTGTGTAGCATTATAAGCACATCCCTAATATAATATAATGACTTAATAACACAACTGTGTAGCATTATAAGCACATCCCTAATATAATATAATGACTTAATAACACAACTGTGTAGCATTATAACCACATCCCTAATATAATATAATGACTTAATAACAACTGTGTAGCATTATAACCACATCCCTAATATAATATAATGACTTAATAACACAACTGTGTAGCATTATAACCACATCCCTAATATCATATAATGACTTAATAACACAACTGTGTAGCATTATAAGCACATCCCTAATATAATATAATGACTTAATAACACAACTGTGTAGCATTATAACCACATCCCTAATATAATATAATGACTTAATAACACAACTGTGTAGCATTATAACCACATCCCTAATATAATATAATGACTTAATAACAACTGTGTAGCATTATAACCACATCCCTAATATAATATAATAACTTAATAACACAACTGTGTAGCATTATAACCACATCCCTAATATAATATAATGACTTAATAACACAACTGTGTAGCATTATAACCACATCCCTAATATAATATAATGACTTAATAACAACTGTGTAGCATTATAACCACATCCCTAATATAATATAATGACTTAATAACACAACTGTGTAGCATTATAACCACATCCCTAATATCATATAATGACTTAATAACACAACTGTGTAGCATTATAACCACATCCCTAATATCATATAATGACTTAATAACACAACTGTGTAGCATTATAACCACATCCCTAATATAATATAATGACTTAATAACACAACTGTGTAGCATTATAACCACATCCCTAATATCATATAATGACTTAATAACACAACTGTGTAGCATTATAACCACGTTCCTAATATAATATAATGACTTAATAACACAACTGTGTAGCATTATAACCACATCCCTAATATCATATAATGACTTAATAACACAACTGTGTAGCATTATAACCACATCCCTAATATAATATAATAACTTAATAACACAACTGTGTAGCATTATAACCACGTCCCAAATAAAATAGATGTTCATATTTTGATTCTGATATAACCACGCTGTTTTGGTTAAGCTTATTCATTTAGAAAATACAATAATATTTATTGAACTATCGCCCAGTCCGATATCCACGGGTAGAATGAAGAAGGTGATTCTCCTCTGATACATTATATTGTACCGTCCCTCACCTGTAGATATGATCAGCCAGAGGTCAGGAGGGGCCAGGGCCGGCTCAGGAGTCCAGCTGGGGACAGGGAGAGGTACTCTGCGTCTACGCTCCAAAGGCCCCGCCACTGTGGAGGAGCTGGTGAGCGTGGGTTCATTTTTCTGTTCTTATTAAAATAATTTAAATGATTAATAAAACAAAGATACAAAGCTGGTATGAGGATTTAGCAAGTTTTATTTAGTTCACATTGAAATTTAAAACTTTTAGACATGTAAAGTTCTATGGTGTTGAATCCTTCAGAACATTTTTGGGGTAGGTTATGTCAGTTAAACTTCATTTCACTATGACTGATTCACCATCTAAGTCACTATCTCTATCTCTGTCACAAATATCGCATCGTAGTTGTTTTTGGTTGAGCTTTTGTATTTTCACGTATCTTTGACAGTAATAATATCACAGTATAATTTAAAATGCTTCAGAAAAATTGTTCTCTTAGTAGCAATTTGGGACAAGGTGATTGTGTTTTGAGTAGCCCATAAGGTGTCCTTTAAGATGTGTAACAAAAGAAGTATGGCCCTTCTAATGGCCTACTATAGGCTGCTAAATGTGTAAAGATACTTTTTTAAAGTGTTGTTTTGGGCATAAATGTAAATGTGACACTAACTTGGCCATGGACAGGTGATGCAGCATGTTCTCACTAAAGGGTTTGGTGTTTGATTAGAAACCTGTAACAGGAACTAATTTTTTAGAGAATGCTTGCAGTGGCTTCACGTTAACTAGTGATATTCACCTGAAGTAGGACAAATGAAGTCCAGTCTGGATTGTGAAGCTAACTGACACTGTCAAGCTGTAGACTTTCTGAGTACATTAAGCATTTCTGTGCTAACACTCATAGATCATTAACACATTAATGATTTTTGTTTCAAAGCCCTCTGCGTTTGAGGAGAAGGCCATCGAGAAAGTGGACGACCTCCTGGAATGCTACATGGGAATTCGAGACAGTGAGCTGGGTAAGAGGTGTGTGTGTGTTTGTGTGTGCGTGCGGGTGTTTGCGCGTGTGTCTGCGTGCAATATGTCTTCGCTATACCGTTTTTTTGTGTTGACTTAACTGTTACCAGTTTGTTGCTGTGCCTGGCCAGTCTGACCTCCTGCTCTAACTCGTCCCCATCGTCAGCTGCTACAATGGTGGAGCTGGGGAAGGACAAGAAGAACCCAGATGAGTTTGCTGAGGCCTTGGACGAGAGTCTTGGAGACTTTGCCTTTCCAGACGAGTTTGTGTTTGATGTCTGGGGCGCCATCGGCGACGCCAAGGTGGGCCGACTGTAACCACAGCAACCAGAGCCTCCGGGAGAAAAAACGTGTGTGTGTGTGTGCGAGTGTATGTGTGTGTGCGTGTGTGTGTAGTTATGAACGCTGTGGCGCCGACCCACAACAAACAGCACTACTTGGAAACACGGCGTTAGATGGAGTGTCACCATCATATAATTTACTGTGTCACTACTGCTGTCTGTCACATGGAGAAGATTGCGCTCACTGACAGACTCATTATGAGACAGAGACACGATGTATGTGAGAGGAAAGAGGACCCTGTAATCATTATCTTAGTCAGCCCACTTGTATTCACACACTAGTCGGCTGAACATGTCCTCATCAGACCTCGGCATAGACTGCTGAATGCACAACATGGAGCCCGTTGTGTACAAACCGCTTCTCGTCGTCGTCCGGGTCGTATGGTTGCGCTGTGACACATGAGATGGTAAATGTCCCCGTTCCCCCGAAGACCAAACCATAGCACAGCCAGAGGGAGCAACGAGGGGCCAGGAAGTAAATGTGTCTACCTGATGTTTCACTTCAAACATACAAGGATTCTTTGTTTTTTTTATCTGACTTTGCACTGCGATGTGGAAGAGAGCTCTGCACTTTTCTGGTTAACACCGATTGAGGGCACTGTGTACTGTGCTGTATTTGCATTGAGGTGTGTTAAGACCACCTGCGCCAGGCCCTGGTACAGTGTTGTTTTTCTCAAAGCTACGAGGTCCTGGTACAGGCCCTGGTACAGTGTTGTTTTCTTTATAGCTATGAGGTATTCCCCACTGTCAGACCTGACCACCGATAGCCCTCACCCAGGGCTATGGTCGGGTTGTGTGGTCGGGTCACATGGTCAGGAGAACCTTTGGCCCTTGTTGAGTCTTACTGGCATGAGCTGTGTATTTCTGTCTATCTGTGACCTATTTTGTTCTTACACACAGTCGGGAGTGTCACTAGGGACAGTGTTTTGGCTACTGAAGGTTTACAAACGTATATATCACTACAAACATTTCTCCACTTTTTTATGTGGCGCACAAACTACAAAGCTGTGCAGTTAATGTTCTATACGAACAAGCTGCACTTTCTGTCAGGTCACATAGACGCCTGTTACATTTAAATGGTTCCCTTCGTTAGCACACACCAGGGAAACTCCAGTGTTAAATAAAAGCAGTGTTATTATCCAGTTTTGAAGCATACTCCAGATTTAAGGGTAGGCCAACGTTTACCGTTAACAAACCGGTGTTTATTGTCTGTGTAAGTCGTGACTTTTTTCAAGTCTTATTTTTTGTAGGATATTTTTTAAAGCGGTGTAAATGATGTACTGAATATCAGAATAGGACTGTATGGAATTTCGTATTTTAACGGGCATCTTGGTGTCGACTGCTTTATTTAGGCACCAGACCAAATATTTACACGCATTAATCGTGGACCGGTGAAGTAATGAAGGAAAATTCAGCAATATGCGACAGTGTGATGAAAAGAAGGACCAAGACTGTTACTTTAGGGAGTCCACACTTGTTGCAAACTATGTTTTTCAAGATCATCTTAGGTTTTAATCAATTAGATGAAGTTCTAAGATGTATAAATAACTACTCTTAAGTGTTTAATTTTGTTATGTTTTAGTGTTATCATTTCCGTAAGAATTGGGATTTGTATATGAACAACTTTTTGTAGTTTAATGGTTGGTCGTTTTCCATGTCATTCTTTAATGCTGTAGAAGTATATCTATCTGGTTACTGTCATGAGACTAAACAATAACACTGAGAAACATGGTCTGGATAGATTTCTGTTACACTGTTTTACTGTATGATTATAAAGGCAATAATAATGACAAAAATTATGAATTAAGCTGTCGCCCATGTCTGTCCTGTTTTAGCTAGTCCTGCATTCAACTCTTCCACAAAATATTTCTGTAGGTGTCATTTTTGTTACTGTATCTAATATTGCTTTTCTAGCACGGTGAAGTAAGCATGAAAAGTCCATGGATATATTTGACGACTGCCTTTAGTGGGAAATGTCTTAGTAAAAAAATGGTGTCCCCGTTGAATAATCCCCAAAACAGCAGTCAATAGAAAACAAATATACTATCATACCTGTCCATGTATTGCTCTATATTAATTACAATGACGCTATCATTCGAAGAAAAACACTCAAAAGTAGTGATGGCTCAGCCCAGTCAGTCTGTCATTCCGCGTCTGGTTTTTCCAACCCGGTCTGGTTCCTCTAACCGGGTCTGGTGCGTCATGAACATCATGACAAATAGGGATACTGTGCCCGGTAGTGAGGTTGTACAGAACAATACAGGCAAGTATCATGTGTCAGGTTCTCAGTGGTTCTGCTCACAAGTAGTTTGGCAGCTAAGAGCCTCTTCAAAACTCCAATAAAAAACACATTGTTTTGAGTTTAAGCGTGCCTGATGAGATATATGTGTGTGTGTGCTGCTAGAATACGGGTCATCAGCCATCAGTGGAAACTGTCTCCTAAAATCATGCCAATTGGTTGGAGCTCTCAGGTGATGCACAACATGGACACACCCAGGCCACAGCACAGTGTGTGATGATGTCATTTGAATGTTGATGCTTTACCTTCCCTTTACGGTGGATATACTCTCACTCCATAGCATGAAGGGCTTGTATATGCACATGTGTGCAGTCGATCACCCCAATAGTGTAGGGCGTGTTACCCAAAATAATTTACATGGTCCTGGTAATCTGGTTATCTCCTGGAAATGAATCAGATTGAGTGACCAGGCTGGCCAATATGATTGACACAGATTTCACCACATCACATCGGTTCATTTGTCCTCCCCTGTATGGTCACCAACAAAATGTGGAAAGTCCCAAATGCAAGCACAGAGCAACGACGCCAGTTCTTCCAGACAGACCGTGAGTCCTGGTTCTGCGTGGAAGTGATTTCCTGACACGGTCTGCACTGTACCGAATAGCAGCATTCCCAAAGCCAAACCGAGAATATAGTTCCTCAGTGGTGTATTGCTCTGGTGGTTTCATATGCTAAAAAAATGCACTGTGATGGTATATTTTCCTACAAAAGCGATGGACATGTGATGTGCGATGGACAATACCATGTGATGTGCGATGGACAATACCATGTGATGTGCGATGGACAATACCATGTGATGTGCGATGGACAATACCATGTGATGTGCGATGGACAATACCATGTGATGTGCGATGGACAATACCATGTGATGTGCGATGGACAATACCATGTGATGTGCGATGGACAATACCATGTGATGTGCGATGGACAATACCATGTGATGTGCGATGGACAATACCATGTGATGTGCGATGGACAATACCATGTGATGTGCGATGGACAATACCATGTCTCTCTCTCTGTACGTCCTCTGAGAAAAGCTTAATAAGACGTTATGTACTTGGTCTTTTGAAACACACCCATTAAACATCAATTGGCTGATGTGATTAGGCTTTTGTTCAATTATATCAATCATGCCCAAAGCCAATAAACACTGTTCAGTACGTCAATGAGGTGGAAACATGATCTCAATAGGGACCTAATTTCTGTGTTGCAGAGAGCCACACACTGATGGAGGGTGTTAGGTGCCATTATGCCGCAACGGTAGGGCGTTTTCATTTTACTAATGGAGAACTGAATAAAATAAACACTTGGATCGAAATCACCCAGAATGTGAATGCCATGGGGTCTGACGAGAAGAGGACCAGGGAGCAAAATAAATGTAGATGAAATAATCTGAAAGTGAGAAGAGGACCATGTAGATTAAAGAAACTGGCTCTGCATATGGCTTTTGCACTACAACAGAATAACCAACCTGAAAAATTGGTAGCCAGCAGGGCTTGACGGTGGGAGTTTTCCCCAGAGATTTCTGCTACAGAATTACTCCCACCGTCGCCCCATGGAGCAGTGGGAGTGGATTAAGCCGGAGACGCCACAGGAGCGGGAGAAACACCGGGTCCGCGGTCGTTCCATGAAGAAGGCAAGAGGGCACTGCAGAAGCGCCCCAATAAAGTTTTTTTGGGCGGAAGCGCGGCGAGAACACCCACGGCCCTGATGCTGCAACGAAGTCCACCCACTGCTCTGGGGCTGCAGCCAGGGCCAGGAAAAGCCGGTTTATACGAAAGAAAAAATATCAGGAGATGTTTGTATTGTTTTATTTACTATTCAAATGGAAACACTTATGACACTATAATGGCTCTTCTACCTGTTCCTGTTTTTACATTGCTACTTGTTTACATAAAGATGTGTAATCCCATTCAGAGTACTTGAAAAACAATCCCCTTCAGAGATCTTGAAAAGGTGACCCCATGTTGCTCTGAAAGATCAGCATAAAAGTAAGATGCATTTTCTGATCCTGGATTACAAAACATAGGTTTTCCAAATCCATTTTTTTCTGATCCACATTTAACAACTGCTCACAGGTCAAAATCAGGTTGATCTTCTAGCAGTTATTACCTAGCACACGTGAATCAACTTGCCTGCTGAGCGTCAAGCACATATCTGATTCATTCCAGTTAACTAGTTAATGGCGGAAAAAAAATTGACAATGGCTTTGGGGTTTCTGAAGATATTAGACAATCACTGCATTAGGGAAAAATATATATTTCCATATATTGTTTGACCTGCATAATGTCTGATCTAAAACCCAATATGTATTAAATGGGTATGTACAGATTGTTGAGTTTGTTTTGTGAGGTGGACCCTGGAGGTTTGTGTGCGTGATGCAGGGGGGTGTTCGTCTCTGTGGTTTGCAGATGAGCTCTCATTTCCCATTCACGCCTCTTAAAAAATGCATGCAGCAAATCGCTCAATTACGGCCTCAACGCCAGGACAGTTGGGTAACATAATATAGCGTGGATATTTTTACTCAGCTCGTCGGTGTTTGAGAATCACTTTAATGTCGACTCTATATGTGTCTACACGTGTGATGTCAGACGTTTTCTCCCAACACCCCACATTATTACAGTTTATTTCATTGTTGACCTTAAACTGCCTACATCTCCAAAACAGCCAACTCTGTTTACTGCAAACAGGCTTCCTCCTCCTCCCAGTGCCGTACCTGGAGCTCCAGACTTTATCCAGACATTACACTTCCACCTCTCAACCTTTCTCTGAAACAAGCGTTCTGGCTGACCTAGAGGACAGCTGGGTACAGTTTAGTACCGGTTTCTGAGAACCCTGTTGCGGGTAGATATGGTCATTAGAGGAGGGCGGAGCCATACTTGTTCAACAGGTCCCGCGGTGGCAATGAATGGTATTTTATGTCCCTGACTTACTGTGTAACTGTGTTGTGTTAGCAGTCCAAGCAGTCAGTTCTCTGCGTTCCTGAATTAGACAGAGCTGACGGAGAACACTTTCCCAGGAAAGACTAGATGCTGCATGCACTCCTGAAAGACATTTCCTCTGGAATTCGCCACAGCGGGTGCGTCAGCTGTAGTCCAGGTGCAGGTCATGGCTCTGCGCCCAAGGGCATCCTCCCAGCCCGGTAAAGCCTCCTTCCTCCAGAGCCCCAAGGCGGGGACCCCTCTGCGACCCCGTGCCGTGACCTCTCACTCAACATCCATGCTGGAGGAAGAGCTAACCTGCCCGGTGTGCTGCGAGATCTTCTGCTACCCCGTGGTGCTCAAGTGTAGCCACAGCTTCTGCCGGGCCTGTCTGCAGCAGTTCTGGAATCAGAAAAAGGCACGGCGCGAGTGTCCCGTGTGCCGGATGAAGTGCTCCCTGTCGGAGCCCACGGTGAGCCTGGCTCTGAAGAACGTGGCCGAGACCTTCTTGAGGAAGCAGAAGATCCAGGATGAGTCGTGCGGGGCGACGGTCAGGGGTCCCGTCCCTGCGGCGGCGGCGCCGGAGGTGAAATGCCCCACACACGCGGAGGTTCTGAAGCTGTTCTGCCAGGACGATGG
The DNA here is from genome assembly GCA_029465975.1 of Dallia pectoralis. Lineage (NCBI taxonomy): Eukaryota > Metazoa > Chordata > Actinopteri > Esociformes > Umbridae > Dallia > Dallia pectoralis. The sequence continues at coordinate 5,800,359 of CM055756.1, forward strand.
CGAGGCTCTCTGCTGTGTGTGCCAAACGTCCAGGAAGCACCAAGGCCACATGGTCATTCCACTGGAGGAAGGAGCCCAGGAGCTTAAGGTCACTATGGCTTTTTTCTCATTGTGAAGTTGTGGATGGTTGCGTAACTTACATTTAATGGTGTCACATGGGTTCTGTTCTGTCGGACGGTGTTAAAATTCAAGTATTTTCATCTGGCTGTACTACTTTATATAGGCCAGACGTTGATCATTTACTCTAAATCCAGGATGTTTTCAGGAAAAGTATGAAACAATTATTCTCCACTTGATTCGACCACGATTCATGAGCCACATTTTACAACAGCCAATAAATGCCAAGCCGTCTAGTGTCATTGATTTTTACTCGTTGGTTTTTCTTAAGCTATGCTTGCGTACCCTGCCCAGCAGGATCTCCTAAATGTCCTCTCTCTCTCTCTCTCTCTCACTCTCTCGTTCTCTCTGTTTATCTCTCTGCCTCAGGAAGAAATGAAGAAAGAATTGATCCCTCTGAAAAAGAGCCTCCACGGGCTCTATGAAGCCAAGCAACGGTGTGATGACACAACTGTGCACATCAAGGTATCAACAGAGACGCTGTCTGAACCCTCTGCCACTTTAGCAGATCGCAAGACTGATGTTTAGTTGATCCACCGCTAAGCTCACTAGAACTCCCGTAAAAACTTCAAACTGCTGTTGTGCTTCGTGTTGACGAAGCCTTTAGTTAGTGAGCCTCGTGTTTGACCGAGCAATACAGCCTGGTGTTTGAGCGACTTATTTCACCTTCAGGGACAATTAAGTTATTTTAAAGTGAGATAATTCATTGCACAAGTGGAAAGTAAGACCCCAGTTGTCTAGGTTGTAGGAGACTTTCATCTGAACGACTACATACCAGAACTCTCTGACATCACACCAGAACTCTCTGACATCACACCTGAACTCTCTGACATCACACCAGAACTCTCTGACATCACACCTGAACTCTCTGACATCATACCAGAACTGTCTGACATCATTGGTCTTCATTCTCCGGTTCTAGTGTTGTGAAAACATTGTCTCTCTCTATTTACCATTTCTCCGGTTTTCCCAGAACCAGACGCAGCAGACAGAAAAAAACATCCGAGAGGAGTTTGAGGAGCTCCGGCAGTTTCTCCTGAAGGAGGAGGAAACCAGGATAGCTGCCCTACTGGAGGAAGATGAGCAGAAGAGACATCTAGTGAGGAAGAGAACAGAATCCCTAACCAGAGATATCCTCGTCCTCTCTCATGCCATCATCGCAATTGACAATGAAATAGAATCAAGTGACGCTCTTTTCCTTCAGGTGACTTACAAGCTTTTACAGACCATTAGACAAAACAGTATCAAAAAGAACAAAAAAGTAAAGTGTTCTTTCCCTCATTTGCAGAACTACAGTGCCACAAAGAAAAGGTACGTGTTTTAAGTAGCTGTAATCAGCTAATACAACACCGACGGTAGAAATGACTGTCCGTAATGTCATTGCAGAGCTCAGGTAACTCAGAAGAGTCCAGAGAAGATGTCAGGTGTTCTGATTGATGTGGCCAAGCATCTGGGCTCCCTCAAGTACAAGGTCTGGGAGAAGATGGTTGGTCTGGTGCAGTACAGTACGTACCCTGTAACATCTTCGTTCCTTGTGGTTTGTTGGAGTAAATCAAGCTTGCAACGCGGCTTGCTGTTGGTGAATTAACTGGTGAACATCTGCTAACCTTGATAGATGTAGGCCAACTCGCTAATGTATTAATATATACCGACTTATAGGTAGTATTCCTGTTTCCTGGCAAGAACATCCCATCCTTTCATCTATTTATCTCCTAGCTCCTGTAACTCTGGACCCAAACACAGCCTACTCCTGGCTCTCTCTGAACAAACACCTGACCAGTGTGAGTAACAGTGGACACGTGCAGGAGCTTCCGGACAACCCGGAGCGCTTCGACCACTTTGTGTTCCTCCTGGGCTCTGAGGGCTTCACGTCCGGCCGCCACGCCTGGGAGGTGGAGGTCGGGGACAAAGATGACTGGATGCTGGGCTTGGCTAAGGAGTCGGTCAACAGGACGGGCCGGATCTCAGGTTGCCCTGAGGTGGGCTTCTGGATGATCTCTCACTCTGAGGGCGAGTACATGGCCATGACCCGGCCACACACCCCTCTGGTGCTGACGGGGAAACTGGAGAGAGTCCGGGTGCAGCTGGACTACGACGCTGGGCAGGTTGCGTTCTCCAACCCTGTGAACATGACGTCCATCTACACCTTCAACGATTTTTTCACTGAGAGGATGTTCCCTTTCTTCTGTCCCGGGGCCAACATCAACGGCAACAACCCCGGCCCTCTGACGATTTGTCCCGTCAAGGTGGCTGTGTGGAACAGCGCCACCTGGTGATGAGGAGTGGCTACTGCGTCATTGAAAGACAGTGTTACTTGAACAGTCAGTACACACACTCACACACCCAGGCACCTGACACATAGGCCTAGTTAACCACTTGGCACAGTGTGTGTGTTAATACAATATTTAAGTTCTTATCTTTCAGGAGAAATAAGATTCCCTTTTATCACTGAAACACTTCGCTTCAATTGGTTTGTGTGTGTGTGTGAGGTGTACAATTTCTGCGCATTAAAGCCCCAGAAATGTTTCACAGTGTGCCATTAAATAAAATAAGATACCACGTTGGGTTTTACTCATGTGGAATGGATTGGCATTTATCGTAGTCTAGAAACTTCCATTCTGTTTATCAGTGTAGGAGTCAATGGCATGGTATAGAAATAAACAAAAGTATAATTAAAACAACACACACGCCTCCTCTATGGATACACTTTGCAATGTATTCACGATGCCGGCACGCTGCAGTGCCGCTGTACAGGCGAACAAGCACATTTCAAGGATCACTGAAGTGTTTAATGAAAAAGTCAGAACAGCGCAAGTATAATGTCTATTTGTTTGTATTCCCTGACGGTTTTGCTCGTCGTGGTCTAATTTGCAAGTCTTTACAGCATTACAGCGCTCAGAGAAGTGTGACTTTTGTTTCCCTGTCCGTCAATATGTCCCATTACAACAAGGCTGATCTTTAATTGAATGTGACAGCACCCTCCTGGCATTAGCACATCTGAGGTGATTCGATCGGTAAAAATAGGCATGGTATCCGATGATTGTTTTTTCTGAAGTCGTTGGATATTTATGGTTGTTTTACAGTCACTGGACTCTTGTGCCAAAAGAAAAATCTACTTTTTGTAGTGCAAAACATTAATAGACAAATATGGAGCCAAACTATCTATAGGTCAACTAAACATAAAATGCAAAGAATCAAGTTGGCCGGGAGGAACGAGTACATATTCTCAATGGTTTCCAAGTCCAGTATATTTGGCCAGCTCTCTCTATTTTCTGGGCAGTAGTAAACACATTTGGTTGCCTTGACTCACTGTACTCTAGTGGCCTACTTGTGGCAAATTGGGTCCCTGTGAGCTCCATCAAACCCCTGTATGGATCCTGATATAAACGTCCTGGTTGATTGAGCATCCAGCAAACAATCAGATGGACACCTGGTGTATCTCAGAAGAAGTGTTGGGACATCGCTCTGTGATATCACAAGAAATGTGAAAAAGGTGGGTTAAAAATAGTGAATTCCGTGTGTCAGTTTCTGTCGCTGTTTCCTGTAACGTACGAAGCCAGAGTGTTTTTCCCGTAGACTCACTAGACCATAGCTAACCGAAACGCTGTCAGATCGAGTCATTGGTGAAGAGGAAAATCTGCGAGTTTTCCGCTGACCAAAGCAACTACCGGTAACCATAATTTCTCCCTATAGCCGTTGTTGTGAATGATTGATTGTGTTGTCAATCAACTGGCCAGTAAAATAGAGGTAATGAATAAAGTGTCCGAGTGCAGATCGGTGTGTGTGGACAGGCGTGGCATTTTCCAGCTCTCTGGTTCTGAACCCAAAATGAGGGTAGCAAATTCTCCGTGATATGGTTTGATGACCTCTCACTGACCCCGCAGCTGTCACAGTCACAAGGACATGGAGGCATGGTGTGATTGGGTGCTGTGTGTTTGTCGTGAGCTTGTTTTCAGTCAAGAAGAGAGTAGCTGTTGCATTTAGTCATAACACAACTATATATTTATCATATGAAAAGTTAATGCATATATGAGATCATTCTAGAAGGGTCTGGTTTAGGCTGTATCCCTCTAACGCACCCGTCTATCTAACGCACCCGTCTATCTAACGCACCCGTCTATCTAACGCACCCGTCTATCTAACGCACCCGTCTATCTAACGCACCCGTCTATCTAACGCACCCGTCTATCTAACGCACCCGTCTATCTAACGCACCCGTCTATCTAACGCACCCGTCTATCTAACGTAACCGTCTATCTAACGCACCCGTCTATCTATCGTACCCGTCTATCTAACGTACCCGTCTATCTAACGCACCCGTCTATCTAACGCACCCGTCTATCTAACGTAACCGTCTATCTAACGCACCCGTCTATCTAACGTAACCGTCTATCTAACGCACCCGTCTATCTAACGCACCCGTCTATCTAACGTACCCGTCTATCTAACGCACTCGTCTATCTAACGCACCCGTCTATCTAACGCACCCGTCTATCTAACGCACCCGTCTATCTAACGCACCCGTCTATCTAACGCACCCGTCTATCTAACGCACCCGTCTATTTAACGCACCCGTCTATCTAACGCACCCGTCTATCTAACGTAACCGTCTATCTAACGCACCCGTCTATCTATCGTACCCGTCTATCTAACGTACCCGTCTATCTAACGCACTCGTCTATCTAACGCACCCGTCTATCTAACGCACCCGTCTATCTATCGTACCCGTCTATCTAATGTACCCGTCTATCTAACGTACCCGTCTATCTAACGTACCCGTCTATCTAACGCACCCGTCTATCTAACGCACCCGTCTATCTAACGCACCCGTCTATCTAACGTAACCGTCTATCTAACGCACCCGTCTATCTATCGTACCCGTCTATCTAACGTACCCGTCTATCTAACGCACTCGTCTATCTAACGCACCCGTCTATCTAACGCACCCGTCTATCTATCGTACCCGTCTATCTAATGTACCCGTCTATCTAACGTACCCGTCTATCTAACGTCATGACAATAACATTTATATTTGACACTCAAGAGGGTTCATCCTTCAGAATCTGAAATAAATGAATTTATATTATCGATAGCAAACGTAAAAACGACAACTGTCTTCATCACCCCTGGTACTTTAGGGAACAGACATACCCTGACATGCACACCGATACACACGAGCACGCACACACACACACGCACGTACGCACACACACACTTGGAGGGGGGGGGGTTATCATGAGGTCATAGGACACCATTAGGAGCTTTTATGATGGTGACAATATTACAGTATGACTCATATAGCACTTTGCAGAAAAATGAAAGACGAGTCTGGACAATAGAGTGCCCTATGAGATGAGCTGGGTGAAACCAGTTGAAAGCGCCGCCGTGTCAGACAATGGGATGACTAACAAGGCTAGGTAACTACCTGCATTTATATGCATTATCTTCAGAGCACAGTCAACGAACCCAGAATATGTTCACAGCAAGCCGCCGGCTGGTGAGACAAGGGACACCAGCCTGCCATCGAAGCCCGGCTACTTTGTGTGGGAGCATAATAAGAACTTAGACAACTCATTGGACGGACCTTCTGAGTGGCGCAGCGATGAGCCATTAAGAACCGAGTGTCAGCCAAGTCTGTACTACGTGGAAACGGCACATTGGGTCTGAGTTGTCTGAGTTAGGATAGATGGCCGCTGAGGTTTCCTTGTGTCATCATGATTGAGCAACTACTTGATTGTGCTGTGGACGACTGCAAGCTGATTGGTTGACTGAGGTCGATAGGCTTCGATAGGTCGATGGGCCACCAACACGTCGGCTCAGCTAAGCAGTACAACGGGGAGAACAGTTACTTGATTCGGCTCGACGACAAATCGGACACTAAGATACCGGGAGAATAAAGCGTAAGCCGTGGAAAGAGCAGATGTATAGTGACTTTAATATACACACATTTCATATTCTTTTGGAATGGCAATGAGAATTGTACTGGATCAGAGGAATGCTAAGCAGAATACTGACCACACTGGGGCACCTGCCATCTCTGCTGAACAAACGTACACGAGGCTTGAAGGTTCTCGATCTCCACATGCACGGCAACAGACTGGCAAGCTTGTCCAGGAGATGTGGGACTCAGATAACACTTAACAGACTGTCCTTGGCTTGCGTGGAACATTCCGGAAAAGAAACGCGAATGAGTAAACGAATATTAGCTTTGCTCGAGGGATTCCCGTGGAAGAAGACGAGGACCGGTTCACTTGTTTAAGGCCTCTCCCTTTCCGCTTGAGGACAGTAAACGGCGTTGAGGATAACCAAGCACTGACCCACGCCCGGTTGCTCTCTAAATGTGACAAATGACAGGCAATCCACATTGTCTCTTTGGCTTCCTCTGATGCTGGTGGGCGGAAAAATGAGCATGAGAACCGAAGCGACAGAACAGGATCAGATTAAAAGGTACAAAATGTATTTATGAAACCGTGGATGATTTCATGGTAGACTCGGCTAAAATTACCTCGATCGCGAGTGTGACTCAACGCGCGGCAACGACGACGACGACGACACCACATACAAACAGAAAACTCACAGTTATCCCACCAAACCCGTGTTCCTTTGGCTGTCCATACATTTGTCTCTTAACATACGCGAATACAATACATGCACATACACAAATACAGGTTCTTCGTTTAATGCACTTCTGTGTCCACAGTTGTTCACATCGCGAATGAAGCGGTGAGTAAAGAAATCAAACGAGCTTGTAGAAAAGGTCCATGCACTTGAGAATAAAAAAAGAAGGGAAAGCTAATGTTCAGAGTAGATCTGGACCATGTGTCCTCCTCAGATAGTGTCTCTAATATATACGTTTTTTTCTTCTTCCGCGATGCGGGCGAGTTCCGTTGGCTAGCTCACAAATGGGTACTGTCCTGTGTGTCAAATCTGTGACCCTCAGAGCGACAGTTGCTGGCCTTCCTACCGGTCCCCTGGCTGGGCACTAGAGACAGGGGATCTGGCCGGATCAGGTACCTAGAGATGGATCATACACACACAGAGACACATTTAGATCAAGAGTGTATTGCTCACACAACAGTGCTCGAATGTTTGTGAACCCTTTAGAATTTTCTGTACTTATGAATAATAAATATCACCTAAAACGTCCTCATCAGTCCCCAAAGTAGATATAGGGAACCCAATTAAACAAACGAGACAAAAATGCTGTATTCGGTCATTTAATTATTGAGTAAAACGATCCAATATTACATTATCTGTGAGTGGAAAAAAGTATGTGAATTTTTGCTTTCAGTATCTGACGTGATTCCGTTGTGCGTCAATAACTGCAACTAAACGATCTGCCGTTGAGCTTCAACTCTGGGATGTTGGTGGGTTATCTCAGATGAACTGCTCGCTTCAGTTCACTGACAGATGTCCAGACATTTCTCTTTTAATTTGATATGAACATCATTCCGGTACGAATCAGAATTAATTATCCCATGAATGATTGGATGATATCCTGGCCCAGATGTAGCCAATCAGGCCCTAACCATGTTAGTGGCATCACTATGTTCCAAAGATGGAATGAGGTTATTTTCCCAGAATGCAGTATTTCCCTTCCCGAACTCGACGATTCTCATTCACACCGAAAGGTTTAATTTCGGTCTCGTCCGTCTACAGGCTATTTTTCCAATAACCTTCTGGCTTGTCCACGTGATCTCCGGCAAACTGCACACATTCAGCGATGTTCTTTCTGAAGAGGAGTAGAAGTAGTTTGCCCTTGGAACCCCGGGCCGCACACCATTGTTCTTCACTGTTCTCCTGATGGTGAACTCATGAACAGGATGTGAGAGAGGCCTTTATCTGCTTAGATGTAACCCTGTTCCTTTTGTGACATCGCAGCCTATTATTACAAGCCTTGCTCTGATACTGATGGTGGTTGGTCGACTGATCCAGGGGAGTGTCACAATAGCCTTCAATTTCCTCTATTTGTCCGCAATGTGTCTGACTGTGATTGGAGTGCAAACTCCATAGAGGTGGTTTTGTAACCTTTTCCAGCCTGATAAGCATCAACGAGTCGTTCTCTGAGATCCTCAGAAATCTCAGTTGTTCGTGCCGTGGTACACTTCCACGAACACGTGCTGTGAAGATCAGACTACGGATATATACCTGTTCTTCAAATGAAAGAGATTTGGATTTGAAACACCGGATTCTAATTTCATCTTAAAATTAACTGCCTATCCTTGAAGTTCACGTACCTTTGCCACTCACAAATCCGTTGCATTGGATCATTTTCCTCAATAAACGAATGATCAGGTGTAATATTTTGATCCTCTTTGGATCTTCTTTGAAGAGTTGTGCGAAAATCTGACGAAGTTTCAGGTCATATTTCTGCGCAAATACTGAGAATTCTAAAGGGGTTCCCACAGATGCTATTGTTTGGTCATCCCATTATTAACCAGTACATCTACAGGCTTATGTTAGATCAATATAATGTTGAGTGTTGCTGATGGGAGTCATCAGGGCTGCGTACTCACACCACGTCATGCAGTTCCAGCCTGGTGTCAGGAGAGGGGTTGATCAGGATGTAAGACAAGCGGTTACCCTGGTCTGTCATTCCATCTGACCCAGGAGGCACACATGACAAGAAATACATATTTAATATGTTTGCATTGATTTTACGAACGTATTCACTAGTTATTTTAGCAGGTGAGTCGACTGAAAAAAACGATTCTTATTTTTAAATTACGATCTGGACAAAGGCATTGAACAGAAAAGACAAACACACAGGACATCAATAATATGAATAAGAAAATACAAGTGAACAAGTAAAAAATGTATATACAGAACCAACCAATCAAGTTTGGACACACCTGTCACGAGTGGAAACCGTTTGTTCTCACACTGGGTCTGTTAGTGCGGTGCATGCAGCTAGTTCCTGTTGGGTGGCTAGGTTAGGTTGTTTTGCTAATGCACACACCTGGGGTGAATTAGCTAATTATATAGGGTATTTTAGTGTCTAGGAAATGATACCACGTTGCCTGTTCTTATTTGAATGTCACGTTTGTGTAGTTGAGTGTAGTTGTTTTGATAGGTCATAGCTGTTTTAATGTTGTTTGTTACAAGTCGCTATTTGCACAATTTGATTTAATTACAGTCTATGTTTTTCCACCGTTCGTTGTATGTGTTATTTTAATTGAAACCTCACGAACATTGATTCGCTCTGCGTCTGGCTTTATCCTGCACTACATTACGTGACAACACCAATTTATTCAAGGCTATTTCTTCAGTTTTAATGTTTTTCACATTGTAGATAGATAATGAAGCTAATGAAGACACACCAACTATGAACTAACGCCTACGCAGAAACCCAAGAAAGAGTTAAATGGATCAAAATACATATTGTATTTTTTTGCATGTCACCGGGAACGCATTTAAATTAACAGGTGTGTCTTGTTAAAAGTCTATTTGTGGAATTTATTGTGGGACTAAGGTGGGTATTCAGGGAACCATCATAAAGTCTGTCCATATTATGGCAAAAACAGTCCATGATTACTTTAACATATGACGTGCGGTCGTATCTGTCAGTGATTAACATTTACACAGCTTTGAAAGCTTCCTTTAGTGCAGATGCCCTTTTGATGAAACTCTTAAGAGCATCGTCAAAGGAAAATGAGACTGAGGAGAGGTTCATGAGAGTTATCACCTTCGTAAATCTGCAATATCTGCACCTCAGATCGCAGACAAAATAAATGCTTTATGTTCAAGTAGAGTTCAAGTCACAGACATATCTGAATATAAACTGCACATTGCAGACTGCTTAAGTCAGGCCCAAACTTTTGACTGGTACAGATTTATGGCTGGGAACAGTCCATAATGTTGATAACAAACAGTCCATTCTTATAAGCAGGCCAGCGCAGTTCCACATAAGAGCACATCTATTCCTCTCCATACTTCCCACGGTACTCACTGAACCCACTGGGTGACAGCACATCTATTCCTCACATCCACGGTACTCACTGAACCCACTGGGTGACAGCACATCTATTCCTCACATCCCACGGTACTCACTGAACCCACTGGGTGACAGCACATCTATTCCTCACATCCCACGGTACTCACTGAACCCACTGGGTGACAGCACATCTATTCCTCACATCCACGGTACTCACTGAACCCACTGGGTGACAGCACATCTATTCCTCACATCCACGGTACTCACTGAACCCACTGGGTGACAGGCCAAGGTGTTTCATCCGCATCCGGACCAGAGCGTTGAGCTCCTGCCTCTCCGAGCGTTTGAACAGGGTCAGTCTCTGCTGGCTGATTCTCTCCGCAGCACTTCCCGTTCCCCCCTTTGACCCGGACGTCCCACGACCTCCCTTCCTGCTCAGCCTCCTGGCCCACTGCATGCTCTTCCGCCTGAGCAGGGGGTGGTCCGAGGAGTGGGAGGACGAGGACGGTGGCTCCGAGGAGGTGGAGTTGCGGTGGGGTCCTGTCCGTGACAGCAGGGGCTCCCTGGGTTCTCTGGTGTCCTCGTAGTCCTCCACGGTGATGGACACCTGGGACTGGCAAGCACCATCCGCTCAGACCAATATCAAGCTGCAGCTGTCTCCGTTATGGAGTTATTATTATACATATATATTGTATTCTGACTGTATGGTCACGTATGACATTGCAGTCTAAAGTTACCTCAGAGACCGGTAGCTTGTGGGCTTCAGTGCGATAGATACCGATGGGGATGTCTCCAGTAGAGGAGCACAGTTTCTGGTAAAGTCGACCATATGTGCGGATCCACAGGTCCTCCTCGGATATCTTCATCTGCAAGACCCACAAACACTCTACCTTCATCACCCTCAGTTGCAGACAGCTACACTAATGTCTGTTCAACCTCAGTGCATTCATGGCGGTATGCTATTGATATCGGGTGAAATTACAGCAGGAAATTGTGTGGCACTCTGGTAATTACTGCATGAGGACATGGGTTCATTACGAGGTACTCACGGCACAGAGGAACCCGGAGCCAGGCATGGAGTCTAGACCTAACAACAGTCTGGTGATGGATATCATGTAGTCCTTCACGAAAGACTGGCGATAAAAACCAACGACACACGGTTAGAAAGTGTATCAACAAACGGGTCTGTGAACATGTGAAATATTATTCCACAATGTATTATCCAAGTGATGAAGGATGAACTGTAGCCATGAAGGGAGACACCTGGTCAGCAACATGGTCCAGATATGCTGTGGTGGTCAAACACTGACTCAATTAGTATCAAGGGAGCTAATGTGTGCTAGGGTACCATTCCCCAGACCATGACACCTCCACCACCAGCCAGTACTGCTGACATCACACAGGATGGGTTCATGGACTCAGGCTGAGGACACCTCTTCAATGCTAGCTAGAGTGTGATATGTTGGAGTTTTGGTGCAAAAGGATTATTAGGTACTGTGTTCAGAGGGCTGATTAGGTACTGTGTTCAGAGGGCTTATTAGGTACTGTGTTCAGAGGGCTGATTAGGTACTGTGTTCAGAGGGCTTATTAGGTACTGTGTTCAGAGGGCTGATTAGGTACTGTGTTCAGAGGGCTGATTAGGTACTGTGTTCAGAGGGCTTATTAGATACTGTGTTCAGAGGGCTTATTAGGTACTGTGTTCAGAGGGCTGATTAGGTACTGTGTTCAGAGGGCTTATTAGGTACTGTGTTCAGAGGGCTTATTAGGTACTGTGTTCAGAGGGCTGATTAGGTACTGTGTTCAGAGGGCTGATTAGGTACTGTGTTCAGAGGGCTTATTAGATACTGTGTTCAGAGGGCTTATTAGGTACTGTGTTCAGAGGGCTGATTAGATACTGTGTTCAGAGGGCTGATTAGATACTGTGTTCAGAGGGCTGATTAGGTACTGTGTTCAGAGGGCTTATTAGGTACTGTGTTCAGAGGGCTTATTAGGTACTGTGTTCAGAGGGCTTATTAGGTACTGTGTTCAGAGGGCTGATTAGGTACTGTGTTCAGAGGGCTTATTAGGTACTGTGTTCAGAGGGCTTATTAGATACTGTGTTCAGAGGGCTTATTAGGTACTGTGTTCAGAGGGCTGATTAGGTACTGTGTTCAGAGGGCTTATTAGGTACTGTGTTCAGAGGGCTGATTAGGTACTGTGTTCAGAGGGCTGATTAGGTACTGTGTTCAGAGGGCTGATTAGGTACTGTGTTCAGAGGGCTTATTAGATACTGTGTTCAGAGGGCTTATTAGATGCTGTGTTCAGAGGGCTTATTAGATGCTGTGTTCAGAGGGCTTATTAGATACTGTGTTCAGAGGGCTTATTAGATGCTGTGTTCAGAGGGCTTATTAGGTACTGTGTTCAGAGGGCTTATTAGGTACTGTGTTCAGAGGGCTGATTAGGTACTGTGTTCAGAGGGCTTATTAGGTACTGTGTTCAGAGGGCTGATTAGGTACTGTGTTCAGAGGGCTGATTAGGTACTGTGTTCAGAGGGCTGATTAGGTACTGTGTTCAGAGGGCTGATTAGGTACTGTGTTCAGAGGGCTGATTAGGTACTGTGTTCAGAGGGCTGATTAGGTACTGTGTTCAGAGGGCTGATTAGGTACTGTGTTCAGAGGGCTGATTAGGTACTGTGTTCAGAGGGCTGATTAGGTACTGTGTTCAGAGGGCTTATTAGGTACTGTGTTCAGAGGGCTTATTAGGTACTGTGTTCAGAGGGCTGATTAGGTACTGTGTTCAGAGGGCTTATTAGATACTGTGTTCAGAGGGCTGATTAGGTACTGTGTTCAGAGGGCTGATTAGGTACTGTGTTCAGAGGGCTTATTAGATACTGTGTTCAGAGGGCTGATTAGGTACTGTGTTCAGAGGGCTTATTAGGTACTGTGTTCAGAGGGCTTATTAGGTACTGTGTTCAGAGGGCTTATTAGGTACTGTGTTCAGAGGGCTGATTAGGTACTGTGTTCAGAGGGCTGATTAGGTACTGTGTTCAGAGGGCTTATTAGGTACTGTGTTCAGAGGGCTTATTAGATACTGTGTTCAGAGGGCTTATTAGGTACTGTGTTCAGAGGGCTTATTAGGTACTGTGTTCAGAGGGCTGATTAGGTACTGTGTTCAGAGGGCTTATTAGGTACTGTGTTCAGAGGGCTTATTAGATACTGTGTTCAGAGGGCTTATTAGGTACTGTGTTCAGAGGGCTTATTAGGTACTGTGTTCAGAGGGCTTATTAGGTACTGTGTTCAGAGGGCTTATTAGGTACTGTGTTCAGAGGGCTGATTAGATACTGTGTTCAGAGGGCTTATTAGGTACTGTGTTCAGAGGGCTGATTAGGTACTGTGTTCAGAGGGCTGATTAGGTACTGTGTTCAGAGGGCTTATTAGGTACTGTGTTCAGAGGGCTTATTAGATACTGTGTTCAGAGGGCTTATTAGGTACTGTGTTCAGAGGGCTTATTAGGTACTGTGTTCAGAGGGCTGATTAGGTACTGTGTTCAGAGGGCTTATTAGGTACTGTGTTCAGAGGGCTTATTAGATACTGTGTTCAGAGGGCTTATTAGGTACTGTGTTCAGAGGGCTTATTAGGTACTGTGTTCAGAGGGCTTATTAGGTACTGTGTTCAGAGGGCTTATTAGGTACTGTGTTCAGAGGGCTGATTAGGTACTGTGTTCAGAGGGCTGATTAGGTACTGTGTTCAGAGGGCTGATTAGGTACTGTGTTCAGAGGGCTTATTAGGTACTGTGTTCAGAGGGCTTATTAGATACTGTGTTCAGAGGGCTTATTAGGTACTGTGTTCAGAGGGCTTATTAGATACTGTGTTCAGAGGGCTGATTAGGTACTGTGTTCAGAGGGCTTATTAGATACTGTGTTCAGAGGGCTGATTAGGTACTGTGTTCAGAGGGCTGATTAGGTACTGTGTTCAGAGGGCTGATTAGGTACTGTGTTCAGAGGGCTGATTAGGTACTGTGTTCAGAGGGCTTATTAGACACTGTGTTCAGAGGGCTGATTAGGTACTGTGTTCAGAGGGCTTATTAGGTACTGTGTTCAGAGGGCTTATTAGATACTGTGTTCAGAGGGCTTATTAGGTACTGTGTTCAGAGGGCTTATTAGATACTGTGTTCAGAGGGCTTATTAGATGCTGTGTTCAGAGGGCTTATTAGGTACTGTGTTCAGAGGGCTTATTAGATGCTGTGTTCAGAGGGTTTATTAGGTACTGTGTTCAGAGGGCTTATTAGGTACTGTGTTCAGAGGGCTTATTAGGTACTGTGTTCAGAGGGCTTATTAGGTACTGTGTTCAGAGGGCTTATTAGGTACTGTTTTCAGAGGGCTTATTAAGTACTGTGTTCAGAGGGCTTATTAGATACTGTGTTCAGAGGGCTTATTAGATACTGTGTTCAGAGGGCTTATTAGGTACTGTGTTCAGAGGGCTTATTAGACACTGTGTTCAGAGGGCTTATTAGATACTGTGTTCAGAGGGCTTATTAGATACTGTGTTCAGAGGGCTGATTAGATACTGTGTTCAGAGGGCTGATTAGGTACTGTGTTCAGAGGGCTTATTAGATACTGTGTTCAGAGGGCTGATTAGGTACTGTGTTCAGAGGGCTGATTAGGTACTGTGTTCAGAGGGCTGATTAGGTACTGTGTTCAGAGGGCTGATTAGGTACTGTGTTCAGAGGGCTTATTAGACACTGTGTTCAGAGGGCTGATTAGGTACTGTGTTCAGAGGGCTTATTAGGTACTGTGTTCAGAGGGCTTATTAGGTACTGTGTTCAGAGGGCTTATTAGATGCTGTGTTCAGAGGGCTTATTAGGTACTGTGTTCAGAGGGCTTATTAGGTACTGTGTTCAGAGGGCTTATTAGGTACTGTGTTCAGAGGGCTTATTAGGTACTGTGTTCAGAGGGCTTATTAGGTACTGTTTTCAGAGGGCTTATTAAGTACTGTGTTCAGAGGGCTTATTAGATACTGTGTTCAGAGGGCTTATTAGATACTGTGTTCAGAGGGCTTATTAGGTACTGTGTTCAGAGGGCTTATTAGACACTGTGTTCAGAGGGCTTATTAGATACTGTGTTCAGAGGGCTTATTAGATACTGTGTTCAGAGGGCTGATTAGATACTGTGTTCAGAGGGCTGATTAGGTACTGTGTTCAGAGGGCTGATTAGATACTGTGTTCAGAGGGCTTATTAGATACTGTGTTCAGAGGGCTGATTAGGTACTGTGTTCAGAGGGATGATTAGGTACTGTGTTCAGAGGGCTTATTAGGTACTGTGTTCAGAGGGCTGATTAGGTACTGTGTTCAGAGGGCTTATTAGATACTGTGTTCAGAGGGCTGATTAGGTACTGTGTTCAGAGGGCTGATTAGGTACTGTGTTCAGAGGGCTTATTAGGTACTGTCTTCAGAGGGCTTATTAGGTACTGTGTTCAGAGGGCTTATTAGGTACTGTGTTCAGAGGGCTTATTAGATACTGTGTTCAGAGGGCTTATTAGGTACTGTGTTCAGAGGGCTTATTAGGTACTGTGTTCAGAGGGCTGATTAGGTACTGTGTTCAGAGGGCTTATTAGATACTGTGTTCAGAGGGCTTATTAGGTACTGTGTTCAGAGGGCTTATTAGGTACTGTGTTCAGAGGGCTTATTAGGTACTGTGTTCAGAGGGCTTATTAGGTACTGTGTTCAGAGGGCTTATTAGATACTGTGTTCAGAGGGCTGATTAGGTACTGTGTTCAGAGGGCTGATTAGGTACTGTGTGGGCACTGGGGAGATCATTTACAGCAGTCTGACACGCTGGGGGTTGAATCACTTAAATGACGAAGCTCCTAAAGTTTCTCCTAGACTATAGCCTGGATGCCTGAGGGCCAGGACTTCACTCATGACTGTGGAGGAAGGGTCCTAGAGACCAGGAAGAGAGCCCCCTGATGGTTGACCACGCCTCGCGCCTGAAGAAGCATATGATTACTGACTAACAACAGTTCTGGTAACAGATGGTGATACAGCTGGAGACTGAGCTCTCTCTTATCTGTGGGGGTTCATGAGGGGCTCATTGTTGTAAATAAAGTCCTATTTTTGTCGTGCCGTCAGCATTAACCCTTGTGTTTTCAGCTATAACGTATTATTAAGTAATATTATCTAAGCAGCCTGAGTATGAAAGGAGGAGTTGAGGAGGAGCATGAGAGGAGGAGGAGCATGAGAGGAGGAAGAGTATGAGAGGAGGAGGAGTATGAGAGGAGGAAGAGTATGAGAGGAGGAGGAGTATGAGAGGAGGAAGAGTATGAGAGGAGGAAGAGTATGAGAGGAGGAGGAGTATGAGAGGAGGAGGAGCATGAGAGGAGGAGGAGCATGAGAGGAGGAGGAGCATGAGAGGAGCATGAGAGGAGGAGGAGCATGAGAGGAGGAGGAGCATGAGAGGAGGAGGAGCATGAGAGGAGGAGGAGCATGAGAGGAGGAGGAGCATGAGAGGAGGAGGAGCATGAGAGGAGCATGAGAGAAGGAGGAGTATGAGAGGAGGAGGAGTATGAGAGGAGGAGGAGCATGAGAGGAGGAGGAGTATGAGAGGAGGAGGAGCATGAGAGGAGGAGGAGTATGAGGAGGAAGAGCATGAGAGGAGGAAGAGTATGAGAGGAGGAGGAGCATGAGAGGAGGAGGAGCATGAGAGGAGGAGGAGCATGAGAGGAGGAGGAGCATGAGAGGAGGAGGAGCATGAGAGGAGGAGGAGCATGAGAGGAGGAGGAGCATGAGAGGAGGAGGATAGGAGTTAAGCGTTTATACCAACCTGGTATAGTAAAGTGTCCAGCATGCTAACACTGAACACCTTCCCAGCAGCGAACGGCAGGCGAAACATGAACACCAGGTTGGATCCCTTCTCTTTCTCCTTCTGTGAGATAACCACCACACACAGGAAAACACGGAGAGAGAGAGAGAGAGAGAGAGAGAGAGAGAGAGAGATACAACGTAAGAGATGAGGGAGGAGAGACAGGCAGAGAGGGGGAAATGGAAAAGCATTACAGTGATGGAGTACCACTCCGTAATGACTGTTCTAAACGAGCCATCGTTGTCTGACGGAGATGTTCTGACTCACCAGAGAGGAGGGAGATATAAAGTTACCTTCTCCAGCTTGGAGAGAGTCAGGGAGTAGTGGTCTTTGACTTTGAACTGCATAAAACGCATGTTGGCTGGGTGGGTGAGCTCAGTGATGATGCTGAGAGCTGGAAACAGTCTGAGCAGATAAAAAAGACGAGACTGGATTTGTTTACAGAATGCACATGGAATGCAAAATATCTGAGGATGCACGCAAAAAGAGTTTACCAGCTCAGGAATTTTCTATCTTGCAATGTAGTGTACAGTTGTAATTGTTGTGTTTCATTAGGGATGGGTGTCTAATAGTTGTGGAATTGTGTATTTAGAGATGGTCATGTATTTGTTATGTGAAGTTAGATATGGTTGTCTATGGTTAGACATGGTTGTGTAATGGTTGTGTGTAGTTAGAGATGGTCATGTATTTGTTATGTGAAGTTAGATATGGTTGCCTATGGTTAGACATGGTTGTGTAATGGTTGTGTGTAGTTAGAGATGGTCATGCATATGTCCTGTGAAGTTAGATATGGTTGTCTATGGTTAGACATGGTTGTGTAATGGTTGTGTGTAGTTAGAGATGGTCATGTATATGTTATTTGAAGTTAGATATGGTTGTCTATGGTTAGACATGGTTGTGTGAAGTTAGAGATGGTCATGTATATGTTATGTTAAGTTAGATATGGTTGTCTATGGTTAGACATGGTTGTGTAATGGTTGTGTGTAGTTAGAGATGGTCATGTATATGTTATTTGAAGTTAGATATGGTTGTCTATGGTTAGACATGGTTGTGTAATGGTTGTGTGTAGTTAGAGATGGTCATGTATATGTTATTTGAAGTTAGATATGGTTGTCTATGATTAGACATGGTTGTGTAATGGTTGTGTGTAGTTAGAGATGGTCATGCATATGTCCTGTGAAGTTAGATATGGTTGTCTATGGTTAGACATGCTTGTGTAATGGTTGTGTGTAGTTAGAGATGGTCATGTATATGTTATGTGAAGTTAGATATGGTTGTCTATGGTTAGACATGGTTGTTCAGCACACCTAAAAAGGGTCTGGACATTGACAATTGTCTTGGCGTCTGCCATGTAGTCCTCCTCAGCAATCATGGAGCTCTCTTTGTCGACCACAACCATGGTGTCTGCAAATGTCACCCCACACCGCAGCAGACTGTCCAGGCTAGAGAGACAGGAAGAGAGAGAGAGAGAGATAGAAAGAGATATATATGGAGAGATAGAGATTGATAAAAAGAAAGAGATAGATAGAGAAAGAGATGATTGGGATCACAGAACTAACAATGCATCTCATCATTAAATATTGAGAGTAAAAGATAGAGAATACACCTAGAATACACCTAAGAATACAGAGCAGAGGGAATGATAAACTGATGTGATACACAGTCTAAAATACATGTATGATCTAGATGAGGAATATAAGTAGTGCAGGAGCACTATACAGGGCAGAGCTGTGGGTATTTAGAAGGCCTCTTCATCAATATCTAGATGAAGAGTATTATACAGGGCAGAGCTGTGGGTATTTAGAAGGCCTCTTCATCAAGATCTAGATGAAGAGTATTATACAGGGCAGAGCTATAGGTATTTAGAAGGACTCTCTTACTTGTCGATGGAGCCAACTGTGTAGAACACCATGGGGAACCAGCAGATAGCCTCCAGGAAGTCTGGCTCAGGTCTGCACCAATCACAATGCTTGAATTACAAGGAGGCACCAATACAGCACCCAATCATAACTGGTGTGACATCAGACACGCAGACTAGGCCCCCTGTAATGCTATAGTACCCCTGTAACGCTATAGTACCCCTTTAATGCTATAGTACCCCTGTAATGCTATAGTACCCCTGTAATGCTATAGTACCCCTGTAATGCTATAGTACCCCTGTAATGCTATAGTACCCCTGTAATGCTATAGTACCCCTGTAATGCTATAGTACCCCTGTAATGCTATAGTACCCCTATAACGCTATAGTACCCCTGTAATGCTATAGTACCCCTGTAATGCTATAGTACCCCTGTAATGCTATAGTACCCCTGTAATGCTATAGTACCCCGTCTGCTGTGACGGCTCATCTCCAAATAAGTTCCTCGTACTAAACTTTTCATTGTATCACTATGGTTTTATGACGGTCAACGTGGGAGTTGGAAAGACGGCACAAACAGATGGTGAACTCAGGCACATCGGAATATCTAATGTTCAATGTCTTGCTGTCACATTTTATTGCCATTTTATTTGATCCTAGTATAGCATGCTCCTACTGGAGTTGTGAATGAGGTGTAAACAGCGGTTGTATTTTTAGATGACGCCAACAGGCTAGAGATTCGTGAAGATATTTAGGTGACCTTGTATGACTGCGTCACAGCGTTACGTCTAGACTTTGGAGTATTAGTTACTTTGTAAACTTAACTCGATAGCACACGTTTCTAAACGGACCAAGCGTATGACTGAGCGCTTAAACTTATTTTTTTTTTTTTCTGATGCATGGTATAAATTAAAACCTGTAATCTATAAATAAATATCTTAAGTTCTAAAGACTTCTTGACCAGGTTCTAGATACCTGAAAAGGTTCTAAAGACCTTTTGAATAAACCGGCCAGGTTCTAGAGACCTGAAAAGGTTCTAAAGACCTTTTGAATAAACCGGCCAGGTTCTAGAGACCTGAAAAGGTTCAGAAGACCTGTTGAATAAAATGTACACAGTTAATACTGACATGTAATGTTTTACTTAACGCCAGTAAACAGGTTGCAATGAATATAAGATGCATGTTTTTTATTATGTTATTATTATTTTTATTTGTAAAGCACATTGAATTGCTTATATGTATGAATTGTGCTATATAAATAAATTGGCTTGCTTGCTAATGAGTTGTCACCGATCTATCTCATTGGGGCCACCATGTCCCTTGTGTTCGCGACTGTTGTGATAATAGTGTTTGGTGTGGCTGTTGGAAATATTATTCAGTAGCCTACTGTTTCCTCTCGGAAAATGTCTGCCTACAGATCAGGCCACACATACTTAGCATTTGTGTCGACGCGTCAGAACTCCCACAGAACTTTGCTTTTGAAGTCGGTTATATGAGAAGAATCACCTAACATTTCAACAGCACGTGCAACAGCTATGCCTAAATCGAAAGGGAGATTAAGGAAATAAGAAATGCTGGCAGAACGTGACCAGTGGTCATGGCTGAATGGTACCTGGAACCAAATTAGAGTGGGACGGATGACTGCCAATCGAACCATTTTTAACTGATCCGTGTCAAACCAAAGAAACAGGCACTCAGGTCCTCACTCTTCTCTGGCTCCATTATGCTCAGATAATCTGGTCTATTTCATTCAGTAACGATGACATCAAAAATGGATTGGTTGTCTTGCATTAAAGCAAGATCGGGCAGACATTTTTATTTATGTACATACGTTTTGCAAAGCCAATTGTAAGCCTACTGTAATGAAACGTAATGTAAAACAACATGTCTTACTAAATCATTTTTGAAGTACACCAAATGTTACTGAATGCACTGATGTCACAGGGAAACGCACAAATACTCCTCAAACACAGGAATTTTGTTACAGTCAATTATGTTGCAAGAAATGTTCACACCTTGGCCTACAACCATCATCCCTGATAGTGTTTACCTGAACGGGTTCTCCCCAGAAAACAACTCTGTGTTAAACCTGTGGTCTAAAGAGGGCTCTTTCTAGACTAAGTTTCTTCGCCTCTTTGGTGTTTTCTACAGTCGATATATAATAATCTCCGTTCTATGATTTCCTGTGGTGCGTGCGCTTCCACTCACATGGTCTCCAGGAGCAACACAATGGGGTTGAGTTCCTTCCTGGGGCGATAGTAGGCCCTCAGGGGCGCGATGAAGTTGTACAGGCCGTTCCCCGCGCTCTCCGCTGACACGATAATCAGCTTATTCTTGAAACCGTAGGACCGAGCGTCCTCGAAGGGAACGTGTTCACACACCTGCAGGAGGCAAAATTATTACAGGCAGCGCTTCTATGTGGATGATTAAAAGTTCTACTTTATAATGGTCATTACAGATCATCCATCAATAGAATAATATAATAAGGCGAATTCAACACGCCGCAGGTAGGGTGAGTCATGCCAACCTTGTCCAGACGCAGGCAGCAAAAGGGCATTTTTTCCTGCAGCAGGTGACACAAGGCAGGAGAACTGCCAATATATGGAGAGTTCAGCGGGTAGCCCTTCACCCACCTACCACACAAACAAACAAAACACACACAAACAAACAAACACACACACACACAAACAAACACACAAACAAACACACAAACAAACACACACACAAACACACAAACAAAAAAACACACACACACAAACACACAAACAAACACACAAACAAACACAAGGAAGTCAACACCTAGGCATAAGGGCCAATCACAGCCGGGCATAAATACGGTATCCATAACAACAATGGACCGCCGGCGACTTCCAAATACTGACTCGCAGTGTCCGCCCCACCACTGGCCCTTCTCGTCCTCGTCCTCGTCCTCCTTCCCCTCATCACCGCACTCGTCCTCCGATTGGTCCCCGAGCAGATCGAACGTCGCCGAGTTCACCCCATCCACCAGCTCCAACACCGGGGCGATGCTGTGGCGCCTCTCCTCGGCTGAGTCCACTGTGACCGGGAGGGCTAGGGTATTAACCCCCGCCAACCCCCCGTCAGACCTCCTGGCTCCACCGCTGCCTGGGTTCATGCCCCCATGGCCCTGGTCTGTTGGGCTGTTGTCCCCTGAGTCCTGGAGGTCAATGGCCACGGTGCCTGCAGGGGACAGAGGACATATACAAGGACACCGACTGTCTATGACCAGAGGACAGCCTTATCAGAATGTGTCAAAGAATGTGTACTGAGGTAAACATGTGCCCTAGAATGTGTCCTATGGTAAACATGTGCCCTAGAATGTGTCCTAGAAAGTGTCCTAAGGTAAACATGTGACCTAGAATGTGTCCTAGTTGGCTGCGTGATGAAACTTTGAGAGGCAGCAAGTCCTGGCGTTCTCCACCAGAGGGCGAGTTTGAGAAACGCCCCCTCAACGAAAGGGAATTCACAGGGGAGACACATTTACATCTGACATTTTCCCCAGTCGTCGGGAGGATTTCATCAACAGACTTACAGTCAGACGCGTGGACTCCTCATACACCAGTAATTCCTGTTACATCGACCTGTTGTGCTTCCTAATGTAAAAATGTATTGAACAGTGTCTGCCAGGCAGCCATCTGGCCCTGGCTTATCTGCGCACGTACCTACGTAAGCTCACGGATCAGTCTGTGCCAGGCTACCTTTGACGTGGATGTAAATGATTCCAGGTAAGACTCCCCGACAATGTGTCAGACCGTTCAGACCGGTGAGGAACATTAGTGCATGGATCTGAGTGTGGCTGCGTCAGCGACGGACTGACCCATGCTGGCGATGATGCTGTGGACCGGAAGCCTGGTGAGTCCATGGTAGATGGTCTGGGGCACCACTCCCCTGTCGCAGCCCCGGGGCCCACCCCGCGTGGGCTCTCTGTGGCCCCGGACGAACGCCGAGTTCTCCTCCTTGGAGATGTTGATGTAGAAGCAAATGTCCGAGGCGCCCATGATGTGACAGGGACCCGGGTTCAGCAGGATGTTGGCGGTGTCCAGCCTCCGCACGCCGATGAGACACACGCCGTACCTGCGCGGAGACGGACGCGGTCAGATAAAGCAGGTGCCGGCGAGCGTGTGTGTGCGCCAGACGGGTGTTCGGGTTCTACACTCACTTCTTATGGGCGTGGAACGACGCAAAGGTGAAACTCTTCCCCTGGTACTCGCCGAAGAACTTGCTCTCCTCCAGACGAATGTGATGCACCTCATTGGCCGAACAGCGGCGGTAGGTTCGTTGCCACTGGTCAGCCGAGCAGGCCCCGCCCTCCCTGAGACAGATTTCACGGGCTTGATTAGTCATGGTGGGACATGAGTCGACCTTTTCAGATTGTGGTGCACACAGCCTACCGGTCATGGAAGACATCACGTCAAAGACAAATAATCGCAAAATCCGCGTCGACGCATTATATCGCTGTGAGAAACCGATCAATAACTCAATCAGCACACGCATACACACACATCATTATCAGAGGAGTACATCAGTGTTCACTGACAGCCTTGAGATAGGAGCCCTCCAGTGGGAGGAGGTGAGAAATGGAAGGGTGGATTTGGCAGTCTGACCATCCGGAGGACTTTTGCTTCTTGCCAAGACATCACTGGAAATAAGATGTTGTTCTTAACTGACCTGCCTGCTAATATATATATATATATATATATATGTGTGTGTGTGTGTGTGTGTATATATATGTATGACAAGTTTCCATGACCACACCCCTCTATAGCTTCAGGGTTAGTGTATCCACACAGCAATATTGAATGACTATGTTAGTGCGCCTGGTTACCGGGGAATGAGGTGACCACCTGGGCCAATTAGCTATCTAGCAATGGCAATGGGTTTAGGAGGTCGGGGAACAGGAAGTAGGTTTAGGAGGTTGGGGAATAGGATGTGGGTTTAGGAGGTTGGGGAACAGGATGTGGGTTTAGGAGGTTGGGGAACAGTAAGTGAGTTTCGGGTAGCTTCGGGTGGGACTGGCGTTGAGTACAGGAGGACCATCATACACTGACCTGTTGAGGGTCTGGAAGCCCCCTGAACGTTTCCTGAAGGCCTCTGGAGATGCTGTTCTGAGAAATAGTGACAGGGCCGTGTTAACACGTGGTCACAATACTCTGAGTGCTCCATGATTAACCTGCTGTGTACAATTGAATTAAATTGCTTTGCCAAAGGCTGTACTTAAAAGTGTTTTTTCCCACTGATGGTCATGTGTGTGTGTTTCTGTTTGTTTGTGTGTGTGTGTGTGTGTGTGTGTGTGTATGCATTCGCAGACACCTCAAAATCGATTGGACACGTGCTAAAACATGAACAAAGAATAATACGCATATAATTTATGAGCAACTTAGTAATGTTCTGCTTCTAACATATGGAACATATTGTACTTATATAGTATATCTGAAATGAATCTGCTAAAATGACACGCCTCAAACTATGAAAATGAAATGGCAAAATGATCGACACCTGTGTTTTAAGTACCATGTGCCCCGAATTTCTGTCAAGGACAACGGCCCCAACTCCATAACTCCGGTGTATTATAAGATAGGAGAGCAGATTAGAAGGGATGTTAGATCATTTCTGAAGTTGGAATCTAACCAGACCTTTCAGACACCTCTAATGGACGAACATCTTCATAAAAAATCCCATGTTCACAACGTGATTCACGATAGACTTTCACGGTCATTTAACCCTGTGTGTTTGGGTTTGTTGTGTTTCGGGAAAATCCACTTGCCGCCAATGTTCCAGCCTCTGAGCACAGGCAACCAGGTTTCTGTCTACCAGGTCCTGGTACCTGGGTTGAGATACCATGAGCATTAACATGGGCACCAGGACCAGTGAAAGCAGAACAGCCCCTTCAGCACCATATTTTACAGTCCATATGAGCTTGTGCAGTACATGCATTCCTCAAAGCCAAACCTGGCCAACGAGCTCTATTTTCGTTTTAACTATAACACCCAATTTCAGTCAGCCGAAGAGCCAATAATATTTAATCTCCAGCCTCCAGGCTCCAGGCTTCAGGTTGGTTGCTCTCAATGAAGATATTACTGGCAACCTTTCCAAATAAGATATAGTGTCTCCCTATACAGATGTCACTTATTTGAATTATAACACCTTTTTACATTTTCCTTAGCCATTTTTATAATATTATTGCCCCGTAGAGTATTCCTATATATTTGTTTATATAAATATAGCACATTATCTTGTTTTTATGCAGTTATTTCAGCTGAACAATTTTGTGTCTATGCATGCAGGCCCAAATACTCACTGTCCTCTTGACGAATGGATCAATAAGGTGATGAGAGTAGAAGTGGCAGGACACACACAGTTCAGGGCCAGCATGGCAAACTTAAACTCCTCTTCACACACCACATGATCTGTAGACAGGCAGAGATACAGCAGTACATGTCACTACATTAGTCTGTAGAGGCTTCACATACAGACAGACATACAGCAGTACATGTCACTACAGTAGTCTGTAGAGGCTTCACATACAGACAGACATACAGCAGTACATGTCACTACAGTAGTCTGTAGAGGCTTCACAGACAGACAGAGATACAGCAGTACATGTCACTACAGTAGTCTGTAGAGGCTTCACATACAGACAGACATACAGCAGTACACTACTACAGTAGTCTGTAGAGGCTTCACAGACTGACAGACATACAGCAGTAGATGTCACTACAGTAGTCTGTATATGCTTCACAGACAGACAGAGACACACAGAACAAATACTTATAGTGGTCTGTAGATGCTTCACAGACAGGCAAAGACACAGCAGTACAGGTAAGTGCAGAGGTCTATATATGCTTCACAGACAGAGACACAGAATAAGTCCTTATAGTGGTCTGTAGATGCTTCACAGACAGAGACACAGAATAAGTCCTTATAGTGGTCTGTAGATGCTTCACAGACAGGCAAAGACACAGCAGTACTAGTCATTACAGTGGTCATTACAGTGGTCATTTGGTTTAACCCCAAAGTCCCACAATGAATCGTTAAGACGGACACTCTGATTGAATTAAAATATATTTTGTTCATCTGAACAAATCCAACTCAGACTCAGTCATCAAGTCAGCCCAGTTAACCCAACGGTTAAGACACAATGTAACATGGATGAAATTAATATCTCTCAATTAATCTCAACAAAACCATCTCAGACGTTCCCTCGTTAACTTTGGCTCCTCTGGGAGAACACACTGTGGATGATGATTTCATCCGGCATCAGATAATTATTATTTGAACTATAATTACTCACACCAGCACTATCCGAGACACTGGCAGAACTCCAAAACTATCCGGTTTCCAGAAATCAGAGGAACCAGAGGAACAACTAGAAATCCAGATGCTTCTTTTCACTGGAACCTCTGCTCAGGTGTTCCTTTCACGCCTGCTAAGTCATGTTATAACACAACAGGGTGTGATTATAGCGTGGATATATACACATTAATTTATTTTCGAATGGACAATAACAAGTCAAGTAAATCCCCCGTCATGTCAGATTGCATTTTCTTCAACTCCTCACGCCATTGTCAGTTTTTTCGCCTTTGGTGTCTATTTCGGTTTGTTTTGGAGATATTTTTTGTTCTTTATTTTTGGTGGGGTTGTGGAAACCTAGCGACACCCCTGTAGTGCCATTTCTTATTAAGGGACCTTTCACACTGACATACTCTAAAACAGGCCTGGGAGCAAATTGAACTAAACTGAACAAACAGAGATGACACATCAACTCCTGCTAACGCTGAGCCTTTCGCACTTGTTTTTCTGCTTTTCTCATCTTTTTGTAAAGGAAACGCAACCGAGCTATTAATGTTTTATGGCCAACCGTACGAGGCATACGGAGAAACCATTTTCCCTGCTGTGTAATTGGTAATTACATTATATAGGTACAGTGTTTGGTAGTAATAGGATTTTGGCCAGATGTGTTTATTTTGGGATTGCGAATGGAAACGTTAGTAGTTGGACTCTACTTTAATGGCATGAGAATTAGCTGGTTAAGCTTGTCCCAAGGCTACTGCACATATAAGCCGAAAACACCTGCCAAATTGGCCGTTAGAGTGGAACCATATAATTCTGTTGTTGTGTAAAGTATTTGACATCTTTTAAATTGATCAAATAAAAAAATCCATCAAAGTGTGTCATCAAATGAAAAAGGAGCGACACTTCTGATGTCTCATCAAGTAAACAAACACTTCTATTACATCCGTCAGGCAAGAGCCAGCTATTTCATACTACCAGTGTCAGGTAATGTTTTTTCCCGCGCAGGGAGTTTTGTGGGGTGCACTTCCTGTGCTGCGGTGATTGTTTTGATGTGAGCACAGCTGGTGATGATTAGTGATTAGCTGAGTGCTAGTTAGGTCACAGGAATTTGGTGTCACTTTGCTTCGCATTATTCTTAAGTTACGTTCTGTGTTAGAGGTGAGTGTTAATATATTTATATATATATATATAAATATATATCGCTGTGTTTTTTCCTTTTATTAGTAGACGCATTGACAAGAGCACTTTCATTTCAATCAGTGTATGTTTTGTTCCGTTCGTTATATCAGGTTTTATTTATATTCAATACCAAGCGAGCGTGTGTACCCATGCTCTGAGTGTGGCTTAACCTGCACTTTACCCTCGAATCGTGACAACCAGCTATTAGCATAGTTTTATCATAATGAACACATTTTAATGAGGCCAGAACCGCCATTTAATGCCACCAGTCAATGCTAGTGAGAAAGTTCACCTGTTTCGGAGCAAATGTTGAATCTCATCTGCTGGTGCTCGAGTGCAGAACTCACGTGGTTTAACTTGTTGTGGGAGATGATACATTTGTGAAC
Organism: Dallia pectoralis; assembly: GCA_029465975.1. NCBI lineage: Eukaryota > Metazoa > Chordata > Actinopteri > Esociformes > Umbridae > Dallia > Dallia pectoralis. The sequence goes on from CM055756.1 coordinate 5,827,981, forward strand.
TCTGCCACTTAAACGGATGCCTATTGACGCAGGATTATTTCAACGCTTTGTTATTGGCTAATAAAGGCCTAACGAAGTGTTCCATCAGATCTTCTGTGGATTTAGGCAGCTACTAAACAGCAAAGGAACAGGGATTTATATTTACGTTTGTATGAAGCAGCCTGTAAGACCTTCATCCGTACCCTGCTAGCAAAACGTCACTGACACACGGTGCTTGCAATGGCAGGACAGTGTGTTCAACTCCCAGGTTAACAAAACAAACTTGCTTCGTATGACTGTGTGACGCTTTGGTAAAACATCATCTAAATAGCACGACCCGTCAATTACAAAAACGCTGGAGCCTTTACACATTCATATGAATAGGAGCACGATTGAGATTAACGCAGAATGAAAAACAAACAAAACGTCCTTTATATGAAGCTAATCAATGAAAGGAGCAGGAAGCTGAACACTGACCGCACATGCTGTTCCCCTGAGCGCGTTCCTATTGAGAAACAAGCGTCTATACGGATACACACAGAGACACATCACCAATTAACACTTGGTTCCAGTAGACTCAGAGCAACACTCCTCTGACCTCTGTCAGCCTGGTCTCAAGTCTGTTCATTTAAATACAATTAAACGAGTAAGTGGGATAGCTCATCGCATCAGGCCTTCACACCACGGGCACATGATTTACTACTCCTCAAGACAGCATCTAGTTTCTGTTTCCTCCAGTAAACAAATGTAGTCAATTGTGGGTTTGTTAGTGTGTCTCTGCGTGTGTCTTACAGAGAATGTCTGCTTGTGTTCCCTGTGTGAATTACATGAAGTATGGCTGTCCCTGTTCCCTGTCTGAGTCTCTGTGTGAGTCAGATACAGTCTGTCTCTGTGTGAGTCAGATACAGTCTGTCTCTGTGTTAGTCAGATACAGTCTGTCTCTGTTTGATCCCTGTCTGAGTGTTTTGAGTCAGATACAGTCTGTGTGTGTTAAATGTGTGTGTCTCTGTGTGAGTCAGATACGGTCTGTCTCTGTGTGTTCCCCGTCTATGTCTCTGTGTGAGTCAGATACAGTCTGTCTCTGTGTGTTCCCTGTCTATGTCACTGTGTTAGTCAGATACTGTCTGTCTCTGTGTGTTCCCTGTCTATGTCACTGTGTTAGTCAGATACTGTCTGTCTCTGTGTGTTCCCCGTCTATGTCTCTGTGTTAGTCAGATACTGTCTGTCTCTGTGTGTTCCCCGTCTATGTCACTGTGTTAGTCAGATACTGTCTGTCTCTGTGTGTTCCCCGTCTATGTCACTGTGTTAGTCAGATACTGTCTGTCTCTGTGTGTTCCCCGTCTATGTCTCTGTGTTAGTCAGATACTGTCTGTCTCTGTGTGTTCCCTGTCTATGTCACTGTGTTAGTCAGATACTGTCTGTCTCTGTGTGTTCCCTGTCTATGTCTCTGTGTTAGTCAGATACAGTCTGTCTCTGTGTGTTCCCTGTCTATGTCACTGTGTTAGTCAGATACTGTCTGTCTCTGTGTGTTCCCTGTCTATGTCACTGTGTTAGTCAGATACTGTCTGTCTCTGTGTGTTCCCTGTCTATGTCTCTGTTTTAGTCAGATACAGTCTGTCTCTGTGTGTTCCCTGTCTATGTCTCTGTTTTAGTCAGATACAGTCTGTCTCTGTGTGTTCCCTGTCTATGTCACTGTGTTAGTCAGATACAGTCTGTCTCTGTGTGTTCCCTGTCTATGTCACTGTGTTAGTCAGATACTGTCTGTCTCTGTGTGTTCCCTGTCTATGTCACTGTGTTAGTCAGATACTGTCTGTCTCTGTGTGTTCCCCGTCTATGTCACTGTGTTAGTCAGATACTGTCTGTCTCTGTGTGTTCCCTGTCTATGTCTCTGTTTTAGTCAGATACAGTCTGTCTCTGTGTGTTCCCTGTCTATGTCACTGTGTTAGTCAGATACAGTCTGTCTCTGTGTGTTCCCTGTCTATGTCACTGTGTTAGTCAGATACTGTCTGTCTCTGTGTGTTCCCTGTCTATGTCACTGTGTTAGTCAGATACTGTCTGTCTCTGTGTGTTCCCTGTCTATGTCTCTGTTTTAGTCAGATACAGTCTGTCTCTGTGTGTTCCCTGTCTATGTCACTGTGTTAGTCAGATACAGTCTGTCTCTGTGTGTTCCCTGTCTATGTCACTGTGTTAGTCAGATACTGTCTGTCTCTGTGTGTTCCCTGTCTATGTCTCTGTGTTAGTCAGATACAGTCTGTCTCTGTGTGTTCCCTGTCTATGTCACTGTGTTAGTCAGATACAGTCTGTCTCTGTGTGTTCCCCGTCTATGTCTCTGTGTTAGTCAGATACTGTCTGTCTCTGTGTGTGTTCCCTGTCTATGTCACTGTGTTAGTCAGATACTGTCTGTCTCTGTGTGTTCCCCGTCTATGTCTCTGTGTTAGTCAGATACTGTCTGTCTCTGTGTGTTCCCCGTCTATGTCTCTGTGTTAGTCAGATACTGTCTGTCTCTGTGTGTCACCTGTCTATGTCACTGTGTTAGTCAGATACAGTCTGTCTCTGTGTGTTCCCTGTCTATGTCACTGTGTTAGTCAGATACTGTCTGTCTCTGTGTGTTCCCTGTCTATGTCACTGTGTTAGTCAGATACTGTCTGTCTCTGTGTGTTCCCCGTCTATGTCTCTGTGTTAGTCAGATACTGTCTGTCTCTGTGTGTTCCCCGTCTATGTCTCTGTGTTAGTCAGATACTGTCTGTCTCTGTGTGTTCCCCGTCTATGTCTCTGTGTTAGTCAGATACAGTCTGTCTCTGTGTGTTCCCTGTCTATGTCACTGTGTTAGTCAGATACTGTCTGTCTCTGTGTGTTCCCTGTCTATGTCTCTGTGTTAGTCAGATACAGTCTGTCTCTGTGTGTTCCCTGTCTATGTCACTGTGTTAGTCAGATACTGTCTGTCTCTGTGTGTTCCCCGTCTATGTCTCTGTGTTAGTCAGATACTGTCTGTCTCTGTGTGTTCCCCGTCTATGTCTCTGTGTTAGTCAGATACAGTCTGTCTCTGTGTGTTCCCCGTCTATGTCACTGTGTTAGTCAGATACAGTCTGTCTCTGTGTGTTCCCTGTCTATGTCACTGTGTTAGTCAGATACTGTCTGTCTCTGTGTGTTCCCCGTCTATGTCTCTGTGTTAGTCAGATACAGTCTGTCTCTGTGTGTTCCCCGTCTATGTCACTGTGTTAGTCAGATACAGTCTGTCTCTGTGTGTTCCCCGTCTATGTCACTGTGTGAGTCAGATACAGTCTGTCTCTGTGTGAGTTGACTTCTCTCCCTGGATAATTATCGCTAGTATCGTGTGTGATGGCGTGTGAGTGAGTGGTCATTGACCAGGCTATAGAACATGCTAAACTCTACACTGTATGTTTGGTCTGGGAAAATCAATTAGCAGCATGCGACGCGTTCAATCCCTGAGCCCATTAGGGCTCATTTATGCCTCCTCTTACCCATCCCACAGAGCCTGACTGCTCTTTCTCTTCCACCGCATCGCGGCATCTCAACAGATATCAGCGATTCTAATTGACGTTATTCAGTTGTTACACAATTTGCGGGGATCAAATCAAGTCTCCGCTGTGTCTCATTAATGCCACCCACACCGACTGGCACTTAACGAGGGGATTCTGTGGCCCTGCCACAGCGTGTCTGACTAAAAGCTCCATGTGACTGGCTGCCGCACACTGATTGGTTTTGCAATTTGATTTACACACTGGTCACTTGATCACGGAACGGAGGACACTGCATTATGTAGCCGCAATATTGTCCTAATGTTAATTGATTGGCTGTGTCTGCTGAACTTATTCTCCATTACAATGATGTATAGCTCATTAAGGAAACCGTGTTTAGAACCAGAGTCCAGGAGTGACGGATTACATGTAACAGAGGACAAAAAACTGTAATTGTAATCCAATACATTACCAAACAACAAAACACATTGTCATTGAACTACAGGTACTTTTCAAGAAAAAAAAAATACTTCTTGGATTACTTCAATTGGAAAAGAATAGGTGCGCAAACTAATTATGACACGTTGCATGTTTTTATTTTTATTTAAAAAACAACTGCGTCAAACAACTGCGCGCCTAAGTTGTTGTTTGTGGGATGGCGTCATAGTTTAGAATACGTTCACATTCCCGCCACTTCACACTAAATGCAGTGACGTCTACGGAAAGTCAAATAGGAATCACACACAGTGGGAACAAAATAATCTTGCGGAGAAATGTTTGCTGTGGTGCCTAGAGTACTGCAAATCCATATCTACTAATCCCATATGACAACATTCAGATGGAAGTCAAACCCTTTGTCAGAAGCTGATACCGTAACATTCGACATGGTTCACCTTACAGCACCTAGCAATAATCCACCCAGCACAGACGCCTCAGCCTGTAGACTTGGTATTGGACAGGGTGACCAACAGACAGGTAGACCATAATAGACTAAATACCTGGGCCTAAAACTCTACATAACTCTATCTAAAACGAATAGCAATCACATTATTTAATACGGTAAACCACGGCAATGACATGGATCCCTACGCACAGGGAACATTGGTTCAGCAGCCAGATATTCTATACCAGTAACAGAATCAGGGGGACTGGATATCAGCTTGGATGAAGGCAGGTAGCTAGCGTTAAATCTCTCTAGAGCCCAGGCAGTTACTTCGCCAGCATTTGCATTGCGACGGTTATAACATCTGTATTATTTCGATGGTTGAGCAAGTTTGAGCGCTCCGCGAGAGAGGTAAAAAAGACAAGTGACAGAAGAAGAGAGGAAGACGGAGACATGAGGGATTTGTGCCTCCTCATCTTGTCTCCATTTCCTAGCCAGCTGATTGCTACATTCTGACAATTTGCCCCATGAGAGTAAGTGTCCATGCTTATAAAACCCCTGTGAGATACACTGCCAACACAATCTGTTGTTTTGCAGCATAGCGTGAGAGAAGGAAAAAGGAAACACATTTAATACATCTGCAAACAGTCTTAGAAATGTCAATATTAAGGGTGGTGGGGGCCTAAGGGTGGTGGGGGGGAAAACTCTGACTGTTGTTTGTGCTTATGCACCAAACAGCAGTTCGGAGTATTCAGCCTTCTTGGAGACCCTGAAGGGAGTCCTATATAGGGCTCCAGTAGGGGACTCCATCATTCTGCTGGGAGACTTCAACGCACATGTGGGCAACGATGGAGACACCTGGAGAGGCGTGATTGGGAGGAACGGCCTCCCTGATCTAAACCCGAGCGGTCGTTTGTTATTGGACTTCTGTGCTAGTCATGGATTGTCTATAACAAACACCATGTTCGAACATAAGGAGGCGCATAAGTGTACATGGTACCAGAGCACCCTAGGCCGAAGGTCAATGATCGATTTTGTGATCGTATCGGCTGATCTAAGGCCGCATGTTTTGGACACTCGGGTCAGAGCAAGAGAGGGGCAGAGCTGTCAACTGATCACCATCTGGTAGTGAGTTGGATCAGAGGGTGGGGAAAGACTTTGGACAGACCAGGTAAGCCCAAACGGGTGGTGCGGGTGAACTGGGAACGTCTGGAGGAGGCCCCTGTCCGAAAGATCTTCAACTCACACCTCCGGCGGAGCTTTTCAGGCATCCCTGTGGAGGTTGGGGGCATTGAATCTGAGTGGGCAATGTTCAAAGCTATTGCTGAAGCTGCGGCGGTGAGCTGTGGTCTCAAGGTCCTAGGTGCCTCAAGGGGTGGTAACCCTAGAACACCGTGGTGGACCACGGTGGTCAGGGAAGCTGTCCGACTGAAGAAGGAGGCCTTCAGGGATATGCTAGCCCTGGGGACTCCGGAGGCAGTTGCAGGGTACCGACAGGCCCGAAGGGCTGCAGCCGCTGCCGTGTCAGAGGCAAAGCAGCGGGTGTGGGAGAAGTTTAAGAAGCTATGGAGAAGGACTTTCGGTCGGCACCAAAATGCTTCTGGAAAACCGTTCGGCACCTCAGAAGGGGAAAACGGGGAACCATCCAAGCTGTGTACAGTAAGGATGGGACACTGTTGACCTCAACTGATGATGTGATCGGGCGCTGGAAAGAGCATTTTGAGGAGCTCCTGAATCCGACCTACACGCCCTCTAGTACAGAGGCAGAGCTGGAGGCTGATGGAGGGTCATCGTCAGTTTCCCTGGGGGAAGTCGCTGAGGTAGTCAAACAACTCCACAGTGGCAAAGCCCCAGGGACTGATGAGATTCGTCCAGAAATGCTAAAAGCTTTGGGTGGGGAAGGGCTGTCTTGGTTGACACGCCTCTTCAACATTGCATGGAAGTCTGGGACAGTGCCAGAGGAGTGGCAGACCGGGGTGGTGGTTCCCCTCTTTAAAAGGGGGACCAGAGAGTGTGTGCCAATTACAGAGGTATCACACTCCTCAGCCTCCTGGTAAAGTGTACTCCAAAGTGCTGGAAAGGAGGGTTCGGCCAATAGTCGAACCTCAGATTGAAGAGGAACAATGCGGTTTTCGTCCTGGCCGGGAACCACGGACCAGCTCTTTACTCTCGCAAGGATCCTGGAGGGGGCCTGGGAGTATGCCCATCCAGTCTACATGTGTTTTGTGGATCTGGAGAAGGCGTATGACCGGGTACCCCGGGATCTTTTGTGGGAGGTGCTGCGGGAGTATGGGGTGAGGGGTCTCTTCTCAGGGCCATCCAATCTCTGTACGCTCAAAGCATGAGCTGTGTCCGTGTCCTCGGCAGTAAGTCGGATTCGTTCCCGGTGGGGGTTGGCCTCCGCCAGGGCTGCGCTTTGTCACCAATCCTGTTTGTAATATTCATGGACAGGATATCAAGGCGTAGTCATGGGGGGAGGGGTTCCCGTTCGGTGGGCTGATGGTCACATCACTGCTTTTTGCGGATGATGTGGTCCTGATGGCCTCATCGGTCGGTGACCTTCAGCACTCACTGGATCGGTTCGCAGCCGAGTGTGAAGCGGCTGGGATGAGGGTTAGCACCTCTAAATCTGAGGCCATGACTCTCAGCAGGAAACCGGTGGAGTGCCTACTCCGGGTAGGGAATGAGTCCTTACTCCAAGTGAAGGAGTTCAAGTACCTCGGGGTCCTGTTCGCGAGTGAGGGAACAATGGAGCGGGAGTTTGGTCGGAGGATCGGAGCAGCGGGGCGGTGTTGCATTCGCTTCACCGCACCGTTGTGACGAAAAGAGAGCTGAGCCGAAAGGCAAAGCTCTCGATCTACCGGTCAATCTTTGTTCCTACCCTCACCTATGGTCATGAAAGCTGGGTCATGACCGAAAGAACGAGATCGCGGGTACAAGCGGCCGAAATGGGTTTTCTCAGAAAGGTGGCTGGCCTCTCCCTTAGGGATAGGGTGAGAAGCTCAGTCATCCGAGAGGAACTCGGAGTAGAGCCGCTGCTCCTTTGCATAGAAAGGAGCCAGTTGAGGTGGTTCGGGCATCTTGTAAGAATGCCACCTGGGCGCCTCCTAGAGAGGTGTTCCAGGCACGTCCAGCTGGGAGGAGACCTCGGGGAAGACCCAGGACTAGGTGGAGAGATTATATCTCCACACTGGCCTGGGAACGCCTCGGGATTCCCCAGTCAGAGCTGGCTAATGTTGCCCGGGAAAGGGAAGTTTGGGGTCCCCTGCTAGAGCTGCTACCCCCGCGACCCGACCCCGGATAAGCGGTTGAAGATGAGATGAGATGAGATGGAAATGTCAATATTTCAATAATAATGGGGAGTAGTTGTCAGTATGCTTGAAGAGAGGAAGACACATATGCACATACAAATGCACGTGCATATGCATGAACACACACAACACACACACACACACACACACACACACACACACACACACACACACACACACACACACACACACACACACACACACACACACACACACACACACACACACACACACACACACACACACACACACAGACAGACAGACACACAGACAGACACACAGACAGACAGACAGACAGACAGACAGACAGACACACAGACAGACACACAGACAGACAGACAGACAGACACACAGACAGACAGACAGACAGACACACAGACAGACACACAGACAGACACACAGACACACACACACACACACACACACACACACACACACACACACACACACACACACACACACACACGGAGACAGAGACACACAAAGAGACAAACAAAGAGACACACACACAGACAGAAATAATAGGCCCAGCCACCATTGAAGTCACACCTGCAAACTTCACATGGAACTTGTTCTCTGGTTTGAGGATCTGGACGTACAGGGGACAGTTCGGGGCAAAATCCTTCACTGCCCAGGCTCTGAGAATGGTCTGGTGATCCTGGTTCAGAGCACAAGAGAGTGAAGAGGAGGAGAGGAAGAGGTAACGGGAGAGAGAAAGAAGAGGAAGGATGAGAAAGAGAGAGAAAAAGAGAGAGTTCAAAAAGGGAAACAGGAAACGCATCATCAGCAGCATGTAGCCCTGCTCCACCACAGTCACAGCCTTTATTCTATCTCTGTAGTGCCCTAATAAGCCACTTCAAATCATACACAAAGCTTTCAACAGAACTGACTGGCCTGTGGCCAGACTAGCCAAGTGCTGTCAATACTAAAGTCACTCTGTTACATTGTTCAGAGCGGTGCGATATGGTGTGCTGAGAATGGCGAAGCAAAAAGGGGGAGGAGCCAGAGAGAAGTACAAATAATACGAATTAACATTTAGATATACAAAGCATGTAGGAGTTTAGAAAAACGCTACGAAGCAGGGAAAGATCGGGGAAGACAGGCAAAGATGGAGGTCAGCGTGGTGAAGATTGAAGGTATTGGGAGATAAGGTGAGGAACGTACAGCAGCGAAGCGGTCCACCTCAAACCGGTTACTGAGGATAAAACAGGCCTCAGCATCGTCCATCCTACAGCCAGCAAGTAGAGCAGGAACAGAACCAGATCAAGCCAGGACACAGGTCAGATAGAGGGAGGAAGAAGAGGGAGGAGAAAGAGGAAGGAAGAGGAAGGAAGAGGGATCAACAAATTGGAGCAGAGAGAAAAGGTGGCGGATGTTATTGAGGGAGAACAAAGAAGTAGCAGGATAATAGTCTTTTAACCCACACTACATAAATGGCAGGAAATATTGGGCCAATCAGTGCCCTGTAGAATATGAGGACCATCTAGTAAAACAGGCACAAAATCTACAAAGAAAGTTTTTTTAATGTCACTGGAACTTTGATGTGAAACGGTTGCTTATGTGTCACAAAAAAGTTGTGTTTAATGTAAATAAAAACTAGGAGATTGTAGATCAGGAGGCAAAACCTGGGTTGCTGTTGAATGTTCCAGAAGGAAAGCATTCCAAAGCAGTCTTCCAAATCCACCAAAAATGTCACCAAAGAAACAAGCTTTTGGCCATCACCCCTCCCCTGTACTGAACTACCTAGAAAACCTGTAGGTAGCGTTGAAGTGTTGTATCCACACACGAGGGCTAGTCATTCTGCAGTATAAGGCGGGGTTCTGCTCATTTCACTTTGTGTTCTCCCATCTCATCAAACATTTCTTTGCAGAGATGGGCTGCATCAAGTAATGAATTCAGTGGAGTCAATAACCGGGACATGTTCTCGACAAAAGAAAATCTTTCAGTTTGATGATTAATGATTAAAAATGTCTCTCTCTAAAGAATATTCCATGAAACGAAGTTTAAATTTATCTGATATTTTGAGAGGTAGATCAAGTAGGTCAACAACAAACCACTTTTCCACAGCATTTTTCCACAGCAAATTATATTTCTAATGAAAGTTATAATAATTCTAGAAGGCACTGTATTTATTTCTATACCTAATGAAAGCTCTAATAATTCTGGAGGGCAATAAATACATTTGTATACCTAATGAAAGCTCTAATAATTCTGGAGGGCAATAAATACATTTGTATACCTAATGAAAGCTCTAATAATTCTGGAGGGCACTATCTTCATTTCTATACCCAATGAAAGCTCTAATAATTCTGGAGGGCACTATCTTCATTTCTATACCCAATGAAAGCTCTAATAATTCTGGAGGGCCTGCTGTCAAGACCGAAAACAGGCTACTTTGACAAATGATGGGGGCCGTATGGTGGCCAGTGGGGGATAGGACATGGGCAGGACGGGGGGTGTGATGGGCCTGACAAGGGGGTAGTATTGGGACGGTCAGATCCGGCCTTATATATATATATCTGAGTTAGTACTCTGTTGTATGGACAGGATTCTTGTATTACATTGTATTGTCTGGATGTTTGTGCTCGATTGTTTGGATTGGATGATTGTGCTTTTTATTTTATGTATTTGATGTTTGTGCTCAAATGTTTGGACTGGATGTTTGTGTTCTACTTCATGGACCGGATGTTTGAACTCTTCTTTATGGACTGGATGTTTGTGCTCTACTTTACAGACTGGATGTTTGTGCTCTACTTTACAGACTGGATGTTTGTGCTCTACATTACAGCGATACAACAAGCAGCAACTCCATATGAGAAACCTAGAGAATGACTCATAGAGAACCATGACAGTTGTATTTACAGTGTTCGATGACATCACATGGAGGATTTCAAATCAAACAGAATGGGCCACGTGGACAGTCTATTATTGATGACTAAATTCTGTACAATGAGATGGTGTTCAGTGCTTGGATTGAAGCCCTTGGGCATGTGTGGAACCGGGTCTTACTTGGCCCTCATCAGGTCCTGGTCTTTGAGAGCAGAACCCTGTAAATAGATGACCCTCTGGGCCCACAGTGGCACATGGAGCACCCTCCGCACCTGGACATCCATCTCTGCCGGACACAGGATCACCACATAATAGTCCTATAGGTACAAACACAGGCACACACACACACACACACACACACACACACACACACATACACACTGGAGTTATTAGAGTGGCAGGCAGGGACACATAGATCACTCTGAAATGTTGTGTATCAACACTTATGATGACTTAGTCACATATTAACCTCAGCTGCTTCAGAGAAAAAGTACACAAACACACGCGTGTGTACGCTTAACGTTCACTTAACAAACGCCACCAGTACAGTACATTCATACCATATCTGTCTTTCCCTAATAATTAAAAGTTTTTTTTCGGGGGTGAGACCTGCAGTCTAGGGTGAGCAAAGAACTCGTTAAGGAAGTCCATGAGGAGGTCTATCTTGAGACAGCTGACACACAGCACGACATGCTTCTCTGTCTGGGCTCGGTAGCGACTGTAGTTCCCCCCTGATTTCTGGCGCTCCATCCACAGGAAGGCCAGCTGTTCAAACTACAGAGCAGTGAAAGGCAGACATTAGCATTGAAGTAGGGATAGGTAAACAGTACAATGGCAGTAATAGAAGAACATAGGGTTGAGGTAATTAATATGACAATCGTTTATGATTAATTTACCAAAGCTAATAGCTGTTCTTACGCACCTCACAGAGTGGCGGGACACATTGCATAACCGTGGTATATTGGCAATACCTCCCCCTGAGATGTCTTGGTGCTATTTTAATCCGGTAACCAATGTAATTAGAGTCAACCGGTTTATAAGGTTTCTACGTTGGTTTATGATGGCAATAAGGCATCTTGGGCTTCATAGTATAGTTGAGGTAGTGATATTAGGGTTGAGGTAGTAATGGAGTAACCGCATGGTTGAGGTAGTGAAACTAGGGTTGAGGTAGTAATAGAGTAACAGCATGGTTGAGGTAGTGATATTAGGGTTGAGGTAGTAATAGAGTAACAGCATGGTTGAGGTAGTGATATTAGGGTTGAGGTAGTAATAGAGTAACAGCATGGTTGAGGTAGTGAAACTAGGGTTGAGGTAGTAATAGAGTAACAGCATGGTTGAGGTAGTGATATTAGGGTTGAGGTAGTAATAGAGTAACAGCATGGTTGAGGTAGTGAAACTAGGGTTGAGGTAGTAATAGAGTAACAGCATGGTTGAGGTAGTGATATTAGGGTCGAGGTAGTAATAGAGTAACAGCATGGTTGAGGTAGTGATAGAGTAACAGCATGGTTGAGGTAGTGATATTAGGGTTGAGGTAGTAATGGAGTAACAGCATGGTTGAGGTAGTGAAACTAGGGTTGAGGTAGTAATAGAGTAACAGCATGGTTGAGGTAGTGATATTAGGGTTGAGGTAGTAATAGAGTAACAGCATGGTTGAGGTAGTGATATTAGGGTCGAGGTAGTAATTGAGTAACAGAATGGTTGAGGTAGTGATATTAGGGTCGAGGTAGTAATTGAGTAACAGAATGGTTGAGGTAGTGATATTAGGGTTGAGGTAGTAATAGAGTAACAGCATGGTTGAGGTAGTGATATTAGGGTCGAGGTAGTAATTGAGTAACAGAATGGTTGAGGTAGTAATAGAGTAACAGCATGGTTGAGGTAGTGATATTAGGGTTGAGGTAGTAATGGAGTAACAGCATGGTTGAGGTAGTGATAGAGTAACAGCATGGTTGAGGTAGTGATATTAGGGTCGAGGTAGTAATAGAGTAACAGCATGGTTGAGGTAGTGATATTAGGGTTGAGGTAGTAATGGAGTAACAGCATGGTTGAGGTAGTGATATTAGGGTCGAGGTAGTAATAGAGTAACAGCATGGTTGAGGTAGTAATAGAGTAACAGCATGGTTGAGGTAGTGATATTAGGGTCGAGGTAGTAATAGAGTAACAGCATGGTTGAGGTAGTAATAGAGTAACAGCATGGTTGAGGTAGTGATATTAGGGTTGAGGTAGTAATAGAGTAACAGCATGGTTGAGGTAGTGATAGAGTAACAGCATGGTTGAGGTAGTGATATTAGGGTTGAGGTAGTAATGGAGTAACAGCATGGTTGAGGTAGTGAAACTAGGGTTGAGGTAGTAATAGAGTAACAGCATGGTTGAGGTAGTAATAGAGTAACAGCATGGTTGAGGTAGTGATATTAGGGTTGAGGTAGTAGTAGAGTAACAGCATGGTTGAGGTAGTGATATTAGGGTTGAGGTAGTAATAGAGTAACAGCATGGTTGAGGTAGTGATATTAGGGTCGAGGTAGTAATTGAGTAACAGAATGGTTGAGGTAGTGATATTAGGGTCGAGGTAGTAATTGAGTAACAGAATGGTTGAGGTAGTGATATTAGGGTTGAGGTAGTAATAGAGTAACAGCATGGTTGAGGTAGTGATATTAGGGTCGAGGTAGTAATTGAGTAACAGAATGGTTGAGGTAGTAATAGAGTAACAGCATGGTTGAGGTAGTGATATTAGGGTTGAGGTAGTAATAGAGTAACAGCACAGATTGGGATCGAGGGAGGCAGGCAGGACGGGACTGAGACTGACACGCTTGATGGAGAAACGGGGTAAAGGGGTGGCGGCGGAGGCAGTGAATGTCAAGGGGTATTTATGGATGAAAGACAGAGAGAGCGTGTGGGACGATTGCATGGCCGTGGGTGCCATTTGCTGCCCTGCTCAAACATGCCTCACAGAGTACGACTCTCAAACCCCCCTCCTCCCAAACACACACACACACACACACACACACACAAACTGGTTCCTATTATCACCACTTCACAAGTTCTCAGAGAAACACAGACCCCATGCCAACACTGGGAATTGGGGACCCACAAATAACCCCAAAATAAGAGTGTGTCTGTGATCTGCCTGTGAAGGTTCTGTGGTCTCTCTCTGTGGTAGCAGGACAATCTTATTGGTATTGGGTGAGATGTCAGTGCTATAGACAGGATATGACAGAACTACAGTAACAATATTCACAGATTCACTCCTTTTGAGGTAGGAAATTCTTGTTGACTGGGATTCCTCTCAGTGGATACTGTACACTATATCAACAACAACAACAACAACAACAACAGGATCTGGTTCCTTCCTACCTGTATGGGAAGCACAATGAGTGCCACACAGATCATGATGACCACCAGGAGCTGAGAGGGCCAAATCTGGGGTGTGACATCGCCGAAGCCCACCGTGGAGAACGTGACCACGCAAAAGTAGAGAGAGTCAAACAGGGTCAGGTTGTTACCCGCTCGCTCCAGATGTTGGATCCCACAGATACTGAGGAGGAGGGGGATTGGGAGAAGATAAAAAGGAGAGATGATGAAAGGAGAATAGGTGATGGGGAGGTAGGGGAGGAACATGATAATAGGGTGTGAGGGGTGAGGGGTTGAGTGGGGATAGAAGCAGCAGATAGATGGACACACAGGAGGGAGGAGCAGAGAGATGGACACACAGGAGGGAGGTGCAGATAGATGGACACACAGGAGGGAGGAGCAGATAGATGGACACACAGGAGGGAGGAGCATTATGCAAACCAGAGGCAACTACCCAAATGTGTCAAGTACTCATTCAGTGAGAAAAGATTCAAGTGTAAAATGACCGAGGTTGTATGTATCAGCAGATTTGAGAGGTGTGTGTGTGTGCACCCGCACGCTTGTCTGTGGAAGATCTGTGTGTACAGTGTAGGTGAATGGTGTGTATGTGTCCAGTGTATTTACCCAGAGCTGAATGGTGGGTTGAGTCAACATTATGATGTCAGTAGAAGGTCAGCCAAACCTCCTCCAGCAGGCTTTTCAGAGCACCATGATCTAATGTTAAAGTATCAGCCTGGGATATTCCTCAAGGCGAAGCTCTACCACAGCGCACAATACACCTGCAACCATAGCCTCCCTCTCCCTGCCCTTCTTCTCAAACCCACCCACCCCCCCTGCTTCTAGCCTCCCTCCCCCCTGCCTCTAGTAGTGGACCCACCAGGTGAACATGAGGCAGACCAGTGTGCAGATGAGGATCAGGACCTGGTTGAACATAGCAGAGTGCGTTCGCTGTATGGCTCGATGCAGATCATTCTAGAACACATACGGAGATCGAGAGAGAAAAGGAGTGTGAGAAAAGGAGTGTGCGAAAGGAGTGTGAGAAACGGAGTGTGAGGAAAGGAGTGTGTGAAAAGGAGTGTGTGAAAAGAGTGTGAGAAAAGAGTGAGAGAAACGGAGTGTGAGAAAAGGAGTGTGCGAAAAGGAGTGTGCGAAAAGAGTGTGAGAAAAGAAGTGAGAGAAAAGGAGTGAGCGAAAAGGAGTGTGAGAAAAGGAGTGGGGAAACAGCAGAATCTTTAATGTGCCACAAAGAAAACAGTTGACGAGGAGAAAAAAATTACAATCCGAATACGAAGGATGTAATGAGTGAAAAATAATAATACACAAACATCTGTAACAACTAGTGTGTCTAAACATTTTGTAAAGAGACAATGTTGGCAAGAAAGACACAGAAAAAAATAGAAAGAGACAGTGCTACTAAGAGATCAAAACCAAGAGAGACAGAACCAAGAGATCAACAGAACTAAAAACTAAGCTAAATGGATGGCTGTTACGTGAAAAATGGACACCTGGAGAACATAAAGAGGGAGTGATTGTGAGATAAAGGAGCGATATAAAGAGAGCGATAAATGTCTTTTCTCACTATCATGTTCTCCAAGGCATGTTTGGCCAGCCAGCAGTTGAGAAATACAGGGATGAACAGATTTCTGAGGGATGGCAAAATCACCTGAGGGAGAGAAAGATTTAATCAGTAATTTAGACATATCTAGTCAGGGTCTTAGCCAGTGATTTAGACATATCAAGTCAGGGTCTTAGCCAGTAATTTAGACAGATTTGGTCAGAGTTTTGGCCAGTAATTTAGACCGATTTTGTCAGTAATATTGCCAGTAATTTAGACAGATTTGGTCAGAGTTTTGGCCAGCGAATTAGACAGATTCAGTCATTAATTTAGTCAGTAATTCAGCCAGTGATATAGACACATTGAGTAAGTGCGTCTATCATCATGACTCATCAAATGATAGTAGTGGAAGGCGACATGGTGCGGTACAATATGATATCAAGGGGCTGAAACAACACGACCACAGAACACACATCATACATAAAGTGTACGGGCCTAGCGGTCTCTGGTTCTACGGTCTCCGGTTCTGCGAGGCGTATCGTTTGATTGGACTCACAGTGATCACAAAGGGAACCGCGCTGATCATCTCCAGGATGAAGGGCACCCGCAGGACTTGCTCCCAAACGTTGCCCTGGAAACACAAACGCACGGACGTCAGGAAAACCCCCTGTCGTGGCGGCCTCCGGCACTACCAGATACAAAGCCCTGTTGGGTGAATCGTTGAATCAATTGGCCCACGTTCGCTGACTAAGGAGGAAATAACAAAAAAGTTGGGCAACATCCTCCTTCTCCTGCTTCTGCCATCGAAACGCAAGAGCCACGACCCTCCTGCTTCGCGCAAAATGGGATATCCAAGATCTTGTCACTTTATCAACGGTGCAGCCACAGCATCCTTACAGCTGACAGGAGACTGGTTAGTGTGGGTGGACAGCAAAAGCCGGGCCTTGTCTATGTCCACAGAGAAATCAATGGAGGTTTAGGCATCCCCTCCAGCCCCCTGGCTGACATTGAAGCAGACTAGGACATGTGAGCCTGGATGTGATGGTGACCACAGACCAATGGCCACAGCACCAGTCTGTTGTTCCAGACATCAAAGAGCAGTGATGCTGGGTTGCCCTCGAGGGAAACGGATCACAGGCTGCATCTCTCTGAGGGGGGACTTCTCCAACCAGTCACTCTAGTGAATTATTCACCAGGGAGAGTCTGCTGAGCAATACACAGTGTATGTGTACGTATGTGTATGTGTGTGTATGTATGTGTATGTATGTATGTATGTATGTATGTATGTATGCATGTGTGTATGTATTTATAAATGTATGTATGTATGTATGTATAAATGTATGTATGTGTGTATGTGTGTATGTGTGTATGTGTGTATGTATGTATGTATGTATGTATGTGTGTATGTATGTATGTGTGTGTATATGTGTGTATGTGTATTTATGTGTTTGCTAAATGCTCCTCGGATTTCTGCTTCATGTAGACAAGTAAAGCTAGAGGCTTAAGGCTTCTGTAATGCTCTAAAGATGACAAGTCTATTATACTCGTAGCCACAAAGGCACACAAAGCGTCCGAACTAGAATATGTCACCTGTAGCTTCACAGACATACAGAGTATATACAAGAAAATGTCACCTGTAGCTTCACAGATTTAAAGAGTTGTCATAGATTGACCGGCGTAGTGTGGTGTAGCAAGCCATATGCAGAGCCAGGTATCCGTTCAGTCGTTTTATTATAAGTAAATCAACATAAAACAAACCGTGAACGGCGAAAAACTAAACTGTTGAAATCAAAATGCGCATATAGCGACTTAAATGTATATATTAAACAACGATGACAACAGCAGTAAATAACCCCACTCACCTCTAAAGCAACCGTGACATACAAACAATGCTGAACAAGGAGTGACTTGTTAGCTCCCCTTTTATAGCCCAGTAGAATACAATCAGAAACAGCTGAGTGACAAAACATAAACAAGGAAGTGAATCACCGAAAGGTCTGTGTAGCCACGCCCCCACACCAATCGTGACAGTATCCCCCACTAAAAGGCTAGCTCCCCAGATAGCCGAACGGAAACACAAAACCAAAACAAGGGAGCAACAGGGAGAGAACCCGCAGTCAAACCCAAAAGGGTCAGTCCAGGACCGCAGGTCCAGCCCTGAAAAGGCCTCGGTGGCTGAGAGGCCGCCATCTAGTGCGGCAGAGAGTCCGCCATCTTGTGCGGCTCAGAGTCCGCCGTCGTGGGCGACGTGGTGGCGGAGGCCATCGTGGGCGCCGTCGTGGCGGCCATCGGGGCGCAGTCGTGGCGGCGGCCATCGTGGGCGGTGTCGTGGCGGCGGCCATCGTGAGCGGTGTCGTGGCGGCGGCCATCGTGAGCAGTCGTGGCGGCGGCCATCGTGAGCGTAGTCGTGGCGGCGGCCATCGTGAGCGTAGTCGTGGCGGCGGCCATCGTGGCGTAGTCGTGGCGGCCATCGTGGCGTAGCGTGGCGGCGGCCATCGTGGCGTAGTCGTGGCGGCGGCCATCGTGGCGTAGTCGTGGCGGCGGCCATCGTGAGCGTAGTCGTGGCGGCGGCCATCGTGAGCGTAGTCGTGGCGGCGGCCATCGTGAGCGTAGTCGTGGCGGCGGCCATCGTGAGCGTAGCGTGGCGGCGGCCATCGTGAGCGTAGCGTCGTGGCGGCGGCCATCGTGAGCGTAGTCGTGGCGGCGGCCATCGTGAGCGTAGTCGTGGCGGCGGCCATGGCGTGAGCGTAGTCGTGGCGGCGGCCATCGTGAGCGTAGTCGTGGCGGCGGCCATCGTGAGCGTAGTCGTGGCGGCGGCCATCGTGAGCGTAGTCGTGGCGGCGGCCATCGTGAGCGTAGTCGTGGCGGCGGCCATCGTGAGCGTAGTCGTGGCGGCGGCCATCGTGAGCGTAGTCGTGGCGGCGGCCATCGTGAGCGCGTGGCGGCGGCCATCGTGAGCGTAGTCGTGGCGGCCATCGGAGCGTAGTCGTGGCGGCGGCCATCGGAGTCGTGGCGGCCATCGGGAGCGTAGTCGTGGCGGCGGCCATCGTGGCGTAGCGTGGCGGCGGCCATCGTGGCGCGCGTGGCGGCGGCCATCGTGAGCGTAGTCGTGGCGGCGGCCATCGTGAGCGTCGGCGGCGGCCATCGTGAGCGGCGATGCGGCGCGGCCTTCGTGGGCGGCGTGCGGCAGCCAATGTGGGCGGCGATGCGGCAGCCATTGTGGGCGGCGATGCGGCAGCCATTGTGGGCGGCGATGCGGCAGCCATTGTGGGCGGCGATGCGGCAGCCATTGTGGGCGGCGATGCGGCAGCCATTGTGGGCGGCGATGCGGCAGCCATTGTGGGCGGCGATGCGGCAGCCATTGTGGGCGGCGATGCGGCAGCCATTGTGGGCGGCGATGCGGCAGCCATTGTGGGCGGCGATGCGGCAGCCATTGTGGGCGGCGATGCGGCAGCCATTGTGGACGCTGGCGTGACGGTGGCAGCCATCTTGGGCGCTGGCGGGACGACGGCAGCCATCTTGGGCGCTGGCGTGACAGCAACAGCCATCTTGAGCGCTGGCGTGACGGCGGGAGCCCTCGTGGGCGCTGGCGTGACGGCAACAGCCATCTTGAGCGCCGGCGGGACGACGGCAGCCATCTTGAGCGCTGGCGTGGCGGCAACAGCCATCTTGAGCGCTGGCGGAACGGCGGGAGCCATCGTGGACGCTGGCGTGACGGCGGCAGCCATCTTGGGCGCTGGCGGGACGACGACAGCCATCTTGGGCGCTGGCGTGACGGCGGGAGCCATCGTGGGCGCCGGCGTGACGGCAACAGCCATCTTGAGCGCCGGCGGGACGACGGCAGCCATCTTGAGCGCTGGCGTGACGGCAACAGCCATCTTGAGCGCTGGCGGGACGGCGGGAGCCATCGTGGGCGCTGGCGTGACGGCGGCAGCCATCTTGGACGCTGGCGGGACGGCGGGAGCCATCGTGGACGCTGGCGTGACGGCACCAGCCATCTTGAGCGCTGGCGGGACGGCGGGAGCCATCGTGGACGCTGGCGTGACGGTGGCAGCCATCTTGGGCGCTGGCGGGACGACGGCAGCCATCTTGAGCGCTGGCGTGACAGCAACAGCCATCTTGAGCGCTGGCGGGACGACGGCAGCCATCTTGAGCGCTGGCGTGACGGCGGGAGCCATCTTGGGCGCTGGCATGGTGGCGACCATCTCGGGCGCAGGCGTGGTGGCGACCATCTCAGGCGCTGGCTCTTGGAAATCCAGCCATGTCCTCCACCACGTCCTAATAACAGCCGAGGGCTGATCATCCAACCCCTCCGGGGTTTTTCTGTCCCTGATGTCGGTGGCCGAAAAGGGTCTTCCCACTGCGGGGTTTGTGGCTGTAGCTCCAGCCATGTCCTCCACCACGTCCTAATAACAGCCGAGGGCTGATCATCCAACCCCTCCGGGGTTTTTCTGTCCCTGTCGTCGGCGGCAGAAAAGGGTCTTCCCACGGCGGGGGTAGTGGCTGTAGCTCCAGGGGTTTCCTCCCCCTGTCTGCAGCCCCGGAGCAGTGGGTGGCCGTTCCTGCAGCACCAGGACCGTGGGTGCTCTCTCCGCGGTCCTCCCGGAACACCTCCTTAGCTCCCCCCCAAAAACCTTCTTGGGACGCCTTCGGGGTGCCCTCTTGCCTTCCTCCGGGAGGGACCGCGGACCCGATGTAATCGGCCCTGATAGCTGCATCGGTGGCTCATACCCGAAGTAAGCACGGAGGCGCCTATACTCCTCTTCGGGCGTCTCCGGCTTACCCCAGTCCCACTGCTCCGTGGTGCGACGGTGAGCTTCATCCTTCGGGGCGCTATAGCTTGCCCCCCCGAGGAATCCACTCACCGTCTGCTGGCTCCGCTGGCTTCTTTGTGGGTTCAGCATTCTGTCATAGATTGACCGGCGTAGTGTGGTGTAGCAAGCCATATGCAGAGCCAGGTATCCGTTCAGTCGTTTTATTATAAGTAAATCAACATAAAACAAACCGTGAACGGCGAAAAACTAAACTGTTGAAATCAAAATGCGCATATAGCGACTTAAATGTATATATTAAACAACGATGACAACAGCAGTAAATAACCCCACTCACCTCTAAAGCAACCGTGACATACAAACAATGCTGAACAAGGAGTGACTTGTTAGCTCCCCTTTTATAGCCCAGTAGAATACAATCAGAAACAGCTGAGTGACAAAACATAAACAAGGAAGTGAATCACCGAAAGGTCTGTGTAGCCACGCCCCCACACCAATCGTGACAAGAGTATATACTAGAATATGTCACATGTAGCTTCACAGACATACTGAGTATATACTAGAATATGTCACCTGTAGCTTCACAGATATAAAGTGTATATACTAGAATATGTCACCTGTAGCTTCACAGATTTAAAGAGTATATACTAGAATATGTCACCTGTAGCTTCACAGACATACTGAGTATATACTAGAATATGACACCTGTAGCTTCACAGACATACTGAGTATATACTAGAATATGACATGACAGAAAAATACATGGAGGGCGAATATCTCCTCAGGATGTAGCTTTAACAACGACCCCACCTTCCACTTAGAGGTCAAACGCTCATGTACCTTCACATCAACCACTGTTAAATCCTGGCCACAGACTGTGACTTATAGGATGCTTAGCGCACCACAGTCAGCTGTAGGATAATTCCATAAAGCAAATGTCATCTATTTGACGAACACAACAAGCAGTCAGACTTCTGTTCGGTATGCATTTCGTAACAAGTGATCGATCACGCCCAATGACATTATTTTAAACGTGTTAAACTATTGATCACGTTATTATTAGTTATCAATATCCATCAATATCCAGTGTCTGTGAAAGGAGCAAAAGACCCGTAATGACACAAGGGTTGTGCTACTCACCTTGTAGCTAAGATACACCAGCAACATCGTCTCAAAAAAGCTGATGAAAGCTACAAGCACCTGGAGAGTGATGAAGGGAGAGCGAGAAAGAAAGATTGGAGTATTAACTAGAATAAAGAAAGAGTGCGAGAGAGAGAAAGTTGGAGTATTCACAGAAATAGAGAGAGAGAGAGAGAAAGACAGAGAGTGTGAGAGAGAGACGGTGGAGTGGGTGGAATCAGTGGGCAGTTTGATGATTGAACTCCAGCTGTAAGAAGTTAAAGTGAAGCAATAAACCTGCGTGCGCGTGTGTGTGCGTGTGTGTGTGTGCATGTGTGTATGAGCGTGTCTGTATGTGTTTGTACAGTCTTGGTGGAATGAGGGTTTAATAATATCTGACCTGCAGTGACCACAAGGGCAGTGGCCTGTTCACCCAGATGATAAGAGACCTGCAGACACAGGGGATGGAACACATTCAAATATGATCCACTCATTGACATAACGACTCGTTCGATTGTTGTTGACACGCGACTGGTTAGGAACCGCAGGTACCATTAGGCATATTTCGTGAGAGTGCATCCTCCAAAAATGTTTTGCAGATTACATAAATGCAAATGTTCAGCATTGTTGCCAGAAAAAGGTTCAATCCGGAGGTCGCTCGGGGCTTGTTATCTGAGTCGGAGCGCTTACTGCCATTTGAGTGTGCTGCCTGGAGAGTGTGTTAGTGTGTGTGTGTGTGTCTCCTTTGAGTGTGCTGCCTGGAGAGTGTGTTAGTGTGTGTGTGTGTGTGTCTCCTCTGAGTGTGCTGCCTGGAGAGTGTGTTAGTGTGTGTGTCTCCTTTGAGTGTGCTGCCTGGAGAGTGTGTTAGTGCACGTGTGTGTCTCCTCTGAATGTGCTGCCTGGAGAGTGTGTTAGTGTGTGTGTGTGTGTCTCCTTTGAGTGTGCTGCCTGGAGAGTGTGTTAGTGCATGTGTGTGTCTCCTTTCAGTGTGCTGCCTGGAGAGTGTGTTAGTGCATGTGTGTGTGTCTGCTTTCAGTGTGCTGCCTGGAGAGTGTGTTAGTGCACGTGTGTGTCTCCTTTCAGTGTGCTGCCTGGAGAGTGTGTTAGTGAACGTGTGTGTGTCTGCTTTCAGTGTGCTGCCTGGAGAGTGTGTTAGTGCACGTGTGTGTCTCCTTTCAGTGTGCTGCCTGGAGAGTGTGTTAGTGAACGTGTGTGTGTCTGCTTTCAGTGTGCTGCCTGGAGAGTGTGTTAGTGTGCGTGTGTGTCTCCTCTGAGTGTGCTGCCTGGAGAGTGTGTTAGTGTGTGTGTGTCTCCTTTCAGTGTGCTGCCTGGAGAGTGTGTTAGTGGGCGTGTGTGTCTCCTTTCAGTGTGCTGCCTGGAGAGTGTGTTAGTGGGCGTGTGTGTCTCCTTTCAGTGTGCTGCCTAAGGCGGCAGTCACCCAATGTCATTATTGAGCACACTCGGTCAAGCTCCTTATTCATTTGGAGCCAGAGCTTACATAGTGTCACCAGCTGGCAATCAAATCAATATGTTCCTGAGCGGCAGGCAAGCAGAAAGCGGATTGGAGAGGGTCCAGACCAAACTGTCTGTTACTTCTGGTACTGGCCCTGCTAGCCCAACTAGCCATTCTAGCCCAGGTAGGCCCGCTAGCCCAGGTAGGCCCGCTAGCCCAGGTAGGCCTGCTACCTTACTTTCAAATTCACTGCCTCTGACTCTGAATGTAAACGACCAGACAGTCTATTACTGATACTGGATAAGGGTACAAGCTGTGTATTATACCCAAGACTATTGACTGAAATATACCCTGCTCATCCAGGCTTCTGTCTAGTGCTTATGCTTTATACAGACAACAGACAACAGACATGAGACAACAACAACAGACAACAGACATTTCCAATTTCTGCCTTTTGACTTGATTACATGCAGCTGCTGCTAAACTGGTTATTTTGCACCATATTATGTTGGCATGCAATCCATACAAACAACATTAATACAAACGAACATGCT
Organism: Dallia pectoralis; assembly: GCA_029465975.1. Classification (NCBI taxonomy): domain Eukaryota; kingdom Metazoa; phylum Chordata; class Actinopteri; order Esociformes; family Umbridae; genus Dallia; species Dallia pectoralis. The sequence goes on from CM055756.1 coordinate 5,851,260, forward strand.
TCTGTAATGCTTTAAATTAAGCAAAACGGGCTTAGGGGGTTGTTGTTTATGGCCAATATACAATAGCTAAGGGCTATTCTCCGGCACAACGCCGCGTGGCTAACTGCTGGATACAGTCCTTAGCCATGGTATTTGCAATATAACAGAAACCCCTGAGACGCCTTAGCGCTAATATAAACCGGTTAGCGTCGCAATTTGAACAATAAACCATTGTGATTTCTAATCTGTCGTATATGGTCACATACACCACAAACCACCTGGGTGCTGTGTTATGCAGTTAGCGCATTACAGAAGTAATGCTAGTCTGTCAGAATGCTAGTTATATGGACCAAACGGGTTTGTAATTACAACAGGATTTGATATACCAGTGCTGTGCGAACATCCCTTAGTTGTGTATATATACATATACTGAACGTTCTCTGGCTTTATTGATCAAATATCTACCTCCACAACATATCTATTACTTTAAATCAAATTGGTGGAGGGTTCTACCAGGCCAGTCATGAATCCGTTGACAGTGATGAGTGAGTCAGAGACAGGGCTGTAAATTTACCAGTCAAACTGGGTTCTGCTGGGATGGAGCGATGCATTCTGTTTAGGACAGTCCAGACTACAGGAAGGGACACAAAGAAGAAGAGGAGTTAATTCGTTCATCTTAAACCAACCCCTATTCCCGCTAGACACTTGCTTGGAGTACCCTCAACGGTGAGGCGTCGCTGAAAAAACTCCACTGGAGTGGCTAGGGGTGTAGTGAATGCACTCTCCACATATATGACGCAACTACTGGTCCACCGTTACTCAGTAAAACAAGAAGAACATTCAAATTCACACATCCCTCTTATCTCTGAAGAAGAAAAGGACATCACTGAAAATTGCACATTTCATTCAGGACATGTTTTGTTTTGTATCACGTCTCGAAATTGAGATGTAAACAGATGTCACGGGCCTCCATTATTTTGTATGAAATCCAAAACAACACAGTGCCTTATGGGATTTGATTCTGCTAGCCACTTAGTAGTGTGAACGCGTAAACGGAGAGACGAGGGTGTGCCAACTCTCTCTCTTCGTCTTCACTGCTTGACCTCCTCATTATCTTTTCTAACGTTCCCTTCCTCCTCACCAGTCTCGTCTGTCCTCCTGTGGGTCGTCCAGTAGCACTCGGACGATGTAGAGGAGACAGCTCAGGACCTTCAGGGAGAAGTTGAACAGCCTCACCCGCAGACCTGGAGCAGAGAAATCAAACGCGGCGCAGTCAAAGACATATATAAATCATCAGTCAAAGTAACTGCCCGATGTTTCCAGATTAAAAGGAAAATATAAGATACAATCAAAAAGAGGACATTTTCCTTTCAGAAAATGTACACTTTGAAAAGTTAAAAAGTGTTAAAAAGTGTAGCTTTTGTGTGATTGAGAGTAGGGAGCTCATCTGTCTACAGAATGCTGATTGACCAGTTTTTTTTACCAACTCGTTTGGACTTGGATGTTATATTCCTGAAATGATCGAAGGTTCTTCTCATTTTTATGTTCTGATCACCGATGCCGTATAGGTCAAGGACAAGTCAACAATATTTTTTACCTAATGACTTAAAAGAATATTCACATTGAAAGGAAGATGACTTACTGGGCAGTTACTTTTGAGTAAATACATCAATCAATAAAGAACACAAACAGGTCATGGTGAACATTTAGACATACAGAACATTCCGGGCTCTATTTGAAATAACCTAATGAATGGCGACAGGGCTTTGGGATCATCGGTGTCAGACGTTGTTTTCATATAGCATGTTCCTAAGAACTCTGTTGACAGAACTCGGAGCTTAGTATACGACTCACTAGATTAGGACATGTTTATGAATTCTTTGATAATCGAAATATGTTAGAAAAACAACCGAATAAAAGTGTGCATGAATATGTACGGTAAGTGTGTGTGACTGTATATAAAATCAATATTCTGTAAAACGTCTTGGTAATACAAAGGAAATAATATGTTAGAGGGAAATTATAATGTTTAAAAAGAAGTACTTACTGCAGCACATTTGTACAGATCCATTTGTCGGCTATGCCTACAGCTGTGAACAACACTTCCTCCCCAGTTCGTTTACTCACGAGTGTTTGGAGGACGCTAGAGAGCTAATTGGCACAGTTGGTCACCATGGTCTCCCAACTGTCTTCCGTGTGCAAACACATTAGCGCTGATAGGAACGATTTGTGAATTGGGCGAAAAGAGGAGCATGCCTTTTGGTAAATCGTATAAATCCAATGGATGTGCTTTGTAATGGCTTGGTTGGCATCCCTAAAAGGGCAAAATGTACAGTAAATTACAGTATTAAGCTACACTCAGGAGTCTGTATATTAGGTGCACCACCCACGTTTAATCAAATGAAATGACCGGCGTGACTTCTTGTACGAAGTCGACAAATAGCCATCGCGGCATCAGCTTGGATTGAATATAAGAACGTGTAATGCCATTGACCTGGGCTAGTTACGCACAATAGTGTCTAGGCTTTATTGAGAGCGATGCGACGAATAAAACACCGTTCTGGATACCAAAACAGCCAACGTGTGGGGGAGGTTAAGAGACGAACAACAGCATCTTGTAGCGCACTCGCCTGCTGCCCTCGTCTCTAATGTGGCACTGCAGCTGGAAACCACCCTGTGTTCCATTACTGTCAGCTATTAAATATAAGAAGCAGCTCCAGTGGGCATGCCATCACAAATACTGGACAACTGATCCCCGTTGTGGCATGATGATGGCAGTCAGGACTTTGCTTAGGAAGCAAGAGGCCACCATCTTGTCTGGTGTCAACTGTGTAGGCTGGTGGTATTTGAGGAGAATTCTGCTTGCACAAATTAGGTAACCTGATACCAATTGATGAACGCTTAAACTAAAGTGTTTTTGGATATTGTCGCTGACCAGGTGTGGTTTTTATTGCTATAGTTTGCGCTTTGTCTAATGAGTAATTCCAGCAGGATGGTGTGCAATGTCATATTGCTTTATGGTTCAGGGAACATAGCCTGCACAGTCTCCATATTGTGGCATGTGATCGCGGTTCAATCACAGTTGTAGTCTGGATCAACTGTGAAAGCAAAGGTCCTCATCCAGAATCGATGCCCCCAGCATGTATTCAGTATGTCCAGGAAGTAGAGTGGGGTCAAAGTCAAACCAGATAGGAAATAACCGTTTTTAAATAACTAATTGAACCGATTGAACTGATGCCAGTTGAATGTAACTGTTTGACTGCTTGAACTCAGAACGTCGTTGCGCAAGTGAGAAAATGTATGTTAACATGCCGGAAAATATTAAAATGTATTGTGTCAAATAAAATAAAAAACTGTTTTTAATTAGCGTACTATAGTTATAATTGAGGTAAAATTGCTACAAAATTAAGCTATTCATAAAGCTTTTTATTTGATCAAATATTAGAACGTCACAAAAAAACGAAAAAAACCGTCCGCATTTAGCAAAAATCGCAAATGTTTTAGTCTGTGATCAGCGAGTGGATCTGGAGGAATGCCTTGTATAATTGTCCCTGCTAGATCAATGCCTTCGTTTCTTACATTTTTGATCATTCGTTGATAGATGGACTAACCGAGTTTGGCGTTTTATGTGTGTCACGTGTTATGTTTACGTCAGGGAAACAGGAAATTTTTACAAAAAAAAGATATTTACAGTAACTATTAATATACGGATATTTAGAAGCAAAGGGTTTAGAATCTAATAATATTATCTGCATAGTCAACAGCGGTTTAAATACTTTTATTTTACAGTCTAATAATTTCATCAAGTTCGCAATGTTTTGTGATTATTGGTGACATAAAATTGTTAGTGAAGGGGAAATAATATTACATGCTTGTCTGTCTGGATGCAGACAAAGATGTGATTGTCTTGATGAAATAATGTGATAAAGTAACTTGTGTAATATACAACTCTGAAACATTCATTAAATTCATATTAATACGTGATGGTTAATTAGATGGCACTGCATTTCTGGGGACAACTCACTCCTTCATCATGTAATATAATTATTTCCTAATTAATTCTATATAGTCAATTTGTAATAATTTAAATAACTAAATCAACCTAAATAAAGATGCTCCATGACAACAAACGCTTGACCAGCATTAACTAATAACCCCGTATGCGAAGCAGCTAAACCAACATTTATGATTTGGAGAGACGAGTAGTTAATTAGTAGTTCATGTTTGGCTTTTAAGAACAATAAACAAAAATATAAGCTTAATGGTTTTTAAGACAAGATTCACAGCACAAAATGCTAATCTCTTGTTTCTTTAATGAAAAAATAGCAGTTGCTTTGAGACCTTAAAAAATAGAGCCCATAGACATGAAGGACAAAATCCAAAGTGAGGAAACAACATGTAACACACAGCCACACACAGAGACACACAGAGACACACAGCCACACACAGAGACACACAGCCACACACAGAGACACACAGATACACACAGCCACACACAGAGACACACAGAGACACACAGCCACACACAGAGACACACAGAGACACACAGCCACACACAGAGACACACAGAGACACACAGCCACACACAGAGACACACAGAGACACACAGCCACACACAGAGACACACAGCCACACACAGAGACACACAGAGACACACAGCCACACACAGAGACACACAGCCACACACAGAGACACACAGTCACACACAGTCACACACAGAGACACACAGTCACACACAGCCACACACAGTCACACACAGAGACACACAGTCACACACAGAGACACACAGTCACACACAGAGACACACAGTCACACACAGTCACACACAGAGACACACAGTCACACACAGAGACACACAGAGACACACAGTCACACACAGAGACACACAGCCACACACAGAGACACACAATCACACACAGAGACACACAGTCACACACAGAGACACACAGTCACACACAGAGACACACAGTCACACACAGTCACAAACAGCCACACAGTCACGCACAGCGACAAACAGGGACACACAGCAACACACAGCCACACACAATGACAAACAGCGCCACACAGTCACGCACAGCGACAAACAGCGACACACAGCAACACACAGCCACACACAGCCAAAATCACTCACAGAACCAGAACACTGATTGGACAGAGCACTATAGCAATATAAGAAAACCCAAACAGAAAGAACTGAACGACAGCCAACCAATTAGACAATGAATAGAAACTCCTTTCCCAAACACAGACAACTCACTGGATCTTTGGTTTTTGATGAAGAACAGCTTGAGACGTTCCTTGAATGTGTTTTCATTCACATAAAATTCTACCTGCACCCTGAGAAAGGGAGGAATGGGGAATGGGGTGAAAAAGGAAGAGAGACAAAAAGGGCAAAATGAGAAAGAAGATGGGTAAAGGTAGAAATAAAATGTACAGAGAGGAAATGGTGGAGTTTGAGAGACAGTTAAAGTAAAATAAGCAGATAAAAACAAGCCAGAAAAAAAAAGACAATAAAGGGAGAGCTTTCGAGAGAAAGGTGAGAGTGGTTATAAGTTGGGAAATACATAACAGAGTGGTCATATTAAATACGCATGGCTTTTGGAGGAAATGATGTCACTGTGTGTCTTCCCCAACAGTCAGCTGGCCGTGGCAGGAGACGACACACGGCTGCAGTCAGCCTTATTATCATCGTCTAATTAAATATAGAATAACAAACGACTTCCATATGATGTCCTGAACATCAGTCCATAATTATTACCATCTCCTCTCTAACCCCATCAACCGGCGCATCAGTCACCCCTGCCACATTGACCTAGACCTGACACACACCTCTGTGACAACAGACACACACACCCACGCACACGCGGGAGACAAAACACAGAACAAACACAAGAGTAGCAGGTGCACAGCACCGGGGCACACGGATGCACACATGTGAATGTACAACATGAGCAGTGTTTCCGAGGCATCTCCTGACCACAAATTGAGTGTCTGACCACTCCTGACCACAAATTGAGTGTCTGACCACTCCTGACCACATAGTGTCTGACCACTCCTGACCACGTAGTGTCTGACCACTCCTGACCACATACTGTCTGACCACTCCTGACCACATTGTGTCTGACCACTCTTGACCCAAAACTGTCTGACCACTCCTGACCACATAATGTCGGACCACTCCTGACCACATAATGTCTGACCACTCCTGACCACATACTGTCTGACCACTCCTGACCACATTGTGTCTGACCACTCCTGACCACATACTGTCTGACCACTCCTGACCACATTGTGTCTGACCACTCCTGACCACATTATGTCTGACCACTCCTGACCACATAATGTATGACTACTCCTGACCATACAGTGTCTGACCACTCCTGACCACATAATGTCTGATCACTCCTGACCACATAATGTATGACTACTCCTGACCACATAGTGTCTGACCACTCCTGACCACATAATGTGTGAACACTCCTGACCACATAATGTCTGAACACTTTTTCAGTTGGATCGGGGTGTGGTGTCGCGGGGGGACAGAGGACCTGCAAACACACAGGTGGTCGAACTGCCGCATGAACAGAGAAATCACTGAGGGAACACAATCTAATTTAACATGCTGATATGCAGGAGGCCAGGAGCCGACAAAATGTTCCATCAGTCATACACACCTGCACAGACACACCTACACAGACACACAACCACAGACAGAAAACCACTGACACACACACCTACACAGACACACAGCCACAGACACACCTACACAGACACACAGACACACTACCACAGACACACCTACACAAACACACAACCACAGACACACAACCACAGACACACCTACACAGACACACAGCCACGGACAGACCTACACAGACACACTACCACAGACACACAACCACAGACACACCTACACAAACACACAACCACTACACAGACACACAACCACAGACACACCTACACAGACACACAGCCACAGACAGACCTACACAGACACACAACCACAGACACACCTACACAGGCACAAAACCACAGACAGACCTACACAGACACAAACCACAGACAGACCTACACAGACACAAACCACAGACAGACACACTTACACAGACAAACAACCACACCTACACAGACACACAACCACAGACACACCTAAACAGACACACAACCACAGACAGAGACACAAACACAGGCAACAAAACTACAGACAGACATACACAGACACACAACCACAGACAGACACACTTACACAGGTACACGACAGCAGACAAACACACCTACACAGACAGACAACCACAGACACACCTACACAGACACACAACCACAGACAAACACACCTACACAGACAGACATATACAGGCACACAGACAACCTACTCAGTCACACAACCATACACAGACACAGCTACACAGCTACACAGACACAGGCACACAGACACACATTCACAAACACACAGACACAGGCACACAGATACACCAACTCAGTCACACACTCATAAACAGACAAACACACATCAACAGCCAAAAGGACACACTCCAAAAACAACCAAAAATTCCTAGTGGCACCCTGGGAAACGTTGCAATTGGTTGCTATGGTGATGATGCAGCATCTCTCTTTTTCCCTCTGTCTTGCACACTCACACACTCATTCTCTCTCTTTTTCTCTTTCTCTTACACACACAGACACACACGCACAGACACACATACCGATATACACGTTTTTGTCATTGTAAGCATATTTTTCCATATTTTTCCTTTCACAGAAGGCATGTGTTAATTAAATGACATGCAGAACCTGTGTGCAGCTAGACGCAAAGTGAATGCAACGTACCTCCTGTTAAAGGAAAGAGGATTGGCAAGACGATTAATTAAACTCTGCAATCCACACACAGTCATTACCTTGAGATACCCATGTATCAATAAAGCTACAGGCCTTACCATTAACATCTGGTCTTAAAGTGCGCCTAATTGCCCTCTGAAATTGTGTGGGTATCAGGATCATAATAGCATAAGAACACGGCTGATCTGGGAACTGCGCTTGCTGTGCTTTGAATGATTGAACAAGCCTGTTGATCACCAGCATTAGCAATAGCTAGCTACAAGCCATAGTACATAAGGCAGGCTGCCAGACTAAGACGCTATGGCACAGTGGCAGTTTATTGGAACTGATTTAAAGGGGCCCATATAGATTCCTGTGTTAGGAGTGATAAGATCATTAACCACGTTTTAATGGAAAGGACTATAAAGCCCGATCTGTATTCTTCTGTACAGCGACAGCTTAACAATTAAACGGCAGATGAGTGTTTCTGGCACCGGCTTAGGTTTTCCACAGAGAGTTCTGTTTATTGTAATACTAAACCCTATCAGAATCAGAATCAAGTTTATTGCCAAGTCTGTTTACACATACAAGAAATGTGTCCTGACCCATAGCTGCAGCATTTCGGACACACATTTTTAAACGAGCATGACCAGTGCAAAAGGAGCAAAAAACCACACAACACGAATAGTTCGACAGGAGACCCTGTCTAGCTTAAGGCCCAATCCGAATACTCCCCCTTACCCCTTCCTCTTAGCCCTACCCCTTAGTTTTGCGCGTTCGTAATGGATACATATAGGATGTGTCTTATATATATCAGAGTAGTGCAGGATGGACTCGATGATGGCTGTGTAGACATCAGTCTTTGTTCTGCTTTCTTAGTGAGAGAGGTGATGTTCAGCTCCCACTTGAGGTCCTGGGTGATGGTTTTGCCCAGGAAGCGAAAGGAATCCACTAAGTTGATAGGGGAACCCCCCACAGGACAATGGGGCAAAGGTCAGCCGGGCCTCTCCTAAAGCACACTCATTTCCACTGTCTTTAGAGCATTGAGCTCCAAGTTGTTGAGACTGCACCAGGACTCCTGAGCATCCTGCCATCTCACCCATCCTGCCATCTCACCCATCCTGCCATCTCACCCATCCTGCCATCTCACCCATTCTGCAACCTCACCCATCCTGCCACCTCACCCATCCTGCCATCTCACCCATCCTGCCATCTCACCCAACCATCTCACCCCTCCTGCCATCTCACCCATCGTGCCATCTCACCCAACCAGCCATTTCACCCACCCTGTCATCATTCTCACCCATCCTGCCATTTCACCCATCCAGCCATTCCACTGATCATGCCATTTCACCCATCCTGCCATCTCACCCATCATGCCATTTCACTGATCATGCCATCTCACCCATCCTGCCATCTCACCCATCCTGCCATCTCACCCATCCTGCCATCTCACCCATCCTGCCATCTCACCCATTCTGCAACCTCACCCATCCTGCCACCTCACCCATCCTGCCATCTCACCCATCCTGCCATCTCACCCAACCATCTCACCCCTCCTGCCATCTCACCCATCGTGCCATCTCACCCAACCAGCCATTTCACCCACCCTGTCATCATTCTCACCCATCCTGCCATTTCACCCATCCAGCCATTCCACTGATCATGCCATTTCACCCATCCTGCCATCTCACCCATCATGCCATTTCACTGATCATGCCATCTCACCCATCCTGCCATCTCACCCATCCTGCCATCTCACCCATCCTGCCATCTCACCCATCCTGCCATCTCACCCATCCTGCCATCTCACCCAATCATCTCACCCCTCCTGCCATCTCACCCATCGTGCCATCTCACCCAACCAGCCATTTCACCCACCCTGTCATCATTCTCACCCATCCTGCCATTTCACCCATCCAGCCATTTCACTGATCATGCCATTTCACCCATCCTGCCATCTCACCCATCATGCCATTTCACTGATCATGCCATCTCACCCATCCTGCCATCTCACCCATCCTGCCATCTCACCCATCCTGCCATCTCACCCATCCTGCCATCTCAGCCATCCTGCCATCTCACCCATCCTGCCATTTCACTGATCCTGCCTCTCCTCACAATTGTTATGTCCTTCCTCTACAAACATAAATAGATTTCAGCCACCCATGTTTTTTTTCTTTATTTATGAGTCTCCCAAGTCCAACAAAGTCTGAGAGCAGCCATGGCAACTTTTCACAACAACCAGCAAATAATTTAAGAAACATCTAAGGACCTGTGTTTCCAAAGAGCTTTTAAACTTGAAAGAGACACAGAGGTGGATACACCTAGCGGAAATATAGCACCATAAACGAGCGGTGGGTTGTGGGATAGATTATTGTGCTGATTTGTTAAACAGTCACATCATATAAAAAACTCATAAAGACCATTATTTCAAAGAAGCACAAACATCCAGCAACACAGTCCACTCTTTAGACAGAAAATGTTAATGATGGTTATGGGAGAATGTGTCACAACACACAGGTCATCTCAACCTGTTGCGTATGGGGCTGTTTAACCGCAGACCAGTCAGAGTGCCCAAGATCCAAATCCTAATGGCTTATCAGTGCACATGAAAAGTAGAAACGTTACAGTGTTTTTTAAAATGAAATGTGTCAGAAACATTTACTTTCATTTTTAAAGTTCAAGTGACGCGCCCCACAGGGATGTCAAACTGGTTCCACGGAGGGCCTAGTGTATGCAGGTTTTTGGGTTTTCATTTAAATTAGTTCCCATTTCAGACCTAAACAACCAGTGGAGGGTAGAACCTTACCAATTAGTGACCTAATTAATCAATCAAGCACAAGGTGAGAGCAAAGACCTGTAGACACTTGGCCCTCCATGGAACCGGTTTGACACCTGTGGTTCAAACTGACAGACTTCCTGAAATCTCCACAATGTTCAATATTTTTTCATAGTATCATTTAAAGAAACACATTTACAATGACTGAAATGACAAGAAATAGATTTAATTGTCATACAGAATTTGGGGCAGTAGGGTAGCCTAATGTTTAAGAGCATTGGGCCAGTAAATAAAGCCCTGTTGTTTTCCCTAGAAAGTAAACCCGAATTGCAGAAGCACATACGATGTTGCTCTGGTTCTTATCATAACAGGAATGTCTTTACCAGAATCCTTATGCGCCGGGAAGGATCACACTCTCTGGCCTTATACTTTAATTGAGCTCAGAGGTGCCCAAGCCACCATAAGGAATCGCTAGAGCGGGTGAAGCAAGTCAACCATATTTCATTACGAACCCCCAAACCAAAGCTACGCTGGCAAATTGGATCTTTGTGGGTCTTCTAGGCTAAATCGAGAACAAAGCGTTTAAAGCTGTACTTTAAGATCAGATGCAACATAACAAATATTTTCTCGCACAGTGTTTTTATGAATGAAATAAATGCTTGGTGATATAAACCACAGGTCATCCCTGAATGTCATAGAAACCTTTCAGTCAGAGTTCAGTATGAAGTGTAGTATAAATGTGCCCATATTGTGTTCTAATACATTCTATAGTGTAGTTATTAAATGCATCAACTGGAAATTAATGTGTAGGATGTACTCTTACTGTTCATATCCCACCATCTCATATGCTCACCACGTATTGTTATTGAAAGACAAATATGCATGTTTTGTCCATTGGCGTCCACTAGGGGAAAGCAGAAATTATGTATTTACGACTCAACAAAGCCTTAGTAGCAAACTAGCTATCCAGCTAACTTGGAATTCTAGCTTACTTTAAATGTTGCATTTCCTAATCTGCCTGGGATATAGATATTATTGAGCAAATGAGCGGTTTGTGCATTCGTGGCCTAGGCTATTGGTATTGGGGCGGTTTACTAGCTAGGTAGATATCTTGCTACTTAAATGGATGTATAGCTTATGTATTGAGGAGAGCTATAGGCAACAGTTGTTTATTAGGACCACACCCCTGTTTATTATAGCCTGTGTATTTATTATAGCCTGTGTATTATAGCCTGTGTATTATAGCCTGTGTATTTATTATAGCCTGTGTATTTATTATAGCCTGTGTATTTATTATAGCCTGTGTATTTATTATAGCCTGTGTATTATAGCCTGTGTATTTATTATAGCCTGTGTATTTATTATAGCCTGTGTATTATAGCCTGTGTATTATTATAGCCTGTGTATTATAGCCTGTGTATTTATTATAGCCTGTGTATTTATTATAGCCTGTGTATTTATTATAGCCTGTGTATTTATTATAGCCTGTGTATTTATTATAGCCTGTGTATTTATTATAGCCTGTGTATTTATTATAGCCTGTGTATTTATTATAGCCTGTGTATTTATTATAGCCTGTGTATTTATTATAGCCTGTGTATTACAACCTGTGTATTTATTATAACCTGTGTATTATAGCCTGTGTATTATAGCCTGTGTATTTATTATAGCCTGTGTATTTATTATAGCCTGTGTATTTATTATAGCCTGTGTATTATAGCCTGTGTATTTATTATAGCCTGTGTATTTATTATAGCCTGTGTATTATAGCCTGTGTATTATTATAGCCTGTGTATTATAGCCTGTGTATTTATTATAGCCTGTGTATTTATTATAGCCTGTGTATTTATTATAGCCTGTGTATTACAACCTGTGTATTTATTATAGCCTGTGTATTTATTATAGCCTGTGTATTTATTATAGCCTGTGTATTTATTATAGCCTGTGTATTTATTATAGCCTGTGTATTTATTATAGCCTGTGTATTATAGCCTGTGTATTATAGCCTGTGTATTTATTATAGCCTGTGTATTACAACCTGTGTATTATAGCCTGTGTATTACAACCTGTGTATTATAGCCTGTGTATTATAGCCTGTGTATTATAGCCTGTGTATTATAGCCTGTGTATTTATTATAGCCTGTGTATTACAACCTGTGTATTATAGCCTGTGTATTACAACCTGTGTATTATAGCCTGTGTATTATAGCCTGTGTATTTATTATAGCCTGTGTATTATAGCCTGTGTATTTATTATAGCCTGTGTATTATAGCCTGTGTATTTATTATAGCCTGTGTATTATAGCCTGTGTATTATAGCCTGTGTATTTTTTATAGCCTGTGTATTATAGCCTGTGTATTTATTATAGCCTGTGTATTATAGCCTGTGTATTTATTATAGCCTGTGTATTATAGCCTGTGTATTTATTATAGCCTGTGTATTTATTATAGCCTGTGTATTATAGTCTGTGTATTTATTATAGCCTGTGTATTTATTATAGCCTGTGTATTATAGCCTGTGTATTTATTATAGCCTGTGTATTTATTATAGCCTGTGTATTATAGCCTGTGTATTATAGCCTGTGTATTTATTATAGCCTGTGTATTATAGCCTGTGTATTTATTATAGCCTGTGTATTATAGCCTGTGTATTTATTATAGCCTGTGTATTTATTATAGCCTGTGTATTTATTATAGCCTGTGTATTTATTATAGCCTGTGTATTATAGCCTGTGTATTTATTATAGCCTGTGTATTATAGCCTGTGTATTTATTATAGCCTGTGTATTACAACCTGTGTAATATAGTCTGTGTGTTATAGCCTGTGTATTATAGCCTGTGTATTATAGCCTGTGTATTTATTATAACCTGTGTATTATAGCCTGTGTATTATAGCCTGTGTATTTATTATAGCCTGTGTATTATAGCCTGTGTATTTATTATAGCCTGTGTATTTATTATAGCCTGTGTATTACAACCTGTGTATTATAGTCTGTGTGTTATAGTCTGTGTGTTATAGCCTGTGTATTATAGCCTGTGTATTATAGCCTGTGTATTTATTATAACCTGTGTATTACAACCTGTGTATTATAGTCTGTGTGTTATAGCCTGTGTATTATAACCTGTGTATCATAGCCTGTGTATGATAGCCTGTGTATTGTAGCCTGTGTATTATAGCCTGTGTATTATAACCTGTGTATTATAACCTGTGTATTATAGCCTGTGTATTAGAGCCTGTGTATGATAGTCTGTGTATTGTAGCCTGTGTATTATAGCCTGTGTATTAAAGCTTGTGTATTATAGTCTGTGTATTTTAGCCTGTGTCTTATAGCACACGGCCAGCATGCCCATATTTATTTAAGTTCTCTCTAAAGCTGTATCCCAATTTGCTTGGGACTGGAAAGGCTAAACAACCAACAGACCAAAATAGACACAGGATCAAATCATCGGGAGTTGTGGTGGTACGTTCTCTATCTACCCAATCAATTTCAATAAAACCAAAGCCCCACCTTGTTTTAATTTATCCTCGCAGACATCAACGCGTAAATTTGAAAAGGACCAAACACACAAGGAAAAGTCAGTTTCTAAAGTCACATTTGGCTATTAAAAAGCCTGATGTCATTAGCTACGGTGGATGTAATCAGGCTGTTTGTCCTGGCGTCTAACCTTTCTTTGGTCCTTCTCGTCGCAGAGCATCTGCTGGTACTGTCTCCCCTCCTCTGAGGTAGAATAGAATAGGGGTCTGGTTTAAGCATATCAGTCACTGTTGCTCTCTCCATGACTGTAGAGATACCAGGGTAGGAGGAAAGTCACGCTTTGCAAATACTACTAAAGCCTATAGAAATACACAGGAGGGCCTTGCTTTACACTGGTGAATTACAACGCTACATGAAAATACACATTCCTGAAAGATCCTTTCCGTTCTGCTAAATGTTTTTTCCCGTCACAAATTAGCACAGTTGATTGCAATTACTGCACGTTTACGGTCATTTTGAAATTGTGAAGTGTTCGAAATTTACATCGGGGAGCAAAGGCCAGGTTGCATCTCATCGTGAGCCAATCGCAATTAGGCCTAAGGGAGGACATTTGCATGTCTGAATTTTTGTTCACGAGAGAACAGGAGAAAATGTGAGGGAATAGGAAAATAAATGTTATTGTACGAGAGCAAGTGAGAGGGAGATCTGTAAGACCTTAGTCTCTTGCTGATTTTCCAGTCTGTGTCCAATCTATAATGTCACAGGACTGACACATAATGGCAGCAAGTGATCACCAGAATGAGAATGGACCTCCCCCTGACCGTCTGACACAACTATCTGACCACGACCGTCTCACATAACCATCTGACCCTGACCAGCAGACCATACCAACTGACCCTGACCATATGACCACCTGACCATCTGACACAACCATCTGACCGTCTGACCATCTGAACCAGACCATCTACAACTGACCATCTGACCCTGACCATCTGAACCAGACCATCTGACCCAGACCATCTGACCGTCTGACCATCTAAACCTGACCATCTGAACCTGACATCTGAACCAGACCATCTGACCATCTGACACAAACCATCTGACCATAATCATCTGACCCAGACCATCTGAGCACATTACAGTTGTTTGGCAGAAAGCACAAGTAGAACGACGTAGAACCTAACAAGGTAAAAAAGGTACATTTTCTTTCCTTGTGTCCTTCCATTCATTTTGTAAGTCACTTTGAAATATTTAAGGCCTATTCACTCTTTAATAGTGTGTTGTTTAAAAAGTACATGCAAAGGAGTAAAAAAAGAACAGCTTAACAAAGCAAAATGTACACATATTATGTGCCTTAACATTGACGTTTGAATTATTCAATTAAACCATCCAAATATTTATTTTTCCTTATCTATAAAAATGAACTGTCTGTGATAGCCGAAAGATTAAACTGTGACGTTCTGAGACAAGAGTGAGTAATGAGGAGGAAGTTGGAGAACAGTCAAAGATGACTTGGAAGACACAGGACTGGCAGACAAAGAGCCTGGCAGCAATGCCTATTACCTACAAATGAGGAGAGGTGAATTCAATGGGCCGACAGGAGGCAGAGAAATTGCCAACTACCATGGCAGCCGAGGCTCACGGTGTTGGCTGTGTTGTGTTTCCTCCGTCGAAGGAGAGAGGCAGGAGCAGCACAGCCCTGACCCAGATACACACGGGGTATTGATAAAGGAAAGCTAAAGAACGGCAAAAGAAAAAAGATTCGTGCAACAGGAAAAACCCCCTCCTCCTCCTTATAGGCTGATAATACGGTTTAGTGTTTTTTTTCCCGTTTTTCTTCATCAGAGTCTGAAGGCTCTGTTATAACACTTGGATATTTTCTCTCATGCTCTGGTCCGCTCTTTATTTCTCCCTCTCCCTCTCTCTCTCTCTCTCTCTCTCTCTCTCTCTGACGCCAGTTCGGACGGCGAGGGGAGAAACAGCGTCTTCAGCATTGTGTCTGATGCAAATGTGCATCCCCCTTTGAGCCCTTGATATTCGCCCTTTCCCCCGCCCACGCGGCCCCTTCACACGCGGCAGCACACAAATAGAGGTAATCACTTAACAGGGATGCACATTGTGCCGGGCCACGATGCCACCGGGTTAGCGTTCCGTTTATTCAAACCAGCGTCCGGCCCTCTGCTCAGCGTAGATTAAAACACAAATCGCCAATGCAGCCGTCATACATTCCTCCTCATCTCGATCCCTCGTCATCACTTGTTCCCTCCAGCAGCCCGTTGTCAAACGCAGGAAATATGTGATTAGTCATCACCAGGCTCTCCTCTCCCTTTAGTCTACTCGAAGGCGAGTTAAAAAGACTAGCTGTGAGTCGTTTGGGTCGATTGAGTCCTGTAATCAAGGTACAAATTATTTTCTATTTAACGCCTTTTCCGCGCCAGCACTACAAATAACAATTGAGAAGCCAACGCTTATAAATGCCTTTTACGGTCCAGGTAATAAGTCGTGGACTAACATCCAGACAAAAACCTTCAGTTCATTTCTATAGCTCAACCTTAGCAAGACAGTGATATTGTCCCTTGGGGGAAAGACCTGTCCACTGCAACTCCAATGCCGTTCCATGACATTTGACCACTCCACAGTGTCCCGCTCCCAGAGTGCAAAGAACCTCTGTGTGGACCACGACAACACACTCTCGTTCCCCACCAACATCGATGCAGTGAATACTCCAGTAGGTAGCGTCCTCCTGGCATTTTCCTGTCCATCAGACTGCCAGATGGCAAAGCGTGATTCGTCCCCTCCCTAGAGAACACGTTTCCCACTGCACCAGAGTCCAGAGGCAGTGTGCTTTACACCGAATCGCCCGGCGCGCGTCGCAGTGTGCATGTTGTTGTGCGTTCGGCTGCTTGACGTTGGAAACATTTTGTAAATACCGAAGCACAGTTCTTCCAGAGGCAGGCTGGAGGTCTTGGTGAGTGATGCAACAGGTAACACTATGCACGTCAGTACTCGGTGGCCTTGCTCTGTGAATTTGTCTGGTCTACTTCTTCGTGGCTGGGCTGCTGTTGCTCCTAGACACTTCCCTTTCGCAAGTGTAACACCTAGAGTTGACTAGGACAGATATTGTAGGGCAGAAAATTCACGAACTGACTTGTGGCAAAGCTGCCATCCGATGATGCCACATTTAAAGCTTCAGTACAACCCATTGTACTGACAATGTCTGTCCATGGAGATGGCATGACTATGTGCTGGATTTGGTGCCCCTGTGATTGTGGCTGAAACACCTGAGCTCAATGATTAGTATGGGTGTCCACATACTTTTGGTCATATAGTGGATCTTAAGATGAAAGCACTTAATGCAAATCCCACTGGATAATAGCATGACAAAATGTTAAATGTAAAAAGAAAAAAAAAATCTAGATCTACCAAAATCCTCATTTATTTTTGTATTGTGCTCAGATGTGCACGGGCATTTAACAATTCATCCAAACAGAAATAATGTTATTATATTGTAAAATCGATCTCATATTAGCATAGAAAGGGACACAATCAAAGCAAAATGGATGAAATGTAATATGTAATTTAATATAAGCAAATAATCTCTCAGCACTCTTTTTCAGTGTCTCGTGGGCAGCTTACAGCAGAACACAATTCCTGCAGCGTATTATGCTAACATGATTTGGGACCTAGAGGAAAGCGATCAGATGGATGTGTGTGTTTTTGATCCTCACACATACACACACACACACACAAACACATACAGTCCCACGCAGATCTTCCCAACCTGATGTCACAAGGCCTTGGCTATCTGACACACACACACACAGCACAAGTTCTTCAGAGGCCGCATAAAAAGCCACAAGGCTGGGTGCTAGCCAACACATTAGCCGTGTGTTTCCTCAGAATCAAGCTACTGTGTGTTCACAGTTCTCATCCTTCTAGAGTCATCCAGGGAATAGCCAGCAGGCATATTGACACATTTTAGTTTGTTGGGAATCAAGCATTTGTTAAATAAATACTGTGGATTAAATACTGACTTCCCCTCAGCACTTGTACGCCTCACTGCCTAATAATGAAATGAGCACTCTGGATTTGTTCAGTGCTCTCTGGTCAATGAGGTGTCCAATAAGGGCTGGCTTAGTGTTCTCTGGTCAATGAGATATCCAACCAGGGTTTGCTCAATGTTCACTGGTCAATTAGATGTCCAATAAGGGCTGGCTTAGTGTTCTCTGGTCAATGAGATATCCAACCAGGGTTTGCTCAATGTTCACTGGTCAATTAGATGTCCAATAAGGGCTGGCTTAGTGTTCTCTGGTCAATTAGATGTCCAATAAGGGTTTGCTTAATGTTCTCTAGGTATTGTGCCAAACCATTAGTTTCACAATAGGGAAAAACTGCTACATGATGGGAAGTCGAAGGCCTGACAGACACAACAAATGCACCAAGACGTCTCACCAGCACGGTTGTTGGTTCTCCTGCGGGGCTCGTCAGGCAGATCCCGCTATTTTACACCATCAAAGTCTACATGGTGACAGACAGACAGGATGTTAGTCTATAGATGTCAATATGGTGACAGAAACGGACAGTTTGTCAGCCTATAGAGAAATCCATTTGGTGACAGACAGGTCGTTAGGTAGTTATAAAGGCGTCTATATTGTCAGAGAATAGTCGTTCGTCGGGTTGTTGAAAATAATCATAATAATCAACTTGATCTCTCACACAAAATATCATTCTAAATAAACAAATAAGGATTTTATTGGAATAAGAATTATCGGATACCAACGTCCCTACAATAAATAATTTCTGCTGACATTCCTTGCCAAGATGGCAGCTCTGAGTCAGCTCCTTTAATATTTAATGGCATGGGAGATCACATAGAAAGGTATTTGAGAGTTTCTCCATACTCTTCAGATCCTTCAGGTGTCCTTCGCCCATGCTTGTGGACTGTCCTTATCAGAACATTCCACAGGTTATCAATGAGATTTAAGCCAGGGGGCTGTGATGACACTGCAAGCTTGATGTTATGGTCAGTGCACCATTTCCATATGGATTTGAAGGTTTGCCAGCTGAAAGATCCAACAACAACCCAGTTTTAGGCTCCTGACACAGGCAGACTTGATGCAGGCCATGTTGTAAAATATCCTAATAATGTTTTGTAGAAGTGCATTCCAGGGTGCTGGATAAGTAACGTAACAAGTCAAAGCTCTATCGACATTTCAACAAGCTCCCAGCTTTTAGCTTCAGAAAGTCAGCTTGATCAGAAACTATAGAAACAAATGGTCTGAATGAAACCAGCTACCCACTAAGTTCAGCTTAACATGTCCATGTGAACAAAGTGCATATTATATATATATATATATAAAGCTAATTGACCAATCAGATTCTATTCTATCCCCATGTTCTTTTTAAAAAAATAAAATCCAATTGACCTTGCAGCCATGCATTGGGCACTGTGCATAACAAAGGGAAGAAAATATTGAGCCTTAAATGGAAACTTTTGATACTTTTCCATCACTTATTCTTAAACATTATAATTTTAACGGACATTCATTATAAACTATGTTAAAGGCAGTGCTAAGTCGCGCTGGATAAAAGCATCTGTTAAATGACTAAACTGTAACTAAACCTGTATTTGTCAATGTAACCCAGTGTGTTTTTGCTTTGTTTTTGCTTTCAAGCAACTTTACGATTCATATTATATTTTGAATGCAAGATCAAGCCGATAAACAATAATATTTTTTGCTGGCTTCTTCTTTGTTCATATCTCCCTGGTGTGCCAATAAAAGCCTGCTCACTGAGAAAGAGTAAATATTTTTTTCTTTAGCACTTTCAGAAAGTAAAAATGTGAAGTGCTACCAACTGATCAAAGCACCTAACAGTTAGACATTTCCCACAGACTGGGATTTTTAAATGCACTATTTTGATTTACTGTGTTTCCCAAGCAATATAAATGCTCTTCTGCAAAATAACTCTGTGGTGTGACTAATGATGTTTGAAACTAAAACTGAAGCTCATGTGTAGTTTTAATGTGCGATAAACAACAACAGAACATAAAGATATTCTCTGAACAGCTGGTAACTTTCTTGATTAAATGCATAAACCATGTAATGTGTTATCAGACCGCAAAAATCCCAATAACCTCACATTAGCCTATACCACCGTATCATCTAAAATATGACTGGTCCATAATGTGCTTGTAAGGAAAAACAATCAATGATTTGTATTGTCATTGTGTACATGTTCCAAATGTTAAACAGAACACGCGCTATCAACACTGCAACTACATGAAAACGTGATAGCAGCTGCAACATCAGGTCTAGGTTACATTTAGGTTAGGTTAAGGTTAGGGTTGTGTTAAAGTGAACATAAAGAGATAGGAGACACAGATTTCTAGTCTCCATAACTTCAGAAACCAACAATGTGTGTGTGAGGTCTCTGAGGCTTTAGTCACTAGTTATGGAACATCTCCTTCACCAGATACAACTACACATGTATTGGCATCAGGCTGTGGAGAAAACAATTTGCGCTGTACTGCACTGACCACTCCCATAACCGGTTTCAGAATGTGCGTTTTTATCAGGTGGTTTATACGAACTAAGTACAACGTGCATGGCTTAACGTTACCGTGAGCTGTTCTATTTATGCTGCACCCCGGGTTGATTGTTGCTAAAGGTTACTGGCCGTAAACATCTAAGAACTTGTTCATCACCAGATGTAATCACCATTTATGACCTGGTAGCTACTGAAGAGACAGGCGCCCTGTGAATGTGTCATATTGTACACGAGCAGCACTGCGATGTGCACTTCTACCGAATGTTCCTGGAAGCTCTCAGCCACGTATTCAATGAGGAGAGTCACAACCTGCATGTCCCCCTTGTTCCCCACTAAACGCCCACTTGGTTTCTCTAACATGGTTTTTCAGTCCTCAGACATTGTGCCAAAGCGTTTTAGTCCAAGGCAAGTGGATGAAGTCTGTTTTTCTAGGTTCACTCAACAGATAGGGAATGTGTCTCACATTGTACAGAAAACAACATTTGGCTTTCACTACTCACAACTGTTACCCAAACGTAATCTTGGTTCCCCCATCTGGGTAAAGTCCCACTGTACTCTGTCTTCATAACAATAGCCCCCAGGCAATAGTTAACATATTAGAGGAGGCCACTGGTGAGAAGATTACCATGCACAGACTACAAGGTTTTTACTTCACACAACACCATGGCCTTTCTGAGTAAATAGGAAATAATGGTGATGTAAGAGACGCTGGAGAACATTTCAGGAAGCTCAAAGACACAAACACAATTTGAACAGCTATTTATGGCGTACTGTATTTCAGATGTTGTTTTGATTATGCTCTACCATTACGGCCTAGTGTTGAGATCGGGACATTTCATTGCAGTATTACTGCCTCTGTAGTATTGAATAACGTTTAAAGTAAACCTGTCTCCAGTCAACCCTTTTCACAATGAGCCTTCTCCAATTATCTCATTTGACACACCCACTCAGGAGAAAGACCACTAGCAAGCAGGCGATTTGTTCCTAATCTCTCACCTAGCAACCAGGGGGGCAAGGCGTGAAATTAAGGATTATTATTTCATTAGTCTCTATGATGAATTATCCACACCAAGTTTTGCATGCATACACATATGAATACATATGCATTTGGAAACCATACGAATCCTTTTCCATCATATGTCAAATTGGGTACAGACTACTGGCAGTTTTGGAGACACATATACTTTTTAACGTTCACAACAGCCCCCACTGTCCGTGCCTACAGGGTGGATTCATCTATAGCTTGATAATAAATACTTGGTGAAATGTCTGAGAGGCTCCAATTACAACTTAATGACATTTTCATTCATTTACTCCCGCAATTGTGACATGTATGGATTTGGAAAGCCTGAGTCTTACGCATCAATCAGTTACACATGATGGTGTCCGCAAGCACACACACACGCACACACATTAAATTATTTAAGTTCAGTCTTTCCCATTATGAAACCTGTTGCTGCGGCATTGGCACGTTCATCCTATGCTCTCTGACAGCGCCATGAATGGAACAAATTTGAAATGAAAAAGAACAGTACATCCCGATTTTAGTTGCGACGGCTCTGTAAAATACATACAAATACCTATAACTGTATAACTGTTATAACTGAACACGAACGTAAGTTGCTTAGCAATAACACGCCTCACATACCAGTGTGAGAAGCCAAGTTCTGCCTGAAAACACTAGTTTAGACGTGTTTCCTACCTGTCATCCGCCTGCCAGTCACCCAGCAACAGGTCTCGGAACCGGTACCGCGGAGGCAGCGGGAGCACCTCCTTCTCCAGCTCTACCATCGTCCCCACCTCAGCGCCGAACCGACCGGGCGCACACAATGCCAGAGATGGAGACGCAAACGGAACGAGACGCCTCAAGGCGAGGGGCTCCCCGAAAATACCGCAGAACTATTCCCCGCTTATATAAATTCCAAACGGAATCACATAATAACTGAATAACTGAATTCCTATTCTTCTCAACCCGAACCAATGTGTTACTCTCGCGATATAATACGAGACTTTTCTGTCTTCCAGAGAGCAACAGGTAGTAGTAGACGCTCGGCGGCGCGCCTCGAGCCTCGAGCGCGTGTGAGTAGGCAGATTTGAGCGGAGCGTGACAGGTTCGCGAGCGTCTGATTGTCTCTTTGAACATCCGCTGGTCCCTTATGGACGCAGCCACCGCAACATGGTCGAACAATTACATTATCGGCGACGAGGTTATCTCACAACAAGCCAAAATCCGCATTTGAAATATTGAACAAGCTCGTCATCATATATAGACATCAGTCGTTTACATTTTATTGAGGATGCAGCTGGTTATTTTTTCTCATGAATAATTCAGGTCACGCACTAATTCTCGTGGAATTATTTATAAATCATAAAGTCATATGAGATTATGTTAATCCATTTAAAAACGTAATTTTTCATTAGGAGTATTTTCCTTCGTGTAGCAGTTTTCCATAGCCTACGTCTAATGATATTGCATGGTATCCCTGTGTTCTTTTAAGCCAAACATGTTTCTAGACGAAATCAAATTGGAGTGGTTCACACAGAATTACGGATTTTTTTATAGACTATGTTTAGTGACATCTTTATTATACGAACCCAATTTCAAAAACAGTCTAGTATTAAGGGTGTAGCCTATTTATATCTCATCTCTCCGGCTCTGCTAGTGTCAGCAGATACTATTAATCCTGAAAGATGAGATACCTTCCTTTTTATTAATTACTAAAAATAGAATAATCAAACAGCACTTTTATCCTGTGACAATAACCTAAACATTTGATCATTAAATAACCAATGCCAATATGCTGAACCAAAGGTACATTTTAATCCGGATTTGTTTAATAGTGTAACGTTACTTCGTGCTTTTGGTCCTCCGACTGTCTTGACAACTGAAACTCATTGTATTTGGTTGCGTTTCTTGTGTTTGAGAATAGAACTTGGGAAGCAGGAGACTGTGATCCCCACATGTACCTGCTGGGGGACTGGCTTGCCTACATGTTGTATGCAAATCTGACAAAATCCTAAATGTTCTACATCACTGCTTTTGAACCAGCTGGGTCGCTATTTCCCATGTACATCTCTGGCATGTGAAATGAGTAGAGGGTGTAATTTATCTCTCGTGCACATTGTCAGGTTTAGTAAATCTTTGCCCTCTAGTGGCTCAAAATCCATATCACACGCACACTCGTGTGTCTGTTTCTTCTCACCAGAAGAAAACAGAAGTACATTATATAATTGTATTGGTTTCCTCCTGCTGGTACACGTCGATAATGAGCCCAAGAAAATGTTCCAAAATGAGCGCTAATTGTTGTTTTTTTTTGTTAGAAGTCATGCATAAAAAAGGGTGGGCAGCAAGTCTGTAGCCATGGTAACAACAAAATGTGTTGAATCAGAAAAGACAGTTGCTCACGCACTTCTATATATGTATAGAGACATGGTCAGCAGTAAACACTGTGTCACTGAAATATACCACATATCTAAGAGGAGTACATACTTGTATGTACAATTGTACATTGATAACTGATCATTAGGTACACATGTTTATTTTTTAATAACCGTAATGTAAAATACAACTGAACTAAATATCAAAACCGTAACAAAGATTTAGGCACATAAACAATTTAAAACTTTTCAGTGAGCAAGCTGGCAGAACATAAAGGAAGGGACAATTGACCAATTGCAAAAATAAACATCAAAAAGCCATAATATGTTCTAACAAATTGTCTAGTTTCTCTAAAAAAATGTATCCTTTTCCAAGTCCAGGTAAAGCAAGGCCTCTACCGGTTTATCTGAGCGTGATGCCGACCGTTGCCAGAGCGTCGACTGCCCAGCGTGGGCACTGCTCAGGTGAAGGGAACATCCTCTCCATGAATGTCACCACAAAGTCCGGGAAGCAGCCGTCAATGATGCTCTTTCTTACCGACCTCATCAGAGTGAGCTGGGCACAATCAGAGGGGAAGATTTGAATCTATGACAAATACGCGTGTCCATACGGGAACCCATTTACTGTTATAAAAACACAGACCTGGTAGGATATGTTGTGGACGGTGATGTGATGCATGGCTGCTGTGTCACTCTTGAACAGTGCGTGCAGATAGGCTCGACTGTGCCTGGAGTCGTCAGGGAAAAACAAAACCAATACATGTACATGTCAAAGTAGCTCTCGTCATGAAGCTGCCTAGAAGTAAAACATAAATGGATGACGCAAGTCCACTTTAAATGGTAAACCCACACAATGCCTTTAACCATCCTGAACGGTCTGTATTGTGACCCTCAGTGTACTAGGGTTCAGATGCCTTTACCTCTTGCAGGTGGGACATTGGCAGTCTGGGTCAATTGGCTGTAGGTCCTTGGCAAAAGTCTTCTTGGTAATGGTCAAAGATCCCCATGGGACCAAGGCAGAGCCAAACCTCTGGGATGACAAGAGAATCATCATCAACACAACCACCCCACCCTCATCACCACATTCATCATCATCATCACAATGTAGCAGAATCATCACTATTAACATCACCATTACAATGTAGCAGAATCATCACTATTAACATCACCATTACAATGTAGCAGAATCATCACTATTAACATCACCATTACAATGTAGCAGAATCATCACTATTAACATCACCATTACAATGTAGCAGAATCATCACTATTAACATCACCATTACAATGTAGCAGAATCATCACTATTAACATCACCATTACAATGTAGCAGAATTATCACCATTATCATCACCATTACAATGTAGCAGAATTATCACCATTATCATCACCATTACAATGTAGCAGAATTATCACCATTATCATCACCATTACAATGTAGCAGAATTATCACCATTATCATCACCATTACAATGTAGCAGAATTATCACCATTATCATCACCATTACAATGTAGCAGAATTATCACCATTATCATCACCATTACAATGTAGCAGAATTATCACCATTATCATCACCATTACAATGTAGCAGAATTATCACCATTATCATCACCATTACAATGTAGCAGAATTATCACCATTATCATCACCATTACAATGTAGCAGAATTATCACCATTATCATCACCATTACAATGTAGCAGAATTATCACCATTATCATCACCATTACAATGTAGCAGAATTATCACCATTATCATCACCATTATGTAGCCGAATCATTAACATTATCATCATCATTACAATGTAGCAGACAACTCAATATTAAATAATTAAATATACATATACAATTACATATGCATATACATAATTTTTTTATTGAAATAAAAATTGTTTCTTAATTTGATTATGCACAAACATTTGAACATGTTACACTAGTTAAAGATTGAAAAAAAAATACATCACATTTCTAAAGGTTTATACTCATAAAAGCCCATAAAATTCATATGAATAGGCTAAATGTCCAAATGCCATTTTATTACACATCCTTTTATTACTGGTTTCCCAATAATCACAAAAACACATCAATCAACACAGGTGATCGTTACCTCATATGATTGAATGCTTGATTATTTAGGCGGTTCGTTAAATGAATGTTTTCATTGGGCAATTAATTCAATTAATTTATTGTTTAATATTGAGTTGATTGGCGCACAAACCTGCACTTGTGTACTTTTTTTTTCACAAGTAGTTATTTCCCAGTAGATTAATATTGAGTATGTGACTTATAATATGAAATAATGTAGAACTTACTGCAGTGCGAGTTGGGAAGACACAGTCAAACATGTCACATCCCAGCGCCACACACACCACCAAGTCCACTGCATAACTATAACAAAGCAGCAACACATGATTCCCATGAACATACATATCTGTAGTGTACAGTAAGTAGAACAAAACCTTTGCAATTCATATATAACTTACGTGTGCTTATTCTCTGTTAAGCAGCAGCCTTACCCTACTCCCATGAGGTAGCGAGGCTTCTCTCGAGGCAAATGGTCTGTGCTGAGTGTCACCATCCTCCAGAAATCATCCTTTTCTTCACCTCCGCTCAACCCACCAATAGCAAAGCCAGGAACTTCCCGTTTAGTCATTTCTTTGAAGGACCAGACCATAGAGGGAAAAAATGTTTATCCCTCTGGAAAAACACACACTAATTTTATGGAAAAATCTGCATAGATTATCTCTTTAAATTATATTTTTCCAGTGCATTTTTAAAACAAGATACTAAACTAATTAGCTAGTAATTTGACATGCTGAAATCCTTCGAGGCTGATCGGTCGTAGAACAAAACGTCTTACCGTCTAAACATGTCTCGCGTAGCTCTGCGTTCAGACCACCCTGGATGATGGCAAACAGGTTCTGCCTGTCTGGATTCCGATTGGCTTTGATGCAGCGGTCCAGCCAGCGAATGGATCTCCACATAGCTTCCTCCACCCGGGGCCCTGTCACCGTACTGCTGACCACGTCATCCAGCTGCATCATGATGTCAGACCCTGATCCAAGCAAAGCAACAGAAGACATATTGTGCAATATAGACCTCATATACATTAGCAGTGGATACATTGTAAATTTGACTTTGATCTGATCCTCCTTACCCAGACTGTTTTGTATGGCTATGGACTGCTCGGGACTCAAGAGGATCTCCTTGCCATCGTATGGTGACTTGAACTTAACCCCCTCTTCAGTAACCACAGACAATTCAACAAGAGAAACCATTTGAAATCCCCCACTATCCTGTGAAGAAATTGGATGTTCAGTTCAGTATTGGCAGTCTTTTCTTGTCCCTCCACATAGTCAACTATCTGATACTCACAGTCAAAATGTTTCTCTTCCAGTTCATAAAGCCATGCAGGCCATTTGCTTTTTCGATCAGCTCTGGACCCTGTAATGAGACAGACAAGATCCTCCTGACTGTCTGAAGTACACCTGCCACTTATCACAAAGGCTAGCTGTCTATCGACAACCTATATCACAATATTAATATGCAAAGCGTCACTTACCGGCCTCATTCCTAAATGGTACGTGTTGCCAAGACAAATCTGACACCCCAGTTCATCAAGTTGGTCTACAGTGATCCCTTTCATGGTTCCTTGTGTACCCACAGGCATGAACACTGGTGTATTCACCGTACTGTGGGGAAGTGTGAGATCACACGCCCGTGCTTTGGTCACTGGACATTCTGCTATGATTCGTAGGGCAAGGGGAGAAACGGCTGAGGCAGCTTTCTTAAGAAACATACCTGTTTCAAGCTCGGCTTGTCCATGCATGGGCGCAGCCATGTTGTCTAACGCAGATGACGACGACAACCACGTGACACAGCATAGAAATAAACTACAGCAGTCCAATATTTGCAGTGACTTGACTAAAATATGTTGACATTTCTACACACACGTTAACAGCAAACGTCCTAGAATATATCCTTCCAAGTATTGGCATATAATGTTCATCATGATTATATTGAATATTGTTAGTAGGCGTTAATCAAGATTTGATTGACTCTTTAGCTGCCTATCGAAACGACGCCCGAGTTTGAACACGATTCTTTACCAAAACGACTAGCCAATGGCAGGAGAGCGATTGATGACGAGCAGCACGGTTGACCAATGATCACGTTGACAGCGGGGCGGCGGCATAATCACCGGGTTAGGTCGGATGTCGGCTTCCCTGACCGGATGGTGGAAGTTATGTATTGGGAGTTTGTACTCGTTTGGTTGACTTTCACTAGTATTTCTTCGTGTTTGTAACAACACGTTTGTTTCAGTACTCAAAATTGGGCGCTAAATATATGCTGACAGTTGTTTTTTCTTTCACAGAGTCAATAGAGGGCGGCTTAACGGGTGTAACGTACCACTTCATAGTAACCCGAACTAGACCTTACTAGCTAGCAGCAGGCTAACGGCAGTTTATGCTTCTGTGAGGGAGCTGATCCGACGAAACCATGGGCAACCGGGGGATGGAAGATTTGATCCCCCTCATCAACAAACTCCAGGACGCTTTCAGTTCCATTGGGCAGAGTTGCAACTTGGATTTACCGCAAATTGCTGTGGTCGGAGGACAAAGTGCTGGAAAGAGCTCGGTATTGGAGAATTTCGTTGGCAGGTAAGGTGCACAACAACAACAAGCAAACACCAGCTACTTATCCCCATTGGGCGGATTACATGTTTTTGGTTTAAGTCAATATATAACACGTTTGGGACTGATTCCCTCGGTACGCCATAAAGGAGGCAGTTTAAAACCTGTTTCCTGAAGTTTTGAGTTGATCATCCGTACTTTGGACGGTGTTTTGAAGCAGCCTTTACGCAATTGGCGTAGTTAGGTATCCGTAACAAGATGAGACTGAGACTAGAGAGCAGGAGCTGAATGGTCATGCGTAAGTTGCGCCATTTGCGTAGCAAGCCTGGACGAAAAAACCTATGAGACAAAGCGAAAGCAATGGAAGTCATGAAACAGTCCCATTCGAAAGGCTTTTTTTATTCTAGTAATATGCATTTATCTATGCTATTAAATAAAACACATAGTAACCGAATAACTTTCTAATTAGCCCACTGTACTGTGGTGTCGCTTGTGTCAGGACAGGTTTCAAACTGAAGCCCTCTGTAGCAGAAATAATAGCGAACACGGAAATCTCACCAGGCCACTTGTTTAGATATGATTGATAAGCATAATATTATTTAAATTAAACAGATTTGTTTCTTTCAGACCGTGTTCATAACTAAGGTAACATGGTGACATCAGATGCATCTCTACAACTGGATATCTTCTTGTATTCGTCTGTCAGGCTATTTTTTAACATACTCTAGTCTATATGCAGTGTGTTATCTAGTCAGTATAATTTAGATCAGAGCAAATCTCCTCTTTGTTAAACATTGAGCGTGTCCCAGTTCAATTTTCTATGCACTTGCTGCTGTCTGTTTAGGTGATGTTTGCCTTCACTATGCTTTATATTTTGACTTATTTGTAGTGACAGTTTCCCAGTGGTGTTTGTATGAAACCAGCTGGGAATTTATAACTTTTGAGTTCACTATCATGTCTGCCATAATGATAGTTAAACTACGTGTCTTATGTAAGTATTACGTATGTTTTTCGGGTCCAATGGGCTTGTTTTTGACTACAGGAAGAATGGGTGAGGTTGTTAGAGATTTTCTCTGTCATACTGAGATGAATCTGTTTAAATCAGATAATATCTGTCGATCTGATTTTCTGTGTCATACTGAGATGAATCTGTTTAAATCAGATCGACCTGTTTGTAGAAAAGACTACAGATATTATGTCAAGATTAAGGCGGTTAACATTTTTGAATTCTCCACCAACTATTTTAATCATTAGAATACATAAACAGTTTAGTACTTTAAGAATGTATAAATTGAACAAACGATCAAACATCTTGACAATCCGTTTTTACGATGTTGAATTCTATCAATGTCAAACATTTGTCAGTGTTTAAGTCTTGGATGTCTACTGGTGTACTGGGTATGCAAAATAGGTCAAGATGAAGCAATTTGATCTCATGAATATTTGGGCTTTATATCCAGAAATTCAAGTCCTACGTTTTTTAATAATAGGCAGATATTGTTGTAAGTATTTACTGAAAAAGACACGAGTGATGACAGTAACAGTTGGAATTCAAAAAAATGTACATGCGGTTCTATTTATAGCTTCGATGCCACACCTGGAAAAAGGCAGTGTGGGGACTGGCCACTGCACAGCCTATACTGTGGCAGTCTACCATTATAGAGTACAGGTGGTTGACAAATATTGTAAACAGCACACACAATGGAAAAGGACTGTTATTAAATTAAACACAGCTGCAAAGGTCACATTAGGGGGATTGCCAATTCGTAGTACTTGCACTACCGTTCAAAGGTATTGGGTCCACTTGCTCCTAATAATCTACAGTCATACTTTTCTCTTTTTGATGTTTAATTCTCGCTAATTCTCGCACTCTTCCATGTGATACTGACTTATTACGGGATGAACAATGTGCATTTTAACTCACTGGTGGCAATCTAAGGCGTTGTCCTTTAGGACTTTTTGATGGAGAACAGAATTCATTCATTGCTCTTCAACAATGAAAAGTCTTCCAGTTCCTATTGCAGCATGTGATTCTTAAAACATCCCTATACCTCTGTTTTGTCATGCTATGTTGTTAGCTATTTCGGTACTGATCAAAACGGTCCAACTCAGTGTTTGACCAGATTACAGATGTCGACTCTTCTATGAGCACCTGATTGGGGACTTATGGTACACATTCAAATGAGGGCAAAAGATGAAGCATGAACAAAGCATACCATTTATGCCAGTAATAATTAGCTATGCTGAAGTCATCCTTGCTTAGTAAAAATTATGAGTGATAAGGCATGTCACATAATTGTCTTGAGCTCAATGAAGACGACGGTAATTTAAAATGTGTACAATAATAATAAATAGTAGGTAGTTTTTGCTGTACACCACTTTTATAGTCATCCAAAATGTTAATGAGGAAGTCACTTGCTAAATATTCCCATGAATAAACGAAGACACTTCCCACGGGTGAATCACATTACTGTAACAGGTGAAGGTAGTGCTCTCAGTCACACCAAATTATCCATGTTATCAGCAGTAAATACAAGTTTATTACAACAGCATTGTTGAGTCATTAGCAGACTGCACAGTGCATAAATAAGCGTGTCATAAGTTCCCCTTTACTGCTTCCCTTTTTCCACCCATTACATTTTTACTTCTAAGAAATAGAAATGTACACTGCCTTTTGTCTGTCTGTCTGCGTTTTGTGAAATGGGTTCTCTGCCTTCCTTAACAGGCTGGTCCTGTTCGGCCACATCAGCAACGTGTTAGATCACCCTTTAGATATGGACACAAAACAAGCATGATTAACAAGTTAAGGCGGTTTCCCAATTCAAAGGCTCACTCGGAACACTTACACACACACACAAACACGCACACACACACAATGAACATTTCCATAGTCAATTGGAAGTATAGTAGTTTGCCTCCAGTATAATAGTGTCGTTCCAGATGAGATGGGGAACTTGGCAAACAAAGCTCATGATTTTTTTTTTTTGGCTGCAATTCGCCATATCAGTTTCTTCTTCTGTGGCATGGTGACCATACTGTAAGGACATTTAATGTGTCTGTGGCATGGTGAACATGATTTTACAGTAAAAACATGTAATGTGTCTGTGGCATGGTGAACATGACCATAATGTAAGGACATGTAATGTGTCTGTGGCATGGTGAACATGATTATACAGTAAAAACATGTAATGTGTCTGTGGCATGGTGAACATGAACATACTGTAAGGACATGTAATGTGTCTGTGGCATGGTGAACATGAACATACTGTAAGGACATGTAATGTGTCTGTGGCATGGTGAACATGACCATAATGTAAGTACATGTAATGTGTCTGTGGCATGGTGAACATGATTATACAGTAAAAACATGTAATGTGTCTGTGGCATGGTGAACATTACCATACAGTTTGGACCACATATCTAGAGGAAATAACCACAGAGGTCAGTGAGCAGGGACTGTTGGCCAGCAAGGTCAAATTCAATCTTAATGCGGAAGACCTTGGGAGGTGACCGTTACGCTTGAATATAATCGGGGTAATTTATGTACCAGACAGTGTGGGTTTTAGTCTAATATCAATTAGACTGATGTATGAAATGTTTTAATCTGTTTTGATGTTGGTATAGGTTGGCCTATCTTTTATTTTACAAAACGTGTAGATGCGTTAGATTGGGTCCTTATTCGAAATGTTCTAGTTTTGGGTTTCCTGTAAAGCATGCTAGTATAATGGAAATGGTAAACCGGTGTGTGTGTGTGTGTGTGTGTGTGTGTGTGTGTGTATGTGTGTGTGTCTGTGGGTGTGTGTGTGTGTGTCTCCTGAGAGAGGCTTCTTATCCCTTGAAGTAGCAATTTCCAGCTGAAACGATGTGCAGTACCATGACAGACACATGTGATCTGAGAGAAATGTGACGACAGCGAGTCTGGAGGTTTCTCTCTTTGAGATGGGTGTGTCTGTGTGTCTGTGTTTGTTTGTATGGGGACTGGAGCCTCGGGTTATAAAACTCTGTCTCGGTCTACGCCGGCGTACAGAGTCGAGCAGAGGGAATGGGAATGCACACCGGAAACAGTTTGATGAATTGGCTCAATGCATTGTCTGATGATAGTCTGGTTGGACCGGGTAATTGAGATGGACCAGCAAGGGACAAACTGGATCATCTGGTTGGCTTAGCCAATGGGAGTCTTGGAGGTGTGTGCATTTGTAAAGGGTGACCTGTGAGTTGTAATATGTTGTTGGATATAGAAATGTCAGACTGCAATGTATTGTGCTGTGAGCGGTAAAAAGGTGAAAAGTGAAAGTCTCTAGGTGCCTAGATGCTAGTTTTTTGCTACCACAGCCTGCTAATCAGGAGGGATTACATTTGCATGTGTTTCTTGATTCGGTTTGCTCCTCGGCCTATGAAGAACTTAACAGAGAAGTTGTGCTTTTAGGACATTTCCAGATCTTATCTGATAACTCCCACACTCAGCCTCTACACTAAACACTGCAACATGTATTGTTGTGTGTGCGCACATTGATTATAATTTATTTTTGCATGCCGTTAAACAGGTTCCTATTTTTACAGACACACACAACCTCTGGCCCCAGGCTATTTTTCACAGAGTGCAGATGAGCCTGGTACAGCTTCCACTCAGTGTTATCCTGGTGGGTGGGTCCTACTGTTTTTGTCATTTAATTTCAGGGTATCGTAACACTGCGGGGCACGGCTCCAAAAGGAAGCTGTACTTTGGCAGGAACTTGACAACTAAACGTATTTGCCAAATGAAATCACAGCCTAATTAATTTGTTTTGCCAATTAAATGTATACAAATACTGGAAGTGTTCTGAACCACCTTACTTACTGGCTCAGTATTGGGCTATAAATAACATAATTGCAAATATTGCTAACCTTACACCATGCTATGCAATGCACTTTAATCGCTACACTTGCAACTGCAAGGTTAACCCCAGAACTGCCAAAATTATTTCTGGCATAGATTCAACAAGGTGCTGGAAGCATCGTTCAGAGATCTGGTCCATATTGACATTATACCATCACATAGATGCTTCAGATTTTCCCAAAGGTCCTCTATTGGATTGAGGTTGAGGCTTTTTAAATACAGTGAACTGATTTTGATGTTCACGAGACCAGTCTGAGATGATGTGAGCTCTGTGACATGGCGTGTTATTCTGCTGAAAGTAGCCATTTGATGATTGGTCATAATTGCCATACAGGGATGGACATGGTCAGCAACAATACTCAGGTAGGCCGTAGCAATTCAACAACGCTCAATTTGTACTAAGAGGTCCAAAGTTTGCCAGTAACATATCCTCGAGACCATTACACCTTTACCAGCATGAACCGTTGAGACCAGGCTAAATAGTTATTTGCTTTTTTTGTTGTTCATGGCAAACTCTGAATGTCTCAGAAGTATTTTAGCCTCACCGGGCCCGGCAATGTTTTTTCAAACGTCCAGTTTTTGTGGGCCCGGGCAAATCGTTACAGACCATGGCTCTGGCCGTGCTGTTCCTTTTCCTAGAATGCTAATCTGAATAACCCTGAGATGACCACATTATTCAGCCATGGCTTTCTTTGGAATGGTTTTGGTGTGTGTGTGTGTGTGTGTGTGTGTGTGTGTGTGTGTGTGTGTGTGTGTGTGTGTGTGTGTGTGTGTGTGTGTGTGTGTGTGTGTGCGTGTGTGTGTGTGTGTGTGTTGAGAAGTTGTGTATGTGTTTTGTGAATCATTGAAAATCCTGCCTGTTGAAATGTGATGTCATTGTCCCTGCAGTTGTGAGTGAGTTGGTCCCAGTATCTTACTCTGCAAGCTGGTTAGGGTGGGGCTCTGGTCTCTTATCTGATTTGCTGTGGCAGGGGTGAAGTGGATTAGTGAACTGTCAATTGAGGGGGATAGACATGTGTTGTATAAGATCCATCTCACAATCTGAAGAGTTTGTCACCTGTATAAAAGTCTGCTGTCATCTGAAGTATTGCCTAAATGGTGACATTGTTGTTATGCTACAAAACCAATTACTAGGACTTCGGGGTGGACAGTATGAACGGTATAAAATATAACAGTATGAATTCAGTAGTCTGCAAAGTATGTTGGCCGACAGTGGTTGTGAAGTGTGCAAGCTATCTGTTCCATCACCTTAAAGCAAAACCTGTCGGGTAACATGAGAGCTCAATAATGCGACCTCCACAAACAAGTGAAGTGTCGAGCAGCGCTTTGAAGAAATAAGCTAAGCCCTGCAAATCAGACATCACTTTATCACTCATTTATCTATGGCTGCTGTCCTTAGAAAAAGCCAGGGGTGGACCAAAATAACAAATTACATTACTGTGTTCTTGTGTTCAATTGGTTGGGGAAAAGAAGCCGTCCTGCTGTTCTCACTTTGTGCAGCTAGTTTTACTTTGTTTTATGTTTTGTCAAGAGATGGAAGGATCTTGTAAAGGTTTTGTATTTGTTCTATCAATGCAGTTTTGCCAAAAAAAATACCTTTAAGTCTCTCTGTACTATGGTGAATGTGTTCTAGTCAGATTAAGATTATAGTAATAGATGACACGCACTTGCCATACCAGTGCTTTACCTCTTTAGATACATTTACTTAGAAATATATATTTACCATTTAAATATAGAACAAAGAATATACATTGATATATCTCGTTACTGTCCGTGCTTCAAATGATACATTTATGTATATTTTAGGTCATACCGCCAATCCTACTAAGGATGTTGACCATCTGAAGGTCTCTGTACATCAGAGCCACTAGGCTTACGTCATGACATCATGACAACGACAGCACAGCCACACCCAGACAGTCTATTCAGCTTTTTCCCCAGATTACTTCATATTGACCTTACCAGTCAAAAGTTGGGGCACACCTACTCATTGAAGGAGATTTATTTTGTTTTCTTTTTCCGTCAATAAAGAATCATTTACAAATTGCGAGTCAGTTTTGTTGTGACAAGAAAGGTTATGGAGAAGATGGATGCAGTCAGTGTGAAGTGATGATTTGCACATTTGTGCTTCCTTCCGTGATACATAGAGGTGTTGGGGTGTTTTTCTTGCTTGACACTATTGGTGATGTCTTTTGAGTGTAAGGCAAGGGTGGGCAAACTAAGGCCCGTGGCCCTTTTCTGGCCCACAAATAGTTTTGAATTTATAGATTACAAAACAAATGTGGCCTGTCATTTAATTTAAAATTATTGATGTGGCCTCTGAGCTGAAAGGTTTGTCGTCCCCTGATGTCAGGCACAATGCACCAGCATGGCTGCAACCACATACTGCAGCAAATACATCTTGTTGGGCTTTGTTGGACAGTAATTCATTTTTCAACCAGACAATGATCCAGACAATGATCCTGACCTCCAGGCTGTGTAAGGGCGATGTGACCAAGGGAGGTGACTGTGTTGAATCAAATGACCTGGCCTTCACAATCGCGTAACCTCAAACCCAATTGTGATTGTTTGGGATGATTTGGACTGCAACGTGCAGCCAACAAGAACCCAGCCGATGTGGGAATTCTCTCAAGATTGTTGGGAAAGCTTTCCAGGGGATTACCTCTTGAAATTAGTTGAGAAAACACGACAAGGAAACTGATGGATTTTTTGAAGTGTCTAAAATATACATGTATTTTGATTTGTTCATCATTTTTGGTCACTACATGATTTCATATTTGTCTTTGCTATTTTTCTACATGTGGGAAATAGTAATAAATATATGCCCTTGAATGTGTAGGCGTGTCCACATTTTTGGCTGCTACTGTAAGTCTGGACTGAGGTCAAGTGTTGCGGTTGAATGTGATCCATTATGTTCGATATAGAGTCCCACAGCTTTCACCAAACCTCAGACATGTTTTTGTGTTCCATACATTCTGGTAAACTATACTGTGACCTCAGAAACTCACATTATTTACCACTCTGTCATGGGGCTGTTTACTGTAAAGCTGAGCCTAATTCATAGCTGCGTCTACTTAATACATCCATTGTTAAGAATAAAACGTTGATTATTAGTTTCAAATTTCTATAAACTTGTTATTAAATCAAAAGACTATACACAGCAGGTCTCGTTCGGTTCATTTATTCAGCGCTCTGACAATGTAATGCGCTTCGCTAACATCCATCCAAACCTAATTTAGACATTTATAATGCGTTAGAACAGACAAACAAGGCTGTAGATTTTGTAGGGTCAGAGGTGAATACCCCAGGTCTGACACTATGTCCAGTTGAATTACAGTAACGCTTTCATTTCAACTTGAATTTGAGGGTATTTTCGTCCATATCGCAACTATTTAAAAATATCGTATGTGTTTTGCACACATTACCCTTACAAGCTAACCAAGACTATATGAAAAAGGTTTGTCTTATTATATAGTTATTTCTTTGCATTATTCGTTAATGCACTAGAGAGCTGTCAATATCTAGTCTTGATACTGGGCTTTACATCGTGAATTAGGACTGCTTGTCTCTTAACAAAGAAATGCTGGCCACCGGAGTAAAGAGAGAAAGCTTATGATTGCTGAGACAGAGCCAAAACATGAGATCTGCCAAGCTCAAATGTTTGGTAGATTTTAGAAGAGAGAACAATGGTTAACGAAACACATGGTAGCGCAAGGAAGGCTGACTCCCTGGTTAAGCTAAGAATGCCCACCCCAAAGGAGAGAAAAAGAACTGCTAACAGATCCAGAACATTCTCTAACCAGTGGACGTGATGTCAACCACTAGTACTTGCTAGAAACTTCACCAGTCGAACTACAAAGGCTGTACTGCATGGTGCAAATACACGAGTTGGCATTAAACCCGATGGCCTAAAATAAACCAAAATGAGCCTGCAGTGTTTTTGGAAATCAATAATGTACAAGAGTTGAAGGCATGAGGTATCTGTGGAGAACAATAAAACTGGCCACCAGACAGATCTGTGAAATATGGTTGTGTTATGTTTTGGCTGCCACTGGTGCTGTCCTACTTGTCTTCATTGATGATGTACTTACTGATGACAGCAGCAGAGTGAAATCTGAAGTGTGTAGAAACATTGTCTGGTCAGGTCAAACACAGTGCCTCAATGCTCTTAGACAGAATTTCCCTTGCAGCAGGACAACAACCCCTATCTAACTCAAGCAACCACATTGTTTTTCATGGCCAAAATGTGGAATGTATCTCGATCACCTGATTTAATCAAATTTTGCATGCCTGTGACTTGCTGAAGAACAGAATGCTCTGAATCTATCAGGAACTGAAGACCTCTGCAGTACCGGCCCGGCAGAGCATTACTAGGGAAGATGCCCAGCCTCTGGTATTGTCTATAGTTAACCATATGTCATCCATACAGTCTAATACGTGGCCCAGTTAGTGTACTACAGTCCACCATACAGTCTAATACGTGGCCCCGTTAGTGTACTACAGTCCTCCATATAGTCTAATACGTGGCCCAGTTAGTGTACTACAGTCCTCCATACAGTCTAATTCGTGGCCCAGTTAGTGTACTACAGTTTTTTCCATAGGAATCCTATTTGAACATTGATGATGTTGATTGAACCTTTGTAAGGGTAGACTCTGGTAGTGAGACCGGGGGGAGGGGGGGATTAGTGTTCAGTGTTGGCTCTGTGTGTCTCTGTGCCATTGAAGAGGGGAGGTGAGGAGTGTTCAGTGTTGGCTCTATGTGTCTCTGTCCCATTGAAGAGGGGAGGGGAGGTGAGGAGTGTTCAGTGTTGGCTCTGTGTGTCTCTGTGCCATTGAAGGCAGATCAGACAGAGACTGCTGGTCTTTGCTTGGCTGATCCATAATGCATGGAATGAACACAATCTGCTCAGCCTCCTCTATCATTTAGAGCACATCAATAATGGACCTGCACCCACCTGTCCTCTCTTTCCTTTAGTTTCGGCTATTATGGTGGTGTTTGCGCTTTTCATCAGTGGAGTATGTGGCCTCAAGGTACCGAAGTGGGGCATGTAGGTGGTGTCTTTATTATGAGCATGAGGAACATACCCATACTGTCTGTCTGAGGGCATACTGCCTGTCTGATGTAATATAAGCGATATGTGTAACATTAGAAAGACATACTTGAATGCACAGTCAGCCCTTTCCTGCCTCCCTTCCCACCTCTGCTGGCTTGTCCACCTGTCACTTTTTCCTTTATATTATTTGTGTTCTGTCACCCCCCATCTCTCTGTCCCTCCCTCTCTCTCTCGCTCTTTCTCTCTCTCTCTCTCTCTCTCTGTCTGTCCCTCCCTCTCCCTAGCTTTTCTGTACTGCCACTCCCCCAGATAGGCAGCCTGCATTATGTACAAAACACAACACTACTGCTGAACTCAGGCCATCCGGAATGTTCCCAGTGTTTTGCCGGTCCCGTCTCTAGCGGAAGTGCCTGTGTAATATTGTCCGGTAGGGCTTCTCCTACTGGACCGGGCTGTTCAAAGATTCCATGAAATTTCGTCAGTCCCTTCCGGCTTCTTCCTGTGTTTAATGACCCCGATATGATTGAGCTGTGTCTTGTGTGCTTCACCAGCATCACCGTTGATCCATGCCAGATGTTGATCATTGCATTTCCGTAGTCCAGTCAGGCTAGAGGTTTTATCAGGCACGTTTACAGGCCGGTTTGTGGGTCAACACTGAGCGCTGATTCTGCTTGACTCGGGTGTATGGAATGCTCCTGGCTGTTCCGTTTCCTGGTCAGTCACCAGGAAAATTGGCATCTTACAGTGGTTGAGAAGCCTCTGTACTGCGGGTGTGTTTTCAAGGTGCATACTGCTGGGGTTGGAATTACTGGAAGTGTAAGTGATGTATTTTAACACCAAGAAGGAGTGTGTTGTCTTTTTGAATGCACTGAATCGTAGATGATATCTGGCGTATCGACGTAGCCAGCTAGCGACACACAGATAATCACTCAGAATACTTGCCTTGCTTTATTCCGAAGACACTCTAAACGGTTACTGAGAAAGCGTGGCAAACTGCCACATTACCATAATCAAATCAACCATGTCAGCAGTGGGTTCGCAAATGGATTATTCTTCAGTAGACGAGCAAATAAATTGATCTGCAGGGACGTCATGATGAGACCAAATAACTTTGTCACTATTGATTTGTTGTGAGATGTGTGAAATTCCCTTGTACTTATTGATGCCAGAGGCTACAGTGTGAAGAAAATGGACCGTGAGTTTAATTAATAATCATCTCAGTTTTTTATGTCTGGGACGTCTCCACGGCTACTTTATTTTCTCATGTTTCATCCTCAGTGCTTGAATGTCTTTTCATCCCTTTTTTCCAGAGATTTTCTTCCTCGGGGATCAGGCATTGTCACCCGTAGACCACTCATTCTGCAGCTGTGTTTTAACAAAGCCGGTGAGTCAGTAGATAATGGCGTCTCACGACTCTCTGATCTCTCTCTCTCACTACTCAGACTCTCTGATCCATCTCTCACTACTCAGACTCTCTGATCCCTCTCTCACTACTCAGACTCTCTGATACATCTCTCACTACTCAGACTCTCTGATCCATCTCTCACTACTCACACTCTCTGATCCATCTTTCACTACTCACACTCTCTGATCCCTCTCTCACTACTCAGACTCTCTGATCCATCTCTCACTACTCAGACTCTCTCTCTTTCTCTCACTACTCAGACTCTCTGATACATCTCTCACTACTCAGACTCTCTGATCCATCTCTCACTACTCACACTCTCTGATCCCTCTCTCACTACTCAGACTCTCTGATCCCTCTCTCACTACTCAGACTCTCTGATACATCTCTCACTACTCAGACTCTCTGATCCATCTCTCACTACTCAGACTCTCTGATCCATCTCTCACTACTCACACTCTCTGATCCATCTTTCACTACTCAGACTCTCTGATCCATCTCTCACTACTCAGACTCTCTGATCCATCTCTCACTACTCAGACTCTCTCTCTCTTTCTCTCACTACTCAGACTCTCTGATCCCTCTCTCACTACTCAGACTCTCTGATCCATCTCTCACTACTCAGACTCTCTCTCTCTTTCTCTCACTACTCAGACTCTCTGATACATCTCTCACTACTCAGACTCTCTGATCCATCTCTCACTACTCAGACTCTCTGATACATCTCTCACTACTCAGACTCTCTGATCCATCTCTCACTACTCAGACTCTCTGATCCCTCTCTCACTACTCACACTCTCTGATCCATCTTTCACTACTCAGACTCTCTGATCCATCTCTCACTACTCAGACTCTCTGATCCATCTCTCACTACTCAGACTCTCTGATCCATCTCTCACTACTCAGACTCTCTCTCTCTTTCTCTCACTACTCAGACTCTCTGATCCCTCTCTCACTACTCACACTCTCTGATCCATCTCTCACTACTCAGACTCTCTGATCCATCTCTCACTACTCAGACTCTCTGATCCATCTCTCACTACTCAGACTCTCTGATCCATCTCTCATTATTAATCTGTCTTGCCCTCTATTTGTCATTTTTTGTTTCACTGTGTCTCTGCTCACCCTTGTGTGTTTTTCTGTGGCCTGTAGAGTATGCTGAGTTCCTGCACTGTAAAGGGAGGAAGTTTGTGGACTTTGATGAGGTCCGGTCAGAGATTGAGGCGGAGACAGATAGGATCACAGGCTCCAACAAGGGCATCTCCCCCATCCCCATTAACCTACGGGTCTACTCTCCTAATGGTAATACTCACTAGCTGGGATCTGTGTGCGAGTCAGTGTACAAGCACACACACACACACACACACACGTGAGTCATTGTACATGCACAGATACACACACACACATACATTCATATAATACTGTGTCTACCTGTTTTCCTGTATGTCTCTATTTTTCTATGTTTCTCCGTATCTGCCTCTCCGTATCTGTCTCTCCCTCTCCGTATCTGTCTCTCCCTCTCCGTATCTGCCTCTCCGTATCTGTCTCTCCCTCTCCGTATCTGTCTCTCCCTCTCCGTATCTGTCTCTCCCTCTCCGTATCTGCCTCTCCGTATCTGTCTCTCCCTCTCCGTATCTGTCTCTCCCTCTCCGTATCTGTCTCTCCGTATCTGTCTCTCCCTCTCCGTATCTGCCTCTCCGTATCTGTCTCTCCCTCTCCGTATCTGTCTCTCCCTCTCCGTATCTGTCTCTCCCTCTCCGTATCTGTCTCTCCCTCTCCGTATCTGTCTCTCCCTCTCCGTATCTGTCTCTCCCTCTCCGTATCTGTCTCTCCCTCTCCGTATCTGTCTCTCCCTCTCCGTATCCGTCTCTCCCTCTCCGTATCTGTCTCTCCCTCTCCGTATCTGTCTCTCCCTCTCCGTATCTGTCTCTCCCTCTCCGTATCTGTCTCTCCCTCTCCGTATCTGTCTCTCCCTCTCCGTATCCGTCTCTCCCTCTCCGTATCCGTCTCTCCTCTCTCTCTCTCTCTCTCTCTCTCTCTCTCTCTCTCTCTCTCTCTCTCTCTGTCTCTCTTGACAGTTTTAAACCTGACTCTGATTGACCTGCCGGGGATGACTAAAGTGGCAGTGGGGGACCAGCCTCTGGACATTGAACACCAGATCAGGGATATGCTGCTGCAGTTCATCACTAAGGAGAGCTGTTTGATCCTGGCCGTCACTCCGGCCAATCAGGACCTGGCTAACTCAGACGCCCTGAAAATCGCCAAGGAGGTGGACCCACAAGGTCAGGGGCTAGTTGCATTGTTTTGAACCCCTGTATGAAACTCGAATAATAATAATAATGATTGCTGTTTTCCCTAGCAGGAGGTTTTATTGCCATTGCGTTATTGCCGTTTTGTTGGGAGTTGTTCAGACAAATTCTGTTCTCTTGAATATATACAACCATATATATTTAATAAGATGTTAATTGGTTATGTCCTCATGCGCTGATGCACAGTACACCATAGGTATTGTGATAGTTTCATGTAGTGAGATCACATGTAACCAATTCACAGCAGGTTCCTACACATGTTTATCTGTTTCTCTAACCATCGTCTAGAGATCTTCACAGGACTTAGTCCAGGTAAATCCAAATTAGAAATGAAACATGTTCTGGTTGTGTTCAGGTCTGCGCACCATTGGTGTGATCACAAAGCTGGACCTGATGGATGAAGGCACAGATGCTAAAGACATCCTGGAGAACAAACTACTGCCCCTGAGAAGAGGTGAGAATTCCCAGACGTGGTTCCGTCTGCCCGTGGTTCCGTCTGCCCGTGGTTCCGTCTGCCCGTGGTTCCGTCTGCCCGCGGTTCCGCCTGCCCGCGGTTCCGCCTGCCCGCGGTTCCGCCTGCCCGTAGTTCCGTCCGATGCCGATGCTCTGATCTAATGATTTCACTCCACAGGCTACATCGGTGTGGTGAATCGCAGTCAGAAGGACATTGATGGTAAGAAGGACATCCGTGCTGCGCTGGCTGCCGAGAGGAAGTTCTTCCTGTCTCACCCGGCCTACAGACACATGGCTGAGCGTATGGGCACGCCCCATCTACAGAAACAACTCAACCAGGTGATACATGGCTTCCTGTTGGCCTTTCTGTTCTATATGTTTTAGTCCCATGCTATGTACCAGTCCCAACAAATTTCTTTTTACAGTTTTTCCTTTGTCCCTCCATTCTCTTCTTTTTGTTATTGTAAACCCCTGTTCTTGTTGCAGCAACTGACCAACCACATCCGGGACACACTGCCTGGACTGCGCAGTAAGCTGCAGAGCCAGCTGCTCTCCCTGGAGAAAGAGGTGGAGGAGTACAAGAACTTCAAACCTGACGACCCCACGCGCAAGACTAAGGCCCTGCTGCAGTGAGTGGAGGACATTGACACACCCACACGCCGGGCCACTCCCAAACGCCTGGCTGCACTTATTCGCTCGCATGCGCTCAGACACATGCACAAGCATGCGCTCAGACGCATTTGACCACATGCTTACTCTCGCACACACCACGCAAGCAACACACACACACACACTTCAATGAGTGCTTCAAACTAATTGGCCAGTATTCACCTATATGTTGTGTAGCTCGTTAGTTGTTCCTCTTACTCCGTCGTTCTCCCCAGAATGGTGCAACAGTTTGGGGTTGATTTTGAGAAGCGCATTGAGGGCTCTGGAGATCAGGTGGACACAGCAGAGCTGTCGGGTGGTGCCAAGATTAACCGCATCTTCCATGAGCGCTTCCCTTTTGAGCTGGTTAAGGTGAGTCCTTCAGACTCAATACTGACAATCAATATGTCTATTATTCTGGTCCTGGTAG
The DNA here is from genome assembly GCA_029465975.1 of Dallia pectoralis. NCBI lineage: Eukaryota > Metazoa > Chordata > Actinopteri > Esociformes > Umbridae > Dallia > Dallia pectoralis. Next base: position 5,895,047 of record CM055756.1, read on the forward strand.
GTTCTGCGAACTCTGAGGTCAGTCAAAGTACCGGCCAGAGCGTGTGTTGATTTGAGACATTGACTGTCTCGAGTTTGCTGACATACTGGCGGTATAAATCCTCATGTTCTCTACATCATCCCTCAGATAGTGTTTGACGAGAAGGAGTTACGGAGGGAAATTAGTCACGCAATCAAGAACGTCCATGGTGTCAGGCAAGTGGAGGAGTGGCCGTCACACACACACATTACACTTACACCCCCCAAGAAATAGATTTGTCATGCATTCACTTACCGCTTGATTGTGTGCAATATCTGTTTCCTCCAACTTCTAACTAAAACCTGTGTGCTTCCCATCAGCTACACACCAGTAGATGTCTTCAGTGACTGCAGATTCTTCTCCCACACAGCTGTCTTTCACATGGTGGTTGTAACGCCATGTTTTCCCCACTGTCTCCTCCTCTGTAATGTCTTCCTTTCTGTGCAGACACTCTTCATGTTTTGTGTTTCCGCCCCGGTATCCACCTTATCTCTCTGTGGTTTTGCCCTCCACTCTCAATATTATCAGATTTTACCCTGTTTCTTTCTCCTGTCTATACCTGTCCGTCTGCTTGTTATGTCTACATGTCTTTGTGTTTTACCGACTGGATTTTTAACCTGGATTTCTGTCCCATCTGCCTGTCGTTGTTTGTCTTCTCATGCGTCCTCAGAACGGGTCTGTTCACTCCCGACCTGGCGTTTGAGGCCATCGTGAAGAAGCAGATCATTAAACTGAAGGAGCCTTGTATCAAGTGTATTGACCTGGTCATTCAGGAGCTCATCAACACAGTCAGACAGTGCACCGGCAAGGTACTGATCCTGGTGACCGGACGCACCAACCCATGCCTGACCACAGGGGGGCGACACTGAGATGGGAGCAACACTGACCTGTCGTAGCCGTGTCCATCCAGCTCTTCTTTAGTTATAGGTTGACAGCCAGAGGTTTTCCTCATCAGGTATTCAGGAATAAGCTCCAGGCTCTAACCGGAACAACTACACTGTAAACGCTTGGATTAGTGTCCGTACAGGAGGTTATCAGGTTACAGGACTGGATAATATCTAGACGAGTGTTCAGTTTGCCCCCCTCTCAGCCTGTCCCAGCCTGCCTGTGGTGCCTCTGTCATCTGTTTGGGTTGTGGAGACTCAACGGCTACTCCCAGAGCGTCAAGCTGTAGGTTTCATCATCAGGCTGGCTGTGGTTAGTTACCATACAGGACTCATAGCTATGGTTTTGTGCCTACACAGGCAGATTCTACATCTAGATTAGCAGAAACTAGGCCGAGGTGAGGATGTGAGCCTACAGCTTGACCTTTTCTACTTTCGTGTGTTTCTAAAAACGACATTTCTCGAATGCGAGATGACTAACTAAACTAAGATTTTTCTTTCTCTTATCTCTTTTTCCCTTGTTTTTCTGTCTGTCCCTTTTTCTTTTTTCCTCTGTGGTTATTTCTCTGTCTGTCCCTCTTTCTCTTCTTCCTCTGTGGTTATTTTTCTGTCTCTCTTTCTCTACTCTTTGTGGTTATTTCTTCGTCTGTCTCTCTTTCTCTACTTCCTCTGTGGTTATTTCTCTGTCTCTCTTTCTTTTCTTCCTCTGTGGTTATTTCTCTGTCCCTCTTTTTCCATTGCTATCTGGCCGTCTCGCCAATTCCACCTACACCACCCCATCAGAATTAGATTTTTCTCCCCTGACCTGGCTTTTGGAGCCATCCTCATACTAAAACTCCAGTCTGTAATGTGTGAATTCCCCCTGACACACACACACACACACCTCCTCTCGTGTGTTATGATAGCTCATATTTGCCCTCGGCGTACCTCCTCTACCTGTCTCCAATCAACAGTCTATCCTAATGAAATTGGGTTGTTCTGGGATTCACGTTTAAATGATTGAAGCTGTAAAATGTGAACGTTTCCCCTTAATAGCCCTCTCCTCACCCGAGCCACCGCTTGATTAGTGCCTTAACACTGATGTTCCACCTCCACCCCTCGTCCTCCTATCCTGTCCGTACCAGGACTTTGACCTCGGTCTGTTAGAACAGATGAGTGATGGGCCATACGAGCTTACTCACGTACCCGTCACTCCTCTACTGGCATGGTTCTGTTTTCCGCCATGTCAAAACAGATCTTGCTGGTGGGGTTCTCTGCTCTGTAACTTGCGAGTGTTGCCATGGCAACAGCGGTCAACAGGTCTGCCATCTTGTGGCTGTAGAGGAGTTTGCATCCCAAAGCCCCTCTGTTCATCACACTCCCAGCTGCAGTGTTTTGATCCATATGTCATTCTCCCTCCTGTCGTGTCCTGTTCTGTTCTTCTCTAACGTGTAGTAATATCGAGAGCCGAAGAATCGCCAATCGGTTACTGTTTGTTCCAATCATGGGGCATACTGTATTTAAACATGAGCATGATCTTATCAACTTCAATGATCTTGTTTGAAACGTAAGCGTATGTACATTTTGCAGATGTTCTTCTCCAGAGCATTGTCGTGATGGCATACATTTCCCCTGCTTGGTCCGCTGTGGGAATCATACCACAACCCAATCGCTGTAAAGACCATGCGTTTTTAATGTAGTTATGGTTTTATTTGACGTTTACCAAACTTGAGCAGATGATTATACCACTAGCCGTCAAGCAGCATGATCATTTCTTCCTGCTTTTGAATGCCCTCATGCCAGAGCTTGGCCCTAAGACATACCTCCACATGCCTGTTGAACTACATGTGATGAGCTACATGTGATGAGCTACATGTGTTGAGCTACATGTGTTGAGCTACATGTGATGAGCTACATGTGATGAGCTACATGTGTTGAGCTACATGTGTTGTGCTACATGTGTTGAGCTACATGTGATGAGCTACATGTGCTAGCCAACATGCTAACTGTATTCACTACTGAACTCACGTCTCCCTCATCTATCTTCTGTATTTATTTTCTCTCCGTCCTTTTCTTGTGCGGGCGTGGGAGGTAAGTGGTCTTATGACATCAGAGCAGTGTGTCGCTGTGTGTGTGTGTGTGTGATTACAATATACAGTCAGTGGTGCAGTAGTGTTGTGTGTTGGTACCTTGCAGCTGGGTTCTTACCCCCGACTGAGAGAGGAGACGGAGAGGATCGTCACCACCTACGTCAGAGAGAGGGAAGGCAAGACCAAAGACCAGGTGAGTGTGTTAAAGATGCAGTCTGCCGTTTAAACCACAGATGGGGAAGTGGTGCCGTCTAGACACACATGTTAAGCCGTTAATGTGGCAATTCAACATGTCCCATGTTATCAGGACCACACACATCTAATGTGGGATTTCATGGCTAACTCTAACATTATACACATTATGCACAAGTTGAAATAATAGGCTTCAAGGTGTGTTAATTGCAAAAGTCCTATTGTGCATCGTTAATAAGACACAAACTGATTGGACATTTTCATTGCTGGTAGTGTTGTGAGGGCAAGTGAACATGGTCCTAGTGATTTCTTGTCTGAATTCTAGGTGATGCTGCTGATTGACATTGAGCTGTCCTACATCAACACAAACCATGAGGACTTCATAGGCTTTGCCAAGTATGAATCACTGCTACCCTCTAGTACCCCTCTCCTAATGTACCCTGTATTAATCACTGCTACCCTCTAGTACCCCTCTCCTAATGTACCCTGTATTAATCACTGCTACCCTCTAGTACCCCTCTCCTAATGTACCCTGTATTAATCACTGCTACCCTCTAGTACCCCTCTCCTAATGTACCCTGTATTAATCACTGCTACCCTCTAGTACCCCTCTCCTAATGTACCCTGTATTAATCACTGCTACCCTCTAGTACCCCTCCTAATGTACCCTGTATTAATCACTGCTACCCTCTAGTACCCCTCTCCTAATGTACCCTGTATTAATCACTGCTACCCTTGAGTACCCCTCCTAATGTACCCTGTATTAATCACTGCTACCCTCTAGTACCCCTCTCCTAATGTACCCTGTATTAATCACTGCTACCCTTGAGTACCCCTCCTAATGTACCCTGTATTAATCACTGCTACCCTCTAGTACCCCTCTCCTAATGTACCCTGTATTAATCACTGCTACCCTCTAGTACCCCTCTCCTAATGTACCCTGTATTAATCACTGCTACCCTCTAGTACCCCTCTCCTAATGTACCCTGTATTAATCACTGCTACCCTCTAGTACCCCTCTCCTAATGTACCCTGTATTAATCACTGCTACCCTCTAGTACCCCTCTCCTAATGTACCCTGTATTAATCACTGCTACCCTCTAGTACCCCTCTCCTAATGTACCCTGTATTAATCACTGCTACCCTCTAGTACCCCTCTCCTAATGTACCCTGTATTAATCACTGCTACCCTTGAGTACCCCTCCTAATGTACCCTGTATTAATCACTGCTACCCTCTAGTACCCCTCTCCTAATGTACCCTGTATTAATCACTGCTACCCTCTAGTACCCCTCTCCTAATGTACCCTGTATTAATCACTGCTACCCTCTGGTACCCCTCTCCTAATGTACCCTGTATTAATCACTGCTACCCTCTAATACCCCTCTCCTAATGTACCCTGTATTAATCACTGCTACCCTCTAGTACCCCTCTCCTAATGTATTCTGTAATAACCTCTGCTACCTTCTAGTACCCCTCTCCTAATGTACCCTGTATTAATCACTGCTACCCTCTAGTACCCCTCTCCCAATGTATTCTGTAATAACCTCTGCTACCTTCTAGTACCCCTCTCCTAATGTACCCTGTATTAATCACTGCTACCCTCTAGTACCCCTCTCCTAATGTATTCTGTAATAACCTCTGCTACCTTCTAGTACCCCTCTCCTAATGTACCCTGTATTAATCACTGCTACCCTCTAATACCCCTCTCCTAATGTACCCTGTATTAATCACTGCTACCCTCTAGTACCCCTCTCCTAATGTATTCTGTAATAACCTCTGCTACCTTCTAGTACCCCTCTCCTAATGTACCCCCCTGCACATCATCTGAACCCCCTTCTGTCCCACTGCTTCTTCCACTGCTAGCTACCCAGCCTACCCCAAAAAGCATGCAATAAAGTGCTTTAAATACCAGTGGCTAGGAAAAACTCAAATCTGTGGGCACCTGTAAAGATAAGGGGTGAACTGTTATTTTTCTAGCAGGCCCAATCAAAACTCTTATGAGTTCATGACCTTTAGGTGAAATAGTATTGTCCCTATTGATCTGGGGTAATTGATCTGGGGTTACACGTTATGTGAAATTTTCTGGAGTTTTGCGTAAAATCATGTTATTTCTGAATTTAGCACTGTCGTATAAAGGCCAACTTTATTTGTCATATACACTTAAAGTAGGCTTTTGGAGCAGCTTTACACCGCCGCACGTTTGTCCAAATTCTCCCCATTCCTGCGTTTTGTAGGCCTGCTGGTGTTCTTGGGCGTTTTCTGTATGCCTGGTGGCTAGCTTGTTGTCTTTCTTTTGTTTGGTTTTAAGTGGTGTGGACGTTATCATTCAAAGCATAGTTTAGTTAAGGCCCTCGGTCTGGTGGCTATGCTGTTGCCTTTCTCTCAGACATCTTTTGGTAGGTGGAGCATGTCTGGATGAGAAATATTTTGGTTGTGTGAGGACATATAGCTTTGATTTTGAAAGTCCTTTGTGTAAGGTCTAAGACGGTATTTGTTGTGACTGTAAACATAGTGGCGAAAAAGCATCTTGAACCCTAATATCTATTCCAACGGACAAAACTACATACACGGTATGCTTAAGGCAATGCATTGGTCCTGAAACTTGCTTACAAAACCCACTGAATCTAGTCTATAAATGGCTGTTTTGGAGCATGTCAACCTGTAGTGAATATTGAAGTTGATATAATGTTTAAGACTTGCAATAACTACAGACCCCAATGTTATTGGAGGTACCTATAAACTGGTGAATGATTAAACAGCATGATTCCCATGAGTAGAACCATAAAAGACAAACATTGTACTAATTGTATGGGTCCATGAGTCGGTTGTCTATCAATCGCAAGGTTGGTGGTTCAATCCCCGGTTCCTCCTGGGAAATTGTTGAGGTGTCCATGAGCAAGACACCTAACCCCAGCTGCTCCTGGCGAGCCTGCAGTCGCCTTGCATGGTAGACGCGGTCTTCAGTGTATGAATGAGTGAATGAATGGGTGAATGTGACCCAGGATCTGTAAAGTGCTTTGGATAAAAGCGCTATGTAAAAGTGCAGCATTTACCTATTGGACAACTGCTGTTAAATGAAAACGCAGCAGCTTCCCTCCACAATCCGCATCACCACTATTTCCTGATATGGCCAGAGCTTTCCGGAGGCCTGTAATGGATCTAAAAAGTTTATGAAATTGCTATGTCACTGGTGTTACTTGGAAACAATTCACCTTGCCAAATCTACAAACATCTGGCCAATTCTACAAACATCTGGCAAACAGTGTAAAAAAAAAAGGATGGTCAAAGCAGAATTTAGTGGACCTGGTGGTAAAGTGAGTGGCCAATCACGGTCTGACTCTGCTTTGTTAACGTGAATCAGACGTGCCAGTTATGTTGGTCTGTGAATCAGACATGCCAGTTATGTTGGTCTGTGAATCAGACATGCCAGTTATGTTGGTCTGTGAATCAGACATGTCAGTTATGTTGGTCTGTGAATCAGACATGTCAGTTATGTTGGTCTGTGAATCAGACATGCCAGTTATGTTGGTCTGTGAATCGGACATGCCAGTTATGTTGGTCTGTGAATCGGACATGTCAGTTATGTTGGTCTGTGAATCAGACATGCCAGTTATGTTGGTCTGTGAATCAGACATGCCAGTTATGTTGGTCTGTGAATCAGACATGTCAGTTATGTTGGTCTGTGAATCAGACATGTCAGTTATGTTGGTCTGTGAATCGGACATGTCAGTTATGTTGGTCTGTGAATCATACATGCCAGTTATGTTGGTCTGTGAATCAGACATGTCAGTTATGTTGGTCTGTGAATCAGACATGTCAGTTATGTTGGTCTGTGAATCAGACATGCCAGTTATGTTGGTCTGTGAATCAGACATGCCAGTTATGTTGGTCTGTGAATCAGACATGCCAGTTATGTTGGTCTGTGAATCAGACATGCCAGTTGACAGACTAGGATGCATTGTTCCATATTGCCTCCTGTCATTAGTTTTTTTTTTGCTACTTACTACATTGTTTGACTTTATTGGGTCTTAGTTTATGTCAGTTGACTGTGTACAGATGATGACATATTATCTTTCACCAAGCAAGGCTATGGTTTAGACGAGCTCTGTCTAGTGGTGTATCCACTATATGTGAGGAGTGTTTAACCAGCTGAGTGTTTAACCAGCTGAGTGTTTAACCAGCTGAGTGTTTAACCAGCTGAGTGCTGTGTTTGTGGTTAAGCTCCCTGTGACCTTCACTGACTGCACTTGTTTTATTTTTAACAACACTCACTCATTGAATGCTGAGGGCTCACATTTTCCCTGGAGTTTTTGGCTGTTGACGTTAACAATGTTGTTAAATCGCGGGTTCCTCGTTTGCCGCTCGTGTGGATGTCCTGGCGTACACGTGTCGACCTTTGCCCTTTATTCCGATTAATATGCATTGGTTTGTGTAGGATATACAGCATGTACCTAGCTGAGTGAAGGTGTCTTCCATAGAAACATAATCCTGTTCGTATGCTGGCTGCCCCCTGGCTGACGCGTGGTGTCGTAACACAGCACGGTTCCTTAGGGTTCTGCGTGGGGTTCTGTGTGCCGTGTGGTTCCCTGTGTCATCGGCATGGCGATGTGAGGTCAGGTAGCCTGTGTAACGTCTCTCGTGACATTTCAGTCTTGACTTCAGACGGCACGATGACGGTAGTCCACCGGGCTACAGCAACAACAGGTGGGCTGTCACCAATCACACGGGTGTGTCACCCCCCTTCCCCCTCTCCCCCTGCCATCCACCCCCCAACACACACACGCACACACACACTGTACTCAGTTACAACCTCCATTATTGGATTACCATTGGAGTGAGGATGTCGTGTGTCAAAATGTGTCGTTTTTAATTTTAATGTCTGTCCTAACCTGTGCTCTTCTGACAGCGCCCAGCAGAGAAATCCACAGAACAAGAAACGGGCCATTCCAAACCAGGTACACGTCGCCGCCCACTGGCTCCCATTGGCCGACCCTTTATCGTATTTACATGTTGTAACATACCAGAACCCATTGCCACCAGTTAGTCTCCACCTGGTATCTGGCATTCATTACAGTATTAATAGAACCCCGCGGTTCCCTGTTCTGTCAACCTGGCACTTAATGTTGTATCTAATTGGCAATGGTGGTGTACTAATAGATAATGTGGCGTGATCTTCATTGTGATCCGCACTTGGAGTCCACTGCTCAGGTTTCCTCTAGTAACCCTGTGAGGAGACATATTTAATCACCTGCAGCATAATCATGTAGGCCAGAGGATGTGCAGTACATGGCCATTATCCCACAGGTAATTACTGTTGTAATGCCCAGCACACTGTGGTGTGATTGAGTTCAGCTCTTAGTCGTCATATTGGTCATTTATCAACAAACAAATGGTGTCCAGTTTTAATTATAAACAGGTTGATGATGTATTGTTTGCCGTACATGTGGTATACGGTCTGATTTTACCACAGCTTTCAGCCAGTCAGCATCCAGGGTTCAGACCACCTAGGTTATAACATTCATGTTATGCTATTGGAGTGCCTTGTAGCCCTGTATTTAGCCGGTTGTGTTGCCCCCCCTCCCCCCGGCCCCCTGCATGGGAAATGTGCAGCTCAGTTTCCACGTCACTGTTTGCATGGCGCGGTAACACAACCAACAAACGCATGACAGCACTCGGCAATGCAACACTTTATCACATTTGGTTTGATACGTTTCCAAGGAACCAAAGCAGTTTTTGCATTGTAATTCAGTGTGTGCATGTGGGAGGGCACTCGGGTGTCACTTAAAGGAACCAACCAATCAGTATGTAGGAACCTGTTGCTGCTACTTGAAATAAATCTAATTGCATGTAACTCTTGTTCTTTTGCTCCCCTTCTCTCTATTCTCTCTGCTTTCGTCTTTCTCTCCCTTCGTCTTTCCTCCACTCCATTGACTTCTCACTCTTTCCATCTCTCTTGACATTTTTCCATCCAACTTTTACTCCATCATTTCAAATGTTTCCTGGCACATTCCTCCACACACCCACCCACCCCCCTGGCTTGCTTGCTTCTCCCTTTTTTCCTGGCTATGATTTATCCTGTCATCTGTTGCCCTAACCCTCCACCTACCCCTCCCGTCCATGCAGGGTGAAATTCTGGTAAGTATCCCACAGATCCAAGCCACACCCTGTTAGAGGTCAGCAGGGGTCACCAGGGCAGGAGAACTGAGGCCATCACAGGATAGACAGCTGACACCTAGGGAAGCACTGGGGGGTTATGGGAATGACCGTAGTCACGAGTTATTCCCAGTTGTTCCTTACACGAAGGCTGCTGAAATTGATGACCTGTTTTCTCTGGTCAGATCTTCTCTACTCTGCAGGGACTCAGAGAAGGCAATCAGGAGCAGGTAGTAGACATAAAGTCTCAAACTGAATGGCAGACCTGAGATATATTTGAATCCATCTGGAGAAATGGACCTATCTATATGTTACCAGTAATCTTTAACTGCTTTCTCAATAACATCCGGGTTACGCATTGTAATTACTGGTTTGATTTAACAAGCAGCTAATTGTCTGTAATTGGACAAGTAGGTAGAATATGACTAACATTTATTATATATATTTTTAAAGCCTGTTTATATGTTTTGTCATCACGTGTGTTACGGTGTAACGTTAGTGTTCTCTGTGAAAGACTCTGGAGGTGCTGTGAGTGGACGGCGCCAGTTCTCCTGCCTTTTGGTCGCTACCCATACTGTCCTGGCCAGGGCTGTGACTAGTACCCGCCACAGTTTGCCTTGATGTGGAGAATCCTCCAGAATGTCACACGAATCATCCACCCAGATCGACACGCACAAACTGATTCTCATCGACATATCTGGCTCATCTCTCTCTCTCTAACTTATTGTCGCATGTACTTACCAGTCAGTACTGACCAGAATCGGTATTCTAATTGTCATTTTTGTGACGCTCTGTGGGTGCCTGTAATTCCAATCAGTGGCCTGCAGGTGGTAGTAGAGGGTAAAGGGCATTGTCATGATTGAACCTAACTTTAATTAATCCTGCACTATTCTTCCAGAGATTATTAACAATCAGAGTCAGTGTCGAGTGTTTAGTTGTATTGGGTCTGTATGATTCGGAGTATAAATCAGGGTTGGTGATCTTTTGGGAATGTCTCCATGTGTGTACATCTCTAATTAATTTATTAATGTATGATTGAACCACTGGCGAAACGAAAATATGTTTTAATTGTGTGCTTTGGAAATGTTTTCTAGATTTTTACTGGTTATAATGTATGGAGGCTTTTCGAGCAAATGTACGACGCCATGTCCCCTACTAACTTCTGTATCGCAGTAACTATGGAAGCAGAGATAGTGAACCGGCAGATTGTGAAGACACGTCCCTGTGGGACATAGGTGGTCATTACCATCTGATCCTGCATTTCCCTGTTTGTATTTAGCTGGTATGGCAACTAGTGTCATTAGACGCATGTTATTATCCTACTGTCTCTCATCTGGAACATTAACAACACCTCCCACTGACAAACAGCTCTAGGCGTTTCCTCATTTCAGAGGTCTTTAAGGCCTTTCCTCGCCAAGGCAAACTGAGCATTTAGCTACCTTCCGTGTTATAGCTGGCTTTTTATTTCATTTTTCTCCCTGCTGAACTCCAGAGAGTGGGAGAGGGAGGTTGTCCTGTTCTGTTTTCTCTTTGTCACATCTTACCATCAGAGGACCTGTTCACTCTGTCTCCATTTTCCTTAATCTGTCTCTGTACTTGTCCATTCCGTGAGCCGAGGCACCCCAGTCTCCCTCCTAACCCTCTACCCCCAGACCCTGTCGTTGTTTGATTATTAAATAGCTGTTAGCCTCCCAACCCGGGCGTGTCCGCTGTTCGTTTAACCCCACTAACCCCAGCCTGTATTGGCTAACCGAATATACTAGCTAGCTTTTACTGACCCACTGACCCCAACACCGCCGGCTTCTAACCCTAACCCGTGTGTGGCCCCGCTTTGGCCCTGAGCAGCCTGGTGCCAGATGTCGCCGTGTTACACTTTGTTCAAGTTTTCCTGTTTTTTAATGAAGAAGAAAAGCAGCTCCTTCAATTATTGCATGTATTTACATGCACATCATATGCATCACAATATTAGTGATTGTCTACAGTCTATACGCATACCGTCTATAGGCATACCGTCTATAGGCATACAGTCTATACGCATACAGTCTATACGCATACAGTCTATACGCATACAGTCTATACGCATACAGTCTATAGGCATACCGTCTATAGGCATACCGTCTATAGGCATACCGTCTATAGGCATACCGTCTATAGGCATACCGTCTATAGGCATACAGTCTATACGCATACAGTCTGTACGCATACAGTCTGTACGCATACAGTCTGTACGCATACAGTCTGTACGCATACAGTCTATAGGCATACCGTCTATACGCTTATAGTCTATCTATACGCTTATAGTCTATCTATACGCTTATAGTCTATCTATACGCTTATAGTCTATCTATACGCTTATAGTCTATCTATACGCTTATAGTCTATCTATACGCTTATAGTCTATCTATACGCTTATAGTCTATCTATACGCTTATAGTCTATCTATACGCTTATAGTCTATCTATACGCTTATAGTCTATCTATACGCTTATAGTCGATCTATACGCTTATAGTCGATCTATACGCTTATAGTCTATAGGCATACAGTCTATACGCATACAGTCTATAGGCATACAGTCTATCTATACGCATACAGTCTATAGGCATACAGTCTATAGGCATACAGTCTATAGGCATACAGTCTATAGGCATACAGTCTATAGGCATACAGTCTATCTATAGGCATACAGTCTATAGGCATACAGTCTATCTATATGCATACAGTCTATAGGCATACAGTCTATAGGCATACAGTCTATAGGCATACAGTCTATAGGCATACAGTCTATCTATAGGCATACAGTCTATACGCATACAGTCTATACGCATACAGTCTATAGGCATACAGTCTATACGCATACAGTCTATAGGCATACAGTTAGCAATACAATGGAAGAGTACTTTTTGTGTTGTTTACATTGCATGGACAAAACAAAGCAGGCTTGACTGTGAGAACCAGGTAAGGTGTTTATTAGTCAGTGATGTGAGTCACAACACAAGTTGTCCAGGAGACCAAATGAATCCTGTCATGAGCCTTCATGATAAACATGTTTCCCTGTGTCCTCCTGGTGCACACACCTCCCTGTTGCCCCGGGCCTCCTTTCTCCTCCCTCCCATCTCTCCCCTAACAGGTGATCCGTAAAGGCTGGCTCACCCTGAACATCAGCATCATGAAGGGAGGCTCGAAGGAGTTCTGGTTCGTCCTGACAGCCGAGTCACTGTCCTGGTACAAGGATGAGGAGGTGAGACTAGTGCACTGGGAATAACACAATGTCACACAATATGGTGGAGTAGAGTACAGTTGTGCCCCGTCCTGGAACAAGGATGAGGAGGTGAGACTAGTGCACTGGGAATAACACAACGTCACACAGTATGGTGGAGTAGAGTGCAGTTGTGCCTCGGACCGGCGGCGTCATCGTAGCCCGGTAGAATGGTACGGGCCGGTTGTTAGAGGCATCCTGCCTGTCTGTGTGTGTGTCCCGGCCCAGCCTAACCAATGTGCAGACTACTGTTCAGCTGCAGCCTGATGAACAGGTAGTCTGAACACTGGGCAGGCGGGGGGGTGAGGAGGGCAGGAGGGAGGGCGGGGCAAAGGCCCATAGGGGATCTCTGGCTTCTGGTCGTTGCCCTAGAGGGGCCGTGGGGGTGGGGGGAAGGGGGAGAGAGAGTAAACATTCCTCTGATAAAGAAAGCAATCGCACAGACTCCCAATATTGACTAATGTAACGTCATGACGTAGTGGACAAATCTTCAGTTTAGTATTACTTCGTATTAATTTTTGCGTTCAGACAGAACTTACCGCAGTCACTTTCGGGTCATTTTGCAATTTAACGGAAAAGCGTTTCCGGCATCGTGACTACCCTAGTCTGCACAGCACCGTTTTTAAATGCATTCTTGTTTGTTCATTAGACCTTAACATTCGTGAAAATGAAAATCGATAATGCATCTTTTTTATGCAGTAATGTGAATGAAAAGGCTTTGAACAAAGTTTACTTAACATTGAAACAAACCAAAAGCGTTTGCATTTAAACATGGAGTCTTATGTTATACACTTACCATTAGTTCGCCTAGAGCAGCCCTGACCTTTGCAACGACGTCCCCTCGACCAGAAAAATGAAGAGATTCAAAGAATACTGCCGGTTCCTCATCGGAGCTTAAGATGGAACATTAACCTATAACTTTGAGAAGCAAAAAACAACTACTGGTGCCGGTCAGTTTCAGCCAGTTCTCTGCGGGCAAAAAGGAGCGAAAGAAGATGTTGGAGAGAACGTAAGCGAGGGTGGACCGATGGTAGAAGAAAACTGACGTGGCAGGCGGGCTCAAATGTTCCAGCAGGGACCTAACTACGGAATTTGCAGGAAATCGTACCGAGTTACTGGGGGTGGGGTGGACAGGGCCGTGGGGTGGGGTGGACAGTGTGTGTATGAACGTGGGGCTGTGTGCGAAATGTACTGGTGTGTGTGTGTGGTTGTGTGTAACGGGGGCAGGGCGTCTGAGTGGTGTAACTTTTGGAACTGAGCAGCTCTCTGTATTAGTTCAGACAAACGCTTCCAGATGCTTCTCCTCAACAGTCCATGGCTGGCACCCCCACGTTCAAGCTCTCTCTCTCATCCTCCCCTGTCTCCCCCTCTCCCCCCCTTTCTGTCTTGTGCTGTTCCTCATGTTCCTCCGCTCCCTCTCATCCTCTTCTCTCCCTCGTCCTCCCTGTCACCCACTCTCCCCCCTTCTGTCTCCCTCTTTTCCCCATTATCATCCTCTCTCCCTCATCCTCCCTGTCTCTCACCCCTCTTTCTGTCTCCTCCCCTTCCCCATGCTCCTCCTCTTCCTCATCTTCCCTGTCTCCCTTCTCTTCTCACCAGCCTGGTGGTCTCTCAAACAGAGGAAATGCATTCCAGTCTGTCTGCTCATAGCTGGAGACGGTCCAGTACTGTATTCTGTTTGCATACGTTTTGTCGCAGCCACTAGTTGCTCAGCCAAATGCTTATCTGCAACGATATGCTTATCAACCGCTCCTAGTGTCTGTTAAACGGATGTATTAATGTCTCTACGTCCAATATGAAGAAAGATTGACCCGGTTTGTGATCCAGTGGTAACCAGCGTATGTGAGCAGAATTCATCTGCTTCTGTTCATCGCACCGACTTAGAAATTGCTCTAGAGCAGGGCTGCTTAATCCTGTTCCTGGAGATTGGCTCTTACTCTCTAACACGGATTTGGCACACCTGATTCTAATAATTATCTAGATGAAAAGCTCAGTGAGGTTAGTCACATCTGGGGTTGGTGAGAACCTGCAGGATGGTAGATCTTCAGGATCTGGGTTGGGCAGCCCTGCACTCGTACTTGTCTTCAGTTCACAACTGTACAAACTGACACAATGGCATCCAGATATTCTTCAGATTCTGGGCCAGCAGACAAAGTCCTTGCTGCCATAATCCTCAAGTGTTTATAAAGGGGTTGTTCTCATAGGGCTTCAGAATAATGTTTACTAATGCCTTCACTGGTTTGCACAACTGGATACGCTGTTAACATGTGAGCGTGTTTTATATTGCTCATTTTCTCTCCCTTTTTCTGTATTTGTTATCTCTCTATCATACTGTTTTTAGGAGAAGGAAAAGAAGTACATGTTGCCCCTAGATAACCTGAAGTTGAGGGACGTGGAGAAAGGCTTCATGTCCACCAAGCACATTTTTGGGATCTTTAACACTGAATCCAGGTCAGGGGAATGTGTGTGTGTGTGTGTTCAACCCATTCCACAGCGATCCCTACTTACATTTCAGTTAACAAATAAACACGTTGATTGAAAACATAGAGGGAAAGTGACGTAAAAGTAATATAATTTACCCCCTCCCTGACCCTGTATTTGTTTTACCATCCATCAAGCAGAAATGTTTATAAGGACCTGCGTCAGATTGACCTAGCCTGTGACACCCAAGAGGACGTGGACAGCTGGAAGGCTTCCTTCCTGAGGGCTGGGGTCTACCCAGAGAAGGACCAGGTACTGGACGCTAACTCAGTTAGCACACGGATGCTCTGTGTTTGTTTGAGCAGAGGTTATAAACCAACCAGGTACTGGAGTCTGGACGCTAACTCAGTTAGCACACGCATTCTCAGTCAAGTGTTTTCTAGTGGCGCTTCTGGCCCTGGTGTTCATTTTAGCGGAGGTTATAAACCAACCAGGTACTGGACGCTAACTCAGTTAGCACACGCATTCTCAGTCAAGTGTTTTCTAGTGGCGCTTCTGGCCCTGGTGTTCATTTTAGCGGAGGTTATAAACCAACCAGGTCTGGGTGAGAGCATGTTTGCACTGTTTGAACAGCATGAATCCACGTTCATAGATGGTTGTCATACGGCTGTTTTTTCCCCTCCTCCATGCACGCCCATTGTTGATTCCAGGGAGATGAGGTATATTATGATAGATTAAGTGCATGATTTGTACACAGTCATGTCGGTTATACTGCATTGACAATCTACATTCAGATGTATCTGTTGTTTTATAGTAGCAGCCATGTCTCTATAACGTCAGTGTTTTCCAGGTGGACACAGAGGACACTGCTCCCTCAGAAAGCTTCTCTATGGACCCCCAGCTGGAGAGGCAGGTGGAGACCATCCGTAACCTGGTGGACTCCTATACTGGCATAGTGAACAAATCCGTCAGAGACCTCATGCCCAAGACCATCATGCACCTGATGATTAACAGCGTGAGTGGAGACGCGCACACCACACAAAACACACACATATACTCACAGTTTTATTTGCTAACCGGCCACTGGCCAACGAATACTGCGAACTCTAGGTTAGTCGAGTTTTTATTCAAGAGTAAATAATCCCTAGAGCCTGTTTGTCCAAAGAACATTTACGCTAACAAGCTAATTGTATTTATTTGTCAAATATATGTTTGATAGTGTGGATGATGTTTAACAGGCAAACCAAATGGTTCTTAAACCTTGGAGCAGTTGGTGTAGCTCAGTGGTAGAGTGCATGTTGGTGTAGCTCAGTGGTAGAGTGCATGTTGGTGTAGCTCAGTGGTAGAGTGCATGTTGGTGTAGCTCAGTGGTAGAGTGCATGTTGGTGTAGCTCAGTGGTAGAGTGCATGTTGGTGTAGCTCAGTGGTAGAGTGCATGTTGGTGTAGCTCAGTGGTAGAGTGCATGTTGGTGTAGCTCAGTGGTAGAGTGCATGTTGGTGTAGCTCAGTGGTAGAGTGCACGCTCTGTATGTATGTAGGTGCAGTGTGAATGTGGTCTAGGGTGGAGGTGCAGTGTGAATGTGGTCTATGGTGAAGGTGCTGTTTTTTTATTTTGTAATCAATAGATAAATACAGAGGGTTTTATTTCCGCCCCAATCAGCGTTGTTTCAGTGACCTGATGTGGGTATTCTCCTCATCTTCTCTCCTCTGTCCATCTTCCACAGGCTAAAGACTTTATCCACTCTGAGCTGCTGGCTTACCTGTACTCATCAGGGGACCAGAACAGCCTGATGGAGGAGTCTGTTGACCAGGCACAGCGGCGTGACGAGCTGCTCCGCATGTACCACGCCCTGAAGGAGGCACTGCACATCATTGGTGACATCACCACCACCACTGTGACGGTCCCCGTGCCGCCGCCCGTCAACGACAGCTGGATGCAGGAGGCCAGGTGAGGAGGGAGGTTGTTGGAGAGGCGTGGGCGCGCCAGAGGCCTGGGTGTTCTCAGCCACAACATACTGGCCAAAACATTATAGACCAATGAGATGCCTGGTGAACTATATAACGGTGTTCTCGTCCTTCTACAGTCCCACCCCCCAACGGCGTCCCCCGGCCACGTCTGCCCCCGCTCCCAGCCGTCCACCAGCAGTGAGAGGTCCCACACCGGGACCGCCCATTAACCCCTCCCCAGCGTTCGGGGTGCCCCCTATCCCCTCTCGCCCCGGCCCCCCACCTATGAATGCCTTTGGCAGCAACAATCTGCAGGATCCCTTTAGTGCCCCCCCACTGATCCCCTCTCGGCCGGCCCGCATCCCCCCTGGTGTCCCCAGGTAAGAAGAGGTGCTCCTCAGGAGGCGGCCATATCATACGTACATATCATACGTACATAATACATATCATACGTACATATCATACGTACATAATACATATCATACGTACATATCATACGTACATATCATACGTACATATCGTACGGCCTTATCGTACGTACATATCATACGTACATATCATACGTACATATCATACATATCATACGTACATAATACATATCGTACGTACATATCATACGTACATATCATACGTACATATCATACATATCATACGTACATAATACATATCATACGTACATATCATATGTACATATCGTACGTACAGAGGGAGAGGGTCTAATCATGTACCCTGTATTAACTTACCCTGTTATTCATTGTTAAGTTACCAGGTTCACTTGATGCATAAGTGGCTCTGATTTATAGAAGGATTTAAGTTTCCTCTCCCACGTTTCTGTACTTCAACACTCTTTTACTGTTAACACCGACGTGCCACCTTCAACTTTTACACTGCGCTTGCACCATTGACTTTTACACTGCCCTTTGACTTTTACACCGCCCTTGCACCTTTGCCTTTTACACCGCCCTTGCACCATTGACTTTTACACCGCCGTTGCACCTTTCACTTTTAAACCGCCCTTGCACCATTGACTTTTACACCGCCGTTGCACCTTTCACTTTTACACCGCCGTTGCACCTTTGACTTTTACACGACGTTGCACCTTTGACTTTTACACCGCCGTTGCACCTTTGACTTACACCGACGTTACACCTTTAACTTTTACACCGCCGTTGCACCTTTATCTTTTACACTGACCTTGCACCTCTATCGATGCTCCACGACTTGGTATCTTCTATCACTTTCATCACATGCAGTTTTTTTACATGCAAATTTTTTCCAACTTCTTGTTGGATGTCTTCTCCCCCTGAGAGTAGCTTATGGACCAGCAGAACCTGTGACTTATGATTCATTGAAACCCATTACACATCTCAGCTCATCAGTCACTTCTAGCTGAACCATCACAGGAATAATTGGCATGTTACAAATAATAACCAACTGTAATCAATCCCATATTAGGTTCGATATTACTCTAAGATTATTTGAAGTTAGCCGAGGTTTCAATTGGATGTTAAACGAGAGATCCGTGGCTTAGTTCTTCCTGATTGGTGTAACCTCTGGACTGTCTCTCTCTCATTGGCTCCTGTCATTAGTCCCTCTGTCTACCGTCTCCCCGCCAGCGTTTCTCACACCTTGTTCTTACTCTCCCCTTGCAGCCGAAGACCCCCTGGCGCTCCTCACCGGCCCACCATAATCCGCCCGGCCGAGCCCTCCCTGCTAGACTAGACTACCCAGTAGACTCAGCCTGACTCTGTGTATGATTGTGGGTGTGGGTGTTCGGGGGTGTGTGGGTGTGCTGGGGCCAGAGGGGGAGGATTAGAGAGGTCGGGAAGGGGGCCGTCTAAACAGTCTCAGTGCACATTGATATTCTATATCATCCTGCCGTTATATAATGTAGTCCACTTAAACTGTTCTAATATAAGCTGCTAACTCCTTCCTCGGTCTCAGACGTGTGGGAGCTCTCTGGTCTCCACCACATTCGAAAGAAGCAAAGAAACCCCTAACCACTTGAATCGTGTTACCAATCAAGAAAGATTGGATTAAATACACTGTTCTGGATATTATACCGTACGTGTAAAAGACCAATCTGTCTGAATAAGTGTAAACTCTGGGTCTGACCAGCAGGGTGCGCTCTCTGCATCTGATCTGGATGGTTGCATTGCATTGGTTTGTTTCCATCTAAGCAGCCTATAGTCCTAACTTCCTTTCTGAAAAGGTGGACTATGGTTTAGTTGAAGAGCCAAAAGGCTTCCCTCCCTCTTTAGAAATGTCCTCATCTCACCCCGCTGTATTCTGCTACGACCTCTGCAAAATACACTTATCCTGTTGTATCCATTTGTTTTTGAGTAACTCTGACTTGATTCAATACTGAAAGACTTATTATTGTTATTGGCAGGGTTGATGTCGATTATCACTTCTTGTTATTTTATTTGAGCGTCCGTTTGTCTGTTTTAATGTCCCTTGCTTGGAGCTTTAAACGGAATCTCTTGACGCAGAAAAGGGAAGCGAGAAAATGCTATTTAGCTGAGCGGGCCTACATTTGAGATTGAAAGTAGGAGGTTACAAATTGCATTACAAATGGAATACCCCCTCCACGATGGAAGAATGGCCACCATCATGCACTTCTGTGTACATCCTTACAGTCCACTGGCAGCGTGACGGTTGTCATTATTACAGGACTGCACAATAAACAGGGGGGAAGTAGGAGAGCGATGTCTGCACTTTGATAACTATTCTCTCCAGACAGTTGACTTTTTAGTCATTTGGCAGATCCCCGCATTGCCTAGCGTGAATGCGTTTGCCCTAATGAGTTAATGCATTTGTGCTAATGAGTTGGTTCATTCATCCTAGTGAATTGGTTTGAGCAATCCCAATGCCATAGAAAGTCCTGGCAAGGAGATTCTTTCAAAGTCCAATTTGGGGGCTATGATGGGTAGAACGGGGTAGGGTAGGGGGTCAGACAAGGGAAGGGCGCGTTATGTCTGTTGAACTATGTAGGCCAGTTAAGGTCCTTCATTCTCCCGGTCATAATTGCAGGCTCTTGTCTTCCTGGTTTGCCACACCCTCCCAGTGTCTTGGGAACACCTTTATATATCGCTGGATGCTGGTTGAACAGTTTCAGTATGGACAGACACACGCGTAGGGATGGAAAAGGATGTTTAATAGTGATTAATAGTGAAACCAAACGTGTGACTTTGTGGCGACCCTTGTACTAATTGAATCACTAACACCCAGCCGTTACATTGACTTGGGGTGTAGGGAAATGTTGAGATTTGTAATCTCCTGATGGCATTCGTTCATTATTTATAACTCTGGGTATTTGTCATGTTTAATGTCAGCTGTATACTAGACCTTTAGCCTGCTGGAACGGGAGACATGCGAACGCTCTAGTAGTGAGTTAGACTACAGGGGTTTAGTTTGGAAAAACTCAAGAGGGTTTAATAGTTGTAGAAGTGGGGGGTTTTGTTTCCACAGCTGTGATTTTTACTGGTGAATATCATTTCAGTGGTCGGTGTTTGGAAAATGTGATCGTTGTTTTTCCGGGGTGAAAATCTGGGGTAAAATATGGATCACTGGAGAGTGATAACAAATAAGCAACTTTTCTGTTTAATTTGTATGATTTATAATTGTTATGGGTGTCGGGAATTGAAAATATGTTACTCGTTCGATATACCTGCACATCCTGCCTGGAAAGCCTGTCCAAACTGTGTAGCAGAGTTTAACCGAGTTAGTTTGAATACATACAGTCCTTTATATTAGTATTTAATCCGATTGAGAGTTGAATTGATAGGACCAGTTTCACTACAGGATCTCTGGGCAGAATGTGCTGGTCCTGCTCCATATTTCCTATCAGGTCTGGCTACAGTGATGTTACTACTAACAGGTGATCTGACTGACCGTAGCAAATTCCTGGTGGGTCCCTGGGAAATGGAGTCTCTCTCTGCTAAATGTCTCAATCTCTTAAAAGTAGACACCACTTTAGAAGAGATGTATCCATTTCTGTGGCCACGTCAGACAATGAAAATTCATGGTGGAATAAATCTTTCTTTTGAAAGTAGCCCTGTCTAGCGGTAGCTGTCACTGTAGCCTATCCTGGAACCCCATATTTCCTGTAAATTGTAAGATATAGGTGACTGTATTCCTTTTTTGGTTGTACCCCACCCTCCACTCTTCTGTTACCTTGTCTTTCATCTTGTGGGGTGGGGGTGGGGTGGGGGCTGACCTGCATCCACATCTATTTCTTTTTTGTTTTTTTGCAAAGCCTTGTCAAGTGCCTCTGTAGCAATTTAATGGATTTGAATGAACAGATAATGCGATGTGGAACATGAGTGCTAAATAAAGAGGTATTCTGTACAATAAAGGGACTTTGGTGGTTGGTGTTTTCTTGTGTCATATCTGCCTGGCTTTTTCTTTTCACGCTCCACAATCCTGGGTCAGTTTCTCCTAGCATGTCCTCTTTCCCCTCTGCTTTTCTGTAAATAAATTAGTCAATGGGTGTTACTGTGGGAACTTTGGTAGTATCGCAACAGCTTGTCAAACCTATTTGGATCAATTAGCAGAGTATGTTCATTGCCAAGACAGAACTGTTCGTTTAAATCCCTCGGTACACACAGTATGTGCCCACTTGGTCTGTTTAAAGGTGTGAAATGTTCTCTTCTTGCTAACATCTCAAAGTCCATTGAGTGGCCAAGCCAAAGCGTCTCCCCTCTGGCCTCCAAGAGGCATGGAGCGTTTATTTGAGAAGGGAGAGTGCGTTAGGAGTATGCTGTCAAGGTTCTTCCTTTGACTTTAGGCATCCAGCTTCTTGACTAGTTAAAGATGGGACGACAAGTGACACGAGTCTTGCGAGAATAATTTATCTCTTAATGCAAGGTGCACTTATGCGATTTTTCTGTATTGATTTTATTAAGTATGGTGGTAAACAAATATTACTGAATATATGGTCCTTTGTACAGAACTGAGCTATGTTCCAGTTGAAACTAACCACTCGTTATGTACATCAACTGCAGAACCGGAAGAGAATAATTAGCTTTGTTATAAGAAAATATGCCGCAAGATGTTCAAGTTCCATGGCTACATTACATCTCTAATACTAAATGAAATGTCTTATAGGCCTTTGTTAAGGCTGAACTAATAGTGAAATGAGTATAAGAGATGACCCATATATTTGTGGGTTAATAGGCTGTATGGGTTTACAGTGTTAGGCGAAAGTGGACGTCAATAGAGTGTTATTAATGTTGGTCTGTCATTACAATTCTCCCTACACAGGCGGCCTGCCCCTGCTCGTCGTAACCCCTGGTGACCTTGCCCCAAAGCATGATGGGAATGGAGACGCCCTGACCAGAAAGAGAACCGGACCTGCAATGAATATAAAGCTAAAATCCCAAACTTTGGCAATGAATAGATTTTAGAGTTAATGAAACTGATAAAAGTCAAATAATGCCGTCGTTGGCAGAAATGGATACGAGATAAATGTTACCATGGTAACTGTCAACCATTCATTTTACAATAACTAATCATTTCAGAAATGGCTGCCTGGTTACTCAAGTCAATTTTAAATCTGTGTAAACAATTATTAAATATCTGGGAGAACAGTGACATATGAGGAGAGGTTTACCTATACGTCTAATTAAAACAGCCGCCGAATATCCAGAGATGTATTCTATGCAATTTGCAAAAATTCTGACACCGACCAGAATAGGTTCAACTTCTTTTTCGCATTGTGTAAGTTAAAATATACTGAGTAAATGTAATTATTTTGTACCGATTAATTAGTTGGAATGCTCATGTGCCATAGTGAAATCTGCCATATTTATCTGGGGATTGTTGTTTTGGTTTTACTGTACATATTTGTTACAAAATATGGGAATTTCTCCATGACAGAGGATAGGATCTTTGTCACTGGTTTTCCAACTGAAGTTTCGCGAATCCTAAATGATGGAGTACGTTAGGGCAATATATGCACCCCTGACAACTTGAAGTGTAGCTGGTGGAGCTTTTTATTGGTGCTTTTTTATAGTTCAAACTCTAGAAACAAGGAGTGTGACAGTGTGTTGCAGAAAATGTGATCAAGTTTTCATGCTCACACCTAAACAAAAAGCACATAAGGACATAAAAACAATATATTTTCACGTAACGTTTGAGGAGCACGTTTATGGGAACTTAAATTAAAGATCTTGAGGCGTTGGATGGGAACTTTTCATAAAAATCCTTAGGGTGATTCAGTAGTCTTAGTCGCTTCCTATATATATATAGTGCATATTTTTCATAGTACCTGAGTTTAGAATATTATTAAATTATATACTGAGGCAGGGTTTTACATGCTTGTGGACCAAATTCAGTCTATTTAATTTTACTATGTCGCAATTCTTCTGACAATTTTAACTCTGGCTTCTTTTGCCCATAAATCAGTTTGGCTTCTTTTGTCAGATGTCTGTCTTACAATGTAGATGTCAATAAAAATATAATGAAACCTTCCCATCAGCCCAATGTTTTATTTCTCATTGGAATGAACAAATCTCACAGTCTTATCTTTTTTTCACCGATTTTCATATAACTTTTGAAACTCTTACATGCACTTTGTATTGCATTCAAAGCCTATCGCTTGGTAGGATAACAGTGTTTATTGCGTGAACACAAGCTTTTCTGCCTGACAAACTGCCTCAAACTCATGACACACATACATAACAAAAAAATTCAGTCACTCAGTACCCACACATCACTGTCTTATCTCTGTCTTCGATCTCTCAAAGGATTACATCACCGTTCTGAAGATGCCAGGCATGATATAGTGGAGATGGAGGGTGCCACAGAGTAACATCAGAGCATGCATGAAGATGCTTTATGCTGGGTTGTGATTGGTAGAAGACGCTTCTGGCCATGAGTAAGTGGAATACACCTCCGGGAATAATGTAAGGGAGGTACCACAGGGCAGGCTTTGGGTCTGTTAGAAGATACCGCCTGGCAGTGGGTGGTTGTAGGGGAAGGAACCCCTGGAAAGTTGGTGAGATTAGTGACTGAATGTGAATACCCAAAATACATTAGATTAGTGACTGAACGTGAATACCCCAAATAAGATTAGTGACTGAGCGTGAATACCCCAAATACATAAGATTAGTGACTGAACGTGAATACCCCAAATACATAAGATTGGTGACTGAACGTAAATACCCCAAATACATAAGATTAGTGACTGAACGTGAATACCCCAAATACATAAGATTAGTGACTGAACGTGAATACCCAAAATACATTAGATTAGTGACTGAATGTGAATACCCCAAATACATAAGATTAGTGACTGAACGTGAATACCCCAAATACATAAGATTAGTGACTGAACGTGAATACCCCAAATACATAATATTAGTAACTGAACGTGAATACCCCAAATACATAAGATTAGTGACTGAACACGAATACCACAAATGCATAAGATTAGTCACTGAACGTGAATAACCCAAATACTTGAGACTGAAGCACTTGTTTAATTGTCTCGGGGTTTGACTGTTAAAAACGGACTATGGCTAAGTTAACATTAGCCATAGAAAATGTTTGAGCGTTCAGTTAATCGGGCTGCCTTATGCTTATGCTGGTAGAGCCAGGGTGGGCCGATGCAGGTTCCACTTCCTCATCATTGATCCAAGACTTCTCACCGGGATAAACAAATGCTTGGATATTATGTAATACACTTTTATTTGATGTATTTGTGTTACTTATAATCTAATGTCCGTAGAATTTCCTTGGTCTTCTTTTTGCTTGAAGTAATTGAAGGCCGTGTCCACACTGACAGCAATCCAAAACCAGACTCCTCCTATTTCTCAACTTCACTACAGCGGCATCTTCACACATGAACGTTCCACAACGTTAAAACGGTTTGGTTGTGGTTCTGTTGGAAGGCGCCACTAGGGTTTGCAGGACCTATTCTTGTTGTCAAAGAAGCGTCGTAAGGTGTAGACCTGTGTGACAGCCACGAGTATGATGACCAGGAGGCCCGCAGAGGACCAGAAGGAAACTCTCCACAAGTTGTCCTCCAGTAGGTAGCGGTCTCTGGCCTCAAAGCCCCTCAGCGTGGTCTGAAAGTGCCGGCTCCGCTCCAGACGCTTGTGCACCGAGTCCATGGCCTCCTACAGGGAGAGCGGTCAGAGTGAGACTAGAATCATTGTAAATGGTAGAGAGTATTCCTCTTCATTCAGAAATGGATCACATCAGCTAACGTCTCACCCGAATGTGTTCCAGTTCGTATTCCATCATGCTCTCCTGCTCTGCCATGTCTGTCCACTCTTCATCGTCATCTTGACCTCCCACGATCACCACGAAGAACACCATCTTGTCAGAAAGCTTACTGAAGCTGTTGTCAAAACAAAGCCGGTAGTCTCCATCCTCTGTGGGCTCCACCCTGAGAGTGGGAGGAGAGCGTGATATCAGAGTGTTCAGCCAGCAGGTATAGAAGCTATTACAAACGGGTTAATATATGGGGTTAAGCCACTGACGTGTGGATGCCATCAGATGTCCTGAACTCAGAGACCAGCCGGTATCCACTGGGGGAGATCAGGGTAAAGCCTACATCCAGGCCGGCACCTGCAATCACCTGGGATAGGAGGGAACTGTTCAACGAATGGACGTGACATTATCAACCTGAGTCTGACTTGGATTATTATACAACCACACACCACACACACACACATACACACACAGACAGACACACACAGACAGACAGACACACACAGAACCACACACACACACACACACACACACCACACCACACCACACCACACACACATCACCTATAAAGGACAATTATGTAGAATACAATAGCCCTGTGAACTCTGTGTTTATCATCCTCCATGATTTCCATATTCAAACTCTAGAGTCTAGAGGCTCTACGACTAACGGCAAACCCAGTAGGTAAGCACCTGCTTCTACAGTAACCAAAACATATCATGTTAAATACTGTCTGATAATATTAAGATCAGATCATCTGAAGAAGTATTCACATAGCTCTCTTCCAAGTGTACAAAAACTAAACCCGTTGCGATTCAGATATGGCTGTAGCAAATGAAAAGACTTAATAAGTTGAATGTGGTCTTATTAGAACAGTTGAGAAAAACCCAAGAGATACACATCGTGCCAAGCTAATGGCTAGAAGCATTTACCACAGCAGTAAGCATTTGGCTGTAATCTCCTGACAATGGAGATGCCTCTAGACATCTTTATGGTATCAGTTCAGGATAGTGGATCTCTGTTTTGTCCCCAGTTTGAGGCAGCGACCCTATTTATTTGGCCATTTGGAGCATTCACTCTGTGGTTAATTAATGCTATGTCACAGCTTGTCCGGCAGGTAAGGAGACTGGTCCAACTGGGATGAACAGTAGTTATGACATAATCTTATCTAAAATATGTATACCTTCTAAGGATAAGTTTAACGGTAGAATTGGGCACAGAATGGATCGAGGACCAAAGTGCACTTTGGCTTGAAGTTTGCAACATTTTGGAGTGGGAGTTATCTGTCCAGCTTCAGTTTTGCTCCAGAAGCACTCAGCCAAGAATTAAGGGCAGACTCTGTTTATACATGCAATGTTAAGTGGTTCTTTGATAGCATAGTTCACAACCAAGTGGTAGCCTAAGTGATCACACGTTTTGATGAGATATGTCTTAAACTATGCTTTTAAATAAAACATTTGGGAAATACAAGCTGCAGTCCATAATAAATAATAATAAATATTAGGGTTGATTGTGGTTTTATGATAATAATATGTATTATGGGATAATACGTTTCACAAGTCAAGTCTAATTTACGCTTGGTTCGCCAACAGCTTGGCCTTTATACTGTGCCATTTGGAATAAAAATTATGCTAATTAGCAAATGATTAACTGGCTTCATTTCAGTTGTCAAAGGTCGGAAAAGGGAAGAAATAAGGTACATGATTGTTCTATTTATATGTTTTACAAAAACTTGTGCACTACAATTAACTTCACAAATCAAGCACACGAGAAAAGAAAATGTGATCACATGAGAAAAGAAAAAGGATATCACTGTCTCTCTATAACTGGCCCGCCTTATTACTAAGAAAACAACCCTTGATATGGTGGCTTAGCGTGGGAAACATTGTCATGTGGTAACATAGCCTACTTGTTTCTGTAGAGGTGAAATAGACAAATCACGTTGTAACACTCCTAATGTATCCCTAAAACAAATAAAACAAATACTGTGCGGATCCATATTGTTGTAAGCGCACCTTTCATACTTGTGGTTTTCCTTAATGTCTTGCTTCAAATGCACACGTTGCAAGCATCGTAAACATGTATATTTAGAAAAGGTAATAATTAATATTAAAGAAACAGTTGCACAACTCCTATGCATTTTTAGTTTAGGACGCTACTTGCAGAGTTTTATTCTGGATACAAAATATTAACAAATATAGGATACCTAGTTCCACGACTACTGCCTTGAAATGCACCACATGGTTTAATAGAAACACTTTAAACTGTAAAACACACACACACACACTCACACACACACACACACACACATAGAATAAATTAAAAATAAGATAACGACTATAATAATGTGTTTCCATCAGGTCTACCACTGTACCTGGTAACAACACTATAATAATGTTTCCATCAGGTCTACCACTGTAACAACACTATAATAATGTTTCCATCAGGTCTACCACTGTAACAACACTATAATAATGTTTCCATCAGGTCTACCACTGTAACAACACTATAATAATGTCTCCATCAGGTATACCAATGTAACAACACTATAATAATGTTTCCATCAGGTATACCAATGTAACAACACTATAATAATGTTTCCATCAGGTATACCAATGTAACAACACTATAATAATGTTTCCATCAGGTATACCACTGTAACAACACTATAATAATGTTTCCAACAGGTATACCACTGTTATAACACTATAATAATGTTTCCAACAGGTCTACCACTGTAACAACACTATAATAATGTTTCCATCAGGTCTACCACTGTAACAACACTATAATAATGTCTCCATCAGGTCTACCACTGTAACAACACTATAATAATGTCTCCATCAGGTATACCAATGTAACAACACTATAATAATGTTTCCATCAGGTATACCACTGTAACAACACTATAATAATGTTTCCATCAGGTATACCACTGTAACAACACTATAATAATGTTTCCATCAGGTCTACCACTGTAACAACACTATAATAATGTTTCCATCAGGTCTACCACTGTAACAACACTATAATAATGTCTCCATCAGGTCTACCACTGTAACAACACTATAATAATGTCTCCATCAGGTATACCAATGTAACAACACTATAATAATGTTTCCATCAGGTATACCACTGTAACAACACTATAATAATGTTTCCATCAGGTCTACCACTGTAACAACACTATAATAATGTTTCCATCAGGTCTACCACTGTAACAACACTATAATAATGTTTCCATCAGGTCTACCACTGTAACAACACTATAATAATGTTTCCATCAGGTCTACCACTGTAACAACACTATAATAATGTTTCCATCAGGTCTACCACTGTAACACCACTATAATAATGTCTCCATCAGGTCTACCACTGTAACAACACTATAATAATGTTTCCATCAGGTATACCACTGTAACAACACTATAATAATGTTTCCATCAGGTCTACCACTGTAACAACACTATAATAATGTTTCCATCAGGTCTACCACTGTAACACCACTATAATAATGTCTCCATCAGGTCTACCACTGTAACAACACTATAATAATGTTTCCATCAGGTCTACCACTGTAACACCACTATAATAATGTTTCCATCAGGTCTACCACTGTAACAACACTATAATAATGTTTCCATCAGGTCTACCACTGTAACACCACTATAATAATGTCTCCATCAGGTCTACCACTGTAACAACACTATAATAATGTTTCCATCAGGTCTACCACTGTACCTGATATTCCACCTCCAGACTTCCGTTCTTCTCAACTGTTTGGTAGAAACATTCAGTTCGACTGGCCACTAGTAGAAAGGTGAATTCAGTGTTTCGGCTTTGTCCTAAACCCGAAGTGAACTCAACAGATATAGCGAAATAGTAGAGTAAATACAGTAAATACAGTCCTATGGCAGCGCCCATTGTAGAAGCACCTTTGGACTCAACCAGAAGGTACATGATCAGCCTATCCGGGTTGAATGCTGGGTGACCAGGTGTTCATTCTGCATCGTCTACTTCGCTTTATTCCGACCCTGCTGTTAGTCGCCTCGATTCATTCAACAAGATTGATGTTTGTCATGAGTTTCTCCCAAAGAAAAATCAATACTTTGGGTGAATTCAATATTGGTTACATCGGCGAAAAATGTTATAGCTATATCTAAAATAATTATTTAAAGAAATCGACATTTGCTGTAAAAAAAGTTCCAAATCAAAAACGATGCAAATGTCAACAAATAATGAAATCCTGCTTATACCTGACTAAACAACATTTACGATACTGTGTGTGTGGACGAATAATGCAGTTTAAAAGGAATTACAATTTGTCAATAAAAATATAATGATAGAAAACTGTATTGTATGGGGAGGTGGGGTAAAAAAAAACATATCATTGACTGGCACTAACATGGAATGTGTATTCTGGAAGGGTTTATTTTCATGTCTTAATAAAGTTTTTTATAAAAAGGAAAAAAAAACTTTGTATGGCTACATGTTATATGGTCATCTTCCTTATGTTCAGTGGTGGTCAAGGTCAATCTAATCTGAGATGTGCTTCTAATTTTTTCCCTTCAAAAGTAAAAAATTTTCATTAGACATTTTATGCATTTTATTGTTAGGTATCTGAATTTTGCATTGATTAGAAAAGACAAGTATTGATACTTTTGCAGCAGTCCCATATTAAGATAACCTGGAGATTAAGCCAACATTTGCACACATGTCAGTTTTTGGAATATTGTGCTAAAACATTGTGATATGTGTAATCAAATTAAATCAATTAAATGTTACTGTAAATGCAAATCTAAAGTTTAGATCAGCAGACATACCACCGGACTATACAGGCTCTGGCATGTGTGTGTGTCTAACCCCATTTTATTAGTTGCGTTCTTAATTATCCGATTGTGAGAACTTACCTGACATAGTGTGACAACATAGTTGCTGATGGGGCAAATTGTCACAAGTGCACATATTCTATTTAACGGACTACAAACTCCTGAAATAAGACATGCAGATGTAATTTATACAAAACATGTGCCCAAGGCCTCCTGCTTTCGTTTGGTATGACATTTATACCATTGTGATGTGTTGGGCCCGGTTGATGTTACAAAGTGTGAAAACTGTAACGACAAACCACCTCTGCCCAACATGTACTATTTAGAGGAAACTGAGAAAGCGTGTGCGTAACGTTTTGCAGAATTGAAGTTAGACTATCGGCTAACTTGTTAAGAGACGCAAGGAATGACCTGATATATGGGCTTTTCCAAGGCCAAACTGGACACACCCTTTGACCTGCAACAATATCAAGCCATAAAAAATTAAGTATAAACTATGAAGTGAACTATATATCACACACACGCAGGAGGAAAGCCCCTTGCCCTGATGCTTTTCCAGTAAAGTTTCTAGGCCTGTTGGGCAGAAAACTATCCTAGTTCACACGGACAAACCAGGTGTTATGATTATGTTTACAAAGATAAGATGAGATGGGGGGAGAGTTGGTGGTATGAGTGGTGTGTTCTACTTTGTTTATCACGCCAACCTGGTGTCGCCAAATAGGTATTTCCTGTCCTATTTTAAATTACATTTTGCCTTTATATGTAAAATTATCTGACGACACATTCTAATTTACAGTAATGCTGAAGACCTTGAAATACTCACTGACAGGTAAATACAACTAAGTGTAACTTAAATGTCAATCTAATACCTTTATCTTTTTTATATATTGCAATACCATATCATACAGCCTGCTTGTAGATTGTATAGCAGGTGCCGCCAGCGTGTATTTGTTCCACATTTTAGAGAGACAATAATGTTATTTTTCATATTATCAAATATACAACACAGTAGATATATAAACATAAAATGAGATGAGTGTCATTCTTTTTGACCAGTAGAATAATAGAAACATTATTTATTTTTGCTGCTGTTAATACTTCATCTGTGACCAGTACAATAATTATTTAAAGTAAGCATTATTTCATCTTGAAAACAGAGAAAAGAGGCCAA
Source organism: Dallia pectoralis (assembly GCA_029465975.1). Taxonomy (NCBI): domain Eukaryota; kingdom Metazoa; phylum Chordata; class Actinopteri; order Esociformes; family Umbridae; genus Dallia; species Dallia pectoralis. The sequence continues at coordinate 5,926,210 of CM055756.1, forward strand.
GTGCAGTTTGCACAAATGTCCAGTTCGAAGTCATCTCAGTATCTATACAGAAAGTCATTACAGTAAGATAACCCGTGCTTGCTGACCAACACTGCAACTCCCAGTAGGCATTTTTTTTCAATGACTCTGAACTCTGACAGTGGTTATTCCTTACAGTGGTTTATTTGATCTGCAGTCCGCAAGTACAGTTTCTAGTTTGCTTAGATACTAATATCGAAACTGATGTAGACATTAAGGTATTTTTCACTAAATGAGCACAGCACAGCTCAACGTTGTACCACAATTATGCCCAGCCTGTCAATCTTGGCCTTTTCATGAGAACCTTTATGCAGCTGGCTCAGAACCATTCCAACAGAGCAGCTAGGGCATCAGCAATAAGAATATTACCAATGATTTAATATTACAGTTGAGAAAAAATGTGTCACGACTCTGGTAAGAAGACACAAAGGCAGAGTTTCTTCGAGGCATAATTATTTTTTCCTTTTTTAAACTTATAAACAAAACAACGCAAAGATAGCAACCGCAGCTAACAGCAAGTAATGATGCTCACAGCCCAGTTAAATGAAGGAACTGATAATCAGCTGATAATTAATGCTAAACTTCAGGGGTGTTAACGTCCTCTGGGTTGTGCGGTGCTAAACAGAAAATACCCAAAGTCCTCCAAGTTCGTCACAGTATCTCTCCCTCTAAAGGCGCGAGTTACCTTACGTGCCACCAGGAAACCAAAGACAGGGCAAAGGTGGGCGCCAACGTTGGTGAAGGCTCCAGGCAGCCCGGGATCAGCTGGTAGCGCTGGGACTGGTGTAGGCTCCGCCCCTGGAGTTGGATGCGACGCTGGAGCAAAGAATGACTCCGCCTTCGACGCAGGACAAGGAGTCAGAGCAGAGGATGGCTCCTCCTCCGACACAGGACAAGGAGTCAGAGCAGATGATGGCTCCTCCTCCGTGTCAGCCAAAGCTCACGTGGCCACCCCTCCATGGCCGACCACTTGGACTTGGATGGTGGCTGCAAAGGCTGCAGAGGGTCGATGTCTTACCCCTACAGGGTAGCAACAGATGCCTAGAGGCATCTCTGCTGTCTTGGTCTGACTCCATAGAGACGCCTAGAGGCATCTCTGCTGTCTTGGTCTGACTCCATAGAGATGCCTAGAGGAATCTCCGCTGTCTCGGTCTGACTCCATAGAGACGCCTAGAGGAATCTCCGCTGTCTCGGTCTGACTCCATAAAGACGCCTAGAGGAATCTCCGCTGTCTCGGTCTGACTCCATAGAGACGCCTAGAGGAATCTCCGCTGTCTCGGTCTGACTCCATAAAGACGCCTAGAGGAATCTCCGCTGTCTCGGTCTGACTCCATAGAGACGCCTAGAGGCATCTCCGCTGTCTCGGTCTGACTCCATAGAGACGCCTAGAGGAATCTCCGCTGTCTCGGTCTGACTCCATAAAGACGCCTAGAGGAATCTCCGCTGTCTCGGTCTGATTCCATAGAGACGCCTAGAGGAATCTCCGCTGTCTCGGTCTGACTCCATAGAGACGCCTAGAGGAATCTCCGCTGTCTCGGTCTGACTCCATAGAGACGCCTAGAGGCATCTCCGCTGTCTTGGTCTGACTCCATAGAGACGCCTAGAGGAATCTCCGCTGTCTCGGTCTGACTCCATAGAGACGCCTAGAGGAATCTCCGCTGTCTCGGTCTGACTCCATAGATAGAGTATCATTATAAGTGACTTGTGCCACAGTATACCTACCTTCCGTTTAGACCAAACAGGACAGTCTTCATAGCTCTTGTGCATTGATTAGCCTTTGGCACCCAACATCCTGTCGCCCGTTGGTGGTTTGTTCCTCCTCTGGACACTGTCAGTAGTCACTCCTCACTGCTGACTGGGAGCACCCCCCCCATTTCCTTGCCGTTTCAGAGTTGCTCTGACACAGTTGTCTGGGTTTTGTGAAAGTCTATCAGGTCTTTGCTCCTGTCCATTTGTTCTGAAAATTCAACACAACGACTACAAACACTGATTGTTCGTTTACCATCTAATAAAGTACGAGTGAAACTGGCTGTGAGAAATATAATATAGGTCTTTCGTTCAGTATATTGACGAAAACAAAACATTTACTTGAGCGTGATTGATAAAATACATTTGAAAATGTGTGCTATAAATATTGGCACCCCAAGAAATTAAAGATCAAGACAATAAAGTAATTTTTGAAAAAAGATCAAGTCAATTGTAATTTTTTCACAGCCGGGTTTTGTGATATGTACCAAGAATGTGCGAATATTACGGGACAATAAGGGGGCATTTTAGATACATTTTATACAATATTTTGTACAATATCTCATGTCCAAGCTATTTTTAACTATCCTGCCTATCCAAATACATAAAGGTTCAGGGTACAGAAAACAAAGTAGTCCAAACATTAGTAATATAAGTTTACAATAAGTTGCCTTCTGAGTCTTGATTTCTGATGCAACTTTGAAAAAGTTCCTTTACTATCATTTACACGTGCCGTCTCACAAATGTAATTTAAGATGTATGTTCTACCTCTTCCTTTGACATCGTCATCCACTGTCGGACAACATGGCTGAGTTACCCCTTGGTCTTTGTCCTTCGCGCCAACATGGCGCTTGCTTGTTGACTAATCATTTAAAACTGTAATCACATTGTCACTGGCCCAGCCTGCTAGCTAAGGCAAGTTAAAAGGTTGTTGTGTTTCGGAACACAATGAACACCCCTCAGAGCGTGGTTTTTACATTTGACTGTGTGATAGACGCAGAAGCGATATATATATATATACACGCAGAAGCCAAATGCTGACCCCAATGCCTCGTGCATTTAACCACATCCTGCCAAAAACGATGTCATCTTATTTATTCTATGGATTGTAGTGAACAATCGTGGTTTATTGATCTGCATCAGATAGAGTCGACGAGTTTGAGACAGAGCGAGGAGGTGCGATCGGAGAGATGATAGCTACTCTCCGTTTCTGTGGTGGTGGTCTAGTGTCAGTGGGTGGAGTGTCATGGGGAGGTGACGAGTGTGGTCCCCTTCTATATAATGCTCATTTGCATGTGCTCCTCTCTTGCTATAGCTGTCGGAAACGTGCCTCTCTGTCTTTTGGGTGTCAGAAAAAGATTTGGAGTTTTCGCTGAGAGTAGATGAATGTGTTTCACCGGTCGTTGCGGAGGTGGTGGTTCTCTGAAATATTCGGGGGGGATTTAACATTTCTGAAGTTGGTTTAACCACCCCAGTGTGTCTTGACATGCCTGCTTACAAATCGAACTGAGGACTCTACAGGATATCTACAATAGCACCCACGCTTGCCTGCGAGGCCATATTCCAGGACCGAACTAACTGAGGACAGTTTAGCCCAGACTGGTGCCACTGTTGTGCTAATTAATGACCTGGTGCCACATCGCTCTCTCTCGTTCTCTGTCTCGCCGTGTGCTGGCCTGGACCCCCTACTGTACGGACCTAGCTCAGGTACTACGTTACCTTAATTTGAAGGATCCCTAGTCAGTTCGGACTATTCCTGAGTGGAACGACACCTTTGTGAACGTCATGGCTACAGGTGCTGCCCCGTACCCCTCCGTGTTCATGGTGGACACCCATGCAGCTTATCCACCACTTCCACCCAAACTAAAACACCCCGGTCGCCGTGGAAGTGCAGTCCAGTACCTTCTGTTTCTCCTGATCGCTCTGGCTTTCTGTGGCCTGGCCATCGAGGCCTGTTTCATCTATCATCTCTACTCCAGAAACGCATATGTGAGTACTATTGACAGTCTGTCAGTTGGTCTACCTTCATCCATCTAAGGGCCTCTGGTTACTTTTGCCCGTATTTCTGTGCACTACTCTTTATGAACCAAGTCTATGTAACCCCCAACAGCAGTCCATCTTACTTCGTGTCGCACTACTCATCAGTTTCCTGCCTTCTTACGTATCTAGGGGGTAGTCTGTATCATAACGCTACTGAATTCTTTTAACTTTGTTTAACTTTTAATTGTATCAGCCTCATTCACATGCCTCACAGTATTCATTCGAGCATCATTCTCAGATGTTTGTTTTTGTCCAAAAACTTTGCTTTTTGAAATTATATTAACTTTACAAACAATTTACATTTCTAAATGGAATGAATAATGGTTATTAATTATCAGTGCACTAATCCCGCTGTATTTTCTATCTATTTTGTCTCTTCCCTGCATTTTTATAAGATGGTTCAGCATGCAGTCAGCCTCTATACATTTTATTATAAAATGTTTAGCTAGGTAACAACTGATTTTTTATGTCACTTTGAACTTAAACTTGTGACTCAATGGCATTTTTGGTAGACTGATTGTGAAATAATAATCTGTACAGGCAACAGGAAGAAATATTCACTCCAGATCATCATGTGTATTATTCAGTTTTATTTATGTTTTTTGTAGTCAATTGTCCTTTACACACAAACCGTCCTTATGACGACCAAGCACATTCAACTTGCTTACCTGGTCAGCATTTTCTGTAAAATTGTTTTCAAATTGTTAAAACTTTCCAGGACTAAACGTCCAATTTAATGGTTATATGTAGCTGTTGTCTTACTTAACAATAGTTTAGATAGAGAAGTCTCTCAGATGTTGGTCTCATTTTAAAAAACATAACCATTCCATGACGTACCAGGCCGGAGCGAGGAAAGACGTTCCGATTTCCGCCGAGGTGGTCGTTTGGTCAGATGTTTAGGGTGACGTTGAACTTGCGTGACACCAATTCGCCAAACCCAGTCCGGACTTCACATGTGGTTGGCTATTGATATAAGACCGAGTTAACCCAGTCTCATGCTTCATGTGCACGTATTGACAGGGGATTTCAGGGGCCGGGGAAAAGTGTGTGGTGGGTTGGGTGGTCGGCGCTGATCTACTTTCTCTAATTACCAGAAACCAAAAGCTTTTCTGTTTGTGTCTTTCCGGCAATGTAAAGCAGGTGGCCTAAATAATGACTTAAGCCGGAACACAGTGAACACACACACACACACACACACATACACACACACATGCTCACATCTGACCTGTATTAACCAACACCTTGGTCTTCACCACTATAATGGTCTATCTATTTTCTCTGACGTAGGAGGAGTCAGGGTCCATTGCCAGGAGTGTTCAAGGTATGTCCAGACCCATGTCTCGTTCTCTTGTTTAAACACGACGGCTAAATGACAAATTACATCATTCCTGGCAGAATATATTGTATCCCAACACCTGAATATAATGCATTTGATTAACTTTCTGTCTTTTTTTCCAAAAACAGATGAGCAAGATATTTTACCTCCGATTCCCGTAACTCAACGACCAAACCCTGTTGTGCTGCCGTCCAAACCTGTTGCACATCTGACTGGTAAGATCATCACCACCAGCTTACATTCGTATTTCAGAATCACTCACCTGACAACTGCATATGTTGAATGGTAATTTGTAGTAAATTGTACAGGCGTAGTATTTATTTGAGCCATATTGTCGCAGAAAATTGTTCCTGTGCTGCAAATGAGCTTTGTGGAATTTATATGAATTCCCCGAAAACCTGCCGTAAAACTCTCACTCAAAACGTTAAAGTAACTGACAGAATCAAATGTACGACCGCTGTACATTATCACTTCGTCAGTCCATTACAACATAATCGTTTATGAAATATAAATGTAGAATACAACAAATCACTAGCCTATTGCAGCCTGCCAATGTTGGAAACCATTTTTTAAAAACATTTTAATTATTCGGATACATAAACATTAACGGGCCTCTGTGTAGAATCCTGCCTCTAAACAACCACACCACATGTCTCCTCGTCTTCCCTTCGCAGACAAGACCGGCATAATACGAGTCACGCCAGGGAAAATATTTGTTTAAATATTATGTGAAACATTAATGTAAAGCATTCACTGCAGATGCTTTCTGGTCATTTTTGCTGTTTTTTATACTAAATCGTACACATTTCCCCTCTGAAAGGCTCAAGCGCTTACGCTGCTGTACCTGTTTTGGAATATTAGCTTAAACAGATCTTCAGCACCAAAATAATTTCTGCAACGTAGTAACCTGCCCAAATGAAGCACTTCTCATAACAGAACAGCAACAGCATTGCCTCATATTGTACTGTTTTTCTCCTCAAGCTGCGCCTCAAAAAGACCGTAGAGACGGAGTCCTTGTATGGAACATGGATGAACCGCCGCTCCTGTACGGAATGAAGTACAAAGACGGGAAGCTCGTCATCGGGAAGGAAGGTTACTACTACGTGTACTCCAAGATCGTATTCAGCATGGTCAACAGTTCCTTGGAACATTCTGTCTGCAAATTCACTCCTCGATATTCTGAACAAATACCCATTACCCTGCTTCAGTCTAAGAAATATTATCCCAAGTCTGATCGGATGAGTTATACTACGAATAGCTACCTGGGAGGGGTGTTCCACTTCTTTGAAAATGACTCCATTGTAGTCAGGGTGAAGCATCTCACTCAAGTTAGGATTTCAGAGTCCACAGAGAATGTCTTCGGTGTTTTCATGATATAAGCCGAGGGATAATTAAGCAACGATGTTCTTATGACTTATTATTGGATTTAACGTAAATATTAGTAATGGTATTCTCTGACTAATCTCTCTTCTCTGTATTTCCGCAATTGCCTGCCAGATAAAGCATACCAAATGCTTTAGATATATCTTTACTGGATATGTATATATATATATTCATGAAATTCTAATTTAACTTTTTCGGAATCAAAGTTGCTGATAACATTGCATTTATTAGAAAAAAAAACATTTATATTAACTAACCTTTTGCACTCACAGCTACAGTTTTGCTGAGCTTGGGTATTTCATAATGTAAACTAACTGGAGTATTAAAACTGTTTTTGTAACATAACGTTATGTCATATTTTGAGGCTTTTATATTATATATATTGTGACATTCTGCTGATTTAATAGTTTGAGGAAATAATGTATTTCACCTAGATATAGAGATATATTAGACATTTAAAAATGTTTTGACCTACCTGACATTCAGGTAGATGCATATCTACCACAAAATGTGAAAATGTAATCAAGGTCACTGTCAAAACAACACAAATGTTCTCTTTTCGACCAACTCCATAAAACAACAATCTATGTTATTATTAAGTTTGAAGTATTAGTATTTTGTATTTAGTATTTGTCTGTAAAGGTCATGTACAATATTGCTGTAACACATACTGTGTATTTTGTTTGTTTCAAGTAAATACAAATATCCTTAACTTTGTCACAACTGATTTTGAAAGACTTATTTGTACCTTGATATTTTTGGTAAAGTTATTAACCCACATGAGAGAAAAGAAAATGGGAAAATAATCACACACAAACATTTAGCCAAATGCTATTTTCCAGAGAGAAACATTGTTGTCCACAATACTCACTGTGTATGTGTGTGTGTGTGTGTGTGTGTGTGTGTGTGTGTGTTGGGGCAAACACCACATTTTCCCTAACCTAAAATCCAAGCCCATCTCATCCCTCAAACCAAAGACTAAAACCTACACTTCTTAACCACTGAAACTCGCATGGTATCCTTATTTGATTTAATTACTATTGGTGACATAACCAGGACTTCTAGTTCTCGCAGGTAATAGTAATACACACAGACAGACTGATACACACACATCATATCCATAGTCATTAGTAAACCACAGGGTTTCTGTGTTGTACCTTTGATCTTCTAGCTTCTGTAACTTTGGATGCTGCACCCACTGATTTGACTGTTAAACACCCTGCCGGCGACCACAATGAGATAAAAACGGTGTCTTTATACGACCGCCACCCCCCTCCCCGAGTTACAGTTATAATTCCCCTCTCCACGGAGTGATTTGCATTTCTGTTCCACTTGATTGACACGTGGGACAAACGCAGAGGAGATCGTGGCTAACAAACGCATATTTAATGTGTGAATGGAAATCTGTCAGTGGTCTTAAATCTACAGTGACAGATTAGGGTTGAGCAGGCAGCAATAATACAGAACTGTGTGACCTTTGTTGCATAAGTACGAATATGCGCAACCTATGTGAATATCTGTGAATCCGGGAAAACGTGTTTACTGATCTAGACACTTTACTTCTTTATCACACTTTTCACTACTCCACTACAAATGTGTTAATGTGTGTCATTATATTTAGTGTGATGAATTTTATTCTATATGCCTATTTGGGGTTAATTTATTAATTATGTTTGCTTGACAATGGTCACTACATGGACAAAAAAGGTGTCAAAATGTGCGTCCCGAACCCTATTTTATTGCTATTTTTTGTTCAGTTCGGTAGTTTACGAAATAATAACAATCTTGTCGCTAATTAATTCCCATTGAAATACATTGACGGAACGTTCAAAAATATAGTGTGAGTGCTGCTCACTCTAAAAATGTGGAGATAATATGTAAACTGCCGCTGCTCTTACAGTTTCACGTCCACACACACACATGTATCACATGTAAAAATGTTCAGCTATAGTGATGTCACTACAAATGTCAATATATAAGCCGTAACATAAATAGTTTTTACGTTATGCCCGTTTTTTTCTGACTCGCGCCTCCCCACAGACAGCCATTGTAAGGCTTTGAATCCAGCCTCTAGAAATGCTTGCTAGATAGTCGTTTTTTGCCCGTTTGTAAACTGTGATAGCGTCTACAGTTTTGACGTTGCAGAGACATATTATACATTAAAACGTCGGCCTGGTTCTTAGGAGTCCCACGGTATTTAAACTGTGAGACTTATAGTTTTGATAGTATTGCTGGTTGAATACAACCATGCGTGGATCTATTCAACTAACACTGTTTGCTTTGCTACAGCAAGCTACTGCTGTATGTTGAATGTGCAGCTGTCTCTGGGCAGTTTACACTCAAAACAACTAACGCTTGTGCGGCAGTTAGCACCTGCTGTATGTTTAGGCTCACACTTAAACAACTTACATTAGCATGTTAGCGTGTTAGCGCACTAGCTAGCTAGCCATCCGTGTGTGTAGGCTGTATCACTGGGTTGATTTTACTCAAAACTGTTATATTTTTATTTTTCTTATCTGTTAATGATTATTAAAACTGCACTATTCTTATTTTATTATACAAAGCATATGCTATTCTGTGTGTTGTGTTGACACCTTTCATTTGAAGGCTTTTAGCAAAATTGATTTATTTGGTTTAAAATCAGTTGATAAAGTAAATATGGAATTACCACAATGCCATGCACTTCGTCTTCAACGCTTAGTCAACACACTCAGTGATGTAAACACAATAAACTTGTGTAGGGCAAGACTAGGTAAATACCTTCTTCCTAACATCTTTCACTGTGTGGTCACTATACCCACTCTTCACTATTCTCACTCTGTAACTTGTGGTCCAGTAAGTTTATCTTTGTGGAAACGTCCTTCCTTTAGTCACTATTCACTTGAGTTGGCCACTGCCACTGCAACCGCCTCTGACAATGATTATCCAAAAAGTATACAATCTGCCTTCATCAACAAAAGTTTGACCTCAATAATTATAAACATGATTAAATGCATTTCCAATGTTTCCTTTCCTAATGTGCATGCACAGCTATGCAATCACATGCATTGACTCTCAGCACAGCTATGCAATCACATGCATTGACTCTCAGCACAGCTATGCAATCACATGCATTGACTCTCAGCACAGCTATGCAATCACATGCATTGACTCTCAGCACAGCTATCACATGCATTGACTCTCAGCACAGCTATCACATGCATTGACTCTCAGCACAGCTATCACATGCATTGACTCTCAGCACAGCTATCACATGCATTGACTCTCAGCACAGCTATGCAATGACATGCATTGACTCCCAGCACAGCTATGCAATCACATGCATTGACTCTCAGCACAGCTATCACATGCATTGACTCTCAGCACAGCTATCACATGCATTGACTCTCAGCACAGCTATCACATGCATTGACTCTCAGCACAGCTATCACATGCATTGACTCTCAGCAAAGGTATGCAATCACATGCATTGACTCTCAGCACAGCTATGGAAGCACATGCATCGACTCTCAGCACAGCTATGCAATCACATGCATTGACTCTGAGCACAGCTATGCTATCACATGCATTGACTCTCAGCACATCTATGCAATCACATGCATTGACTCTCAGCGCAGCTATGCAATCACATGCATTGACTCTCAGCACAGCAATCACATGCATTGACTCTCAGCACAGCTATGCAATCACATGCAATGACTCTCAGCACAGCTATGCAATCACATGCATTGACTCTCAGCACAGCTATGCAATCACATGCAATGACTCTCAGCACAGCTATGCAATCACATGCATTGACCCTCAGCACAGCTATGCAATCACATGCATTGACTCTCAGCACAGCTATGCAATCACATGCATTGACCCTCAGCACAGCTATGCAATCACATGCATTGACTCTCAGCACAGCTATGCAATCACATGCATTGACTCTCAGCACAGCTATGCAATCACATGCAATGACTCTCAGCACAGCTATGCAATCACATGCATTGACCCTCAGCACAGCTATGCAATCACATGCATTGACTCTCAGCACAGCTATGCAATCACATGCATTGACCCTCAGCACAGCTATGCAATCACATGCATTGACTCTCAGCACAGCTATGCAATCACATGCATTGACCCTCAGCACAGCTATGCAATCACATGCATTGATTCCCAGCACAGCTATGCAATCACATGCACCCTAAGCACATGCACAACTGTATATTCATTGAAAGAAATATTGCATGCCTGCACACACGAATTCTGGAACTTATTTTGGCCTCCTGAGTACATCTTTCTGTCATTGTCTTGCACTTTCCTCTCAACTGCGTCCTTTTCTAAGAAGCAGCTCTTTGAGGCCACCCACAGTGTCAGCACATTTTGTCTCATGTATTAGTAAACTCAAGAGGAAGTGAAGGTGGGGGGTGCTTAGTGGCTGGGGGATGTGCAAACCGTAGGAAAGCAGACAGGTGTCTCTCTGTATGTCTGTTTTGCTGACTCACAGCCTTTCTCTTCTGGAAGTTTCCAACCAATGAACTGGAGAGAATTTGCCAAAGCCAGGATGGTGGGCTACTAAATTCCATTTAGATGACTGTACAAGAGTTACAGTTTGACTCGTTTCGACTAGGTGTCAAATGAGTGTCTGCAGACAAATAAGGTACTGTGGGTGGTCGGTGGTCTGACCTCTTTCCGTTATTTAAATTATTTATAATTACAGCTCAGAGAACAAATTGCACCGTTTTGTTCTGCTTGCAACTCTGTTCCATATAAATCAACTCTCCCCTAAATCTAGTGTCTCTATGAAGGATGCCACAGTTTGTTGCGTGTGTACAAATATGTCATTTTACAGTAGTTATAAACGATCTGTGGTCAGTTGTGTTCCACACGGGGTGTTTAATCGGGAGCACTTCCTGTGTATTGATTTGAGTACTAGCGCAGCTGTTTCGGTTTAGCTAATCACCGGGGCACAGGTTAGTTCAATCAGTGGGTTATTTAAGTTGCCTGGTTGGTGTCACGAGTGCTTGGTATTGATTTGAAGTTACGGTCGTTGAGGTGAGTGGTTTGTCGATTATGTGCACTGTTTAGATTTTTGTCATAAAGCCGCTACGTTAGCACACTTTTATTTCCATTCAGTTTAATTTTCCCGTTTTTGTTGCGTGTTTGTATTTGTTATATTAAATGTACCACGACGTGATTCACTCTCCGCTTGCGGCTCCTTTATCCACTACACCGATGGATTAACGTGACAAAACAGATCTCAGCAATTAATTCCCGCCACCACGGTTTTCAAAACAACGCATTATGTGTCCTTTAATGATCAATTGCGAATACTTGACTGGCGTCCACATCGAGAACTTCAGTTGATTGGACATGCATTGTTATGTTAGAGGAACATATCTGTCTATGTAAGGGACCACACTTGCAATTTGCACAATGCTTTTACGTAGACCACCGAGATGTAGATAGAGGTAGACAGATGTTATAATACTTATCTACATGAGATATATTTTATATTTTAAACTTGTGTTTTTGCTTGGTCGATATGGGCTATTGTTTGTCGATGAATGTGTGTGTACACACAGATAAGCTAAAACATTATGCGTTGCTGGTGAGAACCAGGTGACACTGGTCTAAGGAGGGAAATTACACACATGCACTCACATTTACAAACAGACACACATGCACTTACATTTACAAACAGACACACATGCACTCACACATACAAACAGACACACATGCACTCACATTTACAAACAGACACACATGCACTCACCCATACAAACAGACACACATGCACTCACCCATACAAACAGACACACATGCACTCACCCCTACAAACAGACACAAATGCACTCACCCATACAAACAGACACACATGCACTCACATTTACAAACAGACACACATGCACTCACATTTACAAACAGACACAAATGCACTCACCCATACAAACAGACACACATGCACTCACCCATACAAACAGACACACATGCACTCACATTTACAAACAGACACACATGCACTCACCCATACAAACAGACACACATGCACTCACATTTACAAACAGACACACATGCACTCACCCATACAAACAGACACACATGCACTCACCCATACAAACAGACACACATGCACTCACCCATACAAACAGACACACATGCACTCACCCATACAAACAGACACATGTGCACTCACATTTACAAACAGACACACATGCACTCACATTTACAAACAGACACACATGCACTCACCCATACAAACAGACACACATGCACTCACATTTACAAACAGACACACATGCACTCACATTTACAAACAGACACACATGCACTCACCACTACAGACACACATGCACTCACCCATACAAACAGACACACATGCACTCACCCATACAAACAGACACACATGCACTCACCCCTACAGACACACATGCACTCACCCCTACAGACACACATGCACTCACCCCTACAGACACACATGCACTCACCCATACAAACAGACACACATGCACTCACCCATACAAACAGACACACATGCACTCACCCCTACAGACACACATGCACTCACCCCTACAGACACACATGCACTCACCCATACAAACAGACACACATGCACTCACCCATACAAACAGACACACATGCACTCACCCATACAAACAGACACACATGCACTCACCCATACAAACAGACACACATGCACTCACCACTACAAACAGACACACATGCACTCACCCCTACAGACTCACATGCACTCACCCATACAAACAAACATACATGCACTCACCCATACAAACAGACACACACGCACTCACCCATACAAACAAACATACATGCACTCACCCCTACAAACAGACACACATGCACTCACCCATACAAACAGACACACATGCACTCACCACTACAAACAGACACACATGCACTCACCCCTACAAACAGACACACATGCACTCACCACTACAAACAGACACACATGCACTCACCACTACAAACAGACACACATGCACTCACCCCTACAGACTCACATGCACTCACCCATACAAACAAACATACATGCACTCACCCCTACAAACAGACACACATGCACTCACCCATACAAACAGACACACATGCACTCACCACTACAAACAGACACACATGCACTCACCCCTACAGACTCACATGCACTCACCCATACAAACAAACACACATGCACTCACCCATACAAACAGACACACACGCACTCACCCATACAAACAAACATACATGCACTCACCCCTACAAACAGACACACATGCACTCACCCATACAAACAGACACATGTGCAGAAATGTAAACATGTTATTGTTAACACTGTTCTTTTTCTTGTTATTAGGAGCCCTTTTTGTAATTGTATTATTTTTCGAGCGTTGTAATGCATGAACAACAAATACAAACTAGAGTGCTCTGAATCTGCGAGGTTCCAGATGTTTCGGCTATCATAAAAGCAGTTCCAAACACTAAAATAGTATGACTCCAACTCTGGATATTTGTCTGGTAGCAGGTTGTCAAAACAAATGTAAGGCAGCGATTATATTTATATCCTACTTAAAGTTAAATACTGCCCTCTGGTGTCTCCTACTAATATGACAGCATTTCATGGAACAAAACAAAGCCTACGTCATTGTTTCATATTTCTGTTTTTTACATATTCCATTAAAAAACATATTCCATTTGAGCTCCTGTTTACAGTAAAATAGCACATTTATAGAATGTGAAATAGGTGTCTGCATTATGACTATGAAAGTTGACTTAAAAGCATATGCCAGTATGAGTGTGTTCCACAGTATGATATTTCATAAGGAATATATTAAACGTTGATTATGTGATTGTATACGCTACCTCCATAAACATTGTCATGACAACTATTCATTCAGGATGATGCTATTTGTGTAAGTATCGATTTCATGTTTCACTGAGTGGTGGGAGACATCATTGTTTTTGAGTTACCGAGACATAGCGAGATGGAAATCGAGAGAAACAGAAATCAAGGAAGGTATTTACAGAATAGGAGAAAAGAGAAAGATAGAAACAGAGATGGAGAGTTCTACAGAGTAAACAGAAAGACAAGTAGGGGAGATTGAGACAAAGAGAGTGAAAGCTAGATAAGTTGTGAAGATAGTTATCAGTCAGAGAACCCATACAACAAGTTACCCATACAACATGATTTAAAAGAGAGAGAGAGAGCGAGAGAGAGAATAAACTGAGAAAACTGTCGAGAGGACGTCACGGTGCGGGGAAATAAGATATGAACCGGACTATGTGCAGACAGACAGGCAGACAGACAGACAGACAGACAGGCAGACAGACAGACAGACAGACAGGCAAACAGGCAGACAGACAGACAGACAGGCAGGCAGACAGACAGGCAGACAGACAGGTAGACAGACAGACAGACAGACAGGCAGACAGACAGGCAGACAGACAGGCAGACAGGCATTACCCTGATCGCTGTTTACGCGGGGCAGCATCCGGGAGAAACTCATCAGCAAAAGCGGAACCTGTGGTTGTAACAGCTAATGCCAGAATGATTGGAAAGATGTCAGGTTAGCACTGTTGTGGGGAAAAGTGAATGAACGGAGCCACCGACAACTGGAAACAATGTGTGTGTTGTGGCTGGCCTCTGATGATGATGAGTGATGCACTGCTCCCACATTTCTTACGCATCGACATGACTAACAATATCACATATCTATGACACATATGGGTGATTCTCGCGAAATTAGACTTACGAGGTGTCATAAAACATTTTGATGATAAAAGTAAATGCTATCAAAATAAGAAGGATACCGTTATAAACATCTCTTCATGTACGATTTTGCACATGATTTCAAATGAAATCATGAATACGAATGTTGTTGTTTTTTCCACATTTAAAGGGAAATTTCTCATTACCGCAACGTGTCCATGACGGGATTTTGGTCCTTTGAGATGGAATTATTCATAATTAAAAAATATAAAAAATAAAAAGCTTCAGTGCATGTTATAATATAAACATTTACAGTAAAGAAACACGTGGTATTTGGTGATCATTGGTAAATGTAGTGACAATAATAAAGAATAAAAATGTGTCCAAGACCAATTTTCTCATCCTCCGCAACAATTTTCAATCATTGTTTAAGTGCTCTAGGAACTATCATTTTTTAAGGAATTTGTTGTAAGGGACAAAAATGACTGTGACACTCAAGATGGCTATCAAGTAACCAGTTATAATTTTTTCTCTCCAGATAAAAGTACAAATTTGGCGTGGCATAGTACCTACACGACTTTTTAGTTCTCATTACTGAAACATGTGTTTGTGAAGTTATAAAAAATGTTGCAGTTAAATTTTTTTGATTACTATATACCCCATTATGGTCTAAATATAAAAAGAGAGGGAATGTTTAGCTAACTCTCATTTAGCTCCCACAGTTAGCAAGAATGTTTAAGGTCGCTCACCCTCCGCAACACCCCTATCATTCACCGCAACAATTGAAGGCCTGTTGCGGTGGAGATACTCAATGTTTCGGTAGTGAGAAACAGACTTATGAAGGAGGCACGTGCATTACAACTGTTGCTCATTTTAATTAAACTTGATATTTGCGTTAAACGTTTCTTGAACAGATTGCGTAAACAAAATAGCTATTACAACCCCCCCAGCAGGGGTCACTAATTATTTTTATTTTTTTTAAATGCTTCCACAAAAAGCAGTATGAATGCAGTATAGGCCACCTACTATAAATGCAATATTATTTACTATTTCATAGTTTTACTGTGAAACAATGTATTTCTTTTCTTTTTTACAAAATGTTACATTCAAGATGGCAATTGCGTATTTTGTTACAGACAGTTGACAAGAAAAGGGCATCAGCGAAAAACAGTCTGGCAAAGCATAGGGAGAAAATACACAGTAATCCAGTGTTACTTGAGGATTACAGAAGAAAGGAGAGAGAGGTCAGGGGGCAGGGTGATAATGGGGAAAGGAGAGAGAGAGAAAGAGGTCAGGGGACAGGGTGATAATAGGGAAAGAGGGAGAGAGAGGTCAGGGGTCAGGGTGGTAATAGGGAAAGGAGAGAGAGGTCAGGGGACAGGGTGATAATAGGGAAAGAGGGAGAGAGAGGTCAGGGGTCAGGGTGATAATAGGGAAAGGAGAGAGAGGTCAGGGGTCAGGGTGATAATAGGGAAAGGAGAGAGAGAGGTCAGGGGTCAGGGTGATAATAGGGAAAGGAGAGAGAGGTCAGGGTGATAATATGGAAAGGAGAGAGAGGTCAGGGGTCAGGGTGATAATATGGAAAGGAGAGAGAGGTCAGGGGTCAGGGTGATAATATGGAAAGGAGAGAGAGGTCAGGGGACAGGGTGATAATAGGGAAAGAGGGAGAGAGAGGTCAGGGGTCAGGGTGATAATAGGGAAAGGAGAGAGAGGTCAGGGGTCAGGGTGATAATAGGGAAAGGAGAGAGAGAGGTCAGGGGTCAGGGTGATAATAGGGAAAGGAGAGAGAGGTCAGGGTGATAATATGGAAAGGAGAGAGAGGTCAGGGGTCAGGGTGATAATATGGAAAGGAGAGAGAGGTCAGGGGTCAGGGTGATAATATGGAAAGGAGAGAGAGGTCAGGGGTCAGGGTGATAATATGGAAAGGAGAGAGAGGTCAGGGGTCAGGGTGATAATATGGAAAGGAGAGAGAGGTCAGGGGTCAGGGTGATAATAGGAAGAAATATAACTTGGATTCATTGTTTTGACCATCACTTGCACACACAGACACACACACAGACACACACAGACACACACACACACAGACTCATTGACAACGCTTCAGCCAAGTTGGGATAGCAGATAGCATGGGGGGGTGGCTTGGTTTGTTTATATTGGGTTGTGAATAATGACGAGGGAAATAAATGTTCTTTAAAAAATTGTATGCGTTTTAAATATGTAGGCATCAAACCCCTTTGTCAACAGTGAATGTGTGAGCTAAATCTCATTTCCGAAACAATGATCCTCACTACCGAAATGGCATTTTCATTACCGCAACATGTATCTTTTTACCAATTAAGTGATAATAAGATAATCATATTTTGTTTTAAAATGTATATATGTTTTATACAACACTACTTATTTAAGGTCTGCTACATAACAAAAGTGTATGTTATCTATTAGTAAAGCAATTAAATAAAAGAAATTGTAAATCATCACGTATGTTTCGGTAATGAGAGAAAATAAGGAAATTACAAAAAATAATAAATATGAAAAAGTAATCTCTCCAGAGTTTTACATAGCTTTGAGCATGAGAAATAAAAGTCTACTTTAACATTAGCCAAAAATACAAATTTCTAACCATATATTTAATGTAATGTCATGTTGCGGTAATGATAATTTTTTATGGACTTCATCTAAAAAATGTAAATAATTATATAGGAAATATTTTTTTAATCTCCTAAATATAATGGTTATAGTAAGTTCCGACCTTAATCTTATATGTGCAAAAAGAAAATTGGCTTCAAGGGCATTTTAAAAATTCTGATGCTGGACACCTTCTAAATCTGGATTTCGTGAGAATCACCCATATATGACATGCTCTGTTATGTCCATATATCACAACCAGGAGTCTCGTTCTCTGATATTCCGGAGGGTCTGTTCCTCGACAGCGGGGTCAAAGGGAGGTCCCTGTCGTGTGTAATTGAACCGAGACGCCTGACTCACACCCCGGGGGGTCTTACGGTTCACAGAGTCACATTTCCACGGTTCAATATGTCACCATATTTCACTCTGGCTGGTTATTATATAAATCTGGCGTTTCACTTGCATTTATTGTCAGATATCTCGCCCCCCCCGCATAAGACTTCAAAAAGAATGCGTAGCGAGACTATTGGAAGATAAAGTAGATGCCATACAAATAAATCCGACACGGTACTTTATTTATTATTAAAAACAAATAACAGATTTCAGTGTTTACCTGATGGAGGACATTTGCTTGTAAAAACTGGAGGGGGGGGGTCTTCTTAATTTATTGGTACTATAAAGTCAGTCACTTATTGACGTCATGTACATTCATTGGTTATATGTTATACATACTCAAAATGTCCTTCAATATTCAGTAGATACAAAATAAATAACAGAAATATAAAATAATATTTTAAAAAGACCATAAATAGTAAATAGTTTGATATACACAACACGGTAAAAAAGAGGAACACAGTAATTATACATAAATACACACAAGTATTTTCCGTCAATTGTAACGCTGCCAGCTACAAGCCAGAGAAAATGATAAAGTAACACAGTGCAACACAGGACTCATATGACCATTATTTTTAAGCATCATTAAAGTCGTCTTGTTCAGTCGTTGTCTGGCAAGAAATGGAAACAATTCCAAAGTTACAAGTTACAACAGTCATAGTTCAAAACTGTTTCTTGCGATGGCGTCTCGTTGTTTTCAACTCTTGTCCGTTTTCCTGACACGTGGTCCCCAGTTGATCTCCGAATCCTTAGGGGCAGTTCTATGGATCTCGGAGTAATGGCATCCCAGATCAGACCTTCATCGTCTATGACGATGGAATACTCCGGAAATCATCGATTAGTCTTTTAGCAAAAGTATGCCCAGGTATGTGTCTATGTTTCTTATGTTAATTTGGCCAGTTGTGCTGATGGTGACCTTCAAGGTGTCAGGGGCTGTAAGCTTTACTGCCCTGCCCAGGAACCCTGTGCTCAGGGACGCATTGGTCATCCGTCCCTGCAGCACGACTCCCCTGTCAGTCGTTGTCACCTTGACATCACACGACGAAACGCTTGTGAGAGTAACCTGGAGGTATATAAAGTAACTGCCATCGTGCAGTATTTTCACATTGATTCCGTTGTCCTCGAGCAATTTCTTTTCGGGGGTCTGCGTTTTCCACTGGATCACCCCGGAGTTAGTCGCCTCTGTGAATGAAGACAAGTTGTCATTGTTAACGTGGATTGAATTGTGACCACACTTAATAACTTGGTGCGACCAGTCTATGAAATCCAGACATACCTTTGGCGTCGAAAGTGAATAATTGACCTACGTCTGAAGTTGTTTTCTGTGAAGAGGAACACAATGGCATATTAGTCATAGACCTCTGTCAGTTTCAGGCTATGGTGCAAGCGATACCAATTCCAGCAGACAGACTATAAATATTTCTCCTCTTCGGGTAGGAAAACATGTTTACATTTTTTTTGTTAATTTTTACAGCAGCAAACTCTCAGAGGCTCTTGAATCTTGGCTGTTTGTTACTGTTCAGCTGTTCACATCTCGTCAATGTCAGGGACTCTGAAATTGTTTCAGGTCAACTCAACTGAGACTAAGTTGTTAAGAAAAGCTTTTAAAATATTTTTGTTGTTTATTTTTTTTGTATCTGATCTGAATACCTGAACAGCTTTCATTGTTGTCTACTTGCAATGCTCTGTGTTGGCTTTGCTTATATTTTTATTTATTTATTTTCAATGTCAGCGCATTGAGTGTTAGAAAGTGCGTTAGGAATTTAATATATCATTTGTTTATTACTTATTATTATCATGAATTGCTGGTGGAATATACCGTGACAAGAAATACAAAAAATTTAGATTAAAATCTTGGTTTCTGAGAAAAAATATTGTCAAAGGGAGAAAGACGAAAGTGACAAACTGCACAATGGCATTTCCCTAAATGTGGGTATGATGTCATGACATGTCACCTTTCCCTGTGATGGGGTTTGGTTGGTGGTTGTGTCCTCTACTGCCTGAAATCCGGGGGGTTGATGACTCAGACTGAGAGGAACGGGACTCAAACTGTAACGAGGGACTGTTCCTTACTGAGCTGAACTGATGTTTGGATTTTACTCAAAATAGTTCAAGTTTCTGCCATTATATTTGACAGGTATGCCATCAAAATGGTGATACGTAAAAACACTGTTGCTAAAACTCGTTTTGAGGTCAAAAATATATCGGTAAGCTTATCGTAGATGGTTCCAGTTTTTCATGTAAAGACCGTGGGAGGGAGACGCACCATGTTGATATTTTATGTTGATATTTCCCATCAGTAACTGTTCTGTACAAACTAACACATTACGCCTCGGCGAAGCCTTAGCATTTAGCATTACTGTAAGCTATTTGAAACAGTATAAATATGGCTTGTTACACAGGCCTCATAAATGATTTGGAATTTGCTCAGGTGTTCAACGACCTGATGTTAAAACATCTGATTTGGTTTGTAAAAATCAGTGTAAACTCTGCCTACGATACGCAGGAAATGTAATTCAGTAAACATACACATATTCTTGTATGTTGAAGATCAGAAGAGTTCAGGTATTTGTGATACTACTGAAACCACTACAATCCTGCACACAACAGCTGCTGCAGGCAAGGGTTACCACAATGACAATACACATCTGTACACACATCAACGCAGCTACTGCATCACTGATCCTACCAGAGACTCACAATACATATCTTTCTATATATATATATATATTCTTTCAATGTATTTAATTAAAGTCTCTCCTAACATACAATATTCCAGGACTATTTATAATGAAAAAAGGGAAAAAACTATAAACTAACTGCCCAGGACAGATTTCTTACTCCAGACGCTCAGGTAATGAACAACATTCCACGTAGGTGTAGAATGTTTTACGCTGACAAATGTGTGTCCTAAATGCTGCAGCAATGGGTTAGAACAAACTCCTCGTATGTGTGAACCAACTTGTCAATAAACCTGATCCTGACCTGAGTATTCAGTACAACGAGCCAAAGCGTTCTGCATGACTAGCCAGATGTTTCAGTACGACCAGCCAGAGTGTTACGTAGTCCATGCAGGTGAACAGTCTTACCTGTTTGGCTGATGTAGTGATGAAGAACAGGGCGATAAACAGCACTTGACTGATGGTGAGAAGACTGACCCAAAGCAGAAGTCCACAAACCAGCTTCGTCTGATTCCGCTGAGGCCTAGTGCCCTGGCAGCTCTCCGAGACTTCACAGCGCTTCATCCTCAGTCTGTCGGTGGAAAGAGAGCAAGCTCAGCACCCCTGAGATACAGTAGCAGGGAGTACAGGAAGACCGACAGGTGACAGCTCGAGCTAAACTGTTGGTTTGTCCTCCTGGCGTCCTGTCTTTCTCTTCTGTGAAACCTCAGAACACTGCGGTGTCTGTCTCTGTGTGTGTTTACTCGAGCAGTGAGTTTTGTGTCTGTACGTGTGTGTCTGTTTGTTTGTCTGTACTCTGCTCTAAGTTCCTGTGCAGCTGCCCAGGACAGAAGGTAGGCCGACTGGTACTTCCCCTAAGAGACTGGTGGAAAGTATTTAGACTTGATAAGACACACAGGGAACGATCCTCCTACTGTTGTCACTTGTCACCGCTCTCATGCACAAATAAAACCCTGCTCCAGGGACGAAGAGAGCGGCTGGTGAACGCTGACCTCAGACAACGGAAAAATTAGTCATTCATACATTGGTATTGACAATGGATCAAATGTCCTCGATGTCAAAATGTTCGGTAAACAAGTGTTTCGTCCAATTGCTTTTTTTGCTGATTGTGTCAGTGCGCATTTCCTTTTTTTCCTTTTTATGTCGTCTTCCTGTTTCTCTTTCTCGCTGTAGAAACATGTCGGGTGCAGCTCTCACTACACTCTCCGTAACATCACCTGATGGTGTGTTTTGCTAATTTTAAATAGCATTTCTGAAATCTCCCAGCCGGCCTGCGCTGCTCAGCTTTACCGGTTTCGCCATGATTACATGTGGTCTGACTACAGGGAGGGGGTTTGCGAACAACAACAAAGGTTTGAGGTGACACACTTCGTCTTGGTCATCAGCAGTCAAATGAGCAGACGGACAGAAAGGCCAACGCAACCCCTACACAGCTTATTAATAGCAGATCATAGTAGAGAACTACGCGGGAGTAAAATGCTGTAATCAGTTTCGAGCACGGTTCTTTCACTTGGAATGGAAATTACTGACCTTTGTTTCGGCATCTAGAGACAGAGACATTTGTTTTTGTGTGGCCAGCGCTGCCTAACTCAGCCACCTCCCGCACACATACACAATACGATGCAGTGTATATTTGAGTCAGGCTCACAGCAAAAGTTGTTTTGGCAAAAACTACCCTTCTTATCAAAATAAAAACGTACAAAATGAACTGATACAAATGTAAGGATTTGTTATTTTGGCTAAGGTTAAGGATTGTTAAAAAGTGTTTTAGCCGCTTTATTTTGGGCTTATGGATATATAAGTATTAGCGAACGTTTAACAAGTTTGTATAAAACTTTGGCAGAAACTACAGTATATAAATATATCGTTTCTTAAATCTCGTCATATTTACTGTGAGCCACCAACCACAGGTTAGAGGTTCTGGGCAGAAAGAGGCCCAATAGTATTGATAAATACTATATATTTTCACATTTTGCAAAGCTTAGGTGGCGTAGGAATACAGCTGATATAATGTTAGTTTCCTTAAGCATTATAAGAGTCATTAACATGGGGCCCTGGAACCTAAGAGAAAATAGGGCCTAGGAATTCAGGGAATGTGTCACGAATGGTCGAGACGGACACAAGCACAGGGCGAACAGAGGACATTTATTAAATAAAAATGTAACCATAATGGAAAAAACACCAAACAAGACGAGAGATACGCAAACGTAACGTCTGCATAAACCACGCAAAGGCTGACGACACACACTGGAACAGGAGACACTCAAGTAGGATGGTGATTAGGAAGACAGGTGAGGGAAATTAAACATTGAAACAAGTGTCCGTGTGCCAAATGTGCCACACAGGTACAGCCAGCTAACAAAATTACGTAGTCACGACACTGAGACGGTAATTTTTCATCGCGCTTACGTAACTATCTGACGTTGCGACAACCAGAAAAGTGAAGTTCCTATTTTGGTTGCAATACGTAACTTAGTTACGCAGTAGTGTCGTCACAGGTACGTCATGACAACGTTACTTAATACTGCGGATTCGTCATTTGCTGTTATATGTCGTGGAGCTCCGCCCCCTAGAGGGGCTTCGCTCCTAGTGGTTTAACCCCGCCGCGCCCCGCGGCCATACTGACAAATTAAAATGCACTACCGCTCAGCCAATCAGGGCGCACCTGTGCCCTATATAACTGAGCGTCACCCCACACTCAGCCTCCCTTTTTCTTCAGCTCGACTGAACATACTACTTTATTTTGCATTACCAGACGACTTACCTTGCCATTGTTCTTGAGGATGGCTGCGTCTTTGGATATCGTTATCTCGGCGGAGTGCCGGTGTGCAGACCTCGCGGCGGATGCGGACCCCCACGACCGGTGTGTCTCGTGTCTCGGACCTGACCACGCCCGAGAAGGACTGCTGGACCCACCGGAGTGCCCTAGTTGCGCCCTCCTCACGATGCCTAGGCGGAGGGAGAGGCGCGGGTTCTTCGAGGAGGTCATACCTCTGCAGACGGTGCTTTCTTCGGACTCCGAGGACTCGGGGAAGAGGAAGAGAGCTCGTCTGAGGAGGAGCGGGCGGCAGGCAGTGTGAGGCCCATGGCCCTCGCCAGCCCCCGCCTGCTGTCTCCTGTGTCCCACGGGACCGGAGAAGCATGGGGGAGGAGGATGTGGATATGTCACCCATAAACACCCCCCCCACCCCTCGTCCCCCGGCCATCTCTCCGGTCCGAGTTTGTCGGACTCGTTGAGGGAGCGGCCCTGAGGATGGGCATCCCCCTCCCACCTGCGGAGGAGTTTGACTCCATGACCGGAGGGCCATGGTCAGAGCGAGTGAGGGAGCCAGAGCCTGAGGCACCGTGCCTGCCCGCTCTGGCAAAGTACGCAGAGGCTGCGTGGAGAGAGCCCCTCATGGCTAGAGCCCCAGCCCGAGCTTACATGCCGTTCACTAGGGTGGCGGGAAGAGGTGAGGCCATTACATCGGCTACTCCTAGACTGGAGAGAGCCATGTCGGCCCTTTTCCTCCCAGCGGAGAGCCAGTGGCTGGACAGGAAGCCCTCTCTACCGGCCCCGAAGGATCGGTTTACCGCCCAGCTGGCGGACAAATGCTTCCAGTTCGGGGCGCAGTCGGTGGCGGCTGCTAACAACCTGGCGTTGATGGCGGGGGCCATTTCCCGTATTACCACGGGGCCACGAGCATCTCCGCCAAGGAGTTGGCGGACATATCGCGACTGTCGGGGGCCATCCTGCATTTGAACCAGGCACACGCGGTTTGTGCAGGGGCACGATGGCGACGGCGGTGGTGACCCAGAGGCATCTGTGGTTGTCTCTTTCGTCTCTGAAAGAGTGCCAGAAAGCCCCCTCCTCAACGCGCCCGTGTCGACCACTGGGCTATTCGGAGAGGCGGTGGAGACGGCCACTCTAGCCTTTAAGAAGGTGGAGGAGGACAGGATGTTGCTCTCCCGACACCTTCCACTGGCCAGACCTTCACGCCCGGACACGTCACGCAAAGCGGCGAGGCCGGGGCGTCTGCCAAGCGCAGGGTGAGAAGGCAGAAGCTGGAGGCTACGGCGGAGTCGGCAGCCCCGGCGCCCAGGGCGGAGTCTTTCAGACCGCCGATAAGAGGGCACAGCAAGAGACCAGCGGCTCCTGAGAGACCCGGTCCGAGTGCTCCGCGGAAGCAGAGGAAACGGACCTGACTAGGCGTGCCCGAGACGGCAGCCCTGTGTGTGTTGGGTGACGTTGTGTCTAATAAAGAAAGTGATTTTTACTTTTTCAATAAAAGACACATTTCCATTGCTGAAACCGGGGCTACGGCTACGCCCAGCTGTAAGCAGGCTGCGGCGTCCCGTCCTCTGAGTTACATAAGCGGTGGCATGTATAAAGGGTCTACCGTCCTTTATACACGCCCCGTATTGACAGAATCCGCAGTAAGGGTTGTCCCCTTTTACCCGCAGCCCGGGATGGCAGTTACGCCGGGTAGCGTGTCTACACCGGCGTCCTGTCCCCGGAGGCGAATTAGTGACGGCGTGTGTCTGGGAACTACCTGTTCCGATACACACGCTGTATCAGCGGGAACCGCCGGCAGTACTTTTCTCTCCTCCCCTTTTCCCGATGAGGATCGTGTGGAGGAGAGAATCGATAGCCGTGTTGTCAGACAGAGACAACATTCTCTGAAGGCAGAGGGAGGGGGGGCTCTTAAGTTTCCCTCACCTCTCGCTACCAGGAAAGCGGTCAGAGTGGTTTAATGCATTCTTTGCGTCTGCATGGTCAGTCTGCCCTTTCCGAGATCACACGACCCGTGTCAGGGGTAGACAGGGTCTTAACCGGTTCTACTCCTATCGCGGGGCCCCCATTTGTCTATGGGAGATAGCTCGCCGGCTCACCACACGACCAGCTCGGGGTTTTCCCGAGCGGAGTCGGCTGGTGGCAGCAGTGACGTCACGGCTGGGCTGGGGTTTCACCGCCCGCCCTCGTTGCTTAACGAAGTGTCTCCTTCTTTCTCCAGTAGTACCGTAGAGAAGAGTGTAATCGCGAATCCCTTTCGAGGGTCGCTCCCCATGGGCTGTACCTCCGCTACCGACGGACAGGTCAGCGGCGGAGAGAGCGAGAACAGATTACAATACTTTTCTAGCAAACTCTCCCCAACTTCGCGCACTCCCGCTCTCAGAGCATTACTCGGAGTGGCGTTGGAATTGTCCCCTGTCTACATGGTTAGATCGAACAATAAGGAGAGGTTATACGGTACAGTTTCTCTGCGCTCCACCCCCCTTCTCGGGAGTGGTGGAGACGGTGATAAGATCAGAGGAGAAAGTGACAGCCCTGCTGTCGGAAATAGCGAATCTCAGAGAGAAGGGCGCTATAGACATTGTCCCACGGGACCAGAGAGAGAGGGGGTTTTACTCTCCTTATTTCCTGGTCCCAAAGAGGACAGGGGAAATGAGGCCGATATTGGATTTACGCATTCTGAACAGATGTGTAGCCAAGCGGCCCTTTCGTATGCTCACGGTAAAACGCTTGTTAGAATCAATTCTCCCAGGCGACTACTGTACGAGTATAGATCTGAAGGATGCGTACTTTCACGTGCCGATAGCTGTTCGGCACAGGAAGTTCTTCCGCTTTGCCTTTCAGGGGATAGCCTACGAATACACGAGAGTGCCATTCGGCTACGCCCTGGCTCCGCGAACGTTCTCCAAATGTGTGGAGACGGCGTTGGAGCCGCTGCGACGACGAGGAATCAGAGTTTTAGCATATCTAGACGATCTGTTAATTCTGGCATCGTCAGCAGAGATGGCAATGAGTCACACGAGTCAATTGGTGGAGTTATTCACACAGTTGGGACTCGCTGTGAATTGGAAGAAGAGCGCGCCGTGGCCGAGTCAGAAAGTAACCTATCTCGGGCTCTTTCTGGACACGGGCATTATGAGAGCGCGTCTATCAGACGGGAGGACGGAGAGTATTCTCTCGGCCTTACGTCTGTGCCGACCCCCTTGCAGGAGGCGGGTTCAGGAAATCATGTCCCTGTTAGGGCTCATGTCGGCCGCTCACGCAGTCGTAACGTTGGGGTTGCTGCATATGCGCGCCCTGCAACGTTGGTTTGCTCGACAGAGAGTAGACCCGGTGCGTCACCGTCGGCGCATGCTGATAATTCCTTATACCCTGGCGGGGGATTTGGATTATTGGAGAAACCCAGCGGTCCTAGAACGGGAGTCCCGTTGGGCAGAGTGTCAGCGATGACGCAGGTCTTCACGGACGCGTCACTGACAGGCTGGGGGCGTGTGTCAGGGACAGGCGGTAGGGGGCGTGTGGCCGAGAAGCCAACGCCACATCAACCTGTTGGAACTGGAAACGGTTCAGTTGGTTCTGACCCATTTTGCCCGAGACTACGGGGCCGGGATGTACTGATTCGGTCAGACAACCGGGCTACAGTAGCGTACATAAATCGCCAGGGCGGAGTCCGGTCTCCTGTACTCCACGAAGCGGCGACGAGACTGTGGTTGTGGGCACACAGACACTTGCGTTCTCTGTCAGCGGTACACGTACCCGGCAGACAGAATGTGGGGGCAGACTTGATGTCGCGAGGGGGTCCTCGAGACGACGATTGGCGTCTGAACCCGGAGATCGTCTCCCTCATTTGGGAGAGATTTGGGGAGGCCCGAGCGGATCTGTTTGCGGCAAGAGAAAACGCGCAGTGTCGCCTGTGGTTTTCTCTGCGGGCGCAGGACGGTCCTCCCCTGGGGACGGACGCGTTTGCGCATCACAGTTGGCCCAAGGGTCTCCTTTACGCTTTCCCCCACTGTCATGCCTGGCACGACTGCTGGCGCGGGTAAAAGCGGATCATTTAACGGTGATTGTAGTCGCCCCGGATCTTCCGGGGCGCTATGGTATCCGGAAATGATTCAATTGTTGGCTGCGGAGCCGTGGCCACTTCCCCCTCGCGGGGACGCTCTATCCCAGGCTCTGGGAACTATCGAGCGCGGGCCCGTGATATCGGGACCTCTGAAGGTCTGGCTCCTGAGAGGGACAGACTGACAAAAAGGGGTTTGTCAGCCGACGTCATTCGTACTATTCAGAGTGCGAGGGCGAGTTCAACTTCTACGTTGTACTCTAACAGGTGGTCGATGTTCGTGCGTTGGTGCGAGACGAACACAATGGACCCGGTTTGTTGCCCGGTGGAACAGATACTGTCGTTTCTGCAGTATTTGTTAGATAAGCGGAGATCGGCGTCTACCATAAAGGGTTACGCAGCAGCGATCTCCGCGTGTCACGAGGGTTTCGGGAATAAGACTGTGTTCAGTCATTCCCTAGTTAAGCGTTTCCTCACGGGAACGCGGAGACTGCGACCCGTGGCTAGGGCCAGCGTGCCTCAGTGGGATCTGTCCACGGTTCTGAATGCGCTGTGTGCGCCGCCATTTGAACCTCTGTCACAGATCTCATTAAGACTCCTGTCTCTTAAGACAGCTTTGTTGTTGGCGCTTTGCTCCACAAAACGTGTGAGTGATTTGTGTGCGTTTTCAACACGTCCCGATTGCTTATTCATCAATGGTGATTTAAGCAGGGCGATGTTACGGCCGAACCCGGCGTTTGTGCCTAAGATCATCACGACATCGTATAGATCTCGTGTTTTGGAGTTAGACGCTTTCTACCCTCCTCCGCACAGAGATGGAGCAGAGGAGAGGTGGCATTGTTTGTGCCCGGTGCGTGCGGTTGCATGCTACGTGGAACACACAAGGACACTTAGAACATCGGATCAGATGTTCGTGTGTTTTGGAACCGCGGCGCGGGGCGTGCGTTGTCTAAGCAACGTTTGGCTCACTGGCTTTGCGAGTGTATTGCAGTAGCCTATGAGTCCACGGGGTTGCCGGCGCCGGTTGGCGTCAGAGCCCACTCTACCCGCGGTATAGCGGCATCCCATGCTCTCTTTAGGGGAGTTAGAGTTGAGGACATTTGTAGTGCGGCGTCCTGGTCGACGCCCTCCCCATTTGTCCGGTTCTACTTGAAGGACGTCTCGTCCACATCCCTCGTTCATTCGGTTCTCGGCACGGTGGCCGGGAACGGTAGACGGGGATGTTGGGCGCGTCTGTTGGACTACACTAGGACAAGGGATTGTTTTCTTTCCCTGTCGGGTTCCGGAAGGTAAGGACGTGTTTCACGTCACTTCTTCTTGAACAGAGTGTGGTTATTCTATCTCGATATTTTGTATTTTTTTCTACGAGGTAGCTTATGTCTTGCCAGGTTCACTTGAGTTATTTACTCTAGAGTGTTGACATGGGAAGTGGCCTATGGCCCTTCCTGTGTTATTCATTTGTATTATATTTTATATATTAGTGGCCTTGGGGCCCCGTATTAATATTATGGATTGGTGAGTACCAATATCACTTCACGGTGGCTTAGCGGTTACGCTCCGGCGTTCCTAAAGCACCGACCCGGGTTTGTTACCCGGTGATGACTTTTCCTTTTTTCTTAAGTCATTAGGAGTGGATGTGTGGCTTTCGGGCTCTATCGTGTGGCCTACGGCACACATTGCAGTTGTATATATATTTCCTGTGGATTATATATTGTAACTGTGAGTTATGGATGATGCTTTTCTGGGACTAGTTGTTGTAACTGGGACCGGCAGGGAGTACATCTCGGCATCGCATCGCTCCGCCTGTGTAAACCACTAGGAGCGAAGCCCCTCTAGGGGCGGAGCTCCACGACATATAACGATAGTTATTCTGGTATAACTCCAGTTATATGAGTGGAGCGAAGCCCCCTAGACTTTTTACCCTGCCCGGCCCCGTAGTATTTTCTCGCTGAAGAAGATATCGGGAGGCTGAGTGTGGGGTGACGCTCAGTTATATAGGGCACAGGTGCGCCCTGATTGGCTGAGCGGTAGTGCATTTTAATTTGTCAGTATGGCCGCGGGGCGCGGCGGGGTTAAACCACTAGGAGCGAAGCCCCTCTAGGGGGCTTCGCTCCACTCATATAACTGGAGTTATACCAGAATAACTATCGTTCTCCATCAGCCTTAAGCCTATTCATAAAATAGCTGTCTGTCTTAAATACTTGCGACTTCTAATCTTTATGTATAGCTTACCATTTTATCCATTAGATTATACAGTAACATTTTGAACACCTTAATTTTTTAAATATCATCGCACAATTATTCTGCCCATTGCCAAGAGTGATTGTTGATTATGGTAGGCTATATCTGTGAAGTAATGTAAAGCTGCTTAAATTGTGACTGGTAAAATAAAATAAAAGCTATTTTGGAGTGCGGTCTTTTTATTGCTCTATGAGGATTGACCATGTCACTCAGATTCAAGACCTTTAAAAAAAACGATTTTTGTTTCCCCTATACTGTGAATGATAAAAATCTAGGAACATTTTATTCAGCATATTTTTTTCCCGTTTCTAAACCGAATGCACATTAATGGCACAATATAAGTGTTTGTTCCATTTCCTGATACGTGTTTCTCTTTCTTATCACTAATCTACTGAATGAGATTCAAGGAAATAATGAGCAGATCCAAAGAAAGATTCCTGTGTAAAAACAAAAATATATATTATCAATGTCAGTTGGCCTTTGGTTGAACATGTTTGTCTGTACAAGGCCAGAGCTCCTCTGTTAGTCAGGTGAACTGACAAAGAGGATCAGTGCCATCTGAGGCGTGCTGTACTACATAACCTAAAATTAGATGGGTGTGTGATTATAGTGGTATTCAGCAAATGGGAGGTGAAAACAAGTCAACATTTCAAGCTAAACTTATGACTAATACCGTCTTGATACGTCGTGTATTACGCAGTAAAGTACAATGTGCTGCCTTCTAGTGGCCACCGATGTCAGCATTGGAAATAAACTAAGCCAAAATATCTCACTCATTATTTTCGTTAGGCACAAATACAGGGTACATGACTTCAGTTTTTGGCAAGAATGCTGTGGTGATTTAGGATTCGACATTTGGTGATGTGATCTATTAATGGGCATAGAGAATTATAATGCCGACAGCTGTTGGCAATTTGCATCCGGCACCTGAACTGAACCAGATGAAACAATTAAGAAGAGTAGGTAAAGCATCTGGCACCATAACACCTTAGGAAGGGAAGTATTTATTCATCTGACTCATAAGTGAGTTTTGCCCTGTCGTCGTGACATATTTTCTATTTTATCACTTCACCTTGTTTCCCTGCCAGCCGGAGCCATTATGGACATTGTTCCAATTCTGTCTAACCTCATTAGACACTGACATCAGATCCTGAACATAGGACCTTGTGAAGGAACCAACTACAGCTGAGAATGAACATATAAGGAATATAATGAACTGCACTGACAGCTCGTGTGATCAACGTACAAGTTTAGATCGGTATAAAAAGGACATTTTGAGACAAACTGATGTGTGTTGAATGGCGTGCTGCATAAAACATTAGCCTGATGTTTTATTCAAAGAGAAATATAATTGGACTTAATGATGTAGTAAAGCCATCTTCCCTTTCGTTATCGTGTTAGAATACTGCCCTGTGGTCCAGTCTCCGAAGGGAGGTGCTCATGCTCTGCTTCAGTATGTCACAGTACATGTTGGCATTCATGTTTCCCTCAATGAACTGTAGCTCCCCAGTGCCGGCAGCACTCATGCAACCCCAGACCATCACACTTCCACCACCATGCTTGACTGTAGGCAAGACACACTTGTCTTTGTACTCCTCACCTGGTTGCCGCGACACATGCTTGACACCATCTGAACCAAATAAGTTTATCTTTGTCTCATCAGACCACAGGACATGATTTCAGTAATCCATTTCCTTAGTCTGCTTGTCTTCAGCAAACTGTTTGCAGGCTTTCTTGTGCATCATCTTTAGAAGAGGCATCCTTCTGGCATGACAGCCCTCTTTTTTTCAGATCCTCCGTGAGTTCTTTGCCATGTTGAACTTCCAGTGACCAGTACAACTGTGAGAGCGATAACACCATAATTAACACATCTGCTACCCATTCACAACTGAGACATTGTAACACACACTCATACATCGTGAAGGGAAACCAAAGTCACATCTTTGTTCCTAACAGTCCTAAGTTTTCAGGTAAAAAGATCTAAAAAAAATAGATGGGAATGTTACGTTGTTCTCACCAAGAGGGGGCGCTGTCTTCCTATTATTGTACCTGCTATTCCACTATCATATGTAAGGAAGAATCTAGGTCAATTCACTCTATGACCAGCATGTATTACAAAAAAAGTGATATTGCATTTCCATACATTATGTGTGAATGTGTGTGTGTATATATATATATATAATGTTCTGACAAACCAACTCATATAAGCGTTTTTCTTTATTCTAACTGTTTCCCACTCTGTAGAATAATAGTGAAGGCATTAAAACAACAATTTAACACATGCGATCATGTAACACATCAAAATTAATTTTATTTCCATTGCCTCACATAAAGCTTTGCACATTATTTGCATTCTTGCAACCACATTAATTAGGTAGCACTTAGAATGCACAACTTAAATGGTGTTTTTAAAGTTATAGAATTATTACCTTCTTAATGCGTTTGAGACAACCAGTTGTGCTGTGACAAGGTTGGTTTGGTATATAGATCACCATTGGTGTGTCTGTAGTGTAGTACTCCATATTATGTCACCAATAGCTCAATTGAGCAAAGAAAAACGACAGTCCATCATTACTTTAACATTTGAAGAACCCATTGTTACCTCTGCTACAGAAGACAAGTTAATTACAGTTATCAGACTCGGAAATAGACAATTTACTGCACTTCAGATTGCAGTCCAAATAAACGCTTCACAGAGTTTAAATTACTGACACATCTCAACATCAACTGTTCGCAGGAGTTGGTGTGAATCAGGTGTTCATGGTTTAATTGCTACCCAGAAACAACTTCTGAAAAACACCAACTAACAAGAGACAAGCTTAGGCCAAACATGAGAGAAATTGACCCCAGCCCACAGAAGTAAAGGAAAAGCGGGAAACAAGTGGTCAACATGCGGAAGCTCCTTCAGGACTGTTAGAAAAGTGTTCCAGGGGGACTGCATAAAGCTTGTTGAGAGAATGCCAGGAGTGTGAAAAGCTGTCATCAAGGCACTGGATGGCTACGTTGAAAAATCTAAAATATACATGTATTTTGTTTTGTTTAACGCTTTTTAGTTAATACATGTGTTATTACAGAATGTTGATGTCTTCAATATTGATTTGACTGGTACTGTATGTACACACATGCACACACAGAAAATTTAGTTTTTACACGGGCCACATGTTTCTGTATTTTCAAAAACTTTCAAAACGTCCCTTAGAAGAAGCTTCAAATGTCACTATGTAGCTCTGGAATTAGACTAAGTGGATAGTGGAAAGTAATTCCGCAGCAGCACAGAGCTCTAACACGCACACCGTGCAAATGTTTTGTGTTTTATATGGTAACTGTGCACATGCGCACATACTGTGTGACACACCTTGCTTCCCAATTATGGTAATATTTACTTTGTTAATAACACCCATCTTGAATCCGATTGGCTAGGTGAAGGACGGAGGGTGACATGATTAAAATGGCAGAGATATTCTAATGTAGATATTCAATGTGTTAAGCAGCCGGACATGGGGTCTAATGCATTCACTTCTATTAGACAAAAGCTGATTCATTTTATCAATCAAAGTTGGGGAAAAATGATTTACATTTGAACTATGAAATCTGTACTTATCTAGTTACCTAATATAATAAACATGCCACTGTTTAAAAAAAAGTAAATGCATACATAGACAATATGATACTTTATTTTAAATAATGTTTAATTCATACTCAATATAAAAATGTTAAAATAGTTACTAAACTATTTTAATAGTTACAATTCTTGGTTTACAATTTCGCAAACAATCTCCACACACACACTCTTCCTAGTTGGGGTGGGACGGCAAACACACACACACACACACACCCCCCCCCCCACACACACACACAGACAGACATGGACAGTGGCCCCTGCATGCGTGTGGTGGGACTAGTTGAATAAGACAAGTGTAAGAGAGCTGGGCTGACATTTAGCGATGCGTGTTTCGGGTGCACTTTGCATTGTGTCGCTGGTTTCAGGTTGACGTGTCAGAGACACGACTCAGACCAGCAAGCTGCTCGGAACCACCTAGAACACCACCTAGAACACGAGCAGAAGAACCACAATATAGTTCACATCCGAATGTTTATTTCGGGGCGCATCAGTCTGCCGCACATTTTACCAGACTCTTATGCACTTTTTTATACGTCAGCAAACGTGTCTTTCTTTCACCGACAAGATGCATAAGGTTTGATTCTTAGTTTTGCAAAACTTCAGACTGACGGATGGTCGAGACACCGTCATTGATCGGCAGCAATACACAACGTAAGAGTTTCTTTTAAAACATTTTAAATACAAGAAACCATGCAAAAGTTAAACTCGACAAACAGCAGCACTCCTCTCTCACGGGACGCTGAACTCCAGCAGCGGTTGGCGGATCACGGTGGATTCGGGGAGGCGATGAAGGAGAACGGCTCAGGGAAGAGTCCCATCACCCCGGAACATCAAGGAAGTTCGGTTTGCACCAAGAGGAGGATGCTGGTGGTGTTGGATCTGTTGTGTTTATTAGTAGGTAAGAAGAAGAATGTCGGATATTTCCTGCCTGTGACAATGATATGGACTATATGAATAACTCTGTCTTTGGGCATGCATTTAACTTTTATGTAAAACTGCAGCATGGGCTTATTGCATGCATTGCATTATTTTCCGTAGGACCTTTGTTTTTAGGATAATTTAAAATAATTTAATATAATTTACATGACAATGGTATGCATTGGTATGCACGCTGGGCTGCACATAAATCAATTAAATCATCATCTAATTCTCACTTGTCACATTTATAGTAGTGCACGCCCATCAGTAACACATTCGTGCATAATATTTGAGCAACACCTGGATTTGAGAACGATTGTTATGGCAAAACAAGGTCTAGATGTTCAACAGGTCTAGATGTTCAACAGGTCTAGATGTTCAACAGGTCTAGATGTTCAACAGGTCTTGATGTTCAACAGGTCTAGATGTTCAACAGGTCTAGATGTTCAACATGTCTATTGTCTAGATGTTCAACAGGTCTAGATGTTCAACAGGTCTAGATGTTCAACAGGTCTAGATGTTCAACAGGTCTAGATGTTCAACAGGTCTAGATGTTCAACAGGTCTAGAAGTTCAACAGGTCTAGAAGTTCGACGGGTCACAGTACAATAACACATTCCTCTGAAGGTTAATTCAGCAATTGGCAAAAGGGCAACGGTAATTGCATGGCCCCTGCACGTGAGTCTGTATTCTAAGCACCCCCCCACCAGTCATCCTGGGAATTCTTGAGTTCCCATGACAACCTGGAATGGGCTCCCCACTTATGGTAGGACCTCAAGAAAAGGGCATGGGAATAAAACAAACCAGTTGCTACTCTACCAGTGCACTCCAATGTCACAATGACATCTCCTTAAGCTTCACCCCTTATGTGGGCAGCAGAGTGTTACTTCCAGATTAGGTTATATCATTATATAAAGCAGTAGCTAATGGGTCTGCAGTATACATACAGATATGTTTAGCAGCGTCAAAGCCACTATGTGGAGTCACTCTGACGATCTCGCACAAACGTTTGGGTTACAAAAGTGCCCGCTATCAGTTAGTTACTCTTTAACTAACACGGGCAAAACACGTTGCGGTCCAAATGCTACCCTTAAAACCGAAACCGCTTTTGTACTGTGTTTTAAAAACAGAAAACAACGATGTGTTATTGAGCCGTCAATGGCCTTGACGGGTCACAACACAAACAGTGACGGTATATGCGGAACCCGTCCAGGCAGACAGACAGGTCTGCTCGAGCACAGTTGGCGGTTATTTGCTGCCTGTAGGTGCTTTGACAGATACACTGGCAGAAGGGCTCACTCTCACGGGCCCAATGTTATTCTCATGCATGCTTGCCGGCATGCTATTACCGCCTCCTTCTCCTGTGACTAGCTATCACATTTTCCACTCACCTAATGTCTAGGAAGTGGCTGGCGTGTGTCAGAGACTTTGTCAGCGGCTAGGAAGGAAATTCTCTCTCTAATGACATATTTTGGGTTTGGTGCGACTTCTTTATTCAAGCGTGCTTGCTGCCTTGCAACATTTGTTTGGACCCGTTCACCGTGATGCATGCTTGACAGAACATGTGTGCATACGACTGTTGAAGTGACTTGAGAACATCCCGTGACAACAGGACATTGCCCGCTTGGCATGCTTCCTCAGGCCGGGGCTCTGTGACAGAACGTTCTTTTGTCTCATGGCGTCCGCATTCAGTCAAACCACCACTTCCTCTGTTTGTGACCATCGAGAAGATGATGAGTCATGTCATCTCCTGTTCATCTCCATCTCCTCTGACATCCGCCTGGTTAATTATGTCATCATCGTCTTCATCATGTCCTATTCTCCTCCATCACATCTGACATCAGCCTGGTTACTATATAATCATCTTTGTCATCTTCCTCCTCTCCTATTCTCCTTTATCACATCTGACATCAGCCTGGTTAACTACATCAGCCATCTGCTCTGGCAACAGGGTTCATTGGTTCTTTCTTCATTGATGTAAATGCCATTACCATCATCATCAACAGAATCTCTCTGTCTCCATCAGTGTGCCTTGTCTGATGGAGTTCAAAGGCTATTTTGCCTAAACGTCAGCAGAAGATTCCTCAGGCTATTGACCTCTTATTATCCACCCAGTCTAGGGACTAATTCATTACAGTAATTTGGGAATTTCCCCAAGGCATGGGAATTCTATTCCTTATCAGAGGGAATCCGCCTCACTTTGCAGCCTGCGGTGCCCACTGTCTCCAAATGTACTTTCGTTCTTTACTGCGGTGAAATAAAGTAAACACGTAGTATGGTATTATGAATTACTGTTAATCACAGCCTAAAGCAAGGTTAACATCATAACAAAGGCTTTGTGTGAGTGTGTGTGCGTGTGAGTGTGCCTGTGTGAGTGTGCCTGTGTGTGTGTGTGTGTGTGTGCGTGTGCCTGTGTGTGTAGGGTGGCACTCATGACACTTTCACACAGATTTGTTTTTCTTGTTCAACTCTGCGTCTGTATTTCTCAAACGTGCAGATGTCGCAAGCTGTTTATGTGTGCGTGTGTGAGTGTTTGTTTTGTGGGCATTTCTACTATTCCCATGTTTGCGCTATTGAAAGCTATGAAAGGACAAGGTCTTTTATCGTCACTGAATAGCGCCCTTCTGAACAATTACATTCTTATGACAAGGCACACAACACCTCGGATATAAAGATAGAGAGCAAGAATAATAATAGCAAAAATAACAATGACTGTATGTACATACAATAACAAAGAAATGCAGGAATATGGACAATATGAGGGAGTTTTTCCTAGCCGCTGTGTATCAACTTGTTGATGCGAGCTCTGTCGGCTTTTGGCTGGGGGTTTGTAATAGCACGTTGTGACACACTCTCGTTGTAAAAAGGGCCTATTAAAAAAAAGGTGATAGAAATTTCAATAGAACATGTATAAATACAGCGCGTAGTAGCGCATAAAACTGGTTACGTTAAAATAAACTAATGTGCATTGAACGTATGTGGAAAGTGGGCCGAGCTAAACATGTTTGTTCATAGATATGAAAAAATTGATATGAATAATGTTGCTGATTGAGAGGTCTTGCGGTCTGGGCATTAAACTTGCTAGCGGGCCTGGAAGACCGTGCCCTGTTGCCGCCGGTAACGCCTGGTCGGATATAGTCTTTTATGCGGGGCCAGAGATAGGGTGTCCGTCGGCATGGGCGGAGCAGAGCTGAGGGGTCAGTCGTTGACATACCTGTGGACAGGCTGAGACATGAGTATCTACCTCCATCCTCTCTCTCTCACTCCCTCCCTCTCTCTTTCTAACAGACCAGGTGGTCCTCACCCAGTCATAAATCTAACGAGGCTCAGATATGTGGCCCTTTAATAGCCATTGGACGGAGATCCCAAGTCTTTAGTGGTTTGCGAAAACTGTCATTACTGACCTCAGGGTCCATTATTCTTTGCTCGCGACCGACATTTCTACATTAAACTCTGACCCTAATGAATGGCACAACTAAGAGTATGGATTAGGAATTGTCCGGACACGGCTCAGTGAAATGTGTATGACTTGCACTAATGCTCTCCCTGAGAGACAGCCTAATTCTGGGTTATATTGTAAACTGTAAGTGACTGGAGTCTGGAGGAGACAGTTTCTAAACACCACAAAGAGTGACAGGCGTACTGCAGAAAGACGGCAGATTACTCTCTCCTTGTGTGCATGTGTGCGTGCGTCAGTAAGGAAGTGTGCTGTGTGTGCATGTGTGCGTGGTTGGAAGCAAAAGACACGCGGCAGTTCACCAGAGAGGAAGAGAGGTGAGTCCGTATCTCTCGCAGTAATCAGAAAGCTCAAAGGGTCTCCGTTTTCCCGCTAATCTCTGTCCTCTTTCCCTTTTTTTTCTCCCCCGTTTCGACAACCCAACAATTCCGGACTGGGAGGCGTTCTGACAGGAGGGAGGGTGTTGCGATGGGTGTTGAGGCTTGTGTGAGTATGTGTCGGTGTTTGTGTATTTTAGGAAGAGACCGTGGAAGAGACATCATGCTGCAACACGTATGTGTGTGTGTGTGTGTGTGTGTGGAGCCGTCCGCTCACTACGGATCTGTGTAGCCGTGGGTGTTTGTGTCTCTTGTCTGGCTGTGTTTCTGTAGTGCGCATTGTGTGGGAGATGTTGTACAGACAGACACACACACACACACACACACACACACACACACACATGTGTGTGTAGAGACACACACGCGATGTTGTACAGACACACACACGCATTCGCCTCCTGTTTACATTCATGGGGTGCCTTTTCTTTCAGTGTCTTCAGCGCTAACCAGAAAGGCCTACATTATGATGTTATTACATGAGCATATGGGGCGAATACATATAGATCTGAATGACAAATGTAATGTCTCACAGAACATACGTAGAAAATTTGAATGCGAATTTCGATTAATGTGTTTATTGTTCTCTTTCGAGAATGCACATCCCAAACGGGAACTTGTAAATATCCGCTTTTTGGAGAAAATTAACTAGATAGACGAGTTAGGGATATTACGTGAACCCTTTTGGGGTGACTAAACTGTACTGGGAGTTCAGAATATCATAACCCATTTAATATCATAACCCATTGAAAATATTTGTGAAGAGTTCAGCAGAAGGCCTTATACACTAACAACGGATAAAAACTTCCTGAACAGCGTTCCCGGCCAGGAACAACACCATGACATTAACAGAAAATAAATGAATGATCTGCATTTTATTAGTTGCTGCTTTAACCGGGCGTGGGACAGTCAAAGATCTAGATGTGCCCTCTAACGCAAATCTCACCAAGACGTTCGGCTCTTATTACATTGTTCACTCAACCAGGAAATAATGACTCACCATATCCGTTATTATGGAAGTTACAGATAACTGACGATGAAAGAGGCCGACCAATTACAAGGCGCTGTAATACTTGGCTTTACACGTTCCAGACGATCCGATGAAAGGTGCATATTCCTAAAACAAATATTTGCAAGAATGTAGAACACAAACGACGTGATACACTGCAGCTGTTTTGTTTTCACAGCATCCCACAACTAACCGGGAGACAGCTGTCTGTGGAATGACGCGCTCTCCGAGTCTTAAGCTGACTTTTTCTTAAGTACGACTAACTGAAATGCTTTAAAAGGTTCATAAATCCGTTGGGAATTAGACATTTCATTTCACCTCACTCTGGTCGATGTTGTGCGTGGAATCGCCCACGGCCGAACTGGCATTGACAGATACAGCAGCAACAACAAAAGACAATCAATGAAATGATTAGTTAATAGAAAAATAGATCCTGCTGGCCTGTTACTGTTACCAAGCCTTTTTTTTATGACAGTAAGTTTTAGTTCAGGGTTCCATTAATCCAACACCCTCCCGGGTAGATGGCATTAACCCAGATACTGTACCTCCATGCCGTTCTCATATCACATCCATTAACGCTGGAGCCTGAGACGGGCGGGTGTGAGACGGCTGGGGAAACAAGTTGACGTGACTGAACATGGGAACAGCCCCAGGGTGGGCTAAGAGCTCTCTCTGCTTCTGAAAGTACTGACGGGGGTCGGGATACTAATGTTAATTATAATGTATGCATTTTCCGACGTCTGTTGTTGTTTTCAGTCAAATAGATTCAATAAAACCGGGAATGTCGGGACAGAAGGTAGCCTGGTCGTTTAATCAAACGGGTATAGCAAAGGTTGCTGAATCGACAGTACTGGTGGGTAAGGTGACACGTCTGTTCTGTCTCTTGGTAATATTCTGTGGGTTTTTTAGGCTCCAGATAGCAGAATTAGCTATAAGTTAACAAAATGTCACATTATGCACTAGTGTATGCGTAGTTGATCTTTAATTTGATCATATGTTCTTTGAAATACATAAAAATCGTTGCCACAAAACCATGCCAAAAACTTGCTTCGACCACAACTAAAGTCGCTGGATATTAGCTGATCTTCAGTTGCGGAACGTTACATATGTTTCCAGAAAAGGCAATTACACTGAAATAATTACTCTGCAAAAACAAGTTTCCTGTCAACAGAGGATGTGTATGATCTGTGTATTTGCCGAGCCCTAACAAGTTGGATGTAATTCACTTTTCCGTAAAGCTATGTAGCGTTCCGCAAACAAAGATCATGTAATATTTTGCTACTAGCTACTTGGAGTTGAAGCCAGCTACCAAGGCCATAGGAGGCGTCGATGGGAATAAGAAAAAACGTCTCCCCTGGTTTTCATAGCTTAATTAATGTAAGAGGATTCACAGTTTCATTTTGACATAAACATTTGGTAAGCTTAAGTAAAGCCGGGCTTTTCTCTCAGGCCTCTATTCTGAGGCTGACAGCCTTATTGGTTTTCTGGTCGGTCCTGGTTAGCTACTCATTGGACGGTTTGGTCAAAGGTAGCTAGTTGCCTTGTTTGCAGCTGTGACTGCTCATGCTACTGTAGTAACCTAAATGCTTCTTAAACAGTTTCTGTTGTTCTTTTGTGCCGCCACTAACGGCTGATTGAGGGCTGATTTTAGAGTCGAGCCACGTGTTATGTGATTTCATTGGACGATAAGGCCAATGTGGCCTACAGTTCCTTTCAGGGTGTTTACAGGGGGTGAACATAGTTCCCATATTTGGTCCGGCTAATAGCCTTCCTCCCAGCTTTTGCTGGAGCCGTATGTTCTATTGGGAACTTGGGCTCCATATCTGTTTATTTGTGATCTGGCTTTAATAACAGCCCTGTCTTTACCCGTCGTTGACCTTCCCGCACATGACTGCTCCGGCAGTGCTCAGTGTCTTTGACGTGGTATAGCAGTAGTGGCGCTGACCGACGAAGCATTCCTTAGAAAATCGCTGCACATTTGATGTATTCTTCTTATCGCCGGGGTCGTGTAATTGTAAGGCCCAGGGACGTCGGGCCGAATGTCATTAGACCAATCCTTTGTTAGCTTCCCTCCCGCTAACGCTTTTCCATGTTAGTTCTCAGACGGTCCAGCTCCTGGCGCCATTCCCCTTCCAGTATGTTCCTTATCTTCTTCATCTTTCTGGCCCCCTGACAAATCTCACCTGGCGGATCCC
Source organism: Dallia pectoralis (assembly GCA_029465975.1). NCBI lineage: Eukaryota > Metazoa > Chordata > Actinopteri > Esociformes > Umbridae > Dallia > Dallia pectoralis. The sequence continues at coordinate 5,967,775 of CM055756.1, forward strand.
CGTTGCCATCTAGCTCAGCCCCAACCCTCGTCTGTCTGGCTGTCTTAAGCTCTTCCAGTCAGAGACAAACCACAAACCCAACATTCTGACGGCTCATTCCTCACCACACATATCTCACTTTCATACGCCCACCCCGCTTCCATGCGACTCGTAAATTCCTCAGACCCCCATGTCGTGTCACAAGCCCCCCGTTCCCCGGGTTGCCCGGTCTGAACCAAACACCGCAGACCACCAGAGCCAATTTAACAGCCTCCGTACACTAGCTACATTCCACCGAGCCAGGTGGGCAGGCCTTCCCCTACTGTCCCAGTCAGCGAGGCCCCACACAGCCCTTTAACTCCAGAGTGCAGCTCCGGTGCTCCAGGAAGCAGGTCAGTGGAGTGTGAAGGGAACGGAGAGGCTAGAGGGAAGCGTGCCTGGACCTGGCTACAGTAACAGCAACACAGCCTGGAGACTACAGACGGCACCGCTTGTGGTGTGTTACAGGGCAATGCGGTTGGTTGGTTGGTGGGTTGGTTGGGTGGGCATTTATGGCGACTCTTATCTCCCCTCACCACTCTTGACTTGTTTTGACTTTATTCTTTTGTTCGCTGGCAGCTATAGACAGATTAAAGTGTACGTGTATGTTAGTGCGGTGTACTAGAGTGTGTGTGTGTGTGTTTGTGTGAGTCCAGCTGCAGGAGGTGGTGCCGTCAACGTTCAGTGAGATGCCGAGGGGATGTTTTTGTTCCTCCGTCTCACTCTCCCATTGTTCCTCTGTGATCAGTCCTCAGGGCGTCCATCAGGGCAGACAAAACAGCGTCCCAGAAACAAGTCCCCACCGTCGCGAGCTCTCTTTATCGTGTACCACCTGGATCAGACAACCGCGGGCGAGAGGAGACGGTCGAGTCCATCCGTCTGATTTCCGCCCGACACTTATAATTAGGAGGACGGCATTAATCAGAATCCCCTATAAAGGCCTCAGTGACAACAACCTAATCTCCGGTTCAGGCTTATCTGGCTCACACCTGGAGGAAGTGAGCAGGTGAGTGTTGGGCGTGAGGCTCGCACACTATTTGATACAAAGACGTGTTGTCTTTAAATGTCAGGTGAAACACAATACTTGTGAGCCCTGTTTGGCCTACGCTGTGCCTTCCACTGACTCAACAGAGGTGGATCACAAACAGTGCTCAGGGAATACCAGTCCGGCTCCGCGTGTGTGTGTTTTTTTGCGATTCCAGTACCGAGAAGGAACCTGCCCAAGGCGTATTGCTATTATTAGGGATTACAGCACGTGTTTTTATTTAATAGCAGCGTATATATCCACGTAATGATTCACTACACCAGACCGTAATAACATTTTGTCCGCGAGACTGACTTGTGGATAAACACGCAGCAGCTTATATCTGAGGTTGGGAACCAGACACTAGCTCTGGACCATGAGAGAGAGACTGACCACCCCTGGAGGTTAGTGAGCTACTGTTCCTCTCACCCCCCGCCCCCCCCCTGGGGCTTTCCCATGCTCCTAGCCAGGACAACCTGACAGCCAAGTGGGTGGTTGGATGAAGTCTCCCCTTGGGAGATCCAGTGGTCATTCTGCACCCATGGAGGAATTTAGTGTAGCCTACATAGCGTTACCATGTTAACTAAAAACGATGTTTTATGCGTAGTGCCATGATATGTTAAACAGATGTCTAACAATGATATACATGTGTTGACATACTAGCAGGCGTACTGTTTAGTAAAGGTGTTAAGGTACAATTGTCAATATTTACCTAATCAAGATATATTAGCGTTTATACTACATGTTCACTCACCGGACACTTCCTTAGATACACCCTTTTTTAACTGTTTGGAACGCAAATAACTAACCAGTCAGTCATAACACCAGTCTCTACGTCAATCTGTATCTCAGACTGGCCAATAAAAAGATTAAAATGGGGAAAGGAACACGCGAACCGGACAGAGGAAGAACTCTAGATAGCCTGCGTCACATTTTGTTTTTCAGGGCCAAAAAGGTGCAGCGTCTTCCTGCCCAAGTCAATTGTTCGATAAAAAACGGAATATGGATTTCTTTGTAGAAAAATTGAATAAACTGAAAAAAGCTCCAAACAAACATGACTCCAGTTAATGCCTTATCTGAGAAGATTGCCAGAGTCTCGCTGGGTCAATGGTTCATAGGCAGCAGGCAGTAATAGCGTGCAGAAGATATGCAACCAAATACTCAACATAAATGCTTCATTTACATTGGTAATTTTAGCGCCGCACGAATATGATACAATCGAAACTTAAAATGTATTATAATTGATTTAAAACCTAAACGTTTGACTGTGCAAAGCATCTGTCAACCTCCCACTACTTACTATCTACTGTCTGTATGTGTCATTTCCAACTAAACCATTCAGTGTCAAGTGAAAAAGCCCTGGACACATAATGGAATGTGTGTATATGTTCAGGGTGTGGACGTTGATTGCTGTTATCTTCAGGGAAAAAATTGCGTTCGGGTCCAAAAAGTCACTGACCAATATTTCCACGCACAAACATGTATGCCATTTGTTGTTTCAATGAGCATTGGATGCTGTCAACTTAAAATGTATTTAAACGATGTGTGAAGTCTGTCTGGGTTTGTATGTTGGTGTAGTTCTGTAGCTCGTTGGATTCACTGCGGTTTCTCCGGCTCCACGGTGGTTCTGTGTGTCGCCAGGGATTTGCGATCGTGTTCGCGGGCTGCTTTCGGTTCGTTGTTGTTCGGATTGTTTGGTTGCGTGTCGGTCTGTGTGGTGGTTTGGGGTTTGTATGGTTGTGTGTGTGTGTGTGTTCTGAGGGAATTCTGCTGTTCGAGGCGGGGTTCTGTTTACAGAGTGGGTCCCAGCAGAGCCCAGATCTCTGACCCTCACATTCCAGAACCACCGCTAATCGTCTCCGTCTGTGAAACACTTCACCACATCTCTCCTTTCTCAATCTCTCTCTCCCTCTTTAGAGTGGAGCCCACCACCCATTATCCTCTCTCCCTCTCTCTCTCCTCTCTCTCTCCCCTCTCTCTCCTCTCTCCCTCCCTCTCCTCTCTCTCCCCTCTCTCTCCCCCTCTCTCCCCTCTTTGTTTGTCCTTATCCATCCGGCTCTCACTGTCTATCTTTGTCAATTTGTGTACCGCATCTAGCCAGGTTTCTATCTTTCTTTTTCATAATCTGGTACCAATTATAAGCAATACGGCCCAAAAAAAATCCCTTTTAGTAATGAACATAATAACAAACATATAACGTATAGTCCCCCTGCTCTTCTTGGCTCTCTCTTTCAGTTTCTTTTTTTTATTGCTGTTTTGTTTCGTTTTTTCTCTGTGTTGTTCTGTCCTCACAGTGAGCTCATTTGGGCTGTGGTCATAGAAGTGTAAATTAGAACCAGAGGAGTTTCTTGTGTGCAGCACATATATATGCTCTCCTCATATACCCTCTCTCCTCATTCCCTCTCCTCATATACCCTATCTCCTTATTCACTCACCTCATATACCCTCTCTCCTCATTCCCTCTCCTCATATACCCTCTCTCCTTATTCCCTTTCCTCATATACCCTCTCTCCTTATTCCCTCTCCTCATATACCCTATCTCCTTATTCCCTCTCCTCATATACCCTCTCTCCTTATTCCCTCTCCTCATATACCCTATCTCCTTATTCACTCTCCTCATATACCCTGTCTCCTTATTCCCTCTCCTCATATACCCTCTCTCCTCATTCCCTCTCCTCATATACCCTATCTCCTTATTCACTCTCCTCATATACCCTCTCTCCTCATTCCCTCTCCTCATATACCCTCTCTCCTTATTCCCTCTCCTTATATACCCTCTCTCCTTATTCCCTCTCCTCATATACCCTATCTCCTTATTCCCTCTCCTCATATACCCTCTCTCCTTATTCCCTCTCCTCATATACCCTATCTCCTTATTCACTCTCCTCATATACCCTGTCTCCTTATTCCCTCTCCTCATATACCCTCTCTCCTTATTCCCTCTCCTCATATACCCTATCTCCTTATTCACTCTCCTCATATACCCTGTCTCCTTATTCCCTCTCCTCATATACCCTCTCTCCTTATTCCCTCTCCTCATATACCCTGTCTCCTTATTCCCTCTCCTCATATACCCTCTCTCCTTATTCCCTCTCCTCATATACCCTGTTCTCTAACTCCCCTTCTGTCCCCTTTTCCATTCAATCTCTCTGTCATGCCTTGTCCTCTCCCTTTTGGCTGTTTAAATCGTTCCCATTTTGAGCACTTCATCCAACAGCACTTTGGGCCCGTAGTTCTGTCTCCCTGTCCTCATGTCTCCGCTCTGCTTGGCTGCTGTGGCGTTCCAGTCTTGGCCAGGTGCAGAGGTTTACTCACAGCTGCCTGAGAGCTGAGTTCAGGGGCTCCGGAGTGTCTCTGCGTCTTGTTGTGAAACTGTTTCGAGCTGGTGTTAGCTCCAGTGTAAAGACTGAAACTGTACTGTGACCGGCGATGGCCTCTTGGACATCTATTACGTTGGACAGCCAGGCACGGTGCTGGTGGTTTACTGTTTGTGCTCGGCTGCAGTGACGTTAGGGTGATACCAGTATTATTGACGTGACGTTTGCATACAATCACAAGTTTTACGCCTCACGATAGACTAACAAAATACCAATGAAACGTTTCATATCAGTCTGTACAGTATCTCTTTGAAGAATATAAACCAAAAACTAGTGGACTTACGCCTGCACAGTCATCATTGAGTCCATCCAGACCTCCTCCGTCACCATCTGGTATGCTGCAGCCACTCCTGAAGACAAGGGCAGACTTGCTCTGAGGAGCGGATAATTGGATGTAACCTTCCATCTTTCAAACACTTATATTGCCTGGTCACTGAGGAGGGCAGCAATGATCGTGGCAGACCCCTCCCATCAGGGCAGTGGACTACTCAGACCTGTCCCCTCTGGCTGAGGTCCATAAAGACAAAAACCTCTTGCCACAAAACAGTTTTTTTCCCCGTGGCTGTAGGCCTATGGAATTGGCCTCAGCTGTAAACTGTCCTTAGCCTGTTCCCTACATTCTCATTGGTTTAGCCACCACGTACACTACCGGGTTAGTTACATTCTCATTGGTTTAGCCACACTGTACACTACTGGGTTAGTTACATTCTCATTGGTTTAGCCACACTGTACACTACTGGGTCAGTTACATTCTCATTGGTTTATCCACCCTGTACACTACTGGGTCAGTTACATTCTCATTGGTTTAGCCACCCTGTACACTACTGGGTCAGTTACATTCTCATTGGTTTATCCATCCTGTACACTACTGGGTCAGTTACATTCTCATTGGTTTATCCATCCTGTACACTACTGGGTCAGTTACATTCTCATTGGTTTATCCACCCTGTACACTACTGGGTCAGTTACATTCTCATTGGTTTAACCACCCTGTACACTACCGGGTCAGTTACATTCTCATTGGTTTAGCCATCCTGTACACTACTGGGTCAGTTACATTCTCATTGGTTTATCCACATTGTACACTACTGGGTCAGTTACATTCTCATTGGTTTAGCCATCCTGTACACTACTGGGTCAGTTACATTCTCATTGGTTTATCCATCCTGTACACTACTGGGTCAGTTACATTCTCATTGGTTTAGCCACCCTGTACACTACTGGGTCAGTTACATTCTCATTGGTTTAACCACCCTGTACACTACCGGGTCAGTTACATTCTCATTGGTTTAACCACCATGTACACTACCGGGTCAGTTACATTCTCATTGGTTTAGCCACCATGTACACTACCCAGTCAGTTACATTCTCATTGGTTTATCCACCATGTACACTACCGGGTCAGTTACACTCTCATTGGTTTAGCCACCCTGTACACTACCGGGTCAGTTACATTCTCATTGGTTTAGCCACCATGTACACTACTGGGTCAGTTACATTCTCATTGGTTTAACCATCCTGTACACTACTGGGTCAGTTACACTCTCATTGGTTTAGTCACCATGTACACTACCGGGTCAGTTACATTCTCATTGGTTTAGCCACCATGTACACTACTGGGTCAGTTACACTCTTCAAAGGACACCTGAACTCTAAATGATCATTGCACATTTGCACAAATTTGCACATTCATGTAATACATATTGTTTTGATTTATTGCATATACATGTGATGCCAACACAACTCCCAGCACATTACAGTACATGTGATGCCAACACAACTCCCAGCACATTACAGTACATGTGATGCCAACACAACTCCCAGCACATTACAGTACATGTGATGCCAACACAACACAACTCCCAGCACATTACAGTACATGTGATGCCAACACAACACAACTCACAGCACATTACAGTACATGTGATGCCAACACAACACAACTCCCAGCACATTACAGTACATGTGATGCCAACACAACACAACTCACAGCACATTACAGTACATGTGATGCCAACACAACACAACTCACAGCACATTACAGTACATGTGATGCCAACACAACTCACAGCACATTACAGTACAGGTGATGCCAACACAACACAACTCCCAGCACATTACAGTAAATGTGATGCCAACACAACTCACAGCACATTACAGTACATGTGATGCCAACACAACTCCCAGCACATTACAGTACATGTGATGCCAACACAACACAACTCCCAGCACATTACAGTACATGTGATGCCAACACAACACAACTCACAGCACATTACAGTACATGTGATGCCAACACAACACAACTCACAGCACATTACAGTACATGTGATGCCAACACAACTCACAGCACATTACAGTACAGGTGATGCCAACACAACACAACTCCCAGCACATTACAGTAAATGTGATGCCAACACAACTCACAGCACATTACAGTACATGTGATGCCAACACAACTCCCAGCACATTACAGTACATGTGATGCCAACACAACACAACTCCCAGCACATTACAGTACATGTGATGCCAACACAACACAACTCCCAGCACATTACAGTACATGTGATGCCAACACAACACAACTCACAGCACATTACAGTACATGTGATGCCAACACAACACAACTCACAGCACATTACACAGCACAACACATGTGATGCCACAACACAACAGCACATTACAGTACATGTGATGCCAACACAACACAACTCACAGCACATTACAGTACATGTGATGCCAACACAACACAACTCACAGCACATTACAGTACATGTGATGCCAACACAACACAACTCACAGCACATTACAGTACATGTGATGCCAACACAACACAACTCACAGCACATTACAGTACATGTGATGCCAACACAACACAACTCACAGCACATTACAGTACATGTGATGCCAACACAACTCACAGCACATTACAGTACATGCGGATAATGGCTCCCGTTACTGTGAGAAACTATCGAAAATGACCCCGGACAGAATGTGACGCTCCCGGCCACCTCTACACTTGCATTATGACTGTAATGGAGATATTGGCCATTAGCGACCTGACAACCCGCGACAGAAATTGATTTTTCTCAGGAGGCCAACATTTACCAGAACGCTCCCCCAGATACAGACACGGAGAGGCCGAGTGAGAACGCACTGGGCTGGATGGATTGGAGACATGATGGTGACATGTGTTCCCCGAGTACCGCAGTGGATCGCACATGCCGTTCCAACACTCTTGACCTCAGTGTGCGGTTGGGTCAAGAGAACTACATCTCTCTTCGGGAGGGAAGTCCGTGTCAACCCAATAAAACTTAAACCACAGACCACGTTGACTTCAGATGGGATGACTGCTAGTCTTTGACCTGCTGGGCTCAGACTGCTGATTTAAAGAGTGTTTGTATGGTCGAATTATAAGCGGCACAGGTCAGTTGGTCCCTTCACATTGTCTCTCACACCGACATGTGGCCAACTGATATATATATATACATCTGGTTGACTTCCTGTCACAGTGTGGGCCTTTGGACCATCCCGTTTGTGTAACAGTGATTGGTCTGTTCTCCAGGTGTGACAGTGTTGTGAAACCAGGCTAAAATGTCTGTGCTAAGCCAGCGTTTCCTTCCAGCCTCTGTGTTGTACACCTACACTGATACCAGTATTAAGGTTAGAAAGTGGATTATGGCTGAACTAGGTTTGGGACCAGGAACACTTATGTTGACCTGTGCTTTTCTTTTTTCACTTTGCAATGAGTAATGCATTGTGCTTGATTTCTAAGGGGACACTTTAGTGCTGTGGATCAGAGCAGTAAAGGCTTCAGTTCAGCAAAGGAAGCTGGAAGGTCAGAGTCAGTTTTCATTTGTCAAATGCATTGAATCCAGTGGCCTCGTATTTTGAACAATGACATTTTTATGACATGGCACATCTACACATCTAGTCATTTAACACGATATTAAGCATCACTACTGATAGCAACAAAAAGAATCGAGGTATGGTTTCTGGGACGTGTTTCAGGATGTGTTTTATGATGTTTCGTGCTTTCTTAAGGCATTGAGTGTGGTTTATGACTCGGCAGACAATGATACGTCCTGCTGACTTAACCACCCCGGAGGGCGATCAGCTGGCTGCCATACCAGACAGTATGTAGACAGTATGCAGACAGAATGCAGACGGTATGCAGGCAGTATTCAGACATTATGCAGTAGCGATGCAGACATTATTCAGACAGTATGCAGACAGTATTCAGACATTATGCAGACGGTACGCAGGCAGTATGCAACATGGAGCACCTGAAGGAGTTTTTTGAGAGCTTTTCCAGACATGCCAAAATTCTTCAGTCTGCTCAGGAAGTAGTTCTTCAAAGTAACGTCCCATGGATGCAAATCAAAATATTGAACTTACCTTAAACTCTGGTCCTTAATAACCCAAGTCACCTTATCCCTCTCTGTTTGGTGGAGTAGAGTGCTTTAGCTTCGAGTCAAGCTCTGTGTGTTTGTTTTGTGTGCTGTGTGTTTATGTATGTTCCATGTTTCTGTGTGTGTGTATGCATGCTTGTTGTTTCGGCTAAAACGCAGAGCATGTGATTCTGGCAAAAGGAGCAGGAGGAGTAGCCTCGACCCGGAAGAGATCAGGGTCGGATGAGAGACAGCTCACTGTCTCTTTTTTTGTCTCTGGGTCTGTCTCATCATTTTCATCAGTGCATGTGCTAATCAGCCCGCCACATGTTTGTCTCTGCTCTCCTTCCCTCCCTCTCTTGTTTTCCATTCCTCTCCAACGCCTTCTCGTAAACCAGAGCACATACAGTATCTTTATCTGTGTTTGGTCTTTCTCTGTGATTCCAGTAAAGGCAGATGTCATGAGCAGAAGGTCACTTTATTTAAATGTACAGTACCATTGAAAGGTTGACCTTGAACTCTGAATAATTCAGCAACAGATGAACAAATGTCCATTTCTCATGTGTTTTCGCCCAAGCAAGTCTGTGTCCTCAATGAGTGGCGTTTTTGCAGCAATTCGAGCATGACAGCCACTGAACAGTTGATGTTGAGTTTCTGTACGCATGTCACTTGAACTTTGGGAAGCGTTCGTTTTAGCTGCTACCTGAGGTTCAATTTGTTCAATTCCAGGGGACTCTCATGAAGATAATATCAGGGGTTTGCAAGCTGCTATGATGGCTTCTGGGAATGATAAGTGCAATAGGCTCTTTAGTGCCCACAGGACATCCATTTACCCTAACCCATCTGAGAGATTGTAGCCGCATACAGGATCACCACCGTACTGCTTACCTTCCGAGGCGAACAAATATGGTGTTGGGAGAGCACAAAACTTCTGAAATTGTCCGTAAAAGCCTCTTAATCATGAAAAACGACAAGCAATATATAAATCACATATTACAGGATACCTAAAATATATTAATGTTTAAACGTTATGTGATTAGTTCATATCCTGGTTGACAATTGACTTTTCAATAGCCACTGAATATATGTTATGTTAGTCACTGGAACAGGAAATTGACCAGTTAGGACAGAGGTTTTGTGACGGACTGCCTCTTCAATAGTTAAGCCCAGGTTTAGCTCCCATAGGACTGGATGTCGAGGATCAGGAAAGTACCAACATAACTAACCACTACAAGCTCTGAGGTATTGCAAAAGCAAAGACTGCAAACTCTTATGGTTAGATAGCAACAGGATGGGCTCATACGGATTCTTATCACACAGTTGACTCATATTCTGTTTGCTGTGGGTTCATGACTGATTTCCTTGGAGTAAAAGGGTGGATGTATAGATTTTTTTTCTATTTATGAAATCTGCAAAGTGTATTGAGCGTTGTTTATAGCGGAGGTAGGCTTAAAGCTGATGAACTCCTGTTGCACTGGAAATTTAGTCAGGTCCAACTCACCATCTGCTTCTATTGATCTTCCTAGTGGCGTGCGTTCTCCTCTGGCACGCGGTCTCCAATATTCCATGGCAGCAGCGTTGTTTGCTCGGGCCTGTTTCGGTACCAGACTTTGTGTTCTGAGGGTGAGGTTAATCATTAGCTTCATTCTGGTTCAAGGGCAGAGGGAGAGGTGGAGACGGCCAGAAACCAACACGGGCTGGAGGACAACATGACCAGGTTCTGAGGGGGGCACACTGGGTTTAATGTCAGCTAGGGGGCTCTGTAATACATTTCAGCCTCCCGATACCGTTTCGCCGCTATCTTAACAAGGTTGCAAAATTCTGACCCAGTGAACTTTCAGCAGCAGGACGGTCAGATAGCCTGAAGTAGCGAGGTCTGTTTGTGTAGAGAACCCAGTAGTAGCGAGGTCTGTTTGTGTAGAGAACCCAGTAGTAGCGAGGTCTGTTTGTGTAGAGAACCCAGTAGTAGCGAGGTCTGTTTGTGTAGAGAACCCAGTAGTAGCGAGGTCTGTTTGTGTAGAGAACCCAGTAGTAGCGAGGTCTGTTTGTGTAGAGAACCCAGTAGTAGCGAGGTCTGTTTGTGTAGAGAACCCAGTAGTAGCGAGGTCTGTTTGTGTAGAGAACCCAGACTTTGACCCGACGCCGTAGCGCCCGCTCTGCCTTCGCACATAGTTTGACTTTTTTAACTAACAAGGAAATTGACTTTATAAACTCACAATCTGAAAATAATTTATTAATTTGGAAAAGATTTCGGTAGTTAATGGTTCATCCTGTAGAGTCATGGTGAGGTTAGTGTTCACATTACAAAAACATATCCCTTACAAACGCCCAGAAGGCTTTTGGATTGTCTGATTTAGATTTTATAATGTTTATAACTGTATCCATTTTATTATGATTTTTTTTAAACATAGACGGACGGTTTAAATAATGACAGGCATGGCTGTGTTGCCAGTTTTTCCCTTCATTCATACAGCAAGGATTTATTTTGTAAGAGAAAATGTTTTTGTTAATTGACATGGAAAGGTTGTGAATCATTAAACTGATTTTATTTTCCTGTTCTTTAAAAAGTTTGTTAATCATTTTAAAATGAACAAATAGAACAGATTCAACCAGGAAGACTTAGAAATTAGACCACTGTATTCTCCTTCTGTTTGAGGTGTATTTGTTTCCTAAAGGGTTGCCTGACTGTTTACTGGAAAAACCCTTTGGCTTTAACCACTTTGCATGTGCTTTGTCTAATGCACTCTCACTCTGTTGTCCTCTCCTGAATTATTATTCATTCTGCACTGTCATCCCCATCTGGGTTACGCTTAGGGGATCTGTCCATCTCTATGTGCATTTCTCTATTCATCTCTATGTGCATTTCTCTATTCATCTCTCTGTCCATTTCTCTATTCATCTCTATTAATTTCTCTATTCATCTCTCTATTAATTTCTCTATTCATCTCTGTGCATTTCTCTATTCATCTCTGTCCATTTCTCTATTCATCTCTCTATTAATTTCTCTATCCATCTCTATGTCCATTTCTCTATTCATCTCTCTGTCCATTTCTCTATATTTATCTCTGTCCATTTCTCTATTCATCTCTCTGTCCATATCTCTATTCATCTCTGTCTATTTCTCTATTCATCTCACTTTCTCCCGGCTCGCCATCTTTCTCCCCCTTTTCCAGCCCCTTGGCTTGAGCTCTACAGTATGTGAGGAATGCCAGATCTTTTGGGAGATCTTGGATCCTGTCAATTGATGAGTGATAGACCTAAGACACGCCCCTTCTGCTGATTGCAGCCAGACCAACATTTCTGGGTTGACTGTATGATGCAACGCAGTTATTCACTTACTGTCTTTCATATGAGATAAGCAGTCTTTCACATAAACACAGTCAAACACATTTCAACTAACAGTATTTCTTTAGTGAAGGTACTTCTGAGCACTTCTGCATCGACACAATTAATAAACAATGTAATCTATGGGGTTAGGGTTTGGGTTAGGGTTACACCCCACTATAAAAAACATGATCATGTGATTCATAAAATACAAAAACATTCTTCGTGGAAATATTACTCTCTCATCGTTTTGAATTGCCCCCTCGGGGCACCAATACTTTTAAGTTGAAATGATCTGGGAATTTATTCCAAATCCGAGGGTACAGAAAAGCTAAAAGCTGCTCTGCGTAACTCTGTGGAGCTTGTAGGTATATCTAGAGTTAACCATCCTTGAGACTGTTTGATCATTTTTACTTCTATACGTCAGAGAAGTAATGTGTGGTGGTATTTGTTATCTGAGTGCTTTAAAAACGAACCGAGTCACATGCATGGATCTTCGTGATTTCAGGGCCAACCTAATTTCTGATTCAGTGTACAACGACGTTTGCTGAAACAATCCCCTGTAATAAAGCATAATGCGCTATAATGAACTCCATGTGCAGAAGGTATTCGCATGCAGGGACACATTCAATATTAGCACCATGAAGAGAAACCAATCCTAAATCTACAGGCTCCTCTATTGATATTGAATGTCTAAGTCGTGTCTGTCTTCCTGTCTCTTTAGCCTCCATCCCGTTCTTAGCGTGTGAACTGAAGGCGGTGACTCCGTACCGAAGGGGTTTCTTCTGCGGGGACACCAGCATCACGTACCCCTACCTGGAAAGCGAGGCCATTAATGACGGGGTTCTCATTGCCGGGGGGATCGTCATCACTGGGCTTACGGTAAGACTGGCACACACTGATGGCATGGACTAGTTTACCCATGACACACTCACTGGGCTTATGGTAAGACTGGCACACACTGATGGCATGGACTAGTTTACCCATGACACACTCACTGGGCTTACGGTAAGACTGGCACACACTGATGGCATGGACTAGTTTACCCATGACACACTCACTGGGCTTACGGTAAGACTGGCACACACTGATGGCATGGACTAGTTTACCCATGACACACTCACTGGGCTTACGGTAAGACTGGCACACACTGATGGCATGGACTAGTTTACCCATGACACACTCACTGGGCTTACGGTAAGACTGGCACACACTGATGGCATGGACTAGTTTACCCATGTCACACTCACTGGAAGGACACACGGGAGCTCAGTGGGTGGATCAGTAAGTAGATGGATGGATGAGTAGGTGGATCAGTAAGTAGATGGATGGATGAGTAGGTGGATCAGTAAGTAGATAGATGGATGAGTAGGTGGATCAGTAAGTAGATGGATGGATGAGTAGGTGGATCAGTAAGTAGATGGATGGATGAGTAGGTGGATCAGTAAGTAGATGGATGGATGAGTAGGTGGATCAGTAAGTAGATGGATGGATGAGTAGGTGGATCAGTAAGTAGATAGATGGATGAGTAGGTGGATCAGTAAGTAGATGGATGGATGAGTAGGTGGATCAGTAAGTAGATGGATGGATGAGTAGGTGGATCAGTAAGTAGATGGATGGATGAGTAGGTGGATCAGTAAGTAGATGGATGGATGAGTAGGTGGATCAGTAAGTAGATGGATGGATGAGTAGGTGGATCAGTAAGTAGATGGATGGATGAGTAGGTGGATCAGTAAGTAGATGGATGGATGAGTAGGTGGATCAGTAAGTAGATGGATGGATGAGTAGGTGGATCAGTAAGTAGATGGATGGATGAGTAGGTGGATCAGTAAGTAGATGGATGGATGAGTAGGTGGATCAGTAAGTAGATGGATGGATGAGTAGGTGGATCAGTAAGTAGATGGATGGATGAGTGTGTAGATAGGGACATAGATGGATGAGTCAACATGTCTTCTCTTCCTGTTCAGATTGCTCTTGGAGAGTCTTACCGGGTGCGGTACCGTGGCGTGAATTCACGGGCGTTTGTACGGAACCTCTATGTGTCCTGTCTCTACAAGGAGCTGGGTAGCTTCCTGTTTGGCTGCGGCGTCAGTCAATCACTAACCAATATGGCCAAGCTGAGTGTGGGGCGCCTGCGACCACACTTCCTGTCTGTGTGCAATGTGACCTACGCCTCTCTAAACTGCAAACCTGGCTCCTACATAGGCGATGTCACCTGCAGACAGAAAGACCACAAGATGGTGGAGGAGGCCAGGTCAGTACAGATGCATTCTCATACCCCATAGACCTGATCCCAGACCACATACACCTGACCACCGACCCCGGAGCCCATACACCTGACCCCATAACCCATACACCTGACCCCATACACCTGACCCCATAACCCATACACCTGACCCCATACACCAGACCCCATAACCCATACACCTGACCCCATACACCAGACCCCATAACCCATACACCTGACCCCATACACCAGACCCCATAACCCATACACCTGACCCCATACACCAGACCCCATAACCCATACACCTGACCCCATACACCAGACCCCATAACCCATACACCTGACCCCATACACCAGACCCCATAACCCATACACCTGACCCCATACACCAGACCCCATAACCCATACACCTGACCCCATACACCAGACCCCATAACCCATACACCTGACCCCATACACCAGACCCCATAACCCATACACCTGACCCCATACACCAGACCCCATAACCCATACACCTGACCCCATACACCAGACCCCATAACCCATACACCTGACCCCATACACCAGACCCCATAACCCATACACCTGACCCCATACACCAGACCCCATAACCCATACACCTGACCCCATACACCAGACCCCATAACCCATACACCTGACCCCATACACCAGACCCCATAACCCATACACCTGACCCCATACACCAGACCCCATAACCCATACACCTGACCCCATACACCAGACCCCATAACCCATACACCTGACCCCATACACCAGACTCCATAACCCATACCCCTGACCCCATACACCAGACCCCATAACCCATACACCTGACCCCATACACCAGACCCCATAACCCATACACCTGACCCCATACACCAGACCCCATAACCCATACACCTGACCCCATACACCAGACCCCATAACCCATACACCTGACCCCATACACCAGACCCCATAAACCATTTACTGACCACTGTCAGTAAGTCCTCCTCACTGCTGACAGGGTGCACCTCACAAGCCTTGGCGTTTTAAAGATGCACTAAAATAGTAATCTGGCCATAACAATTTGGCCCCAAAAACTTTAGACAGGATACATCTGTTAATGATTAACATCCTTGCTGTGTATTTTGTCTTTCAGAAAGTCCTTTTTCTCTGGCCATTCCTCGTTTGCTATGTACACCATGCTCTACCTGGCGGTAAGTGTCACTAAACCTAACATTAACAGTAAGCCAATCCCCTAACCTAAATATATAAACTTAACCTTAAGCCTAATCCTAACAATAATTCTGAACCTAGCGGCAGGGGTTTGCCCCTAACGTAGACCTGAAGCCGCGTCGCTACGGTCCAAAAACATTATGGCGACCAGTTTTTCTCGCTTTTGCTTTCTTAATGGGGACGTCTGATGACATGTAATATAATGTCTATCTTGGATCACACACACACACACAGACAGACACAGACAGACAGATAGACAGACACACACACACACGCAGACCCAAACCTGTGGTGCCTGTGGCAACAGAAAGATGGGCACACCTGCAAAGCAACGTGTACACACCTGAATGAAAAATGAAAATATGAAGTTAAGTCAATACTTATTGCAGATTTCACTTTCACTACAATCAAAACAAAAACATTGGGAAACTGTAGTACAGAGCACACAAACACATGGTTTTCTGTTCCATGGTCCTGAACATTAAACCCATCCGGTAAAACCACAACTTAAAGTAACCTCAATTCAAACCGTTTAACTAGTTCACACACACACACACACACACACACTGTCCTCGCACCGACACACACACACACACACATACAAACACACACACACACACTAGACATTTCGAACACACACTCACAATATACATGCAAACTGAAAGAAAAACAAGTTCTGTAAAGGCACCCCGACTCCAATGGGAGGAGAGCGGGAGAGGAAAGAGAGACAGGGCAAAAGAGAGAGTGTCCGAGAGAGAGAGTGAGAGAGAGAGAGTTTTCCACAGGGAGCATGAATAGATGAAGGGAGAGAGAGAGAGCAGACAGAGGAGCCCTTGTTTTGGGTCTGGACGGAGGGGTGGCCCAGCCTGCTGAGAGATCGACAGGCTTCTTTCAACAAGAGACCTTCCTCTCTCCTCCTCTTCCCCTCTCTTCATCCGTCTGGCTCTCTGTACTGGACCATTGGTTAGGGGCACAATGTGAGGGGAATAAATGACCGCCGGAAGACAAAAGCCCATCGTGGCTCGAGCTGGCATAATGTGTTCATTCACATTCCAAATTGAATTCCTCCTCTCCATTATGTCACCAAAGGCCCCGGAATATGACTGGAATAATAAGCGGACAAATTATGGGACGAGGACGTGTGAAGGACGATGTTTCAACGGAGGAAACCGAAAGAAATCGCGTGAAGACGAATGAACAGATTTCTACGGTCGTTCTCACCCCCTCGCGGCCACTGCTCAGAAATCGAAAGAGGAAGGGAGAGAGAGAGTGAAAGAGAGGGAGAAAGAGAGAGAGAAAGAAAAGGGAGAAGGAGAGGGAGAGAGAGGGAGAGAAAGAGAGAGGGAGACACACAGACGAAGCAGGAGAGCAGTTGAGTGGCCTGAGAAAAACATGGAACCTCAATCTTTGTTCCCTTTTACTTTCCTCCCTCTCTTGTCCCTCTTTCCTCCTCCCATTTCACCGCTTTCCCCTCCCTGTCCCCCTCCCTCCCAGCCTCCCTCCGTTCCATCTGTGGCTTCCTGGCGTATAGCTAGTGTTACTACTGCAGCCTGACTGTATCCTCAGGAATGTGCCGGACCTGCCGTAACACGCCAGCAGGCACGTGGGCCAGGCGTCAGAGCTCAGAGGGCAGGAGAGGAATGACACCTGCTTCCCTCCGCCAGGACAGTGTAGATGGATTAACGCCAGGGTCTTTTCCTTTCCTCCGGGATATGTGTGTGTGTGTGTGTGATCGCCGTGTGTGTACAACGGACACTCCTCCAAATAGACCAGACGCGCAGGTACCGTTTGACGGCCGGACACGTGAACCCGTTCCCCTTCTCTCAGTTCTACCTGCAGGCGCGGTTGTCATGGCCAGGTGCTCGTCTGCTGCGTCCGGTGCTGCAGTTTCTCCTGGTGATGATCGCCGTGTACACCGGACTGAGCCGCATCTCTGACTACCGTCACCACCCCACGGACGTGATCACCGGCTTCGTCCAGGGAGGCCTCACCGCCTACTGGGTGGTAAGTGGTCGTCTCACCCCTCAGACACCCCCCATGGATCAGGCTTACAGGGGGAGGCGATGCCTCCCCGAAAAAACAAGTGTTTCTCACGTGTCTCGTTCTGTCTGCTGTGAACTCTCCGGGCTGTATAACCAGTCTCACTGGCAGTTGGGATATCTGTCTGGGATTGTTGAGGGATTGACAGTGTTTTACGTCTCTCTGTTTGTCGTTGTCCCTCCAGGCCTTCTATATTTCCACCATGTTTAAGAGCCGTCCAGAGGTTTCTTCTCCCAGCACGTCCCTGGAGAGCCAACAGACTGTCTGCTAGCACCACCTACGCCAATACTCCCGGACCCAGACGGAGGACGGGATTGGACAAAAGACAGACAGAGAGAAAGAGAGAGAGAGAGAGAGAGAGAGATAGACAGAGAGAGAGAGAGAGAGAGAGAGAGAGAAACCGAGAGAGACAGAGAGAGAGAGAGAGAGACGGTCCGAAAGAAAGGGGGAGAGGTGAAGTGAGAGAAGTGAGGATGTGATGAAGGGATGTGAGGAAGGGTAGCCATCAGTAGAAAGCGAACCCAATACGGATTGGACGCAAACACTTACGCATGTTTTGTCACCCCTCTCTCTCTCTCTCCTCTCCATCTCTCTCTATCTCTCTCCTCTCTCTCTCTCTCTCTCCCCCCTCTCTCTCTCTAACACACACTACCATCTAACAAACACCCAGATAAACTTAGCCAATGCTACTATTGAGTTCAACCCGTCCAGATAGGCGACATAACTAGCAATATTACAGTATATTTGTATTTCTATTTTTAATGGGAGTCGTAAATAGAGCTGCTAATGATGATGATGATCGTATTTCCATTTTGTAAGTATTTTATAAATGTGATGTTGGCTAGTGGGCGGTGCTTTGGTCAGTCAGAGGTCCACCAGGTTGATATGCAGCAAGATGCTATGTAACGTGTATAGCTTAAACCTGATGAAACCGTATCCGGTCAGCGGGAGATCTAACGCGCATTAGCAATGTCTGAGTAGGCTACATGACCCAACGCCACTATAGGATCTCTGTTAGCCAACCGGTCGCTGGTCGCCATCAGTGGGACCCCGCGGACATTATATGACAACATTCCAGTGATCTAACGGAGACAAGCTTCCGGTATCGTGTGACAACCATGTCCACCAATCAGGAACACGCACTGGCCTCATGTGCCCGCCTACCAGCAGCCCGTCCACCAGTTCATCTGTCACGGAGAAACGTGAACGAGAACATTTCCTTTTCATTCCAGGTATTTCAGACGTGATGGGGGGGAAATCTGCTCCGCCCAGGTTGTGTCCCCTCCCCATCGCTCGCTCTGTGTTTCCATGTCTGTACTAACCACTTATTACTGTCTCAGAGGCGGATCCATGACTGAACCCTAGAACCCTAGAACCTTAGAACCATATTCCTAACCTCCCTTGAGTTAAGCCACTCACAGGGGAGCCTTGGTGTCTTATGGATGAGGTCCCCTGCAAATGTATATTACTAGCACTTCATAATGGAACCTACTCTAATAGTATAACTGAAATGATATATAAATATATATATATAAATATATATATATATATACTGTATACACATTATCTCCAGATTTTGAATAATCAGTATTTTATTTCTCATCGTCGGTCTCATACAGTATGTTTGTGTTTGTGTTGTTGTTGTTTTGCCAAGTGGTAATTATTGAAATTGAATGTAAATAGCGATGTCTTTTATAAATCACACAGAACAAGTATTATTAGTGCCATTTCATTACCGTTTTTACGTGTTTGTGCGTCATGTGTCTGTCGTCGATCAGGTACGCATAGTTGTTGTATATATTATTAATGAAATAACAACTAGACTGAGCCAGAGATATATTCAGAAAACTAGATTTCTTGTTTCCACTTTTACTTGTTTTTTTGTGTTTTCTGATTCGTTCTCTCTGTGAATGCCGGTATGGCTAAAAATAACCACTGTACTCAAAAAACCAAACCAATAAAATGAATGTTGATCCTTTCTACCTGTCAGTGTCAACGGATGTTCGTTAACAGGCAGCATGTTAATGTTTATTATATTTTAAGTGTTCACACATTGTCACCATGTGTGCAGTTGAACATGAGGTGCTCGCATACTCATAATCAATGGAAAGAGGAAGTAGAGCGCTGATATTACGATTCTGTCTAACCACCAGGAGGAAGCAGCCGTTAGCCCTGTCATTACAAATCAGGGGACTGTCATTACAAATCAGGGGACTGTCATTACAAATCAGGGGACTGTCATTACAAATCAGGGGACTGTCATTACAAATCAGGGGACTGTCATTACAAATCAGGGGACTGTCATTACAAATCAGGGGAGTGTCATTACAAGTCAGGGGACTGTCAATACAAATCAGGGGACTGTCATTACACATCAGGGGACTGTCATTACAAATCAGGGGACTGTCATTACCAATCAGGGGACTGTCATTACAAGTCAGGGGACTGTCAATACAAATCAGGGGACTGTCATTACACATCAGGGGACTTTCATTACAAATCAGGGGACTGTCATTACCAATCAGGGGACTGTCATTACAAATCAGGGGACTGTCATTACAAATCAGGGGACTGTCATTACAAATCAGGGGACTGTCATTACAAATCAGGGGACTGTCATTACAAATCAGGGGACTGTCATTACAAATCAGGGGACTGTCATTACAATCAGGGGACTGTCATTAAAAAATCAGGGGACTGTCATTACACATCTGGGGACTGTCATTACAAATCAGGGGACTGTCATTAAAAAATCAGGGGACTGTCATTACCAATCGGGACTGTCATTACAAATCAGGGGACTGTCATTACAAATCAGGGGACTGTCATTACAAATCAGGGACTGTCATTACAAATCAGGGGACTGTCATTACAAATCAGGGGACTGTCATTACAAATCAGGGGACTGTCATTACAAATCAGGGGACTGTCATTACCAATCAGGGGACTGTCATTACAAATCAGGGGACTGTCATTACAATCAGGGGACTGTCATTACCAATCAGGGGACTGTCATTACAAATCAGAGGACTGTCATTACAAATCAGAGGACTGTCATTACAAATCAGGGGACTGTCATTACACATCAGGGGACTGTCATTACAAATCAGGGGACTGTCATTACCAATCAGGGGACTGTCATTACAAATCAGGGGACTGTCATTACCAATCAGGGGACTGTCATTACAAATCAGGGGACTGTCATTACAAATCAGGGGACTGTCACTACAAATCAGGGGACTGTCATTACAAATCAGGGGACTGTCATTACAAGTCAGGGGACTGTCAATACAAATCAGGGGACTGTCATTACAAGTCAGGGGACTGGCATTACAAATCAGGGAACTGTCATTACACATCAGGGGACTGTCATTACAAATCAGGGGACTGTCATTACACATCAGGGGACTGTCATTAAAAAAACAGGGGACTGTCATTACCAATCAGGGGACTGTCATTACAAATCAGGGGACTGTCATTACAAATCAGGGGACTGTCATACAAATCAGGGACTGTCAAATCAGGGGACTGGGGACTGTCATTACAAATCAGGGGACTGTCATTACAAATCAGGGGACTGTCATTACAAATCAGGGGACTGTCATTACAAATCAGGGGACTGTCATTCGGGGACTGTCCAATCAGGGGACTGTCATTACAAATCAGAGGACTGTCATTACAAATCAGAGGACTGTCATTACAAATCAGGGGACTGTCATTACACATCAGGGGACTGTCATTACAAATCAGGGGACTGTCATTACCAATCAGGGGACTGTCATTACAAATCAGGGGACTGTCATTACCAATCAGGGGACTGTCATTACAAATCAGGGGACTGTCATTACAAATCAGGGGACTGTCACTACAAATCAGGGGACTGTCATTACAAATCAGGGGACTGTCATTACAAGTCAGGGGACTGTCAATACAAATCAGGGGACTGTCATTACAAGTCAGGGGACTGGCATTACAAATCAGGGAACTGTCATTACACATCAGGGGACTGTCATTACAAATCAGGGGACTGTCATTACACATCAGGGGACTGTCATTAAAAAAACAGGGGACTGTCATTACCAATCAGGGGACTGTCATTACAAATCAGGGACTGTCATTACAAATCAGGGGACTGTCATTACAAATCAGGGGACTGTCATTACCAATCAGGGGACTGTCATTACAAATCAGGGGACTGTCATTACAAATCAGGGGACTGTCATTACAAATCAGGGGACTGTCATTACAAATCAGGGGACTGTCATTACAAATCAGGGGACTGTCATTACAAGTCAGGGGACTGTCAATACAAATCAGGGGACTGTCATTACAAGTCAGGGGACTGGCATTACAAATCAGGGGACTGTCATTACACATCAGGGGACTGTCATTACAAATCAGAGGACTGTCATTACAAATCAGGGGACTGTCATTACCAATCAGGGGACTGTCATTACAAATCAGGGGACTGTCATTACAAGTCAGGGGACTGTCATTACCAATCAGGGGACTGTCATTACAAATCAGGGGACTGTCATTACAAATCAGGGGACTGTCATTACAAGTCAGGGGACTGTCATTACAAGTCAGGGGACTGTCATTACAAATCAGGGGACTGTCATTACCAATCAGGGGACTGTCATTACAAATCAGGGGACTGTCATTACCAATCAGGGGACTGTCATTACAAATCAGGGGACTGTCATTACAAATCCGGGGACTGTCATTACAAATCAGGGGACTGTCATTACAAATCAGGGGACTGATATTACAAATCAGGGGACTGTCATTACAAATCAGAGGACTGTCATTACAAATCAGGGGACTGTCATTACAAATCAGGGGACTGTCATTACAAATCAGGGGACTGTCATTACAAATCAGGGGACTGTCATTACAAGTCAGGGGACTGTCAATACAAATCAGGTGACTGTCATTACAAGTCAGGGGACTGGCATTACAAATCAGGGAACTGTCATTACACATCAGGGGACTGTCATTACAAGTCAGGGGACTGTCATTACAAATCAGGGGACTGTCAATACAAATCAGGGGACTGTCATAACAAATCAGGGGACTATCATTACAAATCAGGGGACTGTCATTACAAATCAGGGGACTTTCATTACAAATCAGGGGACTGTCATTACAAATCAGGGGACTGTCATTACAAATCAGGGGACTGTCATTACAAATCAGGGGACTGTCATTACAAATCAGGGGACTGTCATTACCAATCAGGGGACTGTCATTACAAATCAGGGTACTGTCATTACAATCAGGGGACTGTCATTACCAATCAGGGGACTGTCATTACAAATCAGAGGACTGTCATTACAAATCAGGGGACTGTCATTACACATCAGGGGACTGTCATTACAAATCAGGGGACTGTCATTACCAATCAGGGGACTGTCATTACAAATCAGGGGACTGTCATTACCAATCAGGGGACTGTCATTACAAATCAGGGGACTGTCATTACAAATCAGGGGACTGTCATTACAAATCAGGGGACTGTCATTACAAATCAGGGGACTGTCATTACAAGTCAGGGGACTGGCATTACAAATCAGGGAACTGTCATTACACATCAGGGGACTGTCATTACAAATCAGGGGACTGTCATTACAAATCAGGGGACTGTCATTAAAAAAACAGGGGACTGTCATTACCAATCAGGGGACTGTCATTACAAATCAGGGGACTGTCATTACAAATCAGGGGACTGTCATTACAAATCAGGGGACTGTCATTACAAATCAGGGGACTGTCATTACAAATCAGGGGACTGTCATTACAAATCAGGGGACTGTCATTACAAATCAGGGGACTGTCATTACAAATCAGGGGACTGTCATTACAAGTCAGGGGACTGTCAATACAAATCAGGGGACTGGCATTACAAGTCAGGGGACTGGCATTACAAATCAGGGGACTGTCATTACACATCAGGGGACTGTCATTACAAATCAGGGGACTGTCATTACAAATCAGGGGACTGTCATTACCAATCAGGGGACTGTCATTACAAATCAGGGGACTGTCATTACAAGTCAGGGGACTGTCATTACCAATCAGGGGACTGTCATTACAAATCAGGGGACTGTCATTACAAATCAGGGGACTGTCATTACAAGTCAGGGGACTGTCATTACAAGTCAGGGGACTGTCATTACAAATCAGGGGACTGTCATTACCAATCAGGGGACTGTCATTACAAATCAGGGGACTGTCATTACCAATCAGGGGACTGTCATTACAAATCAGGGGACTGTCATTACAAATCAGGGGACTGTCATTACAAATCAGGGGACTGTCATTACAAATCAGGGGACTGTTATTACAAATCAGGGGACTGTCATTACAAATCAGAGGACTGTCATTACAAATCAGGGGACTGTCATTACAAATCAGGGGACTGTCATTACAAATCAGGGGACTGTCATTACAAATCAGGGGACTGTCATTACAAGTCAGGGGACTGTCAATACAAATCAGGTGACTGTCATTACAAGTCAGGGGACTGGCATTACAAATCAGGGAACTGTCATTACACATCAGGGGACTGTCATTACAAGTCAGGGGACTGTCATTACAAATCAGGGGACTGTCAATACAAATCAGGGCACTGTCATAACAAATCAGGGGACTGTCATTACAAATCAGGGGACTGTCATTACCAATCAGGGGACTGTCATTACAAATCAGAGGACTGTCATTACAAATCAGGGGACTGTCATTACCAATCAGGGGACTGTCATTACAAATCAGGGGACTGTCATTACAAATCAGGGGAATGTCATTACCAATCAGGGGACTGTCATTACAAATCAGGGGACTGTCATTACAAATCAGGGGACTGTCATTACAAGTCAGGGGACTGTCATTACCAATCAGGGGACTGTCATTACAAATCAGGGGACTGTCATTACCAATCAGGGGACTGTCATTACAAATCAGGGGACTGTCATTACAAAACAGGGGACTGTCATTACAAAGCGCGCATTACAAAACAGGGGACTGTCATTACAAAGCGCGCAGGTAGGCAGGCAGAAATGACAACAGATGGAATGACCTGGGTACCTGGACACAGGAAACAAATCACGTAAGAACGGGTACGAGCGTCACTGTATTGTACCATGGAGGGTTAGCTAACGATCTGGCTGAATGATTGAGAATATGGTGTGCATCTGGCCGCGCGGGAGGACACAGGTGAGTGGGTTCGTTAGCCCGGAGCCATTCCTCTGACGTAGGGGACACATAGGGGATGAATGGAGAACACAGGAAAACAAACGAGAGAACAGTGGAACATAAAACCACAGACCCGATGAAGCAATTAAATGGCCATGTACTCACGCACATACAATATTTATTTGTTTCTGTTCAAACGCAGAGTTACCAGAGTGACGCACGCAAAGCAAGGTTCAAGAGAAGGTTATATCCGTGGAAAACATGCTGAATTCTCTGTGACAGAATTCCAGACCAGGAAACCTACGTTAGACAGGCCTGATTTCTCTCTTTTCCCCCTCCCTCACCCCCTCCCTCCCCCGGTCCTTTTGGAGTGCAGTAGAGCGTGCGGGACTGTTTCGGGGGTCATGCTACCATGGCGATGCCTGGCTAGATAGAGGGCCGGGGAGGTGGAGGACTTTCTTTTATTTCTTTCTCTTTCTTTCCGATTCACTTCCAGGCTGAGTGAGAAGAATAAAAGGCAGCGGAGATCTGGCAGGGAAGGCTGCGGCAATGGGCGTGTCCAGAGGTGAGGAAAGGGGGAGGGGCCGGCGTACAGCAGGAACAAGGTGATGAAGACAGAAGCTGGGGTTCAGTAATGAAGGGAAGAAGTTACGGAGCAGTTGGCGGTGGGGAAGGGGTGACAGGCGGTGGAGAGAGGGGAGAAGAGGGGCGTGTGTGTGTGCGCGAGGCCCCGGGGTGGGAAGGAATGTGACAGTGGTTTTTAGGCCTGTTTTCCTTCATAATACTGTTGCTAAGAGACACGTTTAATTCTCCAGCGCCGTATACGCCTGTGCTTGTGCGCTCGTTACCTAGCGTTTTTTTTTGTTTGCGTAGTCAAACTTCGACTTTTTGTTTTATACGCGAACGAGCATGCAGGAAATGCAGGTGTTTTACCGCGGAGCTCGTCAAACGTGACCTTGTTTGCTCCACGGATGCCTTCTACCTCATTAACCCTTTGCCCTCGGGTTCATATGAATGGGATTGACCAGGAGAGCTGGATTGCGCATGTCGTCCACAGAGCAGAGAGGCCCCAGGCAAACAGAGGCATGCGTCCTGTCTGTCAGCTGAAGCCCTCCAGTGGGTGGCTGGCCTCTGGTCATTTAGATGGACCCGATTGGGCCGAATCCTACTCTGTGAAACACATTAGTCTCCACGCTCCATTGTTAAAGAAAACACAGCGCACTTTCCCCTTCTTTTTAAATGCGGAGATATAGATTTTTTTCCAGATAAATTATCAAGTCTGGGTGTAAAAGCAAAGCTGATTCACGGGCACACGTGGGAGATGGGAATCGGTCGTCTGGAGATGGGAAGCCTGAGATAAGTGTCTCTACCAACGGCAGGTAGGCTGGCAGACACACAGTCAGACACGCACCACAGCTACATACCTGACCGAGGTGGAGGGAACAGCTGAGATATACATGTCTGGTGAGATAATATTACTGGAACATTTACACCTCCCTAGCCAGATTCCAGCTTCAGTAGAGGGAAAACAATAAAAGAAATTCACACAAATACCTCTGGTAATATTACTTGTTTATTTACATTGTGAAGCAGAAATGTTCTGAATTGAATTCCCGTTGGGTAGTGGGATACTCTGCCTGTTTTTGATTTGGGATGCAGCTGGTTCTGTAGATTGTTTTTGATCAGGCCGGTTTCCATGACAACACAGATGTTGTCTCTGGCTGGAAACTTAGTTGGGGATCTTACACATTTGCTGCTCAATTCTTTAAATATTTATAAGGGATTTAAAGGCACTTTAGTGTGCTTGAGTTGAGCTCATCTGAACAGCATGCTACTCCATACAGTTCAACTATACCTCTAATGCCTGTTTCTAAAAGTATTGGCTGTTGAGACCGAATGCTCACAGTGGGCGCATATTGTTTCCTGACTGGAGAATAAGGCCTGTGAAACGCATTGGTTTCTGCTGACTGCAGCAACACAGCAGCAGATCCATTAGCCTTCCCCATACTGCGCAGAGGGAAGTATAGACCGGCCAGGGAAGTAGACCCGGCCAGTACACTTCTGTTGCAAATCTTAAAGAGCAAAGAATCCTCCAAGCAGCAGCAGGTATACATCTGATGGATATTATGTCTGGGATTGCAATCAGTAGAAACCCTACATTGTGTGTGTGTCCTCTCAGCCAGGTGTGTGTGTGTGTCCTCTCAGACACGTGTGTGTGTCCTCTCAGACATGTGTGTGTGTGTCCTCTCAGACTTGTGTGTGTGTCCTCTCAGACACGTGTGTGTGTGTCCTCTCATACAAGTGTGTGTGTCCTCTCATACAAGTGTGTGTGTCCTCTCAGACATGTGTGTGTGTGTGTCCTCTCATACAAGTGTGTGTGTCCTCTCATACAAGTGTGTGTGTCCTCTCAGACATGTGTGTGTGTGTGTCCTCAGAACAGTAGCACCACACAAACCACTAGCCAGCTCAACTCACTGGATAATCACATACCTTGTTGTCCACACCTGGGATCTGTTTGATAGTGATAGTATTATAGTGTGGACACACCTGGGATCTGTTTGATAGTGATAGTATTATAGTGTGGACACACCTGGGATCTGTTTGATAGTGATAGTATTATAGTGTGGACACACCTGGGATCTGTTTAACAGTGATAGTATTATAGTGTGGACACACCTGGGATCTGTTTAATAGTGATAGTATTATAGTGTGGACACACCTGGGATCTGTTTGATAGTGATAGTATTATAGTGTGGACACACCTGGGATCTGTTTAACAGTGATAGTATTATAGTGTGGACACACCTGGGATCTGTTTAATAGTGATAGTATTATAGTGTGGACACACCTGGGATCTGTTTGATAGTGATAGTATTATAGTGTGGACACACCTGGGATCTGTTTAATAGTGATAGTATTATAGTGTGGACACACCTGGGATCTGTTTAACAGTGATAGTATTATAGTGTGGACACACCTGGGATCTGTTTGATAGTGATAGTATTATAGTGTGGACACACCTGGGATCTGTTTAATAGTGATAGTATTATAGTGTGGACACACCTGGGATCTGTTTAACAGTGATAGTATTATAGTGTGGACACACCTGGGATCTGTTTGATAGTGATAGTATTATAGTGTGGACACACCTGGGATCTGTTTGATAGTGATAGTATTATAGCGTGGACACACCTGGGATCTGTTTCATAGTGATAGTATTATAGTGTGGACACACCTGGGATCTGTTTCATAGTGATAGTATTATAGTGTGGACACACCTGGGATCTGTTTAATAGTGATAGTATTATAGTGTGGACACACCTGGGATCTGTTTAACAGTGATAGTATTATAGTGTGGACACACCTGGGATCTGTTTAATAGTGATAGTATTATAGTGTGGACACACCTGGGATCTGTTTGATAGTGATAGTATTATAGTGTGGACACACCTGGGATCTGTTTAATAGTGATAGTATTATAGTGTGGACACACCTGGGATCTGTTTAACAGTGATAGTATTATAGTGTGGACACACCTGGGATCTGTTTCATAGTGATAGTATTATAGTGTGGACACACCTGGGATCTGTTTGATAGTGATAGTATTATAGTGTGGACACACCTGGGATCTGTTTAATAGTGATAGTATTATAGTGTGGACACACCTGGGATCTGTTTAACAGTGATAGTATTATAGTGTGGACACACCTGGGATCTGTTTAATAGTGATAGTATTATAGTGTGGACACACCTGGGATCTGTTTAACAGTGATAGTATTATAGTGTGGACACACCTGGGATCTGTTTAACAGTGATAGTATTACAGTGTGGACACACCTGGGATCTGTTTGATAGTGATAGTATTATAGTGTGGACACACCTGGGATCTGTTTGATAGTGATAGTATTATAGTGTGGACACATCTGGGATCTGTTTAACAGTGATAGTATTATAGTGTGGACACACCTGGGATCTGTTTCATAGTGATAGTATTATAGTGTGGACACACCTGGGATCTGTTTGATAGTGATAGTATTATAGTGTGGACACACCTGGGATCTGTTTAATAGTGATAGTATTATAGTGTGGACACACCTGGGATCTGTTTAACAGTGATAGTATTATAGTGTGGACACACCTGGGATCTGTTTAACAGTGATAGTATTACAGTGTGGACACACCTGGGATCTGTTTGATAGTGATAGTATTATAGTGTGGACACACCTGGGATCTGTTTGATAGTGATAGTATTATAGCGTGGACACACCTGGGATCTGTTTAATAGTGATAGTATTATAGTGTGGACACACCTGGGATCTGTTTAACAGTGATAGTATTATAGTGTGGACACACCTGGGATCTGTTTCATAGTGATAGTATTATAGTGTGGACACACCTGGGATCTGTTTAACAGTGATAGTATTATAGTGTGGACACACCTGGGATCTGTTTGATAGTGATAGTATTATAGTGTGGACACACCTGGGATCTGTTTGATAGTGATAGTATTATAGTGTGGACACACCTGGGATCTGTTTGATAGTGATAGTATTATAGTGTGGACACACCTGGGATCTGTTTGATAGTGATAGTATTATAGTGTGGACACACCTGGGATCTGTTTAACAGTGATAGTATTATAGTGTGGACACACCTGGGATCTGTTTAATAGTGATAGTATTATAGTGTGGACACACCTGGGATCTGTTTAACAGTGATAGTATTATAGTGTGGACACACCTGGGATCTGTTTGATAGTGATAGTATTATAGTGTGGACACACCTGGGATCTGTTTCATAGTGATAGTATTATAGTGTGGACACACCTGGGATCTGTTTAACAGTGATAGTATTATAGTGTGGACACACCTGGGATCTGTTTGATAGTGATAGTATTATAGTGTGGACACACCTGGGATCTGTTTGATAGTGATAGTATTATAGTGTGGACACACCTGGGATCTGTTTAACAGTGATAGTATTATAGTGTGGACACACCTGGGATCTGTTTGATAGTGATAGTATTATAGTGTGGACACACCTGGGATCTGTTTGATAGTGATAGTATTATAGTGTGGACACACCTGGGATCTGTTTCATAGTGATAGTATTATAGTGTGGACACACCTGGGATCTGTTTGATAGTGATAGTATTATAGTGTGGACACACCTGGGATCTGTTTGATAGTGATAGTATTATAGTGTGGACAAACCTGGGATCTGTTTCATAGTGATAGTATTATAGTGTGGACAAACCTGGGATCTGTTTCATAGTGATAGTATTATAGTGTGGACACACCTGGGATCTGTTTGATAGTGATAGTATTATAGTGTGGACACACCTGGGATCTGTTTGATAGTGATAGTATTATAGTGTGGACACACCTGGGATCTGTTTAATAGTGATAGTATTATAGTGTGGACACACCTGGGATCTGTTTAACAGTGATAGTATTATAGTGTGGACACACCTGGGATCTGTTTCATAGTGATAGTATTATAGTGTGGACACACCTGGGATCTGTTTGATAGTGATAGTATTATAGTGTGGACACACCTGGGATCTGTTTAACAGTGATAGTATTATAGTGTGGACACACCTGGGATCTGTTTGATAGTGATAGTATTATAGTGTGGACACACCTGGGATCTGTTTGATAGTGATAGTATTATAGTGTGGACACACCTGGGATCTGTTTAATAGTGATAGTATTATAGTGTGGACACACCTGGGATCTGTTTAACAGTGATAGTATTATAGTGTGGACACACCTGGGATCTGTTTGATAGTGATAGTATTATAGTGTGGACACACCTGGGATCTGTTTCATAGTGATAGTATTATAGTGTGGACACACCTGGGATCTGTTTAACAGTGATAGTATTATAGTGTGGACACACCTGGGATCTGTTTGATAGTGATAGTATTATAGTGTGGACACACCTGGGATCTGTTTGATAGTGATAGTATTATAGTGTGGACACACCTGGGATCTGTTTGATAGTGATAGTATTATAGTGTGGACACACCTGGGATCTGTTTGATAGTGATAGTATTATAGTGTGGACACACCTGGGATCTGTTTCATAGTGATAGTATTATAGTGTGGACACACCTGGGATCTGTTTAACAGTGATAGTATTATAGTGTGGACACACCTGGGATCTGTTTAATAGTGATAGTATTATAGTGTGGACACACCTGGGATCTGTTTGATAGTGATAGTATTATAGTGTGGACACACCTGGGATCTGTTTCATAGTGATAGTATTATAGTGTGGACACACCTGGGATCTGTTTGATAGTGATAGTATTATAGTGTGGACACACCTGGGATCTGTTTGATAGTGATAGTATTATAGTGTGGACACACCTGGGATCTGTTTAATAGTGATAGTATTATAGTGTGGACACACCTGGGATCTGTTTGATAGTGATAGTATTATAGTGTGGACACACCTGGGATCTGTTTGATAGTGATAGTATTATAGTGTGGACACACCTGGGATCTGTTTGATAGTGATAGTATTATAGTGTGGACACACCTGGGATCTGTTTCATAGTGATAGTATTATAGTGTGGACACACCTGGGATCTGTTTGATAGTGATAGTATTATAGTGTGGACACACCTGGGATCTGTTTAATAGTGATAGTATTATAGTGTTGACACACCTGGGATCTGTTTCATAGTGATAGTATTATAGTGTGGACACACCTGGGATCTGTTTGATAGTGATAGTATTATAGTGTTGACACACCTGGGATCTGTTTCATAGTGATAGTATTATAGTGTGGACACACCTGGGATCTGTTTAAAAGTGATAGTATTATAGCGTGGACACACCTGGGATCTGTTTCATAGTGATAGTATTATAGCGTGGGCATTTTGGGCACAGGCATATCGCTTACAGTATTGAAACGAGGGACTGTGGATGGATGAAGGGAGCTCTTTTGTAGTTCTTCCATAGCAATATGTATTTCCTCATCTACCTCAAAGTGCTTCATGATTTGTAGACATCAAAGGGTCTAGAAAAATAAAACATGTTTCATATTCTCAACAAAGAAAACACTACTACAGTAGAAATGAGGGCCTCTAGTATTTCCTGTCCTGTTCTCTGCCAAGCCTTTGACTTATTGTATTATCTTGCAGTATCAGTACTTTACAAAGTAAGTGCCTTCGGAAAGTAGCTAGACACATTCTCTTAGTCCACGTTTTGTTGTGTTATAGACTTTTACAACAAATTATTGATTTTAAAAAAGCAGTCTAAACAAAAAAACCTACAAGTGAATACAGTTCTAGGATCTGTGTGATCAGGATCTGTGATCTGGATTAGATTTTTCAGGACCTTCCTGTGTTTTGCTGCATTCTTCCATCCTGACAGTCTGCCGGTACATGAAGCAGCATCTCTATAGAATAAGGCTTCTCAACAAGTGCTTCACCGCTGGTATTGTATTCTGGCAGGACACTTATCTCATGACATTTACGCCTCATATAGGACTCGTCAGACCAGATGAACGCATCCAGATGCTTTTAGACAGCTTGTCATATGCCTTTCACCTA
This sequence comes from Dallia pectoralis, assembly GCA_029465975.1. NCBI lineage: Eukaryota > Metazoa > Chordata > Actinopteri > Esociformes > Umbridae > Dallia > Dallia pectoralis. Next base: position 6,000,152 of record CM055756.1, read on the forward strand.
GGACAGGCTTCTGTCTCTCCATTCTATCCTGGAGGGGATATTCACAGAGTGCTCCAGAGATGTTGGCCCCTTGTTTCAGGTTCTCAACTTCTGCAGAGAAACTCTGAACTCTGTTAGAGTGGCCATTGATTAGGCTATTGGTCACCTCCCTGACCAAGGCTTTTTTATTGGCCTTTTACTTTGGCTGGATGACGAGCTGTTTGTTGGAATATTTTTGCTGGTTCCAAACTCCACTAATGCCGTGTTCGTTAGTGTAGCCCACTGTGCTCAAGGGAACCTTTTTCATAACCATTCCCAGATCTATGACACAATTCTCAGAGGTCTACAGAGAGTTCCTTGGACTTCATGGCTTGTTTTTTTCTTTCTCTGACTTTCTACAAGTGTGTCGGATTGAGATCTGGGGAATGTGAAGGCCAGGGCAACACTTTGAACTTTTCATCACGTTCCTCAAACCGTTCCCAAGCAGTGTGTGCCGTGCGGCTGGGCACATTATCCTGCAGACGGAGGCCACATACATCAAGGAAAGCTCTCACCTTGAAGGGGTGAACCTGGTCTGCAACAATGTCAAGGGAGGTGGCACGTGGCAAATTGACGTCCACATGAACACCCGGACCAAGGGTTTCCCAGCAGAACATTACCCAGAGCATCACACTCCCTTCACTGGCTTGTTGTCTTCCCACAGTGCATCCTGGTGCCATCACTTCCCACAGTACATCCTGGTGCCATCACTTCCCACAGTGCATCCTGGTGCCATCACTTCCCACAGTACATCCTGGTGCCATCACTTCCCACAGTGCATCCTGGTGCCATCACTTCCCACAGTACATCCTGGTGCCATCACTTCCCACAGTACATCCTGGTGCCATCACTTCCCACAGTGCATCCTGGTGCCATCACTTGCCACAGTGCATCCTGGTGCCATCACTCCCACAGTGCATTCTGGTGCCGTCACTTCCCACAGTGCATCCTGGTGCCATCACTTCCCACAGTGCATCCTGGTGCCGTCACTTCCCACAGTGCATCCTGGTGCCATCACTTCCCACAGTGCATCCTGGTGCCCTCACTTCCCACAGTGCATCCTGGTGCCATCACTTCCCACAGTGCATCCTGGTGCCGTCACTTCCCACAGTGCATCCTGGTGCCATCACTTCCCACAGTGCATCCTGGTGCCGTCACTTCCCACAGTGCATCCTGGTGCCGTCACTTCCCACAGTGCATCCTGGTGCCATCACATCCCCAGGTAATCAGTGTACAAGACAGTGTTGACAGAGATATCAAACACGGTGTTTATACTGAACGATCTGAAGGTTGACAGGCTGCATGCCTGCTGTGTTCGTGGGGGTGTTCGTGCAACAGTGGATGTGTTTAAATATGCAAGTGTATGCAAGCTGACGTGTGGGTTCATGAAATGGGAAATTAATTACAATGGCGTTTCGGCGTTTCATAGTGTTCGTACAAAGTCCAAACGCAAAGTTATGTTTTGTCTACGTATTACATGAATTTGAAGTATCAATTTGTGAAGCAACGATATAAAAATGTACACATTTGTGACTTTAGATACTATAAGAATTAACAACAACAATCTGATTATCTAACTATTTAACTATTATGAATGAACAATTAACTATTTTGACCAGAACCTTTACAAATAGCTACTAGGCAAATCTGACAGTAATATTCAGTTAACAGTATGCAGTAATCACCGGGCACCGTGCACAAGTGTTATTCATTTTAATTTCAATACTCTGATACATGGAGAGCATGAGGTTCCAGTCCGATGTATCTATGTTCGGTTTTCTGCTAGTCGTGTCTGATTAGTCATTATTGGTTGCACCTGTCTTTCCCACACACCTGTTAGGGATTATGTTCTCTATTTTGTTCCGTCTCGCTGTTAGTGTCTAGTGTTGTTTGGGACATCACTGAGCCTTTTCTCTAAACGTATTCTTTACGTTCCTTGCGGGTTCGCGTTTGCCTTTAGCTGTCATTCCACCATTACCTTCGGTGGCCCTTGTTATAGATCGCATCGTGTTTGACTACGTTTTTGAACTTCATGTCCCCGAGTATTACAGAGAGTGAGAAATGTGTAACTGTATATCTGGATCCTTGCTCTGTAATTCTGCTCTTTTGTCTGTATACAGACATTTTCTGGTGGTTTATTCCACAACATCTCACAACATCTAGATGTGCTGCTCTCTTTCCTCTAGTAGTTAATCAGATTGAAAATACAGGATTACAATTAGATGGCTGGTGTATGTGTAGTCTTTGAAAATAACATACGTGGTTTGATAATTATATCTATTTATATATCTATATAAAGTGTCTCACAAAAGTGATAATAAATATTTTATTGTTTATTTTAATGTGACTATATTGAAGAAATGACACTTTGCCACAATGTAAAGTAGTGAGTGTACACAGCCAGTAATGTCTGATACGCTGGCAACAAAAGTGAGTACACCCTGAGTGAAAATGCCTTAACCCTCTTGGGCATGGAGTTCACCAGAGATTCACAGGTTGCCACTGGAGTCCTCTTCCACTCCTCCATGACATCGCGGAGTTGGTGGATGTTCGAGACCTTGCGCTCCTCCACCTTCCATTTGAGGATGCCCTACAGATGCTCAATAGGGTTTGGGTCTGGAGACATGCATGGTCAGTCCATCACCTTTACCCTCAGTTACTTTAGCAAGTCAGTGGTCGTCGTGGAGGTGTGTTTGGGGTCGTTATCATGTTGGAATACTGCCCTGCGGCACAGCAATCAAAAGCAATTCCTAACATATAATCCCTAACATACACAGTGAAGGAAGAAAGTATTTGATCCCCTGCAGATTTTGTATGTTTGCCCACTAAATCAATTTACGACTTCTTTGAAATGCGTCATTCTGGATTTTTGTTGTTGTAATCCTGTCTTTCACTGTCTCTCACTGATCATGTCTTTGTTCATGGGCAAATACATTCTTCCTTCACAGTATGTTTACCTATAAACGCTATTTATTTAGTAGCCTGACCTATGAACTCTGTTGACCTTTCTCATGTAACCTTTCTCAGTTGAAGTCAGAAATGTTCAGGTAGAGGACTCGAATGAAGCTTAAGTACATTTCTAATTCTATTTTTCTCGCAATGCCGTACTTTCATGTAATCTTAGCGCCCTTTTGTTTGTATACAAATGTATCTGTTTTATTTGTGTTCTGTTTGCTTACTCCATTTCAAACTAGCCGTCCATACATTTGAGCCTTCTGGAATAAGTGGACTGCGTATGAACTCCTAGTCCTGTGGACTTTTTCGATACTATATTTTTGTCCAACTCCTTGAATTAAAGCTGAAAGCTCGGATCGGCACTCCAATTGCTTCTCGGTTGTTTCATTTCAAACCCATTGTGGCGGCGTACGGAGGCAAAGGTAGGAAAATAGTGTCGATGTCCAATTATTTCTTAACCCGGCCTGTATCGCTTTGCTTGGCAGATGTCGTGACCCTGTATGAGCTCACACAGACACGCTGTCCCCATTCATCTGGGGCCACAGGTACCACAGGCTGAGGCATTAACACATATGATGACTGCCACGGATGAGCTGAGGGGAAACGCTGTCTGTATAATGGAATGTTAGGGTCCTTTGATCACAGGGCCGGTGAACAGTGTGTTTAATGGGTTACCAGCACAGGTTGTAGTGGGCAGCACTTAGGGCAATATAGTGGGAGTATAACAATGTGTGTGTGTGTGTGTGTGTCTGTGTGATGGGAAGCAAGGTGGGGCATCAGCACAGTGTTAGTAGCAGTAATTACAGTCCTCCCCTGTGTTCACAGCTGTAATAACATGGAGGAATGAGCATCACGTTATAGTGTGGCTGAGGTCACACATATATTACGGATTAAGCCCTGCTGAACCAATGAGTGTGTGTTCCTGTCGTCCATAAGTACTGTGGACTGTCATTACTCACATCTATAGTGAACCAATGAGTGTGTGTTCCTGTAGTGCATAAGTACTGTGGACTTTTATTCCTCACAAATATAGTGAACCAAAAACTTTTGTCTAGTCTTCACTTTTAGACTGGTTAAATTTGGCTTAAAAACTGAGGTTTTTATTTAGGTTTACAGTTAGGGTTGGGGTTAGGATTATGGCTAGGTGTGAGGTAAAGTACAAACGCAATACAAATACAGCTATAAAGTTCGTAAAAACGCCCTCAGGTCTGTCTGGATGTGTGCATGCGTGTGTGTGTGTGTATTCGCATGTGAGAGAGTGAGAGTGAGGGTGTGTGTGTGTGTGTTTATCTTGGCAACTGGATAGACCTGGTGCAGTTTAAGTTGAGTGTGGCTACTCTGACTGCAGACAAACACAATTGTCTGTTACAGAATTGGGCGACACCCACACACGCGTGAGACGCCTCACTATCCCTGTACTTAAAAGATCAGCCGTGTCCCTCAACTCAAACGAGTTTCCACACCTTTCTCGATAACGTCCGGGTACGCCGGGCCGGCGACCATCAGACGGGACACTTCTAATTGTAAATTACAGGGTGCGACGGTGATCGAGCAGCGGCTGTTAACGTGACTCGGGATCACTGAGTTATGGCGACATCTCCTGTAATTATATTATTATTCCGCCTCCTTCGGGTGACCGAGGACAGATGGCAAACAACCGTTTATCTTCAGGTATCCAGGAATGAAGTGCGCTGAGGAATGATGACATATTGGCAGTATGGAGGCATTCCTGGCCCTGGGAGAAGCTTGCCTGTCCCGACAGAGACCTCCCCCCCCACCCACGGGGCCTTGGGTTCTTACGTCTCCTGGCGTGTGCTCACCTGTCCTCCTACCACTCCGGGGAGTACGAGCACCTCACTTATAGGGGGTGAACTGAGGTGTAGCATGACAAAGACCGTGTTAATTCAACAACACAGCTCACATAAGGGTGGACAGATAACAAGCTGGCTAGCTTAAATAAACTAATGTATTGCAAATGACCCACTACAGTTGACGCTGGCTTTGCCTAAACCCTGGGGTACGTCATTCAGCGCTGGTGAGGTAGCTAGCTGGCTTTAGCACTCGATTATACGGCAAGAAATGTTCATATTGGAACCCGCTATGGAATTTAATTTACAAGCTTTACAGGCGCGATACTTCACCATGGAGACGGACCGGAGCAGACAACACAATCGTAGAAGAATAGAACCATTCAAATTTGGTTCAATATTAAACTGTATTTGGTATTATAAATAACTCTATTCATTATCTTATGGGACGGCTGAAGAACCCTTTTGGAACCCCGTGTATAGACCTTTTAAATGTATTTTATGTGAGTTTTTGTCACGAACCGTAGGGTGTAGTGCAGGATGAAGCCAGGTGCAGAGCCAATGTATCCGTTTCAACACAGGTTTATTTAATGATAAAACATAAAACAAACCGTGAACGGCGAAAAAGAACTAAACTGTAAACTAGAACTGATATTGCGCATACACAGCGACTTACAAAACATTCCAAGAACAGCACGTCTTCTAATATATATATATAACACTCACCTCTACAAACAACGTGTGACATGTAACAAACAATGCTAAGCAACTGTGACTAATCCTAGATCCCCTTTATAGCCCGGACTAATGACCGAATGAAAACAGCCGTGACTAATAAACCAAAACCCAGGAAGTGCTTCAATGAAATACAAATAGTGCAGCAACGCCCCCTAACCACTCGTGACAGTATCCCCCACCAAAAGGCTAGCTCCCCAGATAGCCGAAAGATAACAAAAAAAACAACAAGGGAGCAACAGGAGAGAACCAATAGTCCACCCCAAAGGGTCAGTCCCAACAGGGGGAATGTCTGCGAGTCTGGCCCTTAATGGGCCTTGGTGGCCGACTGCCAGCTTGAGCGGCATAGAAACCGCCATCTTGAGCGGCGTGGCGACCGCCATCTTGAGCGGCGTGGCGGCGGCCATCGTGAGCGATGCCGTGGCGGCGGCCATCGTGGGCGGTGTCGTGGCGGCGGCCATCGTGGGCGGTGTCGTGGCGGCGGCCATCGTGAGCGTAGTCGTGGCGGCGGCCATCGTGAGCGTATTCGTGGCGGCGGCCATCGTGAGCGTAGTCGTGGCGGCGGCCATCGTGAGCGTAGTCGTGGCGGCGGCCATCGTGAGCGTAGTCGTGGCGGCGGCCATGGTGAGCGTAGTCGTGGCGGCGGCCATGGTGAGCGTAGTCGTGGCGGCGGCCATCGTGAGCGTAGTCGTGGCGGCGGCCATCGTGAGCGTAGTCGTGGCGGCGGCCATCGTGAGCGTAGTCGTGGCGGCGGCCATCGTGAGCGTCGTCGTGGCGGCGGCCATCGTGGCGTAGTCGTGGCGGCGGCCATCGTGAGCGTAGTCGTGGCGGCGGCCATCGTGAGCGCAGGCGTGGCGGCGGCCATCGTGGCGCAGGCGTGGCGGCGGCCATCGTGAGCGCAGGCGTGGCGGCGGCCATCGTGAGCGTCGTCGTGGCGGCGGCCATCGTGAGCGTCGTCGTGGCGGCGGCCATCGTGAGCGTCGTCGTGGCGGCGGCCATCGTGAGCGTCGTCGTGGCGCGGCCTTCGTGGGCGGCGATGCGGCAGCCATTGTGGGCGGCGATGCGGCAGCCATTGTGGGCGGCGATGCGGCAGCCATTGTGGGCGGCGATGCGGCAGCCATTGTGGGCGGCGATGCGGCAGCCATTGTGGGCGGCGATGCGGCAGCCATTGTGGGCGGCGATGCGGCAGCCATTGTGGGCGGCGATGCGGCAGCCATTGTGGGCGGCGATGCGGCAGCCATTGTGGGCGGCGATGCGGCAGCCATTGTGGGCGCTGGCGGGACGACGGCAGCCATCTTGAGCGCTGGCGTGACGGCAACAGCCATCTTGAGCGCTGGCGTGACGGCGGGAGCCATCTTGGGCGCTGGCGTGACGGCAACAGCCATCTTGGGCGCTGGCGTGACGGCAACAGCCATCTTGGGCGCTGGCGTGACGGCGGGAGCCATCGTGGACGCTGGCGAGACGGCGGGAGCCATCGTGGACGCTGGCGAGACGGCGGCAGCCATCTTGAGCGCTGGCAGGACGACAGCAGCCATCTTGAGCGCCGGCGTGACGGCAACAGCCCTCTTGAGCGCCGGCGTGACGGCAACAGCCCTCTTGAGCGCCATCGTGGACGCTGGCGAGACGGCGGCAGCCATCTTGGGCGCTGGCGGGACGACGGGAGCCATCGTGGACGCTGGCGAGACGGCGGCAGCCATCTTGGGCGCTGGCGGGACGACGGCAGCCACCTTGAGCGCTGGCGTGACGGCGGGAGCCATCGTGGACGCTGGCGTGACGGCAACAGCCATCTTGGGCGCTGGCGTGACGGCAACAGCCATCTTGGACGCTGGCGTGACGGCGGCAGCCATCTTGGGCGCTGGCGGGACGACGGCAGCCATCTTGGGCGCTGGCGGGACGGCAGGAGCCATCGTGGACGCTGGCGTGACGGCGACCATCTCAGGCGCAAGCGTGGTGGCGACCATCTCAGGCGCTGGCTCCTGTAAATCCAGCCATGTCCTCCACCACGTCCTAATAATGGCAGTGGGCTGGTCATCCAACCCCTCCGGGGGTTTTTCTGTCCCTGACGTCGGCGGCAGAAAAGGGTCTTCCCACGGCGGGGGTAGTGGCTGTAGCTCCAGGGGTTTTCCTCCCCCTGTCTGCAGCCCCGGAGCAGTGGGTGGCCGTTCCTGCAGCACCAGGACCGTGGGTGTTCTCTCCGCGGTCCTCCCGGAACACCTCCTTAGCTCCCCCCCAAAAACCTTCTTGGGACGCCTTCGGGGTGCCCTCTTGCCTTCCTCCGGGAAGGACCGCGGACCCGATGTAATCAGCCCTGATAGCTGCATAGGTGGCTCATACCCGAAGTAAGCACGGAGGCGCCTATACTCCTCTTCAGGCGTCTCCGGCTTACGCCAGTCCCACTGCTCCGTGGTGCGACGGTGAGCTTCATCCTTCGGGGCGCTATAGCTTGCCCCCCCGAGGAATCCACTCACCGTCTGCTGGCTCCGCTGGCTATCTTGTGGGCTTAGCATTCTGTCACGAACCGTAGGGTGTAGTGCAGAATGAAGCCAGGTGCAGAGCCAATGTATCCGTTTCAACACAGGTTTATTTAATGATAAAACATAAAACAAACCGTGAACGGCGAAAAAGAACTCAACTGTAAACTAGAACTGATATTGCGCATACACAGCGACTTACAAAACATTCCAAGAACAGCACGTCTTCTAATATATATATAACACTCACCTCTACAAACAACGTGTGACATGTAACAAACAATGCTAAGCAACTGTGACTAATCCTAGATCCCCTTTATAGCCCGGACTAATGACCGAATGAAAACAGCCGTGACTAATAAACCAAAACCCCGGAAGTGCTTCAATGAAATACAAATAGTGCAGCAACGCCCCCTAACCACTCGTGACAGTTTTGCCCCCGATGTTTATCGACATTAAATTTTCAAAAACACCTGGCACGTATACTGATAAGCCAAAACAGTATGACCACTCACAGGTGAACAGCGTGAGGTTTAACATGTCGAGGTGTTAGCAGATTAGACGGTGAGCGAACGATCAGTTGTTGGATGCAGGAGAAATGTGCAGGAGTAAAGACCTGAGTGACTTTGACTGCAATTGAGCGTCAAAGCTGGACCTTGAAGCAGTGAAAGATTGTCATCTGGCCCGAAGAGTCTCGTTTAATATGTACTATATACCGGGGGAAGTGATGGCGCCAGGATGCATTGTGGGAAGACGACATGCCGGCGGAGTGTGATGCTCTGGGATATGTTCTGTTGGGAATCCCTGGTTCTTGGCATTCATTTGGCCGTCAATTTGACACTCGTGCCACCCACATAAACACGGTTGCCGATCAGGTACACACTTTCTCAGAGGGCAGTGGGCTCTTTCAGCAGGATAATGCACCCTCCCACACTGCACACATCATTGTGTCGTTTAAGGAACACGAAACCCCTAGATTTTAATCTGCCTGATCATCTGTGGGATTTGCTGGACCAACAAGTCCAGTCCACGGCGAGTCCACCCTGTAACTTACAGGACTATAGGATCTGCTGCTAATGTCTTGGTGCCAGATACCACACGACACTTCCTTCGGCTTCGTCGATTCCACGTCTTGGCAGAGATTCCTCTCAGGAATCAAGCGTTGAGAATTGACCTAGCTATTATCACTAGTGAATCCCTGTTATACATACATGACAGGACTAGGATCTCACTAGTCTGTATACCGCACTCCCTGGTTCTGTACTCATGTGCTTGTGTACAGGAACAGAGGCACTTGGGCTTTGTATGTGCATAAACACACACACACACATTCACAAAATTCTTCTCAGGTGGCTTTGTTGCACTGTGAGGGAAAAATGTGCATTGAGCTAAACGTGACTGCGTTCATTTGTTCACTTTTATAAAAGCTTTCTCAGCGAGCTCAGGTTGCTCTGTTAAATAATGCCTGCAGAAAACAAGTAGTCGTGCCTTTCGGGAAAGTAGAGGGGTTGGCTGATGATGTGTCTATAAAAGGCTGAGCTACGCAGTGAACGGGGGAGTAGGTATGGAGATTTGTGGGCTAGCATATTTCTTAGCCACCTCTACTCTTTTCTAAATAGCTGTCTCTTATTATGTAAGCTAAATACGTACTACATAACATGTGTGTGTGAGGTAGAAAAAAGAGGAGAGGGTGAGAGAGAGCAAAACATTTTGGACAAGATTCAGTGTAGAGGACCAGACCGTTGTGATTACAGTGAGTGTACTGTTGTATGACTGACCTCAGACCTGGTTGGAGCTCCACAACACGGAAACTCCATAGTGTGGAGATGGTTATTCAGACGTCCTGGCAGAGCCACTGCCACACACACACACATACACACACACACACACACACACACACACACACACACACGTGAACCTCCTCTCGGCCTCCTGCAGTTCATCCCTGGTCCTCCAGAGGGCAGCGGTGAATCTGCAGACTGCCAGCCTTCCTTAAGAGTTCTGGCTCCTCTTCGGTCCCATCTGCCTCAATCAGTCTCCCTGCTATCTGTCTCTCTGTCACAATCTGTCTTCGTCTCTCGGTCTGAACACGTCTCTGTCTCTGTCTCTATCTGTCTCCCTGTCTCAACAGTACAGTAATTGCTACAAACAAAAGCAACTCGGCTTACACAAAACCTGAGCTGACATGAAAAATGGCCGACAAAGTCTAAAAGAAAAAATGACCAAACCAAATACACCGCCAAATGATGTAACAAGACACCGGTGAGGCAAAAACGCAGGTGATAATGGGGGCACCTATTGGCACACAGGAATGACCAAATTAGGGCGTGTAAGACAACAAAGAACCAGCAGGGGGCAGGACTGGACAAGACAAGACCCCCAACACCTGTAACCAGACCCAGTCAGCTGGAACCGTTACAACCAAGTTGAGGCAAAAAAAGTCTAACAACTAAATAGGAGACTTGTGCCATTTAAACAATGTCATATATGTAATTCAACGTTACACACTAAAAAAAAAAAATGTTTTACTTAGTTTCTAGCAACTACGAATGGAAATTTGTATTGGATATGCCTGAAGGACAGCTGTGGACATGAGGAGAGAAGAGGGCTGGAGGCAGAAAGGGAGAGAGGGAGAAGGGAAGAGAGAGAGAGAGGGGCCCCAGCTGAGTGACATACGCTCCTGTCTGTGTTTTCTTATTGGACCATAGAAGATGCAGTGAATCTGCAAATGAAGCAAGCGTCCCTTGATTTATCTGTGTGTTTATCTGTGTGAAGAAGCAGATGACAGAGGGGCCTTTAAGAGCCTAGAGGCTGGGGACAGAATATGATTGGAGGTTGGCCATGCTCTCTCCACGGACCAGCTCCCAAAGACAACAGGAGCATGTCCTGTGATATGACACAAACACACAGGGTTTTCTGTGCATTTATATAGGTAACTAACACATGAGTCGAAATTGCTATTGTTTTCAGTGCATTGACCTCACTACATCCACTAGTCATTCTTTAATATTCTCGTGGTCAACTATATGGTTAAACAGGAAAACCTGTAAGGATTCCTGACTGATCCTGGGACATCCTAAAATGTTAAGAAGATTGACAGGATCACTCGAACCATTCCATTATGCACTCAAATGCAACCTATATTCACCTATGTGTGGGTCTTCAGAACACCAGGTCCAGCATCACGTTTGACCACACTATGACAGGCTGGCAATACAATGGGTACTATAAGACTGTCCAGTACATCATTGGACCAGAACTGTCCAGTACCTCACCGGACCAGCTAACATTGCTGTTGCAAGTACATATTAAGCTGTGGTGTCCATATATATCTTGTGTACCCTGTACGTTTAACAATAAAAACCTAGTTCATTTATTTTACAACACTCCCATCTAGTGGACAGATATAACCTAACACTCGTGACCCCTGAACTTGTAAGGTCACTGGAATTGGAGAAAAGTACTTGATCGGATCGATTTTCGTCATATATTATTTACACTGTTAGAGGAACATTACAAATTATCATGAGTATAACATTTCTTATTGAAAGTCTTTTTTTACAGGCCAAAACAAGTTTCAACTAGTATATTACTGTATTTAACAAATACTCTTTGCTACATTCCAGTCATTTAGCTTGTGAAATAACTTCCGGATTAAGAAGATATGACTCATTCACGCCGTCAGAGCACACTTCAGAATAAGGAGCTGCATAGAGAAGAACTATGTGTATTTCTCGTGTGTTTTGTTTGTCTTTCGCCCTCCTGTCCTCCCAAGGTGAGATTAACTCTTTAATGTTTCTCTTAACACTGTTCACATTCCTCTTGTATTGTGCAGAGTCATGCTCAAATCAGGAACTGCCCTGACAGTATAGTTTTCTTTCGAGTTACTGATAACTACCTCTGTGTGCATTTTTAGGTCTGAAAACAGATTATGCAATAACCCACAGACACATAATGGCGGATATTGAATGGAGATTATTTTGTCATGACTTTGCACTGTCTCTCTTGTACATGTAACCTGACAGCTGTCATTCATTTGGAAATCAATTCCCCACAAAAGAATGACAGGAGATGGGAAACCCCTGATGGCGTGCTGTGACTTTGTACACAATACTGTACTATAATGTCATGCATGTGTTTAGTTAGCAAGAAAATGCTGCTTGAAACGCTAGGATTATATAATTAATTCGAACAAGGGGCCATTGTGACAAAGCGCGCGTTACTTGAAGTTAGTAAATTCCTTAATGTAAATGAATGAACTTCACGTTTCAGATCTGGACTTTTTCTACGTTAGCCACACAGGAAAAAGGAACTGCTAATATTTTTTTATAATGTGTTTCTGCTTAGTCTGTTGGGGAGAAAGAAACACGCATATTGACTGTGAGAAACTGAGAACACAAAATGCCTACGTTTACTGTGTAGATGTAAAGGAGGAATTCAAATGTGTGCTTTGGGAATCAGAGGTAAGGTCTCCACACAATATTTGCTAACAGGATTTTACGATTGCTTACTTTGTGCAAGTATTTTTCATGATTAATGTCTCACGCACTTTGATAAAGAAAATAGTATGTGCATTATCTGAATTTGTGTTTCGAACTTGAATTTTTTTTATGAATGACAGTCTTTGTTTTTTATTTCATTTCAGTCAGTATTGCTTGCTAGACTTTTCATTAACAACAAAAGTGAAAAGTCTAGTATTGTAATTGATGCCAATTTTTCCTGTATCACCCTTAAAAAGTGTGTGAATATCACCCACGTTGGCCAGGGTTCTACTGTGAGTATAACTGTTTAACACTTAAATGTTAAGGTGTGACCTTACAAAGTCTTTATAAAAATCTAAATCAGAAATATCTTCAAGCCAGAATAACATGTTATAAGTAACTTATTCTTGAAAATACAGAAATCAAATAACGCTTTAGACTGGCCAAAACCTGCTTTTTTTTACGTTTTCCAAAAAATTAACACAATTGAGTTAATTTGACAGATTAACGTGTAACCAAGGAAATTAAAGTATTTTTTCCAGCCTTTTTTCACATTTCTATTTGTATAAGCTGGTTTGAATAACTTGAGAAAATGTGTTCTGTTAAACAATTTATAACATTGGATTCGCCTTATCTAGCAAGCAAGCAAACACGTTTATTTATATAGCACAATTTATACATAGAAACAATTCCATGTGTTTTACAAATAAATTTAAATACATGCATTTTCTATTCATTCTGGATGAATTACAGCATCCCAAAACTGTTTCCTGCGCAGCCTGGTCTCAAACCGTCTTAACGGGTCTTTAGAAAGTTATCTAGTTACTGTGAATTCTACACTTTAATACCAGAAGTATTGAAGCATGTAATTACTGCAAAAATAAAAGATTAGGAAACAAACAATGGTACAAAAAGTGAATAGAATATTTATGTTGTCAATTTTTTAAACCAGGAGATTTGGAGGCGCTTCATTGTATCGAATGGATCAGGTAGATATAATGGTTTTTCAAATTCATTTGATGATCATCGTTATATGTTATATTTTTCAAACATTCTTATTGTCTTGTTCTAGAGTTGAGTTATTTTGAGGGGACAGCAAATTTACACTGTTATGCAAGCTGTACACTCACTACTTTACATTGTAGCAGTGTGTCATTTCTTCAGTGTTGTCACATGAAAGGATATAATCAAATATTTACAAAAATGGGAGGGGTGTACTCACTTTTGTGAGATACTGTATATCGTCTTTTTCTTTTTCTTGTAGAAATAATGTTACTTGTAATTGTAATGTAATTCTACGATCTATCTAACAGCTTCCAGGTCACTGATGTAAATTGATTAAGTCATCTTTTTTTAGTCTGATTAATTGTTTGTTTGTACACTACTTTGCACTGGATTTAACCTGATGTCTTTTTACTTGTAATGCAGGTAAAGAGAATGTAATTGAGGAGAAAAATGACAATCATAAAGACACCAGCTACAATAATGTTACCATTGGTGAGTGCTTTCCTGTAACCTCAATGTGGTACGATCTTACCATCATACAAATGACTTAGCGGAAACAATATAAGACCCTTCATGAATTGAGAAAAATTATATAATTGCTTTATATGATAAATAATAATAAATAATAAAAAAATAAAAAAAGTCAGTGGTCTACTCTGTGTGCTTACATTTACTGTAACCAATGTCACCCTGCTCAATAAAAAAATAATAAATAAAAAAATAATAATAAATAAAACATTTTCTATTTCACAGGTTGTATTGTTGCCCTTGTCGTGGTTGCGATCGCGGTTGGGATCGGCATCGCGGTCAGAAAGCGCCAGAGGTAAGCGCTGGTTCAGGTTTACTCAACAGTTCATCTTTGCTGCTATGTATTACACCGCTTGTTCCCTTCTAGGTTGGTCACATTGGTGCCTCGCACGCTGAAAGTACAACCGTGAAAACACAACCAATTTTGCCTGATAAGGCCCTACTGTGTGTGTAGCAGCAGGTTGACCATCCATGCTTTAAACACTAACACCTGCATTCACTGATTTACCACACTTCCTGTTTATCTCTGTGTTCTCGTTTGATATTTCACATCAGAAGTGTTTCTCTAGTGAAACATCGAAAGTGCCTCAGCTCACTTTCATTTTGCCCACTCACCAGAGTTTCCCGACACCGTATACATTTTGAATACTATTCGGTACTGTATGTAGTACCAATGCCCCTATGAGAACAGGACCATGCATGCAGGTGGATGCTGGGTTAGCGGGTAGGTTTAGCAAACGCACACAAAACCACTAGCAGAGCTACTGACAGATTGAGCACACTGACCATTTCATATATTCCGCCATATGTGGTTAGGAAATGTTAGGCCTGTGGCAGGAGCTATCCCCATGTCAGCTAATGCATCGCAGAACCAACGCCGACTTGGGTTCCCTGGCTAAACTAGTCGTTATCCTTCTAGATGGAACTTATCTGAACTTAGATCTCTAACATCTAACGGACCGACCATTACCAGATAGTACCGACATATGAGTCATTTTGGATCTTTATGAAGAAGTCAAGGCCTTCACATGCTTACCAATGCTGTGGTGTCACTTTCAGCAGCAAAGGGGCTGCGGCTGAGGATGTTACGCTGGCAAATAAGGATGGAGCAGACAAAAAATCCTCTGAGAAGACCCAGGGGGATTCCACTGTTCCCGAGATGGTCATGTATGCTCTCCACATTGCTTGATTGCTTGTTATTACCAGCCATATGATGTAGGCCGTCAAAGACAACGGTGGACTGTTCTACTCAAGTAGAGCAGAGACTGTGCATAGAGAACTGTTATCTAGCTATGCTCATTAGGGAAATTGGTATCATTCAATTCATTCTGAATTCTTTTGCAATCATCTTGGCAATCCATACAATTTTAAAACTGTGTATGCTTAACCAGAGTTACTTACCTATTGCATTCATCTTGAGACGGCTTGTTGGAACCACTACCACATCCAGTAAGCTTATCGTCCAAGTCTCTAAAAAAACATTATATTCTAATTAACAATAAAAGGCTCCCATTGGGTAACCGGCTTGACTGATGAATCCATTCCGGTCCAACACGTCGTGTGCCGAGTCGCGTTGGACATTGGGTTCTGATCTAACCCGTATCTTACTCCACAGACAATCACGCCTGCCCAATGCCTCTCCAAACCAGGATGCAGTTGAGACTTCTGTGTCATTCCCCTGCAGTGCAGACTATGGGTAAGGACACCCCAGACCTGAATACTTATACAAGTGATATTGAGAGAAGGTTGTGCTAGACCAAAAGGCCAGCAAGCTGGATGACATTGGGAGGTACCCGTCAAAACACACGCTCAACCCTCTCTGGTGGATGGGGACCATGTGATTGTGTAAACTCTATTAGTCCTTGATACATCTACCACTCAGCGTATATATGTCTAAAACCAATCCAATTATCACAGGGTTTGTCCTCTTTGAGCTTTTGTGTATTTTGGGCACAGTGTTTTGGAGTATCCTATGTTTGATTCTTGATAATATCCAATACAGCGATGACAACACCACTAAGAAACCAAGCTCTGATGCACAGAGTGAAGGGTTTGTAACGATTCTTGTTGGACCCTCTACGTCTAATGAAACGCCAGAGACCACTGCTCTATTAAACAAGGACCAAGTCTGGGTTAACAGTAAGTTCTGTTGATGTCCCAACTATTTTTTTAATCCTGCTGACCGGTAAACATAATCTATATAGAAGACCAAACCTGCCATAATTTTAAATAAATTAATTTATCTATTAATATATTCATACATATAAAAAAAATTAAAAAGTTCAATGTAAATGTATTTATCAATATTAATTAGCTTTTTTATTTCCTTGATTTCTTATTAGTTTCTTATTATTTCTTAGGAGTTGATTGGTATCAAAGTGTGAAGATTGACTTCCAATGACTAGGTTTCTGTAACTACGTTAGTAAACACATTTCTACCTAGAGGCAAGAGATATCCAGAGATGTGAGAGTTTTAGCCATCTTTGCTGAAGATGCAAGTGCTAGTCCAGATTTATTACGTATTTGCGTTGATGCTCTGGCTGACTATTTGTTTAAGTTAGCAGCATTTAAAAAATTAATAAATTCTGATATATATGAAAATGGATAATAAATATTGATTCATAGATTGACAATGAACTTATATTTAGGAAAATATATTTAGCTATACATAGATTTATTTCTGTATTCCTTCAGCCTTAAGCTAATGGGAGTTAAACATTTAGCCACAGCAATCAATAACCATACAAAGGATGTAGGAAATAAATAAATATGTTGACAATGAAAATTGATGAATACAATTATAATGAATGTTGTAACATGTGTTTATGTATAATTATATTTATACATGTATTTATTTATTTCTAATAACGCCAGGTTTGGTCCCCTAAACTTGACCTTGTCTTTGCATTCCTGATAATTTGTACCTTTTGTGTTTTTTCAAAGGACAAAGAAATTAATGACATGGAGCCAAGAGGGAGAATTGTTACATGTGGTGGACACTGAAATACTTCTCCCAAAAATATATGCCATGTCACAAATAAAATACACAATAACATATTATAATACCATACCATCTTATATAATTATATAAATACAACAATATACATCATGATATTGATAAAATTATACTTGCACAATACCTCACATGTAGGCTAATATAATTTATACTATATATACATGTTATACTTGCAAACCAACGTATGAAAATATGATTAAAACATATACTTCTCCAGTATACATTTTTTTTTAATTAATGTAGTCTAAATGTCTTTAGTGAAATAGTCAAACAATGAACAGACATTATTTGAATTATTAGGCATATATGTGACCATGTGTAGCAGCATGGAACATTATAACCCAATTTGACCCATATGAAAAGTGGACAGAGAACGCAGTTCCAAGCGCCATAGAAACGTTGTCTTATTGCTTGTAACTTTTTTCACCATTTATTAGCAGTCATTAGTGACTGTCCCATCCATACATTCGTGTACATTTTCAGAGTTTTGCATTTTGAAGGTGATACCTGCAGTTATTGCAACCTACAGGTCTTGTGAAAAGAACTGTATCCCAGATCCTCACCCACTAGTAAAACCATCCTAAAAACCCATCAATGGACATTCATTGTTTACCTGTAATTATGTTTTCTGTTGTCAGTAACACACCGACTTTAAGACCAACTATAGTAATTGTACCTAGCAGATTAATGTTTTGTTATCGTATGATTTTATCTTCTTTTTGCTTCAGTTTTAATGTTTTTGACATATGTTTTTGCCACATGCGATCATGGTTAGTTTGGTTACTATACAATTGTATTTACATTTTGGATTTTTGATGAAAACGATCATATGCATATTCACATTCCATGGTCACAGACAACTAGACCCCGGCGGTGTAAATTTCTAAATCAATGGAAAATCTTAGGGGGAATTATTTTATCATCAAAAACATTTCTGGGCTAGGTTAATGCTTGACCAGGAAAGTTTGGCAATGTGTATGATACACTTTCTACAGCATTCAGATTTTTTTTAAATTACATAAACGAGGAAATGCTTTATCCTTTGTACGCTAGTGTGATCTCAGAAAAAATGTATTTTGTTTACTGCTATTTTTGTGCTATTTTGCAGCATTATTAAGGTAATGATAGTATTTAGCCATTTAAAGGAGTCAGACCCAAGCATGTGAAAACACATTTTACTTGTATCTACTGTTCAGTACATTTTGGGTTTTTTTCTGTCGAAAGGAATTTGTAAACTATAGTAACAATGCATACAAATCTGTGCTAACAAAAGGTTTTGGGCATTTTAGCATGTACTGTGGTCAACATTTTCTGCAACGTATTGAAGATCAAGGGTGTATAATATATGCTAATAATAAAAATGTCCTGCATATTCGACATTGATTTGTAAAACAATACAGAGACAATAAATAATTTTTTTATTAATGCAAAGTTATCACTGCAGGAAAGCTTTGTCTGGGATCAAAACACAAATGCTTGAATAAAAAATAATATTTCCAAAATAAAAATACTGTTATTGTTTCACTTTTCAGACTCCAATTACCAGTGTGGTAAAAAAAAGTTCTGTGGGGATGTGTTAAGACTGAATAATGATTTGGAATCATCAAATTCAGTAGATATGCTATGGAGGTACACATTGTTATATCACAACATCAGAGGTTTTCAGAGAGAAAAATGAAATAACTTTGATTAATAAATCAATTGATTAATCCATATCAGTATAGGGTAACACTATTTTAAAAGTCCCAAAAGTGTGTCTGTAAATGCTCTACACAATATCTACAGACAATAAGAAACAGTTTCCCCAACAATTATTAACTGTATCTCTTAGTCTAACCGTTACCCTTTACCCTAACCCCAACCGTAACCCCAACCGTAACCAACGTCATATATATGGACAAATATATCAGGATTATATGATTATGACGGCCGTGACTATAATGACATAATATCAGGATTATATGATTATGACGGCCGTGACTATAATGACATAATATTAGGATTATATGATTATGACGGCCGTGACTATAATGACATAATATCAGGATTATATGATTATGACGGTCATGACTATAATGACATAATATCAGGATTATATGATTATGACGGCCGTGACTATAATGACATAATATCAGGATTATATGATTATGACGGCCGTGCCTATAATGACATAATATCAGGATTATATGATTATGACGGCCGTGACTATAATGACATAATATCAGGATTATATGATTATGACGGTCATGACTATAATGACATAATATCAGGATTATATGATTATGACGGCCGTGACTATAATGACATAATATCAGGATTATATGATTATGACGGTCATGACTATAATGACATAATATCAGGATTATATGATTATGACGGTCATGACTATAATGACATAATATCAGGATTATATGATTATGACGGTAATGACTATAATGACATAATATCAGGATTATATGATTATGACGGTCATGACTATAATGACATAATATCAGGATTATTATTATCGTGATGGATCAATTACATACTTTTTTGCAAGTTCTGTTCAAGTGCATTTATCACAAAGCACTTAGTCATACCACATCTTTTCACTCTGTTATAGGGATTTGTTATTTGGCCACAATGTGTTTAAAGGGTTACAACGACAAATAGGGGGGCAGCACAAAACTCTAACATCAGGGTAGTTTCATATATATCAGATGGATATATTCTAAAAAAGAGGCACTTGAAAGGCTAATGTGGGTAGGACATTTTCTGAAATAAGAATGACTCATCTGTCAGCACAAACCGCTTTACACTTTACAGACATGTACGAACTTGCTTTTAAATCACGCCATAATAAAAATCTTCTGAACCTGTGAGGATTGAAATGAGTCATATGGGTTTTATTTTTTTTCTGTATGAGAAGCAGTTATTTTAGAAAAGCTTTACCAATTGCTGGGAAGTATAAAGTGGTCTACTTGAACAAGAAAACAGATTGGACAGGAAGTGAGATGACAAGTTAGAACTTGCCATCTCAATTCTTCTCTAAAATTTCATACTTCACACTTTTGTGTCAAAAGAAGAGTGTATCAAATGAAACATTTCCAAGGGTGGGGGAAGTGTAAAGTTTGAAATTTAAAACGTGTATCGTGACTTGAAAATAACTTAACACACATTAATGTCTAAACCGCTTTTGGGAGGGGGAGGAAGGAACTAGACAACTAGACCCCGGTGTAAATTTCTAAATCAATGGAAAATCTTAGTGGGAATTATTTTATTATTAAAAAAAATTCTGGGCTAGGTTAATGCTTGGCCAGGAAAGTTTGGCAATGTGTATGATACACTTTCTACAGCATTCTGCAGCAGAATTTTTTTAAATTACATAAACGAGGAAATGCTTTATCCTTTGTACGCTAGTGTGATCTCAAAAAAAATGTATTTTGTTTACTGCTATTTTGCAGCAATATTAAGGTAATGATAGTATTTAGCCATTTAAAGGAGTCAGACCCAAGCATGTGAAAACACATTTTACTTGTATCTACTGTTTAGTACATTTTTGTTTTTTTTCTGTCGAAAGGAATTTGTAAACTATAGTAACAATGCATACAAATCTGTGCTAACAAAAGGTTTTTGACATTTTAGCATGTACTGTGGTCAACATTTTCTGCAACGCATTGAAGATCAAGGGTGTATAATATATGTCAAAAATGTCTTGGCTGCAGTTGTTCTCTGTTGAGTGACAAAGCTCTACAAGAAAACAATACTTTGAATACATAGTTTATCGTTAGTAGAGTCTACTTTAAATAGTGTCTACTTTTTTCAACGAAATATCCAATGATTTCCTGTTTCTTAGAACACATGGCAACCCAAACGGATGTAACCTTGCACAGCCAGAAATATGAAACAATACAGTTAGGAGCCATGCGGACCAATTTGTTAAACAAGTCCGGTGATTAGCTTTATACTCAAGATTCAGGATTTGATCGTCTCCTAAACGACGTCTTGCTAGAGAAGTGACTTGATGTCACTATTTATTATTGCCGACTCGCATACATTATATTGATATTACTGTCCGTTATCTAAATAAACAGGTTTTTTACATTTTGTCTCTTGTCGTGGAAATTTAGACTTTAATCGCTGAATTCGAACTTAAAGTAAGACGCACGAGAGTATGTTACAGTTGACACTTTTAACTGGTTTAATTTAAATTAAGATAAACGAAGAAACCGTTTCTCAAATACAGGTGATAGCATTTTGGATTGATCAAATCAATCCCTATAGCAAGCTTAAAGAATAGGGTTGAGGAAAGCCTTCACACAGTGCTGTGATCGGACTGACCCAATGAGAAGAACGTCTGCAGGGTATTTAAAGTAAATGAGTTACGCACATACTTCCACACAAACCTAAACTATACTTAATGGAGAACAGATGAGCCCGTCAGATAATCTCAACAAACTGTACAGTATAATATGGGTGATGTATGGAGCTGTCATAAAACCCGAGGGTCACTCCCCAGTCAAGTAAAGGGAGGCCTGATACATATCCATTTATGGTGAGACACATATGAGGTGAACGTAAACCCATACAGTTGCTTTGACAGTCCATCACAGATAAGGTAAACAGGACATCTGTTTCTAGCATTGGGCCCCTCTAACAATGTAAAGATAACATTCCTGTTTCTCCTCCGTATGTCGTGTTTTCTGCTCTTAACCTTTCTCTGTGCCTTTTGGCCTAAACAACATCTATGAGACTTACATGTAACTAAATTTCTTTAATGATCATAAAATTCCATAACACTCTGTATCAATTTTAATGGTTACACCATTTACTATTGCACAATGATTATTACTAAATATTCATTTTTCAAAAGTGCGCTTTTGTTACAGTTTTTGCCAACTGCTTGCACACATTTTCTGAAACCAGGTCTCATTTTCTCAATAGCCTACACTACACACAAATCTCAGAATTGCACACACAACATGCCAAAGGTCTTATATCTCCTCCAAAATCAAACACTGTATTCAAACTAACATAATTGTACATTTTTTGATATACCATGAACACACTGTTGTTCAAAATCTAAAGCTCTTCTGGCCTTCATAAACTAGATTTAAAGCTCTATACAATGTTCTAGAGTGAAAGTAAATCTACTGAGGTTGAAATGTACACTGTAAACACCAGTGCAATTGTGAAACAAAATATGTTTTTTTAAACAGTACTGTAGTTAATGCAGTAGAGTTTTTTTATGACATATGAAAAACATAAATCCAGCTTTTCCAGCAAAAGGTATACATATTCTTCAATAGGATCTCAAGAGGTGAATTTGGGGGGAGATACATAAATGCAAACCAGTTTTGCTCACTTTGCAACGTTTGCATCCATTGTTCTAAACAGGTAATCTGACATTTGACCTATTTATAAAAGCAGCGATTGAATATTGATCAGTTAAGATAATTACAGTTTTTCTCAAATGCTAAAACTCAAAACCCAACCCAGCCCAGATAGCATACATATCTGGGCCTCATCTGGGCCAACTATGGCACATGTGGCTCAGTTCTGGCAGCGGCAAAGGTTATATGGGCCGTGTCTGGCCCACATACATCAAACCGGCTTTAGTGTGAGCCGTGGCATGCTGTGTGTGGGCCAGATCTGGCCCGTGTGCATCAAACCGGCTTTAGTGTGAGTCGTGGCATGCTGTGTGTCAGGATTGCGGCTTTCGAGCAGGTTGAGGACACAAACGCAGAGTGCTTGCAATAACAGGGTTTATTTACTCCCAAAACAGGAACGGGTAGCTTCATACCAAGACAATCCTAACACTTAACATAAACACAGAAGAACAACATAATTAACAAAACCTCCCCTTAGTGAGACAGAACATACTAAACACAGAACACCAGAATAATCACGCAATACATAACAGGACCAGCAAACGCAAAACAAGAGAAACATACCTTAACAATGACCGACACTGAAAGACAGGAACCGACAGAACTAAGTACAGGGACTAACGAGCAAACACAACCCAGGTGCGGACAATAACACAGGTGAACGAACAAGTCCCTAATTTTCCCTCTCTCCGGATGCGGGGGAGGTGTCATCACCACCATGGAGTGCGAGGACAGGGCTCTGTCCCTTACAGAATCCCCCACCAAGGGGCGCGGCTCCTGAAGCGCCCAAAACACAAGAGCAGAATATAATCCAAGAGTTGGACATGGGCAGGACGGAGAGACGGGTCTCGGGCAGGACAGAGGCTGACAGACCAGGAGGCCGCCCGGTCTGGTGGATGCCAGTCAGGAGACCGGACAGGCGGAGACGGGTCAGGAGACCGGACAGGCGACGACGGATCAGGTGGTCGACCGGGCGGGAGCAGGTCTGGAGGCCGGACAGGTAGAGACGGGTCATGGGTTCTACCCGGTGGGAGCGGGTCAGGAGGTCTACCCGGCGGGAGCGGGTCAGGTCTACCCGGCGGGAGCGGGTCAGGAGGTCTACCCGGCGGATGCAGGTCAGGAGACAGGTCAGGAGGTCGACCCGGCGGATGAGGGTCAGGAGGTCGACCCGGCGGAAGCAGATCTGGAGGTCTACCCGGCGGGAGCGTGTCTGAGGTCTACCCGGCGGGAGCGTGTCTGGAGGTCTACCCGGCGGAAGCAGATCTGGAGGTCTACCCGGCGGGAGCGTGTCTGGAGGTCTACCCGGCGGGAGCGTGTCTGGAGGTCTACCCGGCGGGAGCGTGTCTGGAGGTCTACCCGGCGGGAGCGTGTCTGGAGGTCTACCCGGCGGGAGCGTGTCTGGAGGTCTACCCGGCGGGAGCGTGTCTGGAGGTCTACCCGGCGGGAGCGTGTCTGGAGGTCTACTCGGCGGGAGCAGATCTGGAGGTCGGACAGGAGGGTGCAGGTCTAGAGGTCGACCAGGCAGGGACGGGTCAGGAGGCAGTGCCGGAGGACACGGTTCAGGAGGCCGTGCCGGAGGACACGGTTCAGGAGGCCGTGCCGGAGGACACGGTTCAGGAGGCCGTGCCGGAGGACACGGTTCAGGAGGCCGTGCCGGAGGACACGGTTCAGGAGGCCGTGCCGGAGGACACGGTTCAGGAGGCCGTGCAGGAGGACACGGTTCAGGAGGCCGTGCCGGAGGACACGGTTCAGGAGGCCGTGCCGGAGGACACGGTTCAGGAGGCCGTGCCGGAGGACACGGTTCAGGTGGCCGGGGAACCGGCTTTGGCCCGACAGTAGTCCTTGGCCCGGCAACAGTCCTTGGCCCGGGAACTGGCTCGGCCAGGATGACGGCCTCGGGCATTGGACGGGGCTCGAAGACAGGACGGGGCTCGAGGACAGGACGGGGGACCGGACTGAAGTCAGGCAGGGGGACAGGACTGGAGTCAGGCAGGGGGACAGTACTGGAGTCAGGCAGGGGGACAGTACTGGAGTCAGGCAGGGGGACAGGACTGGAGTCAGGCAGGGGGACAGTACTGGAGTCAGGCAGGGGGACAGGACTGGAGTCAGGCAGGGGGACAGGACTGGAGTCAGGCAGGGGGACAGGACTGGAGTCAGGCAGGGGGACAGGACTGGAGTCAGGCAGGGGGACAGGACTGGAGTCAGGCAGGGGACAGGGCTGGAGTCAGGCAGGGGGACAGGAGTGAGCTCTGGGTCTGGAGTGAGCTCTGGGTCTGGAGTGAGCTCTGGGTCTGGAGTGAGCTCTGGGTCTGGAGTGAGCTCTGGGTCTGGAGTGAGCTCTGGGTCTGGAGTGAGCTCTGGGTCTGGAGTGAGCTCTGGGTCTGGAGTGAGCTCTGGGTCTGGAGTGAGCTCTGGGTCTGGAGTGAGCTCTGGGTCTGGAGTGAGCTCTGGGTCTGGAGTGAGCTCTGGGTCTGGAGTGAGCTCTGGGTCTGGAGTGAGCTCTGGGTCTGGAGTGAGCTCGGGGACTGGGACAGACACGGGGACTGGGACAGACACGGGGACTGGGACAGACACGGGGACTGGGACAGACACGGGGACTGGGACAGACACGGGGACTGGGACAGACACGGGGACTGGGACAGACACGGGGACTGGGACAGACACGGGGACTGGGACAGACACGGGGACTGGGACAGACACGGGGACTGGGACAGACACGGGGACTGGGACAGACACGGGGACTGGGACAGACACGGGGACTGGGACAGACACGGGGACAGGCTCAGAGACGGGGACAGGCTCAGAGACGGGGACAGGCTCAGAGACGGGGACAGGCTCAGAGACGGGGACAGGCTCAGAGACGGGGACAGGCTCAGACTGGGAAACGAGCTTAGGCAGAGAAACTGGGACTGGGACAGGCAGGGAAACTGGGACTGGGACAGGCAGGGAAACTGGGACTGGGACAGGCTCAGGCTGGGAACCTGGGACAGGCAAAGACACGGGGACTGGCTCTGGCAAGGACACGGGGACTGGCTCTGGCAAGGACACGGGGACTGGCTCAGGCAAGGACACGGGGACTGGCTCAGGCAAGGACACGGGGACTGGCTCGGGCAAGGAAACTGGAGGGAGCTCGGTGACTGGCCGAAGGTGTGGTGCACGGCGGAGAAGTTGTGCCCTCAGGTAGTCCAGGAGCTCAGGGCAGAGATCTTCTTGTCCCTTCCTCCACACGAAGAACTCCTGATGCCACCACCTCCTTTCATCGTCCATCACCGCCACCTCCTGGACCCAGGCCAGAAAGTCGACAAATACCCCCAGATCCTCCCGTAGAGCCCTCTCCAAGGCCGGGGAGGTAGCCGATGGTGGCGTGGGCCTGGAGGACACCGGATAGACCGGTTCATAGGGGCCCGTTTCGAGCGGCGGGGCGGCAGCCATCTCATGCTGCGGGGCGGCAGCCATCTCATGCTGCGGGGCGGCAGCCATCTCATGCTGCGGGGCGGCAGCCATCTCATGCTGCGGGGCGGCAGCCATCTCATGCTGCGGGGCGGCAGCCATCTCATGCTGCGGGCGGCGGCCATCTCATGCTGCGGGGCGGCGGCCATCTCATGCTGCGGGGCGGCGGCCATCTCATGCTGCGGGGCGGCGGCCATCTTATGCTGCGGGGCGGCGGCCATCTCATGCTGCGGGGCGGCAGCCATGGGTGGTGAGGTGGGGGACAGAAACGTGGAGGTTGAGACGGGAATCAGCTGGAGGGTGAAGGGATCCCACCGGAACTCCCCCTCCAGGTACTCCTCATCCTCGGACTCGTCCTCTGGCTCGGAGTCCTCTGCTTCATAGGGCTCTATGAAGAGCCCGTGCATTAACCCCTCGTCGGGGTTTTCGAGCCGTAGGCTGGCCCACGATACTGCACCCTGGTGTGTTCTCTCTTTTGGGTCGGTCATTCTGTCAGGATTGCGGCTTTCGAGCAGGTTGAGGACACAAACGCAGAGTGCTTGCAATAACAGGGTTTATTTAATCCCAAAACAGGAACGGGTAGCTTCATACCAAGACAATCCTAACACTTAACATAAACACAGAAGAACAACATAATTAACAAAACCTCCCCTTAGTGAGACAGAACATACTAAACACAGAACACCAGAATAATCACGCAATACATAACAGGACCAGCAAACGCAAAACAAGAGAAACATACCTTAACAATGACCGACACTGAAAGACAGGAACCGACAGAACTAAGTACAGGGACTAACGAGCAAACACAACCCAGGTGCGGACAATAACACAGGTGAACGAACAAGTCCCTAATTTTCCCTCTCTCCGGATGCGGGGGAGGTGTCATCACCACCATGGAGTGCGAGGACAGGGCTCTGTCCCTTACACTGTGTGTGGGCCAGATCTGGCCCGTTAGCAACAAACCGGATTTAAGATTGTTGTGTGCGGGCCAGATATGATATTTAGTATTATATTAATGCATGGTTATTACGTTTTAAAAAGTAAAGGAAAAATGGCTGACTTTTGTGAGAATGTCTGTGAGTTAATATGGGAGATTGTTGTTTACCCCGCCCCCTCCTCCTCAGACTTGACCCTCATACAGGTTGCCAGCTAAGGTCACGCAACAGGAACGAGCCGAGGAGACTTATTGATTTATTGTTTATAGCTAGCAATGACCTGGGGGTCCACCAGCGTTCTTTGGGGAGCACAAAGTCAGCGGCTTGATATGGTTGGACCTAAACCAGGAACTTCCGCCAATAGCTCTGAATTATGAAAAGGTTGTGTAATGTTTTGGTTGGAAACATTGTAATGACGTTTACGACAGTGACGTGGAGTGATAGGACTGCCGTCATGCGTGATGTATATAGATGTTGGCACTAGCCCACGAGGAGTTAGTTGGTTACCGGTATATGGCTGTACGCACATGTATGAAACCTGTACAAGTATATCGCCACAGTAAAGTTTCATAAGTACTCCACCTACGTCTGGTTATTTGAAACAAGAACCACAAACATCACAGCTTGCTCCAGTGCGAAAGCCCCTAATGGTGTTTGTATAAAGGCAGCAATATACTAATCTGTGCGTAATGTGCAAAAAAAGAACATCAAAAGAAATAACAAACTTTAGTTTAGTGTAATCTTGTGCAGTGTTTCCTCTGTCTATAAAATAACTTAACAAAATCACATTATATAACTTAAAGTTCAAGTTATTTTTTAATTTGCAATTTTAGTGCCAAATATATATTTTAATTGTAGTCATTACATGACTACACCTTTTGAGGTTTAAACTAATTGAACACTTTTGTCCTGCAATGCTCTCCTTCAGTCTATAGACCAGTGGCGGCGACAGGGGGGGCTAGATGGTGCTGTAGCTCCCCCTATAATTGCCGTAGCACCCGCCCAGCACCCCCAAGAAATGTCTGTAATTTTTTATATTTTAATGTCACGTTTGAATTGTCCTTTTAATGTTGTTAAAAACGGGAAATAAATAATAATTTAAAAATAAACATTTTTGTATAAAATAACATGAGGCACAAACAGGTGATCTGCTTTGGTTTATGGGCGCAGCGCCTGGTAAACTTTGGACCTTAACGTAAAACTTCCTGTCACATCAGTTAGCTGTGAACGCAGTTTTTCTTGTCTGGGGCGTGTAAAGAACTACCTGAGGAACAGTAGTGGAGACACTAGGACCAGTAATCTGGCACTTTTGGCTATAGACTCGGAGAGAACGAGGACCCTTGACTGCGACAACATCATTGGGCTTGAATTTCGGTGCGGGATTGCGGGGATTGCGCATAATTTAAACCATTCCTGCAAGGTTAGTTTTTATAGTGCGAGAAATTCCAGCACAAATATATTTGCTTCATCTCAGACCAAGGTAAAGTTGGTTGGATATTCGATATTGGGTATTTAACAGATATTCGGAGCCCGAGATCAGGTCCGGTTTTCCCGCAAGCAGCCACACTAAACCCGGGTGATCAACCGACAGAAACCTCCGTGTGCTTATAGTTAGGGACCGTCAATAAAGTACAAGTCTCAACGTTATTAATTCAATAGCTGTTTAACCATTTGCCCTTGAAACTTCAAACCACTTTAAGATTGTTTTATAGAGGACACTCACATTTTGCACAGCTTAGTTTTTTTAAGGAAATTGTGTAAGAGACTTACTTACTTTCATATTGTCTACAAAGGTCTTTCACATGTTGCATTATTTGGTTTTTCAAAATAAAACATTTTAAGTTTTAAAAATACATTAAAATACTGGAAATCTCATTAGGTTTTTTGTGCAGTGACCTATTAACCTCAAACCACTTTCAGATAGTCTGCAGGGGCCACCCACATGTTGCACAACTGGAAATGCACAATTCATGCATACAAATCTGTAGATATTAATAAATGAAGATGATTTAATTAGATAGATGCATCAAAAGTTATTCTCGCCCCCATAATATTTAGATCCCCCCCATGTGACCCATGTAAGGGGGGAATTCCCCCCAGTTTTAAAAATGAAATTCAGGCCCTGATTGATGCCTTCACACTCAATCACAGCAACAGACGTATTGTTTTGTTGTGAAGACGTCTATGGTTAGTGCTTGATTTGAAATATTATTTACAGAGGTTAACATTGGCAGGCGTATGTATGTTTTATCTATAGCCCTTGAGTTGAATACTTTAATATATATTATTATATGTGTCTTCCAAGGGTGGTCCGATGCGATCTACATAATGAAACACCCCAAAATCGAAGCACCTTCTCTTAAGTGTTGAGCATCCCCATAGCACCTGCAACAGAAAATCTCTGGAGCCGCTACTGCTATAGACCACAGCAGTTTAATTGTTAATTATTGAATGCCAGGATGATTTAACAAGGTATGATGGGTGATGACGCACATTTTATATATGTATAAATATTAAAATATATCAACTTTGCTGCCAGACTCGCGTGCAAAGCCCGCGAAATAAATTGGTAGCGAGTATAAAACCTGAAGTATGTGGCCAGCGCGTGCAAACAGCCGGACTGCCGACTCACTGCTGAGAGGACTAATAACTTTGAGTTTTCTGGAGGTAAGTACTTTAATTATTCGATATACTTCACTTAGCAAATGATAATAACAATACAATATATATATATTATAACTATTAATATCCTCACAGGTGCTTAAGGGAACTGAATTTGTTAAATATAAGTTAACGTTACTCCTGAAGCGTGCCACTTCTCAGACAGCGCGTGAACACTGCTCAAGCAGCCTGCTAAGTTTTCCTTTGTAGCTAGATGACATTTCTTCAGACTATTAAGTCCTGTAAACCAGGGGTGTCCAAAGTTTTTTTAGTGAGGGCCAAATACAGAAAAATAAACAAAGGGCCGGGCCGCACACTAGAGGTGACATTAACACATGAATACTGTGTGTATTTCTAACTCACCTATAATGTGAAGAACTGTGCTGTCCTCTAGCTCGAAATATGTTGACAGTTTTTACGCCCGTCATGGCCGGAGCTCCATCCGTTGTTTCTCCACAGAGTTTGTCCCATTTAAGCCCCATCTTTCCAACTGCCTCCGACACAGCTTAAAAAATATCTCTGCCCGTCGATGTGCCTTTTAGGCTCATCATATCATGCAGCTCCTCCGTACAGCTAAAATGACCATCTACTCCCCGCAAAACATTAACAGCTGCGCGGTGTCTGTGGCATCTGTGCTCTTATCGCTAACCCTATCTATCCATAACCCATCGCATGCTATCGAGTACAAATCAAAAGCACTAGCTTTGTCTCTCAGCTGAAGTTTCCAGTTAGCTGACAACAAGTCCTCGATTCTCCGCACCACTGTATTTCTGGATAAGTTCACGTTGTTGAAATCCGGAACTTTTTCCGGGCACATTATTGCTGTGACTTTGAGGCACTGCTTTATGAAATCACCGTCTGAGAACGGTTTGCCGTGCTGGGCCATACGTTTAGCGACCTTATAGCTTGCTGTTGTGGCGTTTTCCTTTATTTTGTTAGCACGAAAAACACCTGTTGTTGAGCTTGCAGGCTAGCTGCCATTTGCTTGACTTTCTGCGTTCGTTCGGCACTGGTGTACTGATGTGTAGCTCTGATGTTTGGTCTCATAGTGCTGACGGACATTATACTCTTTCATCACAGCAACATCTTCATTGCAAATTAAACAGATACACTTTACGTTGATTTCTTTGAAGAAATATTCATTTTCCCACTGTGTTTGAAATCTTCTACACTCACTTGCTATTTTGCGTTTCTTTGGTGCTGCCATTTCTGGTGACTCGCAGTAAAAGTTTTTGTTTTCTTAATTTTGTTTAGTGGAGAAGCACCGTTTCCATGGCTGGCTCCAACTAGTGTTGAAACTGAGAAGTGCAACAGAGTTGAGCTCAATCTTCTTGTGCGGGCCATATTCAAATATATTTTCAGAATTTGCTGCGGGCCAATAAAAACTGGGCCGCGGGCCGCAGTTGGCCCGCGGGCCGGACTTTGGACACCCCTGCTGTAAACAATCAGGGCTTTTCATCCTCAAATAAGTTTTGATTGGTTGTGTTTGCAGGGCTCTCAAGTTTTGAACTGAGTTCAGAGTGAGATTTTTGGCGATGATCTGAAAAATGACACATACATTCGTACAAATAAAAACATATTTATTTAATTCAGCATTTCTTAGTGCAGGTTTGTGTGTGTGTGTGTGCGTGCGTGCGTAAGAGAGAGATAATGGTTAGTGTTGTTTATTTTAGGGGTTGGTAGCAGGTTTTGAGGCCTTTGGTGGTTCCCATTTGAAACACTGTGGTTCCAGGCCAGCCATTTTCACTGTCATGATGGATGACAGAGTTCCAGTGCCAAGCTGTACTTGGTTTTGTTTAGTCCAACCATGGAGAAAACCCTCTCAGCATTTGCATTTGAACGAGGGAGCACTAACACTAATGCAGCTATTTTAGAAATACAAATTTGTTTTTTAATGTCACAACTCTAACCCTATACTACTTTATCCAGACTTGGTACAGGCAAAAGTGACCCAAAAGAGATACTCTGGCGGAGTTATTAGGGTTCCTCCGTCAGGAGGAAACCTATTGTTATTTATTAATATATTTTTTTTATTTCATGTTTTTGTTTAGTTTCCATAAGTTGGGTTTCGTTTTTAATGTAATGCCAGGGCAAGGTCAGTCATCGGCGGCTTCACGCATGGGCGCTTCATTTGTAGTGTAGACGCGGAAGGGTGAACATCTCCTGCTCTGACTGCAGATGGGAGGCTCAGGCTTCTGATTGCTTTGGCACGGGGGTGGGGAACACGGTAGCACCCGCTGCTCATAGAGAAGAGTATCAGAGTAAGAGCTATACGACCATACGTGCTTTCACGCCAGTCTCCAAGTCTAAAAAAATCTCCAAAAAAAAAACTGAAAAACTCGCTAAATATAGCGACAAAGCCGCTAAGTCGGCAACACTGATCTGAATCAATGTGCTGACCGAGCCCCTAGTGTCGTCGGAATACATAAATCTTACCCGGATACGGTAATGCTATTTTTTGATTGGCTGTCCGGTAGCTATATGCATTTATTTGATTGGCTGGTGCGAGACAGGTCCTTCTGGACTCTTTTACAGCCCACGTGATCAAATAGTTGCGCGCGCATTAGGGCTACAAAAGAGTTGTTGTTAACGGTTGTTCCCCACTGCATCACCAGCATCAAAATGTCAGGTTGTTGCGTTTACGGTTGCACTAATCGATATTCCACCAAAGGGCTTAAGTTTTATAGGATTCCGAGAGGATCATGGCCGATATTGGTCGGTGGAAAAACTTTAAGATTTTGCAAACAGTTATTCCAGTGTCACAGGTTAACATGCTAGACGATGTTGTGACTGTATGTCGTGCCCTCACAAACCTCTGTAAGAGTGTTGTTCCCAAATGAGTAACACATTACCATGTATTAGTTTTAACGTGATTTACATTTGTAAAAAGCAGTGGCGGGCCGTGCATTTCACACCTAGGCCTTCAGTGGTGTCCCACCCGAATTAATCCACCTCTTAATACCAACATTAGGACCCCACGACTATAAACCATCAATATTATAGAGAAACGCAGTACAACAGGCTGTTGCATCACAGACAGGTATCTCATGCAGCGATGCAGCCATTACCTTTTAGTTGTGGAGCTCCGTTTCCCTGCGCATATGTTCATTGAGCTGTTGATCCACTCGAGTTTCCACAAAGGTTTTCAAAAGCACCGTTGCTTGTAAATATCCGGCCGTGCTTTGGTGTCTCGCTGCTGCTTTGGTTAGACAACTCAAGTTTGCAAACCCAGTGTGGCTCCAACCACCAAATCGATCTACTGTAAATAACATGCATTTCCAGCAATAAGATTTGCAGTGTTCCTCGGCAGTGTTCCTCGGCCAAGGGTACCGCTCGTAGTTATTGCAATGAGAGTGTCGGGTAAACCCTTTCCCCGGCTGGGACAGGCTAGCTAACTTCGGGGTTGTCCGACCTTTCCTTATGATGTCGCGCTTTTCTTGAAAAGCCCGTTTTGAAAATGGCTTTGCGAGTTAATGTCTTCTCCTCTGTCATCCATTGTGGTTTGTAAAATAAAATAAAACAGTATTTAATCGCTACATTAATATGGTTTATATTGTACAGATGCCGTTCGCGGTTTGCTCTGATCATCCAATCAAAGGGCAAGTAATAGTACGGGTTCTGACCATCCAATCAAAGGGCGTGAAAAGGCCGACGTCATTCTAAGCCTGCTAGATGGCCCCAGTGTCGCCATCTCGAAATCTGATTGGTTGAATTAATCTGATTGAGTATCTGATTGGTTAAAGAGCACCGTTACATTGCCATTCATTTTGAAGCTACAGGCGTCTGCACGATTGATTCTGAAGGCCTTAAGGCAGATTTCTGACGGACACACCTAAGCAGTAAAGTATTTACTGTACATAAACATAATGCATTATAACAAAACTCCCAACATTGGCTACCACTGGTTTGTATAATGTACTTCCCCCAAGATTATCTCGATGTGATAAACAGGGGTTTGGGTTACTCTAGTCAGAGTCTGACACTCCCCCGATCAACAGAGAGGGGGAGTCATCAGACCAGATCTAATTCACCTGAGTTCTGAGCACACCTGTAGGTGGTAATCAATTCTGGTATATAGGTGTGTTCAGAACTTCAGCCAGTGCGAGGTATTGTTTGTTTTGCCGACATACTAAGCGTTGTATCGAGATCTCCCTAGTAAGTTTTTCCGTGTACCAGTCCTTGCTTTTCGTCCTTTGATTACTCCGATTTTGCCTATTTCTTTTGTGCCTTTTAGTGATTCCTGCCCTTGACCATTGCCTGCTCCTTTGACTACGCTCCACGCCTTGCCCCACGGTGCCTTCTTCGGACTCTGACCTCCCGGTTTCGACCCACGCCTGCCTGACCACGTTTATTGCATTTTCCTTGTTGGTGTTTAATAAACATATCGCAAATCTGCGATTGGATCCACCCTCCTGGTTCCGAGTGTATTCATTACAGAATACCTCGCCATGAACATGGATCCAGCAGATTTAAGGAAGCGCTGGGAACAGCAGGAACAACGTATGGAGGAGATGCTGGAACTACTCCAGGCCGGCGTCGCCGAAGCTCCTTCGACGAGTGTGGTTGTTTCCCGACCATCTCCTCCTATATCGCTCCCCACCAAATACGATGGGAAACCAGGAGGATGCCAAGGGTTCCTACTCCAGGTCGCCCTGTACATCTCTCATCATCGTACATTGTTTCCTGACGAGCGGAGTAAGGTAGATTTTAACATCTCTCTACTAACTGGAAGAGCTCTCGAGTGGGCCACGGCACTATGGTCCGCTAATGTACCCGGACTAAACTCCGAGGCACAGTATAACCGTTTGTTTCGGGAGGTTTTTGATCATTCTGTGTCCGGACGGAACGTCGGCGATTTATTGTGTGATCTCTCCCAAGGCACACGTACTGTGGCAGATTACGCGCTAGAGTTTCGGACTTTGGCTGCGGGCAGCGGATGGAGTGAGTCGGGGCTGTTGACTATATATCGCAGAGGACTCCGTAAAGACGTTCGTGCTGAACTGGCATGCCGAGGTGACATCTCCGAACTCAATCGCTAAATTAACATCTCAATAGCCATTGACAATCTGCTCCTCGAAGGCAAGGAAAAGCCAACTCGGACCGCTACACATGAGTCAGGTGCCAGGGGATCTACTACACGGGATTCTCCTTCTGATGAGCCCATGCAACTGGGTAGACTGCCTCTAACAGCCCTGGAGAGGCAACAACGAAGAAGAGACGGGTTATGCCTATATTGTGGTCGGTCGGGCCATTTCATACGGCAATGCCCAGTTCATCCGTCCCGGGTCACGGAATACCGTCTGGGATCTATTAAGCCGGTGAGTGAAAAGACGTTCTTAATATAACCTCAAGACAGATGTATGTACCTGTTACGTTATCCATAGGCAACCAAGTACGAGATCTAGAGGGTCTCGTGGACTCAGGAGCAGCTGGAAGTTTTGTGGACATTGGTCTGGCCGAAGAGTTGGGAGTTGAATTAATTCCAGTCGAACCCCACTCCAAGTCAACGCCCTGGATGGAGAACCTATGGGATCTGGGTACATTACGCATCGTACGGAGAGTATTCAGCTAAAGGTGGGAGCTATCCACAGTGAAACCATGTCACTCTTTGTCATCACCGCACCACACGAACCATTAGTACTCGGCCATCCCTGGTTGGTCCAACACGATCCGGTCATATCTTGGAAATCGGGGAATATAGTGTCATGGAGTCAGTCATGTCAGAACGAGTGTCTCTGCTCACCATGTAGAACCACTACTGTAGAGGATGCAGAATGCACTAACTCTCCTACAATCCCCCATACTACAGGGGGTTTGCGCAAGTATTCTCGAAGGAGAGAGCGACAACTCTACCACCACACCGGTCCTGGGACTGTGCCATTGATTTACTGTCCGGCGTCACTCCTCCTCGAGGGCGCATTTATCCTCTGTCCCAACCGGAACGAGAGTCCATGAGCCTATACATTGATGAAGCTCTACAACAGGGAGCAATTCGTCCATCAACCTCTCCTGCTGCGTCGAGCTTCTTTTTTGTAAAAAAAGAAGGATGGAGGATTACGGCCCTGTATAGACTATCGAGGTCTTAACGACATTACTTTCAAGAATCGTTACCCGTTACCATTGATCCCAGCCGCACTGGAACAGGTCGGACAGGCTTCCATCTACAGCAAGCTAGACCTACGCAGTGCCTACAACCTGGTCAGGATTCGAGAGGGGGATGAATGGAAAACGGCCTTTATTACGCACCGAGGACACTATGAGTACTGCGTGATGCCGTATGGACTCACCAATGCCCCTGCCGTTTTCAGGCATTTATGAATGATATCTTTCGGGATATGATCGATAGATTTGTTATCGTCTACATTGACGTCATTCTCATTTTTCTAACTCTCTTGTCGAGCATGTCTGTCATGTTAAACAGGTGTTGGAACGCTTGCAGAAACACCAGCTCTACGTGAAACTGGAGAAGAGCGAGTTTCATGTTTCAACCATCTCGTTCCTGGGAGCCGTGCTCACTCCAGAGGGAGTGAAACTAGACGAAACCAAGATCCTGGCGGTACGTAATTGGCCTCAACCGAAAACTGTAAAGGAGTTGCAACGTTTCCTTGGTTTTGCGAATTATTACCGCAGGTTCGTCCGCAACTTCAGTACAACTGCAGCCCCGCTGTCAGCCATGACGAGCCAAACGGGGCGTAACCTGACGTGGACAGACGCAGCGAGGAGGGCCTTCCACGATCTCCAACATCGTTTCACATCGGTTCCCATACTTGGCCAGCCTGATGCAACTCTGCCCTTTGAGGTGGAGGTGGATGCCTCCGAGGTTGGTGTCGGAGCTGTTTTGTCCCAACGACAAGGTAACCCTCCTAAACTGAGACCTTGAATCTTTTTTTCAAGGAAACTGAGTCCCGCTGAACAAAATTACGATGTGGGTAATCGTGAATTACTGGCAGTCAAGTTGGCTTTGGAGGAATGGAGGCACTGGCTCGAGGGAGCTACGCACCCCTTTCTCGTACGAACGGACCATCGTAACCTCGAATACCTGCAGGGGGCAAAAAGACTTAATTCCAGACAGGCCAGATGTTCTTTATTCTTTAATAGATTTCGTTTCACCATGTCCTATATTCCAGGATCGAAGAATGGAAAAGCCGATGTCTTGTCCAGGCAATTCGAACGGTCAGAAGAGGAAAACAACCGAAACCATTCTCCCGGCGGCTTGCCGTGCTGGACCGGTACGTTGGGCCATCGACGATGTAATCCAGGAACGTTTACGCACGGAACCAGCCCCGGAAACCCCGTGGCTAAGGTGTTTGTACCAGCGACCATGAGACCGCAACTACTGGAGTGGTGTCACACCTCCCTAGGCTCTGGTCATCCGGGGATAACCCGGACAACGAAGCTCATTGGGAGGAAGTACTGGTGGTCGTCCTGGCGGAAGATGTTAGAGATTTCGTAATCTCATGCCCGGTCTGCGCCCAATCGAAGACCCCGTAACCTACCCGAGGGTAAGCTATTACCTCTTCCCACACCAAACAGGCCATGGTCCCACATTGCTCTAGATTTCATCACGGACCTGCCAGAATCCGAGGGAACACGGTAATTCTAGTCGTGGTGGATAGGTTTTCAAAATGTGTCGTCTCGTGTCCATGAATGCATTACCTAACGCCACTCAGTTGGCAGAGACTATGTTTCATCATGTTTTTCGCCAGTTTGGGATACCCGAGGACATCGTGTCAGACAGGGGCCCTCAGTTCATTTCCAGAGTCTGGAAGGCGTTCTGCGAACGCTTAGGTGTGTCCGTCAGTCTGACGTCCGGATATCACCCTTAGTCCAACGGTCAAACAGAGAGACTCAATCAGGACATCGGGAAGTATCTGAGGCAACAGTGCACCAAACAACCCATGAGTGAAGCCGGTACCTTCCCTGGGTCGAATACGCCCAAAACTCTCGGATCCATTCTTCTTTACACCTAACCCCTTTCCAATGTGTGTTAGGTTACCAACCCCGCTGTTTCCTGGGACATGGAGCCGGGTATGGTACCGGCAGTCGATGAGTGGTTCCGCTGGAGTGCGCGGGTCTGGGAGTCAGCACACCAACATCTGGAGAACGCTACACAGCAACAAAAGACCTACGCTGATCGACGGAGACGACCTACGCCACTATATCATCTGGGACAACGAGTGTGGCTTTCAACACGTGACCGGCGCCTCCGACGGACCTGCAAGAAGCTAAAGCCCAGGTCCGTTTAGAGTCGTCCGACGATTAATCCGGTTACCTACCGTCTCCAGCTGCCCGTCATTATAGGATAGCCCCAACCTTCCATGTATCCCTGTTAAAGCCGGTACACTACAGCCCCATGCACCCTCCGGTGACACAACAACCCACGACGCCCCCCTTGGACGCAAAGGAGGAGACCACCTACACGGTCAAGGAGATCTTGGAGTCACGACGAAGACGAGGGGGGTTAGAATATCTGGTGGACTGGGAGGGGTACGGGGCTGAAGAGAGGTCTTGGGTTCCGGCGAATGACATTTTAGACCCTGCCCTAAAGACGACGTTCCATGCAGAACACCCGAACTATCCAGCTCCGAGACCACGAGGAAGACCACCAACAAGAAAGATAAGGTCTTCAGGAGCCGCCCCTGGGGGGGGGGGATACTGTGATAAACAGGGGTTTGGGTTACTCTAGTCAGAGTCTGACACTCCCCCGATCAACAGAGAGGGGGAGTCATCAGACCAGATCTAATTCACCTGAGTTCTGAGCACACCTGTAGGTGGTAATCAATTCTGGTATATAGGTGTGTTCAGAACTTCAGCCAGTGCGAGGTATTGTTTGTTTTGCCGACATACTAAGCGTTGTATCGAGATCTCCCTAGTAAGTTTTTCCGTGTACCAGTCCTTGCTTTTCGTCCTTTGATTACTCCGATTTTGCCTATTTCTTTTGTGCCTTTTAGTGATTCCTGCCCTTGACCATTGCCTGCTCCTTTGACTACGCTCCACGCCTTGCCCCACGGTGCCTTCTTCGGACTCTGACCTCCCGGTTTCGACCCACGCCTGCCTGACCACGTTTATTGCATTTTCCTTGTTGGTGTTTAATAAACATATCGCAAATCTGCGATTGGATCCACCCTCCTGGTTCCGAGTGTATTCATTACAGAATACCTCGCCATGAACATGGATCCAGCAGATTTAAGGAAGCGCTGGGAACAGCAGGAACAACGTATGGAGGAGATGCTGGAACTACTCCAGGCCGGCGTCGCCAAGCTCCTTCGACGAGTGTGGTTGTTTCCCGACCATCTCCTCCTATATCGCTCCCCACCAAATACGATGGGAAACCAGGAGGATGCCAAGGGTTCCTACTCCAGGTCGCCCTGTACATCTCTCATCATCGTACATTGTTTCCTGACGAGCGGAGTAAGGTAGATTTTAACATCTCTCTACTAACTGGAAGAGCTCTCGAGTGGGCCACGGCACTATGGTCCGCTAATGTACCCGGACTAAACTCCGAGGCACAGTATAACCGTTTGTTTCGGGAGGTTTTTGATCATTCTGTGTCCGGACGGAACGTCGGCGATTTATTGTGTGATCTCTCCCAAGGCACACGTACTGTGGCAGATTACGCGCTAGAGTTTCGGACTTTGGCTGCGGGCAGCGGATGGAGTGAGTCGGGGCTGTTGACTATATATCGCAGAGGACTCCGTAAAGACGTTCGTGCTGAACTGGCATGCCGAGGTGACATCTCCGAACTCAATCGCTAAATTAACATCTCAATAGCCATTGACAATCTGCTCCTCGAAGGCAAGGAAAAGCCAACTCGGACCGCTACACATGAGTCAGGTGCCAGGGGATCTACTACACGGGATTCTCCTTCTGATGAGCCCATGCAACTGGGTAGACTGCCTCTAACAGCCCTGGAGAGGCAACAACGAAGAAGAGACGGGTTATGCCTATATTGTGGTCGGTCGGGCCATTTCATACGGCAATGCCCAGTTCATCCGTCCCGGGTCACGGAATACCGTCTGGGATCTATTAAGCCGGTGAGTGAAAAAGACGTTCTTAATATAACCTCAAGACAGATGTATGTACCTGTTACGTTATCCATAGGCAACCAAGTACGAGATCTAGAGGGTCTCGTGGACTCAGGAGCAGCTGGAAGTTTTGTGGACATTGGTCTGGCCGAAGAGTTGGGAGTTGAATTAATTCCAGTCGAACCCCCACTCCAAGTCAACGCCCTGGATGGAGAACCTATGGGATCTGGGTACATTACGCATCGTACGGAGAGTATTCAGCTAAAGGTGGGAGCTATCCACAGTGAAACCATGTCACTCTTTGTCATCACCGCACCACACGAACCATTAGTACTCGGCCATCCCTGGTTGGTCCAACACGATCCGGTCATATCTTGGAAATCGGGGAATATAGTGTCATGGAGTCAGTCATGTCAGAACGAGTGTCTCTGCTCACCATGTAGAACCACTACTGTAGAGGATGCAGAATGCACTAACTCTCCTACAATCCCCCCATACTACAGGGGGTTTGCGCAAGTAT
This sequence comes from Dallia pectoralis, assembly GCA_029465975.1. Classification (NCBI taxonomy): domain Eukaryota; kingdom Metazoa; phylum Chordata; class Actinopteri; order Esociformes; family Umbridae; genus Dallia; species Dallia pectoralis. The sequence goes on from CM055756.1 coordinate 6,040,132, forward strand.
TCTCGAAGGAGAGAGCGACAACTCTACCACCACACCGGTCCTGGGACTGTGCCATTGATTTACTGTCCGGCGTCACTCCTCCTCGAGGGCGCATTTATCCTCTGTCCCAACCGGAACGAGAGTCCATGAGCCTATACATTGATGAAGCTCTACAACAGGGAGCAATTCGTCCATCAACCTCTCCTGCTGCGTCGAGCTTCTTTTTTGTAAAAAAAGAAGGATGGAGGATTACGGCCCTGTATAGACTATCGAGGTCTTAACGACATTACTTTCAAGAATCGTTACCCGTTACCATTGATCCCAGCCGCACTGGAACAGGTCGGACAGGCTTCCATCTACAGCAAGCTAGACCTACGCAGTGCCTACAACCTGGTCAGGATTCGAGAGGGGGATGAATGGAAAACGGCCTTTATTACGCACCGAGGACACTATGAGTACTGCGTGATGCCGTATGGACTCACCAATGCCCCTGCCGTTTTTCAGGCATTTATGAATGATATCTTTCGGGATATGATCGATAGATTTGTTATCGTCTACATTGACGTCATTCTCATTTTTTCTAACTCTCTTGTCGAGCATGTCTGTCATGTTAAACAGGTGTTGGAACGCTTGCAGAAACACCAGCTCTACGTGAAACTGGAGAAGAGCGAGTTTCATGTTTCAACCATCTCGTTCCTGGGAGCCGTGCTCACTCCAGAGGGAGTGAAACTAGACGAAACCAAGATCCTGGCGGTACGTAATTGGCCTCAACCGAAAACTGTAAAGGAGTTGCAACGTTTCCTTGGTTTTGCGAATTATTACCGCAGGTTCGTCCGCAACTTCAGTACAACTGCAGCCCCGCTGTCAGCCATGACGAGCCAAACGGGGCGTAACCTGACGTGGACAGACGCAGCGAGGAGGGCCTTCCACGATCTCCAACATCGTTTCACATCGGTTCCCATACTTGGCCAGCCTGATGCAACTCTGCCCTTTGAGGTGGAGGTGGATGCCTCCGAGGTTGGTGTCGGAGCTGTTTTGTCCCAACGACAAGGTAACCCTCCTAAACTGAGACCTTGAATCTTTTTTTCAAGGAAACTGAGTCCCGCTGAACAAAATTACGATGTGGGTAATCGTGAATTACTGGCAGTCAAGTTGGCTTTGGAGGAATGGAGGCACTGGCTCGAGGGAGCTACGCACCCCTTTCTCGTACGAACGGACCATCGTAACCTCGAATACCTGCAGGGGGCAAAAAGACTTAATTCCAGACAGGCCAGATGTTCTTTATTCTTTAATAGATTTCGTTTCACCATGTCCTATATTCCAGGATCGAAGAATGGAAAAGCCGATGTCTTGTCCAGGCAATTCGAACGGTCAGAAGAGGAAAACAACCGAAACCATTCTCCCGGCGGCTTGCCGTGCTGGACCGGTACGTTGGGCCATCGACGATGTAATCCAGGAACGTTTACGCACGGAACCAGCCCCCCCGGAAACCCCCGTGGCTAAGGTGTTTGTACCAGCGACCATGAGACCGCAACTACTGGAGTGGTGTCACACCTCCCTAGGCTCTGGTCATCCGGGGATAACCCGGACAACGAAGCTCATTGGGAGGAAGTACTGGTGGTCGTCCTTGGCGGAAGATGTTAGAGATTTCGTAATCTCATGCCCGGTCTGCGCCCAATCGAAGACCCCCCGTAACCTACCCGAGGGTAAGCTATTACCTCTTCCCACACCAAACAGGCCATGGTCCCACATTGCTCTAGATTTCATCACGGACCTGCCAGAATCCGAGGGGAACACGGTAATTCTAGTCGTGGTGGATAGGTTTTCAAAAATGTGTCGTCTCGTGTCCATGAATGCATTACCTAACGCCACTCAGTTGGCAGAGACTATGTTTCATCATGTTTTTCGCCAGTTTGGGATACCCGAGGACATCGTGTCAGACAGGGGCCCTCAGTTCATTTCCAGAGTCTGGAAGGCGTTCTGCGAACGCTTAGGTGTGTCCGTCAGTCTGACGTCCGGATATCACCCTTAGTCCAACGGTCAAACAGAGAGACTCAATCAGGACATCGGGAAGTATCTGAGGCAACAGTGCACCAAACAACCCATGAGTGAAGCCGGTACCTTCCCTGGGTCGAATACGCCCAAAACTCTCGGATCCATTCTTCTTTACACCTAACCCCTTTCCAATGTGTGTTAGGTTACCAACCCCCGCTGTTTCCCTGGGACATGGAGCCGGGTATGGTACCGGCAGTCGATGAGTGGTTCCGCTGGAGTGCGCGGGTCTGGGAGTCAGCACACCAACATCTGGAGAACGCTACACAGCAACAAAAGACCTACGCTGATCGACGGAGACGACCTACGCCACTATATCATCTGGGACAACGAGTGTGGCTTTCAACACGTGACCGGCGCCTCCGACGGACCTGCAAGAAGCTAAAGCCCAGGTCCGTTTAGAGTCGTCCGACGTATTAATCCGGTTACCTACCGTCTCCAGCTGCCCGTCATTATAGGATAGCCCCAACCTTCCATGTATCCCTGTTAAAGCCGGTACACTACAGCCCCATGCACCCTCCGGTGACACAACAACCCACGACGCCCCCCTTGGACGCAAAGGAGGAGACCACCTACACGGTCAAGGAGATCTTGGAGTCACGACGAAGACGAGGGGGGTTAGAATATCTGGTGGACTGGGAGGGGTACGGGGCTGAAGAGAGGTCTTGGGTTCCGGCGAATGACATTTTAGACCCTGCCCTAAAGACGACGTTCCATGCAGAACACCCGAACTATCCAGCTCCGAGACCACGAGGAAGACCACCAACAAGAAAGATAAGGTCTTCAGGAGCCGCCCCTGGGGGGGGGGGATACTGTGATAAACAGGGGTTTGGGTTACTCTAGTCAGAGTCTGACACTCCCCCGATCAACAGAGAGGGGGAGTCATCAGACCAGATCTAATTCACCTGAGTTCTGAGCACACCTGTAGGTGGTAATCAATTCTGGTATTTAGGTGTGTTCAGAACTTCAGCCAGTGCGAGGTATTGTTTGTTTTGCCGACATACTAAGCGTTGTATCGAGATCTCCCTAGTAAGTTTTTCCGTGTACCAGTCCTTGCTTTTCGTCCTTTGATTACTCCGAGTTTGCCTATTCCTTTTGTGCCTTTTAGTGATTCCTGCCCTTGACCATTGCCTGCTCCTTTGACTACGCTCCACGCCTTGCCCCACGGTGCCTTCTTCGGACTCTGACCTCCCGGTTTCGACCCACGCCTGCCTGACCACGTTTATTGCATTTTCCTTGTCGGTGTTTAATAAACATATCGCAAATCTGCGATTGGATCCGCCCTCCTGGTTCCGAGTGTATTCATTACACTCGACAATTCACAGTGCTTTTCAATTTCATTTGTAATTGTTATTAGAAGTTTACTTTCAATGTATGCAGGCAATATAGTTACTATTAAAGTACTATAGCATTACAAAATAAAACTTATAACAGAAGTGCGTCAACACCAAGGGCGTAACTTTGGGTCTATCATTGGGGGGGTTAAACTCGCGGCATATTTATGAATTTATTTATTTATTGAATAATTTTCTTGTGTAAAAGGTAAAACGCTCATTTTCCGTTCCTGTATTAGAAATACATTGTAATACTGATACTTATACTGATTTAGGCTACTTAACGTAAATACAGCTGTTCACTTGACTATTTATGACATAATGACAGAGTAGTTAAATTAAGTGTTTAAGCACTAGGCAGCAGTGGCAGCTTCCACCTATTTTTTTGTTGTGTGTGGGTTCAATATCTTATAAAAAAGAAATAACTTAAAGATTAATCAATTGCATCACTGTATTGGCACCTACATGCAGCCAATGTATTATGCACAATTGAACTCTCAATACATTACACAATACAGGGTGGCACACTGGAGTGCAGCTTGCATCTTTATTCTTAACAGATTTCACATATTGGTGGGCATCACCAAAATTCTCCTTCCCCTAACAAAATCTAAACAAAAGCATGTAAATACAATCTGTAAATCACATTTTAAGGTATGTTACAACATATTAGGCTGCAACTTAACACATAGCCTAAACCATTCAGTTAAAAGCACCAAACACCTGTTTACGTCTCGGTGTAAAAGAAATAAACTGTGCACACACTGACTTCTTAGTTAAGAGGACCAATTTGTCCTGATGGATGTGACACACTGCAACATGGTTCAGCCTCTGCTGTGTCATAGTTGTGCGTAACCAAGTCTTTAATCGTCCAAGTCTTTAATCGTCCTAACAAAAGGCTCCTGCCTTTTGTTAGGAGCTAGCACTGGCAATTTGCTGCCTCCTGGGGGTGTGGTCTTCTCTCCCTAGGTTGCCTCCAATTAGGGTGTAATTGGGTACAATACTTAGGTCCAAGTGGTCATAGAGCGGCAGCTTGTAGCGGCATCTTGTCTCCTGCAACTAAGACTGTCTCCGAAACAAAGACGGCTCTGCTGAGTTGTTCTGCGGAGTTGTTCTGCGGAGTTGTTCTGCGGAGTTGTTCGAGGAAGGTAAGCAAGACAGGCATGGCGATACAATACATTCAGAGTAAGTACTACACTTCATATTCTTTATAAAAAAAATATATATATAAAAAAAATAAAATTCTAACCCCACTCGTCTACTTATCACCTCTGAAATGTGTATGCTTCCCATCCCATCCATAGTGACTGCTCGGCGTCCATATAGACCTACTCTATACCGGAGGCGCATTCGGTCCAATCTAACCACCCTTGTGTGCACCTCCTTTGCAGAGTACCTAATTTCGGGTAGTGTCTGGAACTGTCGATCGGCTGTCAACAAGACCGAATTCATCTCGGCTTACGCTGTCCTCCATGACCTTGACTTTCTGACTGAGACGTGGATTACCCCCGAAAACACTGCTTCCTTGGCTGCCCTTTCGTCATCCAGCCATGTGTTTTCCCACAGTCCTAGAACTTCCGGTCGTCGCGGAGGCGGAACAGGGCTTCTCATTTCTGCTAAATGGAGATTCTCTCCCTTCCCCCTCCCTCACCTTTCCCCTTCCTCGTTTGAATTCCATGCTGTCCGTGTGACGTTTCCATTCAATATTAATATAATTGTCCTCTACCGTCCACCGGGAGCCCCCGGGGTATTTCTCGAAGAGCTCGACACCCTGATTAGCGAATTTCCCGATGACGACACACCGCTTGTCCTGCTAGGTGACTTCAACCTGCCAACGACCGCATTCAACACCTTCTTAGGCTCATCCGTCCTACCCCTCCTCTCATCGTTCGGCCTCAGCCTCACCCAGTCAACGGCGACTCACATCGCAGGCAATGTGTTGGACCTTGTCTTCACCAGATGCTGCCCACTGACCAACTTTAAGACCACACCCCTACCGCTTTCGGACCACTTCCTAGTCTCATTTTCCCTCTCCCTCTCTTCTCGTGCATCATCAACTCCCAGCCTGGTGGTGGGTCGCATGAACACACGATCCCTCTCCCCATCTGATCTTGCTGCTTCTGTTCTTTCATCCCTCCCGTCTCCCGAATCCTTCTCCCTCCTGTCTACGGAATCTGCCTCTTCCACCCTTCTAGCATCGTTATCTACATCCTATGACTCGCTCTGCCCTCTTTCCTCCCGGCCAGCCCGAGCCGCACCTCCTGTGCCGTGGCTAAATGAATCCCTACGTAGCCACAGGAGAGAACTTCGTGCAGCCGAGCGGAAATGGAGATCCACCAAAATTCAAAGCGACTTGGCTTCCCTCCAGTCCCTCCTCACCGCCTTCAACTCTAATCTGACCACCGCTAAAGCTGCTTTCTATCACCGGAAATTCCAGGACTCCGCTTCCAACCCTAAAAAGCTTTTCTCCACCTTCTCCACACTCCTCACCCCTCCTCCACCTCCTCCGTCATCGTCCCTTTCAGCTGACAACTTTCTTACCCACTTTCAACAGAAAGTGGACAACATTCGAGCATCATTCACCCATTCGCCAGAAATCGCTATTTCCCCTCACACTGACTCTGTCCCTGGTCTGAGTTCCTTCTCCTCGCTCAGTCCGGAAGTCACCCTGCAACTGCTCCAATCCAGCCGTCCGACAACATGCCCGCTTGACCCTATCCCTTCCCCGCTCCTCCAGTCCATCTCCACGGACCTTCTTCCATATCTCACATCTCTAATAAACACTTCTCTAACCTCAGGATGTGTCCCTTCTGACTTCAAGATGGCCAGAGTGACTCCGCTCCTCAAGAAACCGTCTCTCGACCCGTCGGATGTCAACAACTACAGACCTGTGTCCCTGTTGTCCTTCCTTTCCAAAACGCTTGAACGCGTCGTAGCTGACCAACTGTCCTCCTACCTCTCGCAGAACAATCTCCTGGACCCTAACCAGTCAGGATTCAAGACGGGCCACTCAACTGAAACAGCACTGCTCTGTGTAACTGAAGCCCTACGCAAGGCCCAAGCCAACTCTCTCTCCTCTGTTCTCATTCTACTAGACCTATCTGCTGCCTTCGACACAGTAAACCTTCAGATCCTGCTCTCCACCCTCTCTGACCTGGGGATCTCAGGAGCGGTGCATTCCTGGTTTTCCTCGTACTTGTCGGACCGTTTTTACCAGGTGGTGTGGCGAGGCTCGCCGTCGAACATGCAGCCCCTGGTCACTGGGGTCCCCCAAGGATCGGTCCTAGGCCCTCTCCTTTTCTCCTTATACACCCGGTCTCTTGGCTCTGTCATATCCTCACATGGCCTCTCCTATCACTGCTATGCTGATGATACCCAACTATTTTCCTCATTCCCACAGTCTGAAACCCAGGTGGCATCCCGTATCTCTGCATGTCTGACTGACATCTCGGCCTGGATGTCTGCACACCATCTGAAACTCAACCTAGGTAAAACTGAACTGCTCTTCTTCAAAGGAAGAGCCTGTCCGCTCCAGGATCTGTCCATTACGGTGGACAACGTCACAGTCCCTGCTACCCAATGTGGGAAAAACCTTGGCGTGACCCTTGACAACTCCCTCTCATTTTCTGCACACATCAAGGCGGTGTCCCGGTCTTGCAGGTACATGCTCTACAACATTCGGAAAGTAAGGCCGTATCTTACGCAGGAAGCCGCACAAGTGCTGATCCAGGCACTTATCATCTCCCGTCTCGACTACTGCAACTCCCTTCTGGCTGGTCTCCCAGTGTGCGCCATCAAACCCTTGCAACTCATTCAAAATGCAGCAGCCCGCCTGATCTTCAATCTACCAAAGTTCTCCCACGTCACTCAGCTGTTCCGCACACTACACTGGCTCCCGGTCGAAGCACGCATCCACTACAAAACCATGGTGCTAGCCTATGGGGCAACAAGAGGAACCGCCCCCTCCTACATCCAGTCACTAATCAAGCCGTACACACCCACGCGAGCACTTCGTTCTGCCACCTCAGGCCTCTTGGTAGTGCCATCCCTACGGGAGGGAAACTCTCGATCTGCTCAGTCTAAATTGTTCTCCGTGCATGCCCCGCAATGGTGGAACAACTCCACTCTGGAGATCAGATCATCGGACTCTCTACCAATATTCAAAAACGTCTAAAAACATTCCTCTTCAAACTGTACCTCCAGTAGCTCCATGAATGGAGCTCCACAACTCTCGACTGTTTGAAACTTCACTACCGACTCATTCTTCTATCTCTAGCACTTCCCCCTGCACCCACCCAGGAACAATGTACTTATTGCCTTTTTGATGTGTGTTTTAGCTATATGTGAAATGCCTGCACTTATTGTAAGTCGCTCTGGATAAGAGCGTCTGCTAAATGCGCAAAATGTAAATGTAAGAGCACTAAAGCTCCTCTCTGCCTCAGAGGACGAGACTGGTACCACAAGGAGTAATCTGATCAGAGTTTCAACTTCAGTAAATAAGCCTCGCACCTGTACTGGCAAATCTTTGAGAATGTTTTTAGCCTCTCCACAGGAACTGTACATGTAATTATGTTGGAACATAGGTAGCTGGATTTCCAGCAGCTTGGAATTAATTTCTGGGTAGTCATGAACCACCGGATCAATCTTTCCAGAAAGCAAGATGTTCTCCAGTTTTTGTAGGGTAAGAAGACCACCCTGCTGGAAACGTTCAGTGAACTGTGTGTGAATGGTGTCAAGTACCTTATAAAACTCAACTCTGTAGTATTCCATAGGAGTGTTAGGACTGAAACCACTTGATTCTCCACTATAGCGCTTGGGTGGTTGTCGAACCCTTGGCATTGTTATGGGTTCTAAGTCTAAAGAATTCACAACTGTAGATGCCCTCTCAAAAAGGTGTTGGAAGGCATCATCACTCCTCTTGCCATTGAGGGTAGACTGAACTTTACAAACAGCAGCCTGCATGTGTCCTTCTCTGAAGAGACCTGTTGAGACACTCTAGCTCTCCAATAACTGCTTGTGCCATCACAAGACCAAGTACATTACTGCCTCTCATAAACTGCTGAAAGAGACCGTTTGCAGTGGCTGCAGTGGGAGAGTTAGTCCCTGCCATTTCCTCTAAGGCAGTGAGGATAGAGTCATACTGTGTTAAAGCAGAATGGATGGCACCGTGTCTAACAGTCCACCTAGTTTCACAGAGTGGTTTCAGGGCACTTGAGGTTCCATGGTCAGATATCGCAATCTGATGAAACATCTGTTTGAATTTGCCCGACTGTCCACACAAAACTCCTAATTGATGAACCCAGTCAAGGGCATCTCACACAACTATAGAAGCTGTGCATGCATTCTGTGCTATCAAATTAACACAGTGTGCTCCACAGTGCACATATAAAGCAAGTGGTTGTTTCTTCCTAATGTGAGCCTGTGACATATTCGCCGCACCATCGTATGTCTGCCCACGCAGTGCTGACAATGGCAAATTTAGTCTGCAGATTACATCTAATGCTACATTTGCAAGATATTGTCCTGTGGTCTCAGGCACTGAATACATCCCAATGAATTCCTCATGAGGATTTAAGTCATGATCCATTAACGAAGACATACAGATTCTTGTTCCTGACCTGATGTGTCTTGTGTCCCATCAACAATCAAGGCAAACTGTGTGACTGGGAGGCATCGAATAGTGTCAGCTATTCCTCGTATAATGTCTTTGCTCATTATGACTAGTATTTCATTTTGAATGAGAGGACTTGTGTAATCCTGCTTGTGTGTCCCTAACCACTTCTGAAAAGCAGGGTCATCTTCTGCCTTTTCTTTTAGATGTTGGGATAGATTACCCTTCTCTTCCACATGACCTCGTAGAGCTAAACCTTGCCTAGCTAAGCATTTGATGGAGCCTACAATCTTCATCAATCCATACCTTGCTTACTCCTGTTGTCTGGCAACAGCTGAAGAAAGCTGTGAAGCCACAGTGTTACCTTTTTGTGCACAGATGTTCATGGCATGGATATGCAACTGAGTTTTTGCATGTTCTGAGAACTTCTGGATAGCCTTTTTCCAATTTCTAAAGCCTACACTTACAAAGGCAGGGTCACACTTGCTTGCAAATGTTGACTGATTCAAAAAAACCTTGGCACAGTGAAAACATATGACGCCTTGTAAAGTGGCACTGTAATGCAACCAAGGAAAAGTTGTGAACCATTTTTGTTGAAAAGATAACACACAGTTAGCTCGCTTCTGCACAACTATAAACTTAGGATCAGGTTGTGCAGGCTTTGTGCAGGTGATGATGTCTGAAAAATCAAATCCCTCTCTGTCCCTGTTGTCAGTGTTCGACTGGTCCCTGACATGGGGCTCAATATCCTGTGTTTAAACATGATTGTTATTACTCTGAAATAACAATCCCATCAAATGAATGTATTATACATATCAATAACACTATTCACAGCTAAATTATGTTGTGTTCTCACCTGCTCATTTGCATTATGGTAGATAAAATGAGTGAAATACACGAGTCGAACGGATTACCTTTTCAGATGGTTTATTTACATTAATATTGCTTCACAACCCCACAGCAATATGCCCTCTCGCATTTGACCAGCGCTGATCGAAGGCAGGAAGAGACAGTTCCATGGCCTCAACCTGCCTCAACCGCTTTAATACCCCAGACCAGTCAGAAACATCGACCCATCCCCCAGTTCATTCTCAATGACCAATCGATATGTTCCTAGTCATTCCTTTATCAGTTAACCCCACCCAGGCAGGATCCAATATCACACCTCTGTCGAACCTTTTGTTTCCCCAAGGCCCATTGGAATGTATGGGGGAGGGGTGTCACTGAAGATGTCTGTTCCTTCTCCTAAGTTCACCAAAATACCTTGTGTGTTTATAACTAATTATACTAAAATTATATGAAGTTTAACAGATATATATCCAAATGTAAACAAATACTGTAACAACCGAATTATGTAAGCAAACTACTTTTCTAAACATGTATATGAACTGAAAATCCACCACAGCATGACTGCTGCCCTCATCACGTGACCCTCTGTGAGGAAACCACAGGAACCAAATTACTTGCTTTACACAAATACTCTCGTTCAAAACAAAATACTAGGCACAATGAGCAATGTCAAGAGTTCGACAACCACCCAAGTGCTACAGTGGAAAATTAAGTGGTTTCAGTCCTAAAACTCTTATGCAATACTACAGAGTTTTATAAGGTACCTGACACCACTCACACGCTGTTCTCAGAACGTCAGTGTTCTGACAGTGTATGTTTGCATGCACAATTTTGTTTAAGGTCTCTTACCTGGTCATCTGTGCTTCCTGCGCTGCCTGTCTCTGTGCTCTCTCTCCCTGACCCCTGGTCACCTGACCCTCTGTCACCTCCTCTTTCTCCTTCTTCAATTGCTGTACCTCCTCTGTCACCACCTTCTCTCTCCCCTTCAATTTCTGTACCTCCTCTGTCACCACTTTCTGTCGCTCCTTCAATTGCTGTACCTCCTATGTCATCACTTTCTTTCTCTCCTTCTTCAATTCTTGTATCTCCTCTGTCGCCTCCTTCTCTCTCTCTCTGGTCACCTGTCTCTCTCTTATCGCCTCCTTGGCCATTTCCCTCTTCCTGATATATATAAAAATTTCAGTAAATGTTCAAATGGTGTGAAAGAGGCGGTATATCCTAATCAGTTTTGGAGAATGCATGTTCCTTCACCAAAAAGTTGGAAAGCATTTTAAACACCCTTTGCCCACTTACTAGCACATTAGGATTGCTACAAAATAATAATATTTATATAAAGGGCTGTCAATCAATAAAAAAATTGACCCGCACAGTTTAAACACACTGAGAAGAAGCTTGGGAAAGCCCCTTTTTACCCAAACAAATTCTCAAAGTGCAACCAGGACCAGTCAAAACAAAATCAATCAAAGACACTTATTATTTTCCACTTCTGTAAATATATATACACATGAAAGCCTCCGGGTCAAAACGACCCACAACATCATGTTTGTATACAAACTCTATACAGACATTCCACGACACATCAGTGTGTCCGTATTTTGCAGTTAGGTTCATGACCCTAAATGAGGAAAAGTCATTTAATTTCATGGTAAGAAATAGGAGTTAACTTGTATTTCAGACGTCGCAAAAGTGGAAACGGGTCAAATTGACCCTTAACACAGTACAAGGGTTAAAAACAAGTTTGGCAGATGAGTGAATCAATTAGGGGCCTAACTGCCAAACCAACATTATAGACTTTAAAGTTCAACGTGTCTCTCTTTTATTAGAAGTTTCCCTTTGGGTCAGTCATGAGTCATTTCTGGTGTCTGGTGTCAGATTTTTAGCACGCTAAATGCAAATGACTGAAGTTACTTTATTGTATGTGTGTGGCGTGCGCGTTCAAAAGGAGTTGCGTAACCTCTGAGCTAGCCCATAGCAGCTTGCTGTCAACTGATCATGACATCTCTACTCTAGTCACAAGTAAATTATGCAATGCCCCCCAAAATGTGTGACTGTATTAGAGGAAACAGCAACTTAAGTTACAATTCAGTGACATTGGTTCGGTTCTACAGTACCTGGCACCCTCTTTACCTCATAGGACTTAACAGCTAACTGTACCTCCGTTTGGTCAGGATTTTTTCTCCTTTTAGCTGTTGTCGACCAACAATGAAATATTGTTGTTGTCTGGCTGCCTTTCTTCAGTGTCCTTTTCATCTTTCCCGATCTTTCCACATGCACGTCAGCTCATTCATCCCAGCGATGCGGCGGCGCAAAATAGTGAACTGAACAATATTGGTAGAGAAAGCGGTTGGTTGGGTAATACCAATTAGTCGGTGCGGTGGGCGGGGGGTACATTACAGATTATTTAAAATATGATACTATCTTGCTGGCAAATGAAATTAATAAAGAAAATGAACAAAAGAATTCATTCGGAATATTTCATATTTATTTTCATCTCAATGATGTGCTGATATTGGGGGGGTTATTACGCCCATGGTCAACACATAGCAATCAATAACAACAACATAAAATGTAAGGAAAAGGATAAATTTAGGTCTGGTTGAAGAATAAGAATAAATGTAGGAAAGAATGACCACAGACAACGTATTCACAAGCATCAAGTGATTTGCTCGTCATTTCTCTCGGGTGTACACGCTCGGTTTCTCAACTAAATAGGTATATATATCTGGCCACTGTATATTTGGCCATCTGCTAACTTCTTCTATCCACTCCACTATAATACACGGATCTGGTAGCCGGATTCCATTTGATAAAGTCAACTTTTTCAAATAAGTTTCTCTGTTTGTGTTGCTTAATCCGCTCGCGTAGCTTGACAGGCTGCTGATTCTCGCCGTACTTCTGTTGCCCAAATGCGCGCGCATACGTTTCTACGTCATCATTGTTTACAAACAGTAAAAGGGTCTCAAACAGTAAAAGGGTCTCTTCTCTGCGTGAGAAATACAATGTGTGGCGTGTGAACGGGTTGAAATGCGTGTGTCTCACGAGACTTGAGAGCCCTGTGTTTGATAGATCCCAAGTAGCAATGATGTGTTGGCCCAACGTTGGGCTTCGGTCATGCGATCCGTTGGCATGACGTTGGCAAACATCGTTGGGCCAATCGAGTTTTGTCTAGCGGCCCAATGTTGGCGTTACGTCGGCATAGCGTTGTCATGTTGCCCTTTTACCGACCAATTCATAGTTGGTTATACGTTGGCTAATAGAAACTGCCAACGTTGTTGTATTCTTGGTGCCCTTTTACCGACCAATTCATATTTGGTTATACGTTGGCTAATAGAAACTGCCAACGTCAAGGTGCCCTTTTCCGGACCAATTCATTGGCTAATATAAATCCCCAAAATTACACAATGAAATCCAAGTCAAATGTATTTATTATTGAACATGCACGTTTAATATTAGCTTCTGTGGCCATCTTCTAATCTGTAAAAGAAAGAAAAAAACGATTACATGTTTTCCCAAAATACTAAGAATACCTTTATTGTACAGTTAGATATTGTACCTAACTACCTATATGCTATAACATAATTACATCTAATAATTAATGTCGAATGTCCGTTGAATGTCTGTTGAATGTGAATGTGCCAATATAAAACCAAGTTTACGGTAGGCTTGCTTGACTTTTGAACTTGATCAAAACTAGCCTGCTCAAGGTTTTTATTATTCTTGATAAACATTTCACTGTTTAGCAAGTCATTAGTTGGAAATACTTTAAGTTATATACTAGGTGTATTGCTAAATATCTATTTAATGTATACGACTCGAGACGAGTGTAGCATCTATGACATACCTAGCAAAAATTTAACTTTAGTCATATATAATTACGTTCGCGATTATGGACACTCCTAATACAAACGTAACCCCAAACAACATTGACATTAAACTATAAACCTATGTAATTATTAAAAATAGTGAATGAATACATACCAACAATGCTGTGGGTATAAATGTAGGCAACTATTGGCTTTGCTTCACTACAACCCTAAATGAACCGTTAGTTTGTAATTCGTTTATCATATCGCTCACGCGACAGCGGTTATACCAGCTGAGAATAATAAAGTGACAGCAACACCAATATTTGAGGCAAATAAACGTTTAACTTTTTAACATCTTATTTATAACAAAAATAATGTACATTATAGCAAAATTGTATAGGCCAGGAAACGTATTATAATTTCATGTGATACAGCACTTTGTTCATCGCTGCATGGGAATAGCGTTGTGGTCAGTCTAAAGTTCCAACCAATCAGCACAAATGCCGACTTAAGCTTAGTCGGGCCAACGATGGCAAACAAGCTGATTTCCAACCGCGACTAATACAACCAATGCCAACTTACAGCCAACGTTGGGCCAACCCATCATTGCTACTTGGGATGTGTCATACGTAGGGGGTTGTGTGTGGTGTTTTGCAAAAAGTGTGTTATGAAATTAGAAACTCAGTGACCTTGGAGTTATGCAGATTTGAGGTGTGGTACAGCTCTTTTGAGTCACAAGCAATGTGCGATTTCTAAAGATTTTGTGTGTAAGCAGTAGGTGAAAACAGCACCCGTTTTCTAAAGTTCATGTTGCCCAGTCTGTGATTTGACGATCAAATTAACAGGCATCGCATTTGTTACATGGAACGTAGTACAAGCTAGACCACAAAAACTCTTGAATTATTCCCTGTGTAGTACTTTCTAGGGTTGTTTTTTTGACTACTCTCCTTTTCCCCTTGTCTCCAGAACGACCACTGTCCTTTATTGCAATGACCATCTATCATGTTGACCTCATATAAAGAAAACACTTCCGTTTTAATCTGGTTCATGGACAGTGTTGAGAAATAACCAAAACCAACTATCTGCTCTAACTGTATTATTAAGGGTGCAATGCTGAATACCACCTCATGGTGGGAGTAAAGAACCAGGTGAAACTCAGAGATCAAAATTCCCATCTTTCTGCTCTCGCTGACTCTTTCACTAAAACACCAAAGCTGTCTGAGATAAAAAAAGCTGTCTAATAACACTGTGCTATTAGGCTTACTGTGTGTACTTCTCATGCCGTCTTACTACCCCCAATGGCCAGTAACTTTGACGACAGCTTTTTTGTACCATTCTGCTAAAATGGCCTCACCTCAGTGGCTGATTGGATGACAGTGATAGGGAGTATTTTTCTGTGGTGACAGAGGATTTGTGAAAGTGATACCGGGTCTCTCTGTCAGTCAGTCAGTTAGACTGACTGGTAGGTCCAATGCCTGTGTGTCTGACTGTCTATGTTATTGAAACAGTGGTGTTGTGTGGTGTGATCGGCTGGTCAGGGCGGACACACACACACACACACACACATACACCCACAGACGAACGCAGTGCGGGAGAGAGTGAAGCAGCAGTGGGATGTAGCGGACGATCATGAGGGCTGATGTTCTATAATTATGAATTAAGACGCTCCGATGCACATAATAATTAGCTGGCGATCAGATTCGACGACGGCCGGAGGAAGCACCCGTCTAACAGCGACGGCGGAAAATATCGGGGACGAGGAGCGTCGAAACACGCCCGTCGACTCCCACACTCCTGGATGTTTAGCTGTTGCCATGGGACACCTGGTGTGAATGAGGTTCCCGAGTGGTCATTTCAAAGGCTTTTTTTCCGTCTCGACGCACCATCCAGAAGGCCGCCCTGCTGCGGTGTTTTTGCGACGGCCGCCGTCCGCAGTTTCCGTTATAATGGCTCGCGCGGGCCTCTATTTATACCGCCGAGGTTCGCTGTGATTTCTATTTACCCGGCACGTTCATTCGCGGCGTTCACTGTGCTGAATAGAACCCCTTCAATGTTGTTATTATGTGCCTGTTTGGCACAACTCTTGATTTTTCCGGATGAACAAACACAACACAACCCCCCCCCCCACACACACACACACACACACACAAGCTCGTTGGTCTGCGTCCAATCACGGTGGGCGTGAAGGGCCAACCGGTAACCAGCGACTGGCCCTGAGTGGGAGGGGTTTTGTTTGTTTGAAGACCTTGATAAGAACATCGCGGAAAAGTCTTTCCCCCGCCCACGGTTTCATCTGCATATATTTGAGTAGAGAGCTTCACTCTGAGTCAAACCGAATCTGCGGGTGTCGAGTATTTCTGCGGCGGTTGATACAAGAAAGGTTAAACACACCACAGTGTTCAGATCCCGTAACCAGGGCATGAAATTGGCACCCGCCAAATGCGGGTAACTTTTGTGATTGGCGGGTGAAACTGTCAATCTACCTGCCACGTTGGCGGGTAGCCAATAAGACAACACAACATCGAGCAAGCGTTGTGTTGTTGACCAATCACGTAGCCTATTGTTTTTGTTAAGCAAGCCCCGCTATTTTCTTGGACGTTCGAGACAAAATGCTGGCGTGAAGAGGTTGCCGGCTGTAGTCAGGCAACGAAAAGAGGACGGTTCCAGGGGCGGAAATCCCGGAGGGGACACGAAATATGATATGCCCCCCCCCCCAATAAATCACTGTCAACAAAACTGTGTAATTTCAATATTAACAATAATACGCAATGAAAGCGCTTTGCTGATTATGGACACTATTGTGCTTTTTTAGTTTCAAAAGATTGCGAACCCTGCCCTAGGTCCCACAATGGTTTGATCCACAGGCAATGTTAATGTTGTCTCGTGAACATTAGGGCGCGATTAAGGGGAGTCGCGCTCTTCTCAGTTACATTAAGCCTGACTGAGAAAAGGTGGGTTTTTACAAGTCACTACTGTACAAAGTAAAAATGTTTTCGATTATATTTAACGTTGTAACTTTAAATATATTTAGTACATTGTATAGTGTTAATATTCATCTGGGAACAATGTGGCTGATTTGCTCGGGAAGAGTATGTGAACAAGTTACAAATGAATCTGTGTTAACTCCTGTAAAAAGGTTCAGCTTAATTTTTCTGTAAATCTATCTAACATATTTTGATTTCTTATGTATTAATTTAAGATTAACAATGCGCGACCAACAGAGGAGAAACCATGGGAGACTATATACAGACATAACGAGCACAAATACCAACAGGTGTAAACAGTTACACAGGACAGGAAAGAAAAGGGCATTTCATATAAGTGACCGGGTAGCAGGAAAATACAAAAGAAACAAAGGCCAGAACATACAATACATACAGCACAGACATGAAACGTTACAATATATATATTTAACAAATTACAATGTAGGCTATCCGTTTACAATTACAGCAGTAATATGGGTGTCCCCCCTCATGAATTGTTTCTGAGAAAATGCTATATAATTGTCCCCCCCAAAGTTGATAACAGATTTTCGCCCCTGGACGTTTCCAAAAATAAAAAAAGACGTTTTAATACTAAGTGGAAAGGGATGGCAAGGTTCGTGACTGGTTGGTGTACGACGTCACAACAGACTCTTGTCTTGAAAAGCAACAAACTTATAATATGTACAAACTTAAAAATAGTATTTTGATATAAATGTTAAAGTGACTAATGTATTGCAGTTAACTTGCAGGTGTTAACTAAATAAATGAGACATTCAGTGAGATGATTGGCTGTATTCTACTCTAGATTGGCTCTATTCTAAACGCCTGCCACACCAGGTCAGATACAGTTGTAAGTCATTACGTTGATCTAGTCATAAATGAGATTGGTTAAGTTGGTTAATAACTCGACAGCACTTTAATGTGTATTCTGTACAAGTTCAAGAACCATTCTTATGCATTTTCTGAGTCATTCACCTTTATTTTAGGCACAAAAAAATTTGGCTGGTAAAAAACCACTGTGGCAGGTAGATTTCAAAATCCACCTGCCACAGTGGCTGGTGGCCAAAAACGTTAACTTCAGGCCCTGCCCGTAACCCTGCAGGCTAACCCATGAATGAATCTGTATTCGCGCTTACCGCATCTTATTATTGTTTTACAGTAAGGACGCGTATGTGATACGGTAAAAAGTAAACTACTGGTCATACATAACGCGAAACAGGGACACGAATGATGCACTGTGTGGTCATTAGAGATACAAGTCAGTACGTGTCGTTATTTCATGGGAAGGGGAACGCGAATTCCTGGAAATCACATAGGGCGTACCAGGTGAAGCACGTTCGTTTCCAATGATGCGCTGCGTTTCGGGTCGTGCATGCAGGCACAGTGCGTGTTGCATGTTGCATGCGTTCATTCCATTGGACACATACGTGAAACTTCTTTCAGGAAGTGGTTCGGTGGAAGTTGTATAAACGGGTGGATGTGGACATCTTGACGCACACAATCCTGGATGACGCATGAATAAAGTTTAGCGATATGAAAACCGTATGTTTGATTGACGAGGAGATACTCTCCGTCCGTGTGGCATCTGGGAACACAATATTGCGTTAGGCCATTGCAGAATGATCCGATTAATTTAATGTAAACGACGTGCCATGAAACTAATGGCAAACGCCATCATTAACCATTAAAGCATGGCCACCTTCTATAAATCACACCCTGTGTTAGTTGGCCATCCTTGACTTGAATCCGTCTCGACCGTGGGGCAAATTCAATGAGCTGGACTAGATTTTGAAAGGCATATACTGGCAGAGGAGTAAAGTATCAAAGTATTTTTACTTCGTTACTTTACGAAAGTACTTTTTTGGGGTATCTGTACTTTACTTGAGTATACATTTTTCTGCTGACTTTTACTTTTATTTCACTACATTTAAGGAAAAATGTATACTTTTACTCCGCTACATTTCATCAAACACCTCCGTTACTTTAAACAAATAGCAGTCAATTATTTATTTAGGACTACCTTTGGGTTCTGTTTATTTATTATTTGTTTAGAGTTAGTGTCCCTATTGGGTGTGAGAGGAAAACAGAGATGCAGGTCTAAAGGAGTAGAGATAGGAGAGGTTTGGAGGAGTGGAGATTGTAGACGAGCAAGTAGTGATGAGGGAGACATCGGTAGGAGAGATGATGGAGAAGAGAATGTAGGAGAGGTTATCGTTACAGTTAGTATTTCATTATGTGTGGCCATTTTGTTAAATTCCATCTGAAACGTGAAAAGGAGAGTTCTGAAAACTATTTAGATTAATAAACTCAAACTAACCATTGAAATATTGTTGGATCTTTTTTTTTACTTTTGGTACTTGAGTATTTCTTTTTAAATCAGATAATTTTGTACTTTTACTCAAGTAAAAATACAGCAGGTGACTTTTTACTTTTACTCAAGTTGTCAGGAACCACGATCTGTCCCCCTCTATGCCGGGAGTTGGCTGTCAATCTCTATGCCAGTGTTGGTACTCCCCCCCGTCAGCAGAGAGGGAGAGAATCAAGGACATTTGATTCACCTGTGTTTTCGTTCAGTGTTAGTTCGTTAGTGTCTGTATATAGTTTAGTCTGTGTTAGTTTGTCAGTGTTGGGTCATTGTTTAAGGTACATTGGTTTCTGTTTCTATGTCCGTGTTTTATGTCTGTATATACTGGTGGGTTTTATCTGTGGTATTCGGGTTGGTTGGTTGTTTGAGTTATGTTCCATGTCCTTAGTTATTGCCATTTTTCTGTTAAAGGAATGAGTATGATTCTTGGTTTTGTTTTGTGTTTAAGTTCTCTGTTTCCAGTGCCTGTCCTGCCTGTTAGTTAAATAAACCTTTTGTAAAAGAACACTCTGCGCCTGTGTCCATAATCTTCATCTGAGCCCAAAGCCTGACACAAGTAGGTTTTTAGCAAGGTATTTTTAGTATCAAGTATCATAATGAGGTACTTTTTACAACTCTGCATACTGGTCAGAGCAAGAAATTATTCATAGAGTTCAAGAAACTCTGCAGAGATCCCAGAATAGGGTTGGTGTTGAGCCTTAGATCTTACACCGAAGTCATGAAGAAAATCAAGCATTGAAAGTGTTCCTGGTTTCTGCTTAGTCATTGTGAAATCGAAAATATGCTTGTAACCACCAAGTTTGCCATCTCGCTAAACTACGTATGTGTTGCGATGCTTCATCACGCAGTATGGTAGCTTGGCTGGCTGGACTGAATTCTGTGTTTGATATAGGCTGAATGACTCTCTTAGAACAAGAGAAAGAAATTAGCTGGTCCTGATGAAACTATTTAAGTGTTTCTTCAAGCTAAAGAACAGGCTGTGCTCACAATCTAACTTATACCCTGTCTACAGTGACACATGGCAGGAGCTTCATGTGATGGGAATGCTTCTCTGCAGAAAGAACTGGAAGACTGATCAGAAAGAACGGTGAAAAAAACAAAAACACAGATGTCTATGAAAAAAACCCAAAGAGCACATGACCCCAGACTATAGAGATGATTGATCTCTCAGTACAACAATGCACAAAGCCAAGACAACGCTGGAAAGTCTTTGGAACATATCTGTGAATGTCCTGAAGAAGCCCGACTAATGCCTTGGACTTGAATCCTGAGGATAACTCTTTGGTGAAACCTTAAGTCCACCTACTTCCCCCATCCAGTCTGACAGGCATTATATATAAGACAGAATGGAAGAAACGGCTTAATTACAGGTTTGCAAAGCTGGCATTCCCGGGAAGATTTGAAGCTGGAATCAATGCTTTTGAAGGGTACTGAATGAAAGGTCTAAACACTTCCATACAGGAGATATTTCTTTTTTATTATAGTTTAATTTGGCAGATATTTATAAAAAAACATTTGGCATTACGGGGAATGGTGGTAGATTTATTAAAAACAATTAATTACAACTGAAGAGGTCTGTATAAGTTCAAAGGCAGTAGTATGTCACCTCACATGCCGGATATCATCCTACCTTAACCCTTTGTGAAACCGGCAGTAGTATGTCACCTCACATGCCAAATATCATCCTACACCAAACCTTAACCCATTGTGGAACCCTAACCCCAACACTTATTCCACCTAATCCTAACCATCTCCATAGCAGGAGGTAACTTTGTTTTTTGATTGTTTGGTTGATAGTATGTTAATCTGTATAGCGTCGTCTGATGGCAATCTTAACTATCCAGGTAATGCGTATTTGGGTAGTGTACAAGACCCATTTAACTTTAATAAAAGTAAAATGATCAGACCTAGGCCTTTGGCTAGTAAATGAATATGGATTACAGGCCCGTTAGCTAAGACATAAATGAGATTATGTGTAATACTATATGATTTCACCAATAAAATGTGGGCGCGCGGGCAATATGGTACAGTAACAAATACAATCTGCTATCCGTCATGTCCATAAGCAGGTCTGTAGCTCTCAGGACCGGGTTGCCCGGGGGGTACCTGCTCGACGTAAGAAAAGCAAATACAGCAATCAACTATTGTGGCGTACATCCGTTTTTAGCTAAAAGGGAATTATTTGTATATGTAAAAAAGCCAGGAGTTTTTTTCCTTCCTTCTGCAGCCTGTTTTAGACGTAACGTGTAATTGATGTGCCCAGGGAATGGCTGTTGTAATCTTTCTTGAAAGGTAGCGGATTTGGTTTCGCTGGCCGGCTGTTTGGGGACTGTGGACTGTCACAATTAAAGCCATTTAGCGGTTTTGGTTACAGCGAATGGAAGCTAATTGCCGCTCAGTTGATTAGCATGTAGGATCTAAAAGCAATAGAAATGTCATGCTCGTTTACATTACCCAGACGAGCGATGTTTGTAGGAGTTTGTCCTAACGACGACATTGCCTTGTGCGTATCATTGACTTTCCCAGTAACCAACGCAATTGGAGAGAACAAAAAAATTATTCATGAGAAATAATGGTGATTTAGTAATTCATCCTCTGTTTATCCTATTGTTATCAATGGTACAGTAAGCTGTTTGGCCTGTAGCCTGGGGCCGTGCCACCAGGTGATTGCACTACAGCACGCATGCACACGAAAAGACAGACACGCCGCACACATAAACACACAGGAAAAGACAGTCGAGAAAATCCGGACCCGAATTGACACAAAGTGACTTGATCGGTTTTGAATAGTTTTTTATTAATATGTGCTGATACAGGGTCGAGCTGACCTGCGATGACAGAAAACCACCACCCCCTTTGGCCCAGACAGACAGACAGACAGCTGTCAAAGCAATGACCATGAGAAAAGAATCACACA
Organism: Dallia pectoralis; assembly: GCA_029465975.1. Taxonomy (NCBI): domain Eukaryota; kingdom Metazoa; phylum Chordata; class Actinopteri; order Esociformes; family Umbridae; genus Dallia; species Dallia pectoralis. The sequence goes on from CM055756.1 coordinate 6,062,029, forward strand.
TCATTCCAAAATAAATAAAAACTATAAGAAAGAAAAAAAAACAGCGGAATCGAGGCTTCACATCCTCTTCGCGAAGCGTTCTGCATCACAGGACGGATGAACAAACATAAGTACCGTAAAACGGTGTGTTCTACACGTTTACATCGCCCCCTGTTGGCACATGGTCGGTACTGAATGGATCTTGGCCCCTGATCTGTGCTCGCCCGCCCATACCTCCAACATCATTGGCCACGCTTACACCGGCCCTCAATCCCATCCTCCCGGACCCGGGTCCGAAAACTTGGCTATCTGCCAGGTCAGCGCTGACGTCGAATACTGTCTGACTGGGCGAGACCGATAATGACATACTGCAAACAGCCGGCCCCCTATGGACGCCAGGTCACACATATTCCAGGGCCTGCCCGTGTACACACACACACACACAGCTGTGGCCCTCATACAGCAGCTGTGTCCCCCGTGGACGTCGTATGAGACAGACGCCTACACAGTTAGTACAGAGTCAAACAGTCTGAGGGCCCCACGAGCACAGGGCGATGTAGAAATAGAAAAGCATGCCTACGTAAATGATGAGGTCAACCTCAGCCCGCTCCTACCTTCTACTGTTACGTGAATGGACTTCAAACATGTACGCTGTATATTACGATCGCATAGGATCTCTAATTCCACTTCACAGCACGTAGTCGATTAAGCTACCTAACCCAGCCGGAGTTGTGTTTGTGTTAGTGTGCCTGCGGTGGGCGTGTTGTCTTTTAGTTTTTTTTTGGAACGGACATTGCGTGTGCAGAATGCCTAATCTATCCTACCCACAAGTCCTTCTGTAGTCCCCACAATCTGTATCAAAGATGGCCGTCCTTTAGGCTGCAGCACAGCTCCACGGATGGATAGATACCAACAGGGAAAAAAGGAACCGCACGATTCTTGTTGCTGCGTCTCTCATATAAAGCCTGAACGTTTTTAAAACTATGATACATGTACTGTAGTCGTGTGAACACTTAACAAGAGACCAATAACAAAATAGTACTTTTTTTTGTACAATTTATATTTTGATTTAAAAAGTGTATATTGGAAAGCAAGTCCCCTACCTTTGCGTTCTATAAAATCTGCCTTGTCCAGCAGATGGTGGCAGTAAATTCATGTTACATCTAAATTATGCATTGACATGGTTCGGAGTTTGGACCTTATTTCTCTACACAGGTGTTAGTGCTGCTGTTGGAATGGGTGTGTGCGGAGAGTGGAGATGATCTTATGAGTCTGCTTAGTTGATCAATTGAAACAGTTCTCCGATAACCTCCTGACTCCCGAGTTCTCTGCAGCAACAAATCATATCCTTATCTCTGCATCCTATACAGCCTGGCAAAAACGCGCACGCACACACACACACAGATACTCAGACACACACACACAGATACTCAGACACTCACACACACGCAAATAGACACACGCAGGCACACACACAGTTACACACACAGACACACACACACGCATTTACACACACACACACACGCACACACACACGCACACACACACACACACACACACACAGATACTCAGACACACACACACACAGATACTCAGACACACACACACACAGATACTCAGACACACACACACACAGATACTCAGACACACACACAGTTACACTCACACACACAGTTACACTCACACACACAGACACACACAGACACACACACACACACAGTTACACACACACACACACACACACACACACACACACAAACCCCTATCCCTGCCAAACACACTTCATTTGTTGTCTGACCATGCATTCTGCCGCTCTCTCCATGGCAGCTCCCGGAGGACTTCCAGACCCACTGTTACTCCTGTCCTCCACTCCGCTTCCGAGGAACAACCGCCGCGCTTCCACAATAACGCAGAGGTCACAAGATAGGGGCCACACAAATCCTGTGCGAGAAGCAGTGCTTTTGAAAGGGTCAGTGGCAGGGCAAGGCTGCCGTCACATCCCAGGGTCCTCTGCTGTCTAACGGCACACGGAGAGAGACGGCATCGCAAGGTCAGGACTGTTCCAGCAGGGTAAGAGCTGCAGCCGACTGCCTCTACTTCTGTAACATCATCCCGTCCACCTACACACAGAAGCAGCCAGGGTTGGGGTGAATGTGCCTGGAGCAGTGGGCCACCAGTGAGAGAGATAGAAAGACTGTTTGTTCGAAAACGGAGGGCTCTCTGTTGGCTCACCGGTAAATGATTAGCCGGTATTATTATCCTAATCAGAGAATTCTGGGGGATTTAGATTGGGGTTAAATTCCCAGAGAGCAGCCCCTCTTGGTCCCACATCGCATTCTGTTGTAAAATCAATGTAATTACTAGAATACAGTACAACTGTTTATTGAGATATCAATCTGGTGTAAACACTGCGTTTGACAAACAAATTAACTCAATACGAAATTCAGGGGGCGAATGCTGGGCTAAAAGAGAGCCGATTTAGTCAAATGGAATGATATGGTGAAATACAATAGGGGGATACGATAAGGGAGTATGGATAGGGAGGGAGAATGGGGAGGGAGGGAGTATGGGGGGAGGGAGTATGGGGAGGGAGTGAGTATGGGGAGGGAGTATGGGGAGGGAGGGAGTATGGGGTGGGAGGGAGAATGGGGAGGGAGGGAGTATGGGGGAGGGAGTGAGTAGGGGGAGGGAGGGAGTGAGTAGGGGGAGGGAGGGAGTGAGTAGGGGGAGGGAGTATGGGGAGGGAGTATGGGGAGGGAGTATGGGGAGGGAGTGAGAGTGAGTATGGGGAGGGAGGGAGTGAGTAGGGGGAGGGAGGGAGTGAGTAGGGGGAGGGAGTATGGGGAGGGAGTATGGGGAGGGAGTATGGGGAGGGAGTGAGAGTGAGTATGGGGAGGGAGGGAGTGAGTATGGGGAGGGAGGGAGTGAGTATGGGGGAGGGAGTGAGTATGGGGAGGGAGGGAGTATGGGGAGGGAGTGGTCATGCAAATAAAATAGCAACACACAGACAGTGGTTATGCAGACACTTCCACTACTGGCCAGAGGGTTTTAGTGATTTTCCTTCCAATCAAAATACATTCAGCCGTCCATTGTTGTCCACTGGTCAATGCTCCTGTGTAATTAGGTATGAGCTGCAAGGCCACATCTAATCTATTTTACAAGCTAAATGAAATGTGCATATGATTAGATCATTCTGTATGTGTCCCAGTCTAGACCCACAGCGTCTCAGTCTAGACCCACAGCGGCCCAGTCTAGACCCACAGAGTCCCAGTCTAGACCCACAGCGTCCCAGTCTAGACCCACAGCGGCCCAGTCTAGACCCACAGCGGCCCAGTCTAGACCCACAGCGGCCCAGTCTAGACCCTCTGTGGCCCAGTCTAGACCCACAGGGGCCAGTCTAGACCCACAGCGGCCCAGTCTAGACCCACAGCGGCCCAGTCTAGACCCACAGCGGCCCAGTCTAGACCCTCTGTGGCCCAGTCTAGACCCACAGGGGCCCAGTCTAGACCCACTGTGGCCCAGTCCATGCAGGCCTTCCCCATGATAAACCCAATTAGATCCACCAGCACAGTATTGCACACATGCCCTCCTCATAATGGCCGGGCCACATCGGCACCCCTTTCTAGAGTCAGAATTTGGACATTCTCAGAAAAAAATCCGCCCCCCCAAAAGCCACAACAATTCTCAGTGTGCCCTTTATAAGTCTTTAGGATGAAGTGGGACTCCCAGGCCCCAATCAAAATGTCACCTTAAGGTGGACGCTGGAGAATCCATTAACTCGCCCAAACACACAGTACATTCCAGTGTGCCTTCTCCAGCATTCCCTTAGCACAGCTCAGCTATATACAGACAGGGATCTTCAAAAAATAAAATAGAGCATAAAGAATAAATGAACATAGAAATAAATATTACAAACAGATAAATAAACACAGAGGTAAATAAAGCATCAAGAAAACAAGACGTGAATAAAGCGTGAAGGCGAAACTCGTGCTTTTTAAGGTTGGGACAGTCTTAACGGGGGGGGAAGGAACCTCATGAATACGTCTCCGGTTTGACGGATGGTTTCTCCCTGGAATCACTTGCACACTGGAACGCCACATTCTGACTACATGATTGGTACCATCACTCAACTCCCCGTGTCATTCTGACACCGCTCTCCGGCTCGGAAATGCCACCTTATTCACTATGCAGTGTTAAACATTTGCACGCTATACGGGAAGGGCCCGGTCACAATTAGCACACTACATAGGGCATAGGGCGGCATTGTGGACGGCGCGCGTGTCTATGATCCTTGCCCGAGCTCCTACGAGCCAGCCTGAAGTCTACACATTGGTACGTGGACCCTCATAGAAACAGCCAGGATCCAATGTCTATCTGACTTGCTAAAGCCTGTCATATTGAACAGACTCGTCTAGTTATCTATGATAAAATCCTTCAAACAATACGTTATGGCTGCTGTCCTTGACCCACAATGCATTTCAGTGCATGTGATGAGGCACAGTATGACATGTGATGACATTACCCCCCCCCACACACCCCACACTGCCCACGCTGAGCACTTTCTGTCTGGGAATGTCAAAGGTCAAACATTAACAACATGTAATGGATTATATTACATACTGTGAAATTGTGCCAGGGCTTGTTTTTCTCATACATTTTTTCTGTATGCAAAATCTAGCACCCATGGTGTTCTTTCTCTTTCTCTTTCTCTCCGTTTCTGTGTTGATGGTATATTTTCACTGAACGGCACGGCGTTCGTTCGGGCGTAGAGAGGCAGAGAGAGAAGGACAGGGAAGAGACAGTGCTTCATTCAGGTCACAAACTCCAAAACATTTTATTTTTTTCTTTTGTCGGTTTCGTCGCGGTACAAGAAGTCTGTTATTTCTAATATTCCTTACTTTTTTGTTGCTTTTGTTAATCCGGTTTCTCTATTTACACGGTAGGAGTAAAGTCAAGTACTTCTGTTTGTGTGGTTCATATGTACAGGATTAGAGTATCGGCTGAAGCATTGGTTGAAACATGTCATGTTCATTTTGTCACAACATACATAGGTGGCGTGCCCCCCACCCCCTCGACTATTCAGGGGAGAAAACATCCTAAATATGTAACCGCCCCCGCCCCAGGTGGTACAACAGGAAGTCCCCAGATCATATCATCCTCCACATTTAGTGAGGCATTCTTTCACTGTTCATATATCTGAAGAAAACAACCAAAAAGTCCAAATAAAAAAGTCCTTTCCTGAAGTCCTTTCCACAAATGAAGCTCAGCTTCGTGACCGTTGACCAGGAGACACACACACCTTGGTGTCCTGTGGTGTCTTTCCCTGGAGGTTCTGGTCCTCTCGGTATCTATCTCTGTTTCTGTACATACGAGTCAGTTCACAGAGAGATAAAATAAAGGCAACTACTCTGAGGCTGCTTCCACTGCCTTGTCGGAACAATGTTCTGGCTTCTTTTTACTCAGGTGGAGGGGGTGTTGTTTTCAACGTCTGATGTTCAGAAACAAGCACTTCTGTGAGTGAGTAAATGAGAGTGTGTGTGTGTGGCTGCTTGTATGTGTGTGTGTGTGTGTGTGTGTGTGCGAATGTTCCAGTTACTGTTCTGGCTCGGAAAAGGTATTTTTGGCAACACTGAAGTAGCTTTCAAAGATTTTTTTATTCTTCTACGGTATAATGGCCTGCTATATCCCCTGTCTCCATAGCTAAGTAAGCCGATCAAATGATGAACGAACAGAAAATAACGTTATAGTGCTAGAAGGGGAAACTAGAAAACCATGTCGGTTCCTCTGAAGGAACGCATGTAGAAATGAGTAAATAAACTTCAATACGTCGAGGGGTATCTGTAACTCTGTAGGAGTTCGATTTAGGGGTTGTTTGGACAGGTACATTCAGAGTGCTGGACTTGGCATCTGTCTGCTGGGTGGCAAATAAAGCGAGGGATCTAGAAGACAGAAAAGAGAGCAGGTGACTGCTCCGGAGAACAACGCGGGCCGTCACTCATCTCAACCCCACAGAGGGCGTCTAGTATAACTGTTGTCACAGAGACCACTAAAACTCTCCTAAAATGGAATTCAGTCTGCTCGTCTTTCCGACCAATAAACAGGAAAAAAGGCAACCAGTCGAGCAGGAAGTGAAGAGGAGCGAGCGAGAGATGGGGAGAGAGAGAGGCGGGTTCTGATAAGCCAGCCTTATCCCCCCTCATCTTGGTCCCACCGGGATCCTCCGTGTTCCAGTCACAGGCTGGTGACCAGCTGCATCTGTCCGTCTCCCTCGTTGTGGGCGGGCTCCTGGTTGGGATGCCCCTCCCCCTCCTTGCTGGGCCTCCTCGGGGGCGGGGCCTGGTAGAAGGTCTGCATGGGCGCTCCTCGGGAACCCAGGGCCGGTCTCCCGGAGCTGTAGTAGAGCTCCTCGGGGGGCTGGGCCGAGCGGGGCACCACCTCCAGAGGCTCGGGGCTGCTGTCCGGGTACGGCGAGTCTCGCAGGTTGGTGATGCTGGTGTACAGGGAGTCCCGCGCTGGCGAGTTGGTCCCCTGCCCCCCGACCCCCTGGCCGCCGGCGCTCTGCCCACTGTGGCCGCTGTGACCCAGGCTCTCCGTGAGGTCAGCCGTGTAGCTCTCCGATTCCTCCGGGTCCGACTGGTATAGGACGGACTGGGCTCGTTGTAGCAGCAGGGGCTCCTCCAGAGCCTTGTAGAGCAGCTCCACGTCCTGCGGCGTTCGCTGGCTTCCGCCGTCCCTGTGGATGAAGTCGTCGTCGTCGTCCAGGTTGATGCTCGGCTCCGCCGCCGCCCCTCCTCCTCCTCCCCGGCCCACTCCGCCGTGCGGGCGGCCCCTGGCCAGACTGCCGCAGACCCGGTCGCCCGGACCGACCCCGCCCCCACGCAGGTTATTGTGCACCAGCTCGGAGATGATCATCTTTTCGAAGGCCGCCGCGTCGGACAGGTTGCGCCGAATGCCGCCGCCGCCGACGCCCCCCAGGGTCTCAGAGCTGCGCGGGTTGAGGAGGGGAGGGGGGCTGTCTGCCCCGCCCATGCCCCCGCCCAGGAAGTCACAGCTGCCCCCACCCCCGGGGCCCACACTGCGGAGGGAGTAGCTGTTGTTGAAGTTCCCGTTGAGAGGCAGAGTCTCCATGCCACACGGGTCCCGGGCTTTAGATAGGGTACTCTCTGGACAAACACACAACATGCATTAGAACCATTAGAGAACCATTAGAGAAAATGTACAGAGCTATAACAAACACTGTTTGACAAACTGACAGTTTTATAAAGGGTTATAGAGGTGGACATACTTGGATCACGGAAGGTTCCTTTAGATCCATGGAGACACCAAAAAAAAAGAAATATACCGGTGAGTCACACTTATCTCTCTACTCTCACATACTCGTACACTCTCTTTTCATCATGTCATTTCCTGTCTCTCTCTTACACTCCTGACAGTCAAAAGCCATTTGCAGAGCCAGTATATACCTTTGTGGTGGTTATTTTAAATACCATTTAACCCCAACACGTAACAACAAACGGAAATAAAACGACGGCACTGTAATTAAATCTAATGTATTTTTTTTTGCCCATGTGTATGATGTGGCTCTTTGCGGTAACACAGTAAACAATGTGGCTCTTAGTCTCTGACTGGTTGGCCACCCCTGTTTTAAGCCATCACTCTCCTCCTTCAAACGTTGCCTCTCACTCCTTTATTCTTTCTTTTTTTCACCACTCTGTCTCCCTGTCAATCATTTTTGCTATGGATTGATATCTACATGCAGTATCTTAAATGGCTACACGTCATCTAACAACCCCCATAACAGAAAACAAACCACTCAGATATTCAAACATGACAATATGAACAGGCGGGTGACGGCCTCATAAACACTAAACTTGTGGCTTTGACACGATACGCCACCAAACATTTACACCACACACACTCTCACACACACGCACACACAAACACGCACACCCCAACACTCACACACACCAACACACACACAAACACGCACACCCCAACACTCACACACACCAACACACACACAACTGACTCTGATCTATTTACCGCTGTCTGCAAGCCTGTGATTTAGTACATCCATAATGCATGTGCCGCAATCCCATTAAGTAGCAGTAATGTTTATTTTACGACCAAAAGATTTTCTTATTTTTTGTGTCAAAAAGCAATGGCAGTGATGTGTGAGGCGTTGTGTGAGGCGTTGTGTGAGGCGTTGTGTGAGGCGTTGTGTGAGGTATTGTAAGGCGTTGTGTGAGGCGTTGTGTGAGGTATTGTAAGGCGTTGTGTGAGGCGTTGTGTGAGGTACTGTAAGGCGTTGTGTGAGGCGTTGTGTGAGGTATTGTAGGGCATTGTGTGAGGCGTTGTGTGAGGTATTGTAGGGCATTGTGTGAGGCGTTGTGTGAGACGTTGTGTGAGGTATTGTAAGGCGTTGTGTGAGGTATTGTAGGGCATTGTGTGAGGCATTGTGTGAGGTATTGTAGGGCATTGAGTGAGGCGTTGTGTGAGACGTTGTGTGAGGTATTGTAAGGCGTTGTGTGAGGTATTGTAGGGCATTGTGTGAGGCGTTGTGTGAGGTATTGTAGGGCATTGTGTGAGGCGTTGTGTGAGACGTTGTGTGAGGTATTGTAAGGCGTTGTGTGAGGTATTGTGAGGTATTGCGAGGCATGGCATCCATAGGGAGTCGGCACAGGCAGCATTGCCGTGTGGGTTTAATTTTTAATCTGTGGTATGATTTTAATCAAGTCTCGTCGGTGGTTGCAATAGTGGTGGTGATGAAGGACGGGCTAATTAGACATTCTAATGAAGTACTCTTCCTACTTCCTCTCTGTGTTCTATAAATGTCCCCGCCGCTGCTGTGCTTGAGACTATATGGCCATCAGGCTGCCTGACGCATTGTGCAGAGAATGTTCATATTTAAAAGAGCCACTGCCTTAAAGTTCAAGCCTCTATGAGGACATGTTGCACGCCTGTTACTATAGTAACTCTACTCACACATAGCAGGCCTGTTACTATAGTAACTCTACTCACACATAGCAGGCCTGTTACTATAGTAACTCTACTCACACATAGCAGGCCTGTTACTATAGTAACTACTCACACATAGCAGGCCTGTTACTATAGTAACTCTACTCACACATAGCTGGCCTGTTACTATAGTAACTACTCACACATAGCAGGCCTGTTACTATAGTAACTCTACTCACACATAGCAGGCCTGTTACTATAGTAACTCTACTCACACATAGCAGGCCTGTTACTATAGTAACTCTACTGACACATAGCACGCCTGTTACTATAGTAACTCTACTCACACATAGCACGCCTGTTACTATAGTAACTCTACTCACACATAGCACGCCTGTTAATATAGTAACTCTACTGATACACAGCTCGCCTGTTACTATAGTAACTCTACTCACACATAGCAGGCCTGTTACTATAGTAACTCTACTCACACATAGCAGGCCTGTTACTATAGTAACTCTACTCACACATAGCATGCCTGTTACTATAGTAACTCTACTCACACATAGCAGGCCTGTTACTATAGTAACTCTACTGACACATAGCAGGCCTGTTACTATAGTAACTCTACTCACACATAGCACGCCTGTTACTATAGTAACTCTACTCACACATAGCAGGCCTGTTACTATAGTAACTCTACTCACACATAGCAGGCCTGTTACTATAGTAACTCTACTGACACATAGCAGGCCTGTTACTATAGTAACTCTACTCACACATAGCAGGCCTGTTACTATAGTAACTCTACTCACACATAGCACGCCTGTTACTATAGTAACTCTACTCACACATAGCAGGCCTGTTACTATAGTAACTCTACTGACACATAGCAGGCCTGTTACTATAGTAACTCTACTCACACATAGCAGGCCTGTTACTATAGTAACTCTACTCACACATAGCAGGCCTGTTACTATAGTAACTCTACTCACACATAGCAGGCCTGTTACTATAGTAACTCTACTCACACATAGCAGGCCTGTTACTATAGTAACTCTACTCACACATAGCAGGCCTGTTACTATAGTAACTCTACTCACACATAGCACGCCTGTTACTATAGTAACTCTACTCACACATAGCAGGCCTGTTACTATTGTACCTCTACTCATAGTAACTCTGCTCATAATCTGTCTGTAAACAATTATAAAAAATGTTGTCAGGCACAAAGCAGACATCAAAAACAACAGACTTGCCAAAACTTGAGTTTGTTAACATGAAATTTGTGTAGTGGTCCAAATTTTTATTTGAATGACTTTAACATAAGTCTATATGTGTAAACGTCCAACCTGTATATAATAATATATCAAGGAGTCAAAATCATTTACTGCTACTTCGAAAGGGCAAGAAGAATTAGCCGTGCACTCTGGGATCTTGACATGATGTTATCCACAACGTACGCTAATTCTACTGATGCTTGTAACAAAACACAGCTCTGTCTGAGCATGTTTTTTTCCTGACATTTGACATTTGTTTTGTCAATCCACTACATCAACATAATTCCTGCTCTCTCGCTGCTGTTACACGTTTATCTATCACTTGTCTGTCATTAGATTATTTCCTAAATCGGCTGATGCTGTTCAATAATGCTAAAAATGTCACCTTAAATAAACAACAAGGCATTGAATTGGTATTTAACTATTAATGACATATTCATTTGGAGATTTTGGAGAAATTAGTTGTCCACTAAAACAGACGCTCAGTGGTCATATTTGGTTAAGTACTACCCACATTTGGGTTTGGGTTCTAATCATTCAGGAACGTGTCGCCCACGCTGTCTACTGCTGCCGTTCATCTGTCATTAGTCCACGTTTATAACTGAACACGTCCTCTGAGCTAACGCAAAAAAATGAAGGCTGTCCTGCAGATTTTCCTTCAGTCACAGATAAAGTTTTATTTCTAATCAATTTCTGCTTCTTCATATCAACGAGGCGGGATTATAGACCTGGCCAGATGGTGAGGCCACAGGCACAGCTCACTCTCTCTACTGCTAAATCAATCTGACAGTTATACAGCTGTGCCGGTGAAACAGGCCGACCCACACGGACGCTCTTTCAGTTCACGCAGACTGAGGCACACACCGTTCCAAACTTTTTCATAATTTGCATACGATAATAACACAAACACACACCGGTGGAGTTGAAGACCCCAGGAGAAGGGGGCGTGAAGCTTTCCGCCAGTAAGGTGTTGTAAGGAGATGTGCCGGTACGGGTCTGCAACACTGGGTTGGTCAGCAGGTGGTTCCCCATTGTGGCTAAAAGAAGGGCAACAGTGAACAATTTACTGAGACTTGGAATTTTTTTATGTTACTGTGTTTGAAATTTTCAAAGGAAATCAGAGTGTTTTCTAAGTGAATAAAATGTACAAATGTTGTCACAAACTCTCGCCCTTTAGAGACCTCTAGTGGGCCAGTATGGTATTACTGCTGTGTTATTTTCTCTTCAGCACCTCACGACCTAGTCTTAGTTATTACCCCGAACTGCTCCTGGTTTAGTTTGTCAGTAAATGTGCTCAGGTTCCTTTTGTTCACTGAGTTGTGTGAATAATTATATTATAATAATTGTTTGCTGTTTAAGCGGCAGTTGATGTAGGTGTCTATAATTTTCCGTGTTGTGTGTTCAGTGTGTGAACGAGCATTAAACGTGACTTCAGACCAGCCATCACGTCTGTAGCTCTGTATGTGAAGAAGTATTTGTCCGTGTAGGAATGGTGTGGGTGTACAATATAACAATAAAACATGAAAATAACGTGTTAACTCATCCCCACAGACATCTGATTGGCCAGCGCATCATCTTCCACAGAAGTATTGCAGCATAATCAATGGCGTTTTTTAAATGTTCTTTGGGGCATTTTTCATGCTTTATTTAGAGACAGCGAACGTGTGAAACACAGAGGAGAACGTGCAGCTGTGGATAGGACTTGTTTGTCCAGCACATCACTAGATGATGATTCAGCGTTCGGTTTGACGCCAGGGCGACATCTTCCACTGTTCCTACGTCTAGTGACGATGCTCAACGTTTTCAGCGACCCGTTGCCACGGGAGACCTTCTGTCTGTTCGGACCAGACGGAAACGCCTTCATTGCCTACATGCACGGATGAGCCTTGGGCGGCCAACATCCTGTCAGCGGTTTGTGTTTTATCCCTCCCTGGATCACAGTGGGCAGGTGATCACCACTACTGACCAGAAGCACTCCACCAACGTAGCCGTTCATGGAGATGCTCCGACACATTTGTCTGGACATGACAATATAGTCTGTGTCAAAGTCACTCAGGTCTTTACTCCTGCCCGTCTCTCCACACAATGGCCACAAGAACAGATTGTTCGCTTAACATCGAATCTACCCAGAACGTGACGCGTACCCTTGTTAGGAGATAACCAACGTCATTTGCTTCCCCTTCGAACAGTCGTATAGTTTCGGCTCGTCAGTGTATAACGAAAGTAGATTGTCGTCGCTGACAAAAAAAACAGAGACAGTGACTCACAACAATGACAAAAGCGTTCGTTCCAATAGACACTACACTCACATTCAAACAAATAACCATATTTACGTGCCGGCGCAGTTCACCTGAAATATATATACACGAGTTTATGACTTGCCATTGTAACCTTTGAGGGAAAAACGATCCTCAATGAAACAGTGACGCATTGCATTGCCATTTGAACTAGTTCTGTGTCTCTCGCGACGTATTCTGAGGGGGACCTTAATGAGTACCATTATGTACAGTAGTGGGAGGGTGCAGTCACTGAAACACAGTTCATTTTACAGGGAAATGTGATAACCGGCGGCAGACAAATATCATTCAAAGAGACGGAACATTGAGAGCGTTCTATAATGCCCCTGTTTGGCGTTCAGCCCCCGGGGGCGGGCAAATACAAATGCCATGAAATTAAAAATGGGACAGCATGACGAGAGCAGTCTAAGGCGAGGGGCAACCTTTAGGTCTCTATGAGTTCCCGCACAACAAGGATTTCACACTGACACACACACAGACAGAAAGACACACACACAGACAGAAAGACACACACACAGACACACACACAGACAGAAAGACACACACACAGACAGAAAGACACACACACACACACACAGACAGAAAGACACACACACAGACAGAAAGACACACACACACAGACACACAGACAGAAAGACACACACACAGACAGAAAGACACACACACAGACAGAAAGACACACATACAGAAAGACACACACACAGACAGAAAGACACACACACAGACACACACACAGACAGAAAGACACACACACAGACAGAAAGACACACACACAGACACACACAGACACACACAGACACACGCATACACACACACAGACACACACACAGACACACACACAGACACACGCACAGACACACACACAGACACACACACAGACACACACAAACACACACACAGACACACACACAGACAGACACACACACAGACACACACAGACACACGCACAGACACACACACAGACACACACAGACACACACACAGACACACACAGACACACACAGACACACACGCAGACACACACACAGACAGACACACACACAGACACACACAGACACACACACAGACACACACACAGACACACACAGACACACGCACATTCATATTTTTCAATACAAATCATCTCACTCATCCACATTCACTCACTCACTTTTTAATTCTTACTTCATGCCGTTTTATTTTTAAGTCTCTCTCTCTTTCTCTCCTCTAGCGTCTCTCTCGCTCTCAACTCTATCGTCTCATACTACGCTCTCCTCCCTTTCTCTCTCTCTACTCCCTTTCTCTCTCTCTCCCTTTCTCTCTCTCTCTCCCTTTCTCTCTCTCTACTCCCTTTCTCTCTCTCTCCCTTTCTCTCTCTCTCCTCTCTCTCTCTCTCCCTTTCTCTCTCTCTCCCTTTCTCTCTCTCTACTCCCTTTCTTTCTCTCTCCCTTTCTCTCTCTCTCCCTTTCTCTCTCTCTCCCTTTCTCTCTCTCTCCCTTTCTCTCTCTCCCTTTCTCTTTCTCCTCTCCTTTCTCTCTCATCATTGTCTCTCTCAACACAAACACCACTTTACTCAGGATTAGTTGTCCAGAAAACCTCGGGGGAATATTCTATCTAAAAATTAAAAATAAACAACTTCTAGGTGTTGGGAGAGAGAGAAAATAGGTCAACTGCTGGGAAGCTAGGGATTCACTCAGAGATGAGGAAGCCTCATCACGCCTTGTCTCCTGGACAGATTATTGTCTAGAGAGAAAAAAGTTCATAAAGAAGTGAAGTGGGGAAATCAAAGAGATAACAGATGCCAGCGATAGCGACAGTGACAGAGTGCCGAGATTCGTCCCATTTAATTATTACTTCACCATAGCGTCTTTTTACTCCTCTCTCGTCTCGTCCCTCGAATGAAGGCGCCTGTCTTTCACTTTCCGCCAACATTTACACCAAGTTTTTCTTTGGTTTTGAGATTCCACTGTTTGGTTGGTATCTCCCGACCTGTGGGTCTTCTGTTTCCTTCTTACTTCACTCCCAGAGTCATCTCTCTCGCCTCATCTAACTCTCATTCTCTCTCAACCTTCTAACGCAAGCGTTATTCTCTTTTTTTATATTCTATCTCTCCATCCTGCCATCTATACATGTCTTTATTCCTCCTCCTTTATGGCTCCTCTCCTCACCCCCCCTCACCCTCCTCACCCCCCTCACTCCTGTCACTCTCCTCAATTAGGCTAATTGCGCCCATGCCCGCTGCTACGCTAATCAGTTAATTAAAAACAAAACGGGAGAGATTTGCATAAAGAGTGATGGTTGATTTAGTGACTGCCTCTTTGTCATCATCAGCCCCTCCCTCCCTATCATCCTCCCACACCTTTCCTCCGAGATCATGCTGATCTCCATGACGATGGATGCCAAGGCGATGCCATGCCAACGACTTCTCAGACTGTTGCTTGTGTCAACGCACACTGACACCTAACTCCTCTCACAGAGAGGGAGACTCAGCAGTGCTGCCACCTCAGTTCACTTGTCTGTCTGTTCTGATGAGCCTGCGATTGAGGTGTGTGTGTGTGCGTGTGTGTGTGTGTGCGTGCGTGTGTGTGTGACTGGAGGGGAGGACAGGGGGACCGGTGGGGGAGGTGGGAGAGGCAGGTCTCACCGCGGTTGAGTGAAGGAGTGCTGTTGATGTCGCCAGCCATAAAGGAAGACTCTGTCTGCTTTCGAACCGTGTCATTCCACATCCTGCGGATCCGACTCTGGAATGCCGAAGGAGAGAAACACAGTGAGGAACACCAATACAGAGACAGACCAACAGTCTGAAATACACAATAACAGGTCTATACAGACCAACAGTCTAAAATACACAATAACAGGTCTATACAGACCAACAGTCTGAAATACACAATAACAGGTCTATACAGACCAACAGTCTGAAATACACAATAACAGGTCTATACAGACCAACAGTCTGAAATACACAATAACAGGTCTATACAGACCAACAGTCTAAAATACACAATAACAGGTATATACAGACCAACAGTCTGAAATACACAACAACAGGTCTATACAGACCAACAGTCTAAAATACACAATAACAGGTCTATACAGACCAACAGTCTGAAATACACAATAACAGGTCTATACAGACCAACAGTCTAAAATACACAATAACAGGTATATACAGACCAACAGTCTAAAATACACAATAACAGGTCTATACAGACCAACAGTCTAAAATACACAATAACAGGTCTATACAGACCAACAGTCTAAAATACACAATAACAGGTCTATACAGACCAACAGTCTAAAATACACAATAACAGGTCTATAAAGACCAACAGTCTAAAATACACAATAACAGGTCTATACAGACCAACAGTCTAAAATACACAATAACAGGTCTATACAGACCAACAGTCTGAAATACACAATAACAGGTCTATACAGACCAACAGTCTGAAATACACAATAACAGGTCTATACAGACCAACAGTCTGAAATACACAATAACAGGTCTATACAGACCAACAGTCTGAAATACACAATAACAGGTCTATACATTGCCTCTGCCACTATTATAACGTTCCTGACTCTAAAACCAATAACATATATTCCACTTTATTTTAATTTTTATAATTGTACGTTAGGTAATTACATGACAAAAATGTCAATTTTGACAATATTCGGAAAAAGGTCTATTTTGGAAAGAAGACAGTGAAAAACATGCAAGCAAACAGAGACACACGAAGTGCTTACGAAAACAAGCTAATGTAGGCAGGCAAAAAGACGTCAGATGTAATTGTGCTAAACAATAATTGGAGTCTGATCCGATAGAGATGAAGCCATCTGATTAGGGCTTCTGATTACATTAGAGAAGTGCGGTGTGACAAATGTGGAGAAACGGTATGTGTGTGTGTGTGTTTAGGCTAGAGTGTTCTCTAATATGAAATAAAGCGTCTACATTTGTGTGTGTGTGTGTACTGTTATAGTGTGTGTTTCCCTGGGTGAGTGTGTGCTGCATACATTTATAAGTGTGTGTGTTAACTGACCTGTCTGTGAACGGCAGCGTGCCGGGCCTGACTGCCGGTGTAGTAACGGTTGTTGGCACGCAGGGCAGAGTTCTTCAGGGACCCATGGGAGCTGGTGGTGGAGGTACTGCTGCAGCAGTAGGAGTGACGGAGACACTTACTGAACTCCTTATGGACCTGCGTGAGGAGAGGACTCCGTCAGCTGACCTCGCTCGCTGTCGAACGTGTTACGCGAAAGGCGCCGTACGATCCGAGGGACACTTATCGTCACTTGTTTATAAACCCACGCTCTCTCCTCCGAGCGAAGGTACAGGCTCCTGACACTGAAACAATCCGCTCACGAAACCCTTCTGTTTCAACCGTTAAACCAGGCTCCTCTGAAAACGGTATCGTTGTGAATGTCTGGGCTTGGTGGCTACTGTGTCGACAAGGCGTTCACGTCTAGCAATATATACTGTTGGACATTTATTGTCCGAAAGATAATCGGGTCTTTAATACACACACACAATGGCAGTTACAGTTAGGTGTGTACTAGCAGTGCATGTAGTAGGGCATTCAAAAATAACTCATGAACACATTCCAAAGCTTTTGACAGTATTAATCACACATCCAGTCCTTAATGTTTACCTAAAGATAGCAGTCAAATGGTTGGACACACCTACTCATTCGAGGTTAATTCGCTATTTTTATTTCTTTACACATTTTAGAATATGTGTAAAGAACAACAAAGCTATTTAGATAGATAGGGGTGTCCAAACTTCTGACTGGTACCGTGGCTACCCACTATTAGTGCAACCGACTATTATTTGGTCTATATAACAAACAACGTTTAGCAAGTCATGCTGCCTAGAAAACAAGATATATCGGACACTGACTAAAAGGTTAGACACACATTTGAATCGTCCCAAAAAAAACGTAAGACTATTGAAAGAAATCTGCTTCCAGGATAGACTTTATATAGAACACTACGCAAGAGTGGATGAAAGCGAATACGCCCACAGTATTTATGTACTTATTTGAACATTGAAGATGGTTAGTGTCTGTTTCCAACATTCTGGGACATGCTAAAAGGCTCTTTGTACTTAAATCCAAAGAAACCTTTTTTTGCCAGCTGCAACTAGACATACTTGAGTAGATATTTTCGTTTTTAGATTTTAGACTTCAGTCCCGCTTCCTTTTAGTTGTTTTGTTCCACGTTCCATTTCTGACATGTAATTGGTGTGTCACTAGAAAGTGGCATCGACACTGTGCCAGCCTTGAGAATCACGCTCCATGGGATTATTGAGGTGTGGATACTTGCAGGCGGAAGATTCAGAAGTTCTTCGCATTGTTCTGTGGCAGACAGTAGTACACAGTGTTGTACGAGATCTTCAGTTTCTCAGACATTTCTAGCATGGAATTGCCTTCATTATTTCCAGAACAAGAACAGACTGAAGGGTTTTAGTAGAAAGGTCCTTTTTTCGGATCATTTTCAGCCTGTAATCGAACCACCAATTGCTGATAATCAAGTTGTCTAAAGAAGGCCAGTTTTATTGTTTCTTTAATCAGCCCAATAGTTTTCAGCAGCGCTTACATAATTGTAAAAGGGTTTTCTAATGTTCAATTAGCCTTTTAAGTAAGTTTTAAACTCGGATTGGAAAACACAACGTGCCATTGGAACACAGGACTAATGGTTGATGGACCGCTGTTCTGCTATGTTGCCATAGCTACAATATTCATTTAGAACACTACCAATGCGTCCACTGGTAATCAATATGATGTAATTTTAATGGACACATTTTTCATTTAATTTTTTTAAAAGAAAGGACACCACTAATAGACACAAACCTTTGAACAGTAGTGTACAATATTCCGAGCCGTTCTGCTTTCGAGGTAATAAACCATGCCGTTCTGTCCCTGAGCAAGACTGTTAACCATATTCGCTCACAGGTCATTGCCAAAAAAATAAGAATGTGTTCTCAGCATACTATTCAGGTAAAATAAATTACAAGGAACCACAATGGAGCTTGCATAAAGAGTTGCCAGAATGGGACCTGACATCATTTCCATTTACGTCCCTTTGTAGATGCTCTCATCCAGAGAGACGTACAGCTGTTATTGTCTGTATTGTCCCCCCATGGGAATCAAACCCGCAACCCTGCCATTGCTAGTATCGTGCTCTACCAACTGAGCTGACACCAACCCAGAACGGCGCTGTGCCCTAAATGCACTGCCCCTGGGGAGACTCCTGGTCACTGTCAGTAGGCCATAGTTATTAAACACATATAATGTGGTACACACACACACACACACACACACACACACACACATACATACATACATACACACACACACACACACACACACACACACACACACACACACACACACAAGCACCTTCTTCTGCAGGGCACAGTGGAAGATGAAGATGAACATTCCCTGAAAGGCATTGAAGGTGGTGAAGAGGTAGGCCATGATCACTGTGTTCTCGTTGATGAAGAGGAGGCCAAAGGACCAGGTCAGACCCAGCAGGAACAGAAGTGCGATGGCGCCAATAGCCCACGACCTGGAGACGACAAGAGGAACCGGCAGGTTAGCATCCAGGGGTATTCAAGTGTTCTAAACGAATAACCAGACCTCAAAGAGTTAAACATGTGAGGTGCCGGCCAAAAGCTCCCGTCCAAATCAAAGTGCAGTACTGTCACATGACACTTTCCCCACCCCCCTGACCTCTGTTGAGAGGGACTCACTTGATATTGTCCAGTCTACTGGAGTCCGGTTTGAGGGCGGAGGAGTTACGAGTCATCTTGTGCACAGTGATCATGAGGAATATCAGATTTAGCTGTGGGCAGACGGGTCAAAGGTCACGCACTTCAAAAACACAGTTAACGGAAACCCAGAAACCCCTCGTCCTAAACAACAACACTTGTGAAGTCAACCCTGAGCACGGGCCCTGTGTTCCTCCAGGGGACGAAGAGGATTATCTAAGAATGTAAGAAAAGTCATAAAGCCCGTACCATAATAACGAACGACACAGGTCCAATAAAGCTCCAGATGAAGTAGTTGTCCACCCGCAGCCAGCACCTACATGGGACAAATGAAAAGATGTTATACCCCTCGAATACACACACACAGACACACACACACACACTCTCAGGGGATTATCTTGTGTACAACACGAGCTAATCAGTGGGCTTTAACCAGCTCCGAACACTCGTTGGTGGGGGGTGATGGGGAATCGTCACGGCTGGCATAATCGGGCCCCTCAATCTGCAGGTTAAATGTGACTACTTCACACGTACGCTTTCTTGGTCCCGTAGCTCCGGTAATCTATGGCTGCGGAGATGCCCACCACCAGAGCAGGGAAGCAGTAGCCACACAGGTAGTAGTACTTCTTGCGGGAATACTCGCTCTCGAACACCTCCACCAGCATCAGGTAGAGCTGAATGCCCTCCAAACACATCCAGCTGAACGCGGCGAGGAAGAAGAAATGAAGCAGGCCGGCGAAGATGGGACAGGCTATCTGGAAATACGGAGAGGGGGAACGAGAGAAGAGGAATAAAGAAGAACTATTAGAGGTGTGAAAGAGGATTGAGAAGAGAACAGAGCAAAGAGAGAGAGAGAGAGTTGAGATAGAGGATATGATATACTAGGATGGACGCCTTTGCCTTTTTTTGTTCCATCTTATTGTTTTGTATTCGTTTTAGAGGCCAACAGTGTTTTTAATGTAGCTTTCGCAAACTATAAAATGCAACAATATCCGTGTTGAGTCATTTTGGACATTTAAAAAAATTCATAACTGTTCCAAAAAACCTGGTCGGTGGATCTGGTTTGCAGTTTTTCTGTTCTGATTTCGAGTGCTCCAACTGGGAGATGTGATGAAGTTAACGGAATTAAACAGACCCGGGACCGCCCGTCTTTATCCTACTCACATGGTACTGGGTCTTGTCGATGCCGATGAGGAAGAGGAGCTCTGCGATGAAGAGGTTGATGCAGAGGTTCTTGTGGATGGTGTTCCTGTCGGTCTGGAGGCCTCGCAAGAAGCAGAACGTGGAGATGCAGATGGCCAGGCAGACGAGGCTGATGACGATGCCCACCCAGGTGATCACGAACAGGATCAACTCGTGCATACGCCCCGGGTACTGTGGAGAGAGGGATGACGGAAGTCAGAGACGGAGACCCCACGAACAAAGATAGACACAACCAGATTATTTGACACGCTGGAAAGAATCAAGCTAAATAACCAGATAAAATGTCATGTTTTCCAGACCTGGCTGTGAGTTCATACAGACCCATAACAACGAATTACAAATATAACTCTGATATCTGTAAAGCATAATTTCACAAAGAGAGATTTGCAACCTGGCGCCATTGACAATAAGTCAGTCAACAGAGCGTACAAAAACAATGTTTTCTCCTCTGTATTTATTCTTTACTTGTCCTGTCATCCTGTGACATCCTGTCACTTTTTGCCCATTCTTACAACACTGCTCATCAACAAGTAGACAATAATTTAGCGTTTGATATGCATTTCTTGTTTTCGAAGAATTTCAAATGTCCTCCATTTTTGTCGCGTCTTTCTTATTTTCCACTCGAGCCTGTTGTGTATTTATGACCGTATTCCCGTTCGGCTACAACGCAGAAACGAGGAGACGCGCCGAAAAAAGACGTGACATTCAAATTCAAACGAATGTCAGTCAACGTCGCGGGGCATGAATCTGTGAGTGTGTGTGTGTGTGTAAGAGCGGGAAAAAGAGCGAGATTGAAATAAATAAATCAGGAGAGGTAGAGAAACTAAAGAGGAACGAGCTAGACACTCTGGTGTGTGTGTGTGTGTGTGTGTGTGTGTGTGTGTGTGTGTGTGGACCACACATCCCAGCAAGCGTAGTAAAACAAGGAACAGTTGACCTTGACGGGGACATTTCGCCATTCCCCGTGAGGGAAAAAGGCTATTTTTTCACTTAGTGGTTTAGATTTCAAGTAAAAGTTATTTGCATTAAAGGCTAGAGGTTGAGTGAGAAGGTCAGCCATTATACACAGAGAGGGTTTTTACTGGAGAAGATATTTGGGTCAATGTAGATAAGTGATTGTGGAAATGCGCAGCCGTACGTGGAAACCGTACGAAACCGTACGTGGAAACCGTACGAAACCGTACGTGGAAAAATGACAAGTCGCCCGCACAAAAGTAGAAGCTTGTTCTAGCGCTTTACTTTCCCTCACCAAACAAACAACGCTCCGCATTTTACCGGGTCTAAGCCGCGAGCATTGTCCGAGGTACTGTATATCATATCCGGGGAACCTAAGAAACCCTTCTCTGAAGGCGAAACGATTTTGGCGTGGATATAAAGCATGGGCGCCAAGATAATTCAACGAACGTGCGTGCACGTTGAACTGCTAGCCGCTGGACCTACGTCAGGTTCGTGGTGGGCCATGAGCACGGCGAAGTTGGTTAGGTGGGAACAGGAACAGGTGGTGTGGGTGCCGTTGGTGTCCAGAAGACGACAGCCCTGAGACGACCACTGGCCCGTCATGGAGCGCTCCGAGTAGTTCCAGAAGGAGCAGTTAGGACTGTAGTGGTTTTCCAACTGGATGAAAACAGAGAAGAAGAAACGGGGGGGAAGAGAGAATTAATGGAATTATATGAACAATTTTGTCACGTGAGGGGAAATGCTTTTCTCTGAGGGGTTACGATAACGTACAAACAGAAACATGGAGCACCCAGGGCTGTCGTGTGTTGGAACGGTGGGGGAATGCAAGACGTGTGGATTTAAACACTTAGCATATGTGAGGCGAGAGAGAAAAGGTGAGAGGTGAAATATGTTGTAGTGTATGTTTAGTGTAAGAGAACAGTGTGTGGGATGTACAGCTAGTGTCTCCTCTGTTAATATACTGACTGTGTCTACTGCAATACTGACTGTGTCTACTGCAATACTGACTGTGTCCACTGCAATACTGACTGTGTCTACTGCAATACTGACTGTGTCCACTGCAATACTGACTGTTTCCACTGCAATACTGACTGTGTCTACTGCAATACTGACTGTGTCCACTGCAATACTGACTGTGTCCACTGCAATACTGACTGTGTCTACTGCAATACTGACTGTGTCCACTGCAATACTGACTGTGTCCACTGCAATACTGACTGTGTCCACTGCAATACTGACCTTGTCCACTGCAATACTGACCTTGTCCACTGCAATACTGACTGTGTCTACTGCAATACTGACTGTGTCTACTGCAATACTGACTGTGTCTACTGCAATACTGACTGTGTCTACTGCAATACTGACTGTGTCTACTGCAATACTGACTGTGTCTACTGTAATACTGACTGTGTCAGTGGACAGACTAAGTAAGTAAGTTGTGCAGGTGAGTGGTAAGCTTATTGTTATGTAGTGTAAGGTTCAGTAGTGAGTGTAATATAGTGTAAGGTTCAGTAGTTAGTTTAATATAGTGTAAGGTTCAGTAGTTAGTGTAATATAGTGTAAGGTTTCCTAGTTAGCTTATTGTGGTGTAGGTTTAACTAGTTATTGTATTGTAATGTAGAGTTATTAGCAGTACTATATTAGAGTATTAGAGTACAGTGTGTACATGTTCTGGTGTGTGTGTTTGGCTACCTGCAGGTGTTTCAGTGTGAAGACCACTGGCTCAGTGAGGAACACTCTGCTGGATTCTTTATTGATGGAAGCGGCGATGACGTGGGAGTTGACCGCCAAGCCCCGCCCACCAGGCCCCGCCTCCAGCTCCATTTTCACTGTGGCATTTTCCGTAGACAGGAAGGAGCCCAGGTTCTTATAGAGCACAAACACTACCTTGACTTGTCCTAGAGATCGATAAAGAGAAAGGACGAGAGAAAGCGGGTGAAAATGAAATAAAACGAGAGACATCGCAAAAGTGACGGGGAACAAAATAAGGAGAAAAGGAGGTCGGTCGGTGGAGGGGAATGGAGAGATAGACGGAAAGTGTAAAAGGGGGAGAAGGGAGGAATAATAAGGGGATGGAAGAAGAGGCAAGACCAGTGAGGCGGGCGGTGACAGACGGAAGACGGGTAGAGAGTTAGTGAAGGTTAGAACGATGGTAAGGACCGTTTCATTTTGACTGGTAGGAAAGAGGGGAGAATTAATGTGGAGGGCAATGGAACGCTCATCCCTCAAGCATTCACAGATCTCTTATTATTCCACATACATTTTTCATGTGCTTGTGTTTCAATCATTCTAATCTCGTTCACACTGCGGAGCCGAAGCGGAGACGAGAAACGGAAGAGGGGAGGATGAGCGAGGAAGAGCGGGTGACGCAGGCTAGAGCGAGGGGCTGCCGGCGTGTTGAACGGAAGGCGAGGTGTGTGAGAGAGAGGACGAGAGATGGATGGGAAAGATGCAAGGATGTATGGGAAGCAAGACTGTGTAGTGCAGGAGTAGAGGAGAGTAGGACTGTGTAGTGCAGGAGTAGAGGAGAGTAGGACTGTGTAGTGCAGGAGTAGAGGAGAGTAGGACTGTGTGTGAGGCAGGAGTAGAGGTAAGTAAGACGAGGGGTGTAGAGGGGTGTTTGGGGAAGCTGAAAATGAAGGGATTGCAGGGGAGGTGGAGAGATGTGTGTAGGAAGAAGAGGAGGAGAGAAGAAGATGTGATGAGATCACTGACCGTTGCGGCTGTATTGTTTGATGGTGGAGGCGGAGAGCTTGATGGTGCTGTCGCTCAAATAGTTCTGTGGAAAGGACAGGTCCTGCAGGTCCATCTCTGTGTTCAACACGTGCACCTCCAGGTCTGAACACACACACACACACACACACACACACACACACACACAGGGTTCCAGTAGCTCTGCTTAGCCATGACATTGCCTCCTTCGCCACCATTATTCACATTGAGTACCATTACTAGATGCAAACGGTTCCGTTACCGATGTTGGGCGCCCGGTCGGTGAAGCGGTTGCCATACATGTTGTTGGCCAATAGGAAGGCTCCTTTCTCTAGGACATCCAGGAGCATGGTTGCAGTGTGGGCCTGCTCAGTGGCGTTCATGTCCTGCCACGACTCCAGTGCTTCCGTCCGGAGCAGGTTGTCCACTGTCTGCACTACAGCCTGACAACACATAGGGGGCGCAATGGTTAACACTGTTGCATTACCGTCTGATAACACACAGGGGGCGCTATAGTTGACCCAGTTGCACTACGCTCCACAAGCTATCGTTGCACATCTACTAGCTTTCTAAGCGGGGCGGCAGACATGATACCAGCGACAACAGAAGGTTGAACAGAGGGTGATTGACCGTATTAACCGATGCAGTGCTACGTAACTACAGGGTGAACTGACACGTCTGCTCCTCTGCCCTTCTAGTCAACACGGCAACACCTTCCCATAGGCTGTGTTCAAAAGGACACCGTTTCACAAGACACACTACGAGGCGCCCATCACAGGCAGCCCTGGTTACACCAGAACCCAGCTTCCTCTGCGCTGACGTTCCACCAAGGCAGATGTGTCGTCGGTTATAACGCTGGCGTGTCAGAGAGCGGCAGAACAACAGAAATACGTCAGACGAGTAACGATATCACACCGAGCACAATTCGAATAACCCTTTAACCCTGTCAGAGGTGTCCTACTGTAGCGAACAGCGCCCAGACGAGGCTCGTGACGAGGCAGTGCACAGCGCCGTAGTAACGTTAAAGTAGAGCCGAGCCCGGATAAATCACGCGAACACATTCGGCTTCAATTTGCCCGACCCACATTTTTTTTTTGATATACAATGAGCGTCTGAGTAAACTACAAAGCGAGTGGCTGCCTGAGGGAACATCGCAACAACATTTCAATGAAGTATCCACAGGGAGATATCGTCCATGCAGAGCATTCGCAAACCGCGCACACGCACACGCACAAACACACACACACACACACACACACAACCAGCAACTAGAATGATTATAAACCCACTACATGATACCCCAGGCCACCTAAATCACACAGAGTAGACACACGCACACACAACATTTCACCATCAGCTTGAGACATTATTTACACTGGGAACAGACACGCATGCACACACCCCAATATCTCAGAATAAAGGAATTCCAGAGCCCACAGAAATGTCCAGGGTTCCTCTGGCCTGTGTGATTCAGGCACCGGTCAATACTCTGAAAGTCTAGATGTGGGGAGATAAAACCAGGTGATAGTTACCTGGATGTAAGCCCGGCATGTACGCTCCCTCTTCTGTAGCTGAGAGGATGGAGGAGAATATTATTATAGTCATAATCAGGTTTATTCGCCGAGTCTGTTGACACACACACAAGGAATTTGTTCTGACCTCTAGCTGCAACATTTAGAACACATCTATTTTTAAACGTAAACGAACAGTGCAAACAGAGCAGAACGCATAACACGAACAGTCCGACAATAGAGACCGTGCCATAACTGTACAATGTAAAAACGAAATGCTTTGTCACAGCAAAACAGGCGGCAACTGAGCTGCCACCAACGCCAAGTCGATGAAACTGTAAAACACATTGTCCTGAAAACACAGAGAACACACAAAACTGATGTGCAACCACCATGCGAGAGACTGAAAAAGATGTAAGGGAAAAGATTAAAAGAAACATTGTGATGTTAAATGTTTTGTCCTCGATATTGTTCTCTTGCAGTTAAGATTCTTAAGGCTACACTGGTTTTCACTTCCTTGATGTGTCTAAATTAAAGGGGATATCCACATTCCCCTCATATTGTGGATGTTAGCTGATTACCAGAAACTGTGCAAACACACCTGATTTACTTTCACTTTGGGCAACTTGGCTTACATAAGCTGTAAAACACTATTTTTGGATGATGTAAATTTTTTGACTGCGATTTAGATAGGTCTATTCTCTGCTTGTTTTCACACGTCACCAGACATTTTATGAACATCAAATTTTGGCAATAAGGAAACAGGGATTTCATTTGCAGGCCCCTTTACTTGCATGTTTATAGAAGGATAACAGCATGTTTTAGTGACACCGACGAAAGACGGGAAGAGTGCTGCTTTTCCATTGGACAATAGAAGCTTACGCGCGTATGCTAACAAATACAATTTCTGCATACCCTAACTGTTTTTATACGCTACCAGAATAGCTTCCGCTGAATAAATGCTGTGAAACACTATTATTTCACTATAATTGCAGATACTTTATGAACATTTTCTCAAATTGCAACGTACAAATTCCACACGACGGCCATTAAAACCTGACATGTTGGCAGGTACTATTGTGGGACACTTTAGCTCTCCATACAATGGAGTTGTCTCATCATTGACAGTCATAGGGGTGGTTGGTTTGAATGTTGCCTCATCGCGAACTATTGGAATACATGGCATTAGAAGTTTCTTAACGCAAATGATAAAAGCACTTTGTGTTTTAGGGTGTTTGTTAAAACCTTTTCGGCAAACGATAACACATAAACCCAGCCCAACCGCAGGAACACCAAACAGCAGCCTAGGTGCAGATGTCCTAGAGTCAATAAAACACCAAAACATCTGAGCAGGCCTAATATATTGGCCTGAGGATATCATTAAGTGACTGTAAGAGTGCGTTTTAACACACCCAGGTCGCGTGCGTGTGTGTTTGCGCTGAGATGTGTGTAGTACAGTGGCGCCTGGCCAATAGAGAGCGCTAGGGCGCCGCCCCCCCTTAAGCCACAAAAAAACATAAAAACATCAGTATGTCAATATGATGCTTATGTTTTGTGTAAGAACGCCTTAACTTTTTAATATCGGCATTAAATAATTACTGACTATTTCACTGAGCACTGCTGTCCTGCAGTTTGTGTTAAATTGTATCGCCATGGTAACAGAAACAGAAAAGTATGGCACAGCCCCACCGAGAATATTTCTCACCAGCCGCCACTGGTGTAGCAGTACCTTGTTGTAGTTACGCGCGGCGGACTCCTTGTTGCCGGGCCGTAGGGCCTGGAGCTGAGCGTCCAATATGTCCAGCAGCTGTTCCATCAGACGCACAGACGAGCTGACGTCACCGGCGTGGATCCGTCCCCGGGTGTGGTTCACCAGCTCCCCGGCGATGTTGGCAGCGTTCTCGCCGCTCTTTATCTGCGGACGGGGATACACGCGCACGTCTGCTGTTGGACACGGCGACACTGAGCGGTGTGTGTGTGTGTGTGTGGAGCGTTGCTCAAACTGGCGCCCTGGTCACCCCGTGGACAGTTTCTAATATTATATTTCCATAGGATTAATTACTAAGTCTGTCCGGATATAGAATAATGAGGAGAGGCGTTTTCATATCCAGTCCAGTTCAAATGAGTCATTCTAACGAGTGAACCTATTAGAGATACAGTGATTAAAGGGTTTTATTCAAGAGCCTCCGAGACGTGCTAATTGACACTGAGACCCAGGTCAGACAACAGGCTAACGGCAGATACCCAGACACCAGGCTAACAGCAGAGACCCAGATACCAGGCTAACGGCAGAAACCCAGACACCAGGCTAACGGCAGAAATACAGACACCAGGCTAACGGCAGAAACCCAGACACCAGGCTAACGGCAGAAACCCAGACACCAGGCTAACGGCAGAAACCCAGACACCAGGCTAACGGCAGAAATACAGACACCAGGCTAACGGCAGAGACCCAGACACCAGGCTAACGGCAGAAATACAGACACCAGGCTAACGGCAGAAACCCAGATACCAGGCTAACGGCAGAAACCCAGACACCAGGCTAACGGCAGAGACCCAGACACCAGGCTAACGGCAGAAATACAGACACCAGGCTAACGGCAGAAACCCAGATACCAGGCTAACGGCAGAAACCCAGACACCAGGCTAACAGCAGAAACCCAGATACCAGGCTAACAGCAGAGACCCAGACACCAGGCTAACAGCAGCGACCCAGACACCAGGCTAACAGCAGAGACCCAGATACCAGGCTAACGGCAGAAATCCAGACACCAGGCTAACGACAGAAACCCAGACACCAGGCTAAAGGCACCCACCGGAAACCCAGACACCAGGCTAAATGCAAACATCAGAGAACCAGACACCAGGCCAACGGCACCGACCAGAGGTCTTGGCCTAGAGACAGGGCCAGGGGCCCGAACATAGGGACAGGCCGGTACGCAGGGCCAAAGGCTCTTTACAGAGGGACTGCTAGAGGTGGAGGTCTTACCTTCTGGGCCACCTGGTTGACCCAAGGAGAGGTGCAGTTACTGAGGTCAGGTCCCCGAGGGTTCCACAGAACCGGAGCCGCTAAGCACTGGAATGAGGCGATGCCTGAGATAACCAGGAGAGAGGGAGAAAACGAATGAGAAAATACGCTTCAGGCAATGGGCAATTACAGGAAGTTAGATTTTAAAGAGAAACAGAAATGCGTTACAGATTATGGTAGATAAAAAAGAAAAACGTAATTCGCTTTAAATACGCACATGTGTTGGTTGGAGGACGAAACAGCAGGGAAGAATAAGTGTCTGTGAGAGAAAATGTAAAACGTAGCGGCACCCAGGTGGCATAACAGTCTAAGGCAATCTTTGGTAGTGTCAAGCTGTCCAACACATTCTAGGCACGAGTTCTGCACCTTCCTGCTTCTGGCAATACTTATTGGCCAAGCATCATCCCCAGCGTGGGTGGGATTTTATTTAGAACAATTTATTTTTGCATCAACAAAATAAGTTTTGCCCTGAGACTCACATGAAGATTGGGATTTTGCTACTAGCATGGTGTCTGTCGCGGCACTTTTAAAGCAGTTCTCTCGAAACTGTAAATGGCGGAAAATCCAATGAAAAATGGCAAAAATTTTGCAAAATTGGTAAACTGAAAGACTCCCAAGTCAGACATTTTTGGGACATCTTATCCAACTGGAATTTGGCTAAAGATATCAAAACATGGTGGAAACGTAAGAACATTCACAATTAACCATAACACATACAATTATGTTTCGCCATTGAACTGCTGAACCTAATTAATTACAGAAAGGTTAAATAACAGGGGGGCTTTGAAGGGAATTAGATGTTAGAAAGTGGCTTTAAAGGAAAACGAATGCATACAAACGTAGTTCTACGCACAGACGCGCACAGCAACCCCGTTCACCCGACGAACAAACACACCAAAGACGGCGCCATCAGGCATTGTCTCTCATCAGCGCAAACAACACCTGCAGGAAGAGACCTCCCTCCACCCTGGTTGTCAGCTAAGTTTTCTGTTTAGTTGGGAGAGTTCAGAGAGAGGACAGCACGCTGGGATCAAGCCAGCTAACGCTCTTTCCACTGCCGCAGCACAAACCGCTCCGAACGGGGGGAACGACCGAAGACAGGGAGGCGGAGGAGAAAGCGAGAGAACGCGGGAGGGAGAGAGAGAAAGAGAGAGGGAAAGAGAGAGATGGAGGGAGACGGGGGGAGGGTGGTGCGGACGGAGCAGAAGATGACAGAGGCAGCGGCGGAGAGATCAGAGCAGACATGGTGTTGTGTTTCAAGTGCCTTGGTTCTCACTCCGATCCCTCGCCCCTCATCCCTCTATCTAGCGCAGATTGGGTTTGAAAGCTTCGCAAAGACACGGCAATTAAGCCAGCTGCTAATTTAGCGTTGCTGTTGTCAGAGACGAGAGAGAGAGGGAGAGAGAGGGAGCGAGAGGGAGCAAACTCAGCTGGAAAGCAGCAAAAAAGGGATATGGGAAGATAAAATCGAGTGTTTTTCTAGTGTCTAGCGAGAGGTATTTGATGCTTGTATGTTCGGAGTTGTAGAGGTCTTTGATTTCATTGTTTTCCCACTTGGCTAACCCAGACTGGCTGGGGGGTAGGTCTTTGACTTGCAGAGCAGAGTCGGACAGACTTTCATGTGAGGAATCCTCTGGGACCCTCCCTGCTGCTGAGTCCAACACTTGGACAAGGGGAGACAACGGCCAGCTGCACGCGCACGCGCACACACACACACACACACACACACACACACACACACACACACACACACACACAGACACACAGACACACAGACACACAGACACACAGACAGACAGACAGACAGACACACAGACAGACAGACAGACACACACAGGCACGCACGCGTGTGTTTGTACATCAACTCTTGTTTTTCTGGTGCTTACTGTGTTGTCGGCCCTCTCCCGTCCCCTCAACTGCAGGCTGGGTCCCAGAGGTGACCACACACACCCACACACACAGACAGTTACGGACACAGTACCAGACACCCACACACACAGACAGTTACGGACACAGTACCACACACCCACACACACAGACAGTTACGGACACAGTACCAGACACAAACACACACAGACAGTTACGGACACAGTACCACACACACCCACACACACAGTTACGGACACAGTACCAGACACAAACACACACAGACAGTTACGGACACAGTACCAGACACAAACACACACAGACAGTTACGGACACAGTACCACACACAAACACACACAGACAGTTACGGACACAGTACCAGACACAAACACACACAGACAGTTACGGACACAGTACCAGACACAAACACACACAGACAGTTACGGACACAGTACCAGACACAAACACACACAGACAGTTACGGACACAGTACCAGACACAAACACACACAGACAGTTACGGACACAGTACCAGACACAAACACACACAGACAGTTACGGACACAGTACCAGACACAAACACACACAGACAGTTACGGACACAGTACCAGACACAAACACACACAGACAGTTACGGACACAGTACCAGACACCCACACACACAGACAGTTACGGACACAGTACCACACACAAACACACACAGACAGTTACGGACACAGTACCAGACACAAACACACACAGACAGTTACGGACACAGTACCAGACACAAACACATACAGACAGTTAAGGACACAGTACCAGACACAAACACACACAGACAGTTACGGACACAGTACCAGACACAAACACACACAGACAGTTACGGACACAGTACCAGACACAAACACACACAGACAGTTAAGGACACAGTACCAGACACAAACACATACAGACAGTTACGGACACAGTACCAGACACAAACACACACAGACAGTTACGGACACAGTACCACACACAAACACACACAGACAGTTACGGACACAGTACCAGACACAAACACACACAGACAGTTACGGACACAGTACCAGACACAAACACACACAGACAGTTACTTGACACAGTACCAGACACAAACACACACAGACAGCTACGGACACAGTACCAGACACAAACACACACAGACACAGTACCACACACAAACACACACGTTTGTTATTCTTTACCAGTGAGAACCAGAAATCCATGTTCCAAACCCCCTGACTCTAAACCTAACCCGGAATAACCGTTGTCCAATTGGGAACTACCTGAGAACCCACGTGGGGACAAATCTGTCATTTGTGTGACAGCGTCTGGTCCCCGTGTGTTTTGTATGACCTAAGTCACACAGACAGAACCCTGGAAGATGAATCAGAGAACCTGTTAAGTCCTCACCTAAGGAACCCTTAGGACAGGGGCGGTCCACACTCTCTCCTCTCTGGGTGGAGGGCCACTGGACCCCTCTGGCCACTCGGCTCTCACACACGTGGGACTCCGGGCCTTGGGAGGGGGGCCGCGGTGGACGCCGGGTGACTGGTACTGTGGCTGTGATTGGCCGCAGGTCCGGGCCCTTGTTGATAGAGCCAATGGGGCGAGAGGTCGGCGCCAGGGGGCGGGTGGTGGCAGGGCTGGGACTGGAGGTGAAGGGTCGGGCAGGGGTGGTGCTGATTACCTGAGTGCTGGTCACAGGGCCTAAGGGAGGGAGGAAGATGAAGGAAGAGATTATTCATAGTTTAAAAAGACGCAATTAAGCACACTGCGACGCAAATGAACCCCTGTCTGCTGAATCGGCATTGCACCAATGCCCCCAAAGACTGCTGGCAGCTTCCGGAACATTCCGGGAGCGGCCAGCTGGGCCCACCTCGCCCTTGCACAGCTGCCTCCCATCAGGACCTTGTCAAGGGAGGTATAAAGAGGCTACGGGGGAGCGGGCAGGTGGACTAACTGGAGGAGATGGGCATAATACCAGGAGCTGGAGAGGAGATCACAGCAGCGATGGAGGTCAAACATACGGCGACACCAAGCCAGGCCATGGGAGACCAGGAGTGAGAAAAGCAGGTCAGGGAGGTTGGAGAGGCCTCCGAAACAGCGAAGCCAGTTACCTCCTTAACCTCCAGCTAGAGGCCGACTCAGAAATACGTCCGCCCGTCACAGCAGTTTGTTTTCTGTTGTCGTTTATTACTCCCCCAAACCTTATAATTATCTCGCCTTTAATAAGACGCCCACCAGGGCCCTGAACACGTGCCAGGTTCCTGTTACCTGTGCCTCTCCCAATTACACAACCCACGAGCGAGATCATTGAGGAAGACGATAACGCGAAAGGTTTAAATACCCGACGTGAACGAGTGAGAAACGGTTAAAAGACTAACGAGTTAAAGCGGTTTTAATTAGCGTCAAATGAAAAGGCGACAGCACATTGTTGGAACACCTATCTTTAATCGGCAACTGACGAGACGATAACCGACTCAATTGATTCAGTAAAAACATGGAATAAACAATGAATTTGTTTTCAGTTTGATTGACTGAAACGAGAAGAGACAAAACAATTTCTGTGACTGAAGTTTTGAGTAACAATGCCGGACGTCACGCCAGGTTTTCATGAGCAGCAACCATGTTGAGAACGGAGTAGCTTAGCAGCGCAATCGGTTCCTTTGTTTAACATCTAGTTACGTAAAATGCATGCAAGTCCCTGGCATTAGGTGAATGCCTTGACTACAGACGTGGTTTTGACTACAGACGTGGTTTTGACTACAGACATGGTTTTGACTACAGACCATGGTTTTGACTACAGACATGGTTTTGACTACAGACCATGCTATTGACTACAGACCATGGTTTTGACTACAGACATGGTTTTGACTACAGACCATGCTATTGACTACAGACCATGGTTTTGACTACAGACATGGTTTTGACTACAGACCATGCTATTGACTACAGACATGGTTTTGACTACAGACCATGCTATTGACTACAGACCATGCTATTGACTACAGACCATGGTTTTGACTACAGACCATGCTATTGACTACAGACCATGCTATTGACTACAGACCATGCTATTCACTACAGACCATGCTATTGACTACAGACCATGGTTTTGACTACAGACCATGCTATTGACTACAGACCATGCTATTGACTACAGACCATGCTATTGACTACAGACCATGCTATTGACTACAGACCATGCTATTGACTACAGACCATGCTATTGACTACAGACCATGCTATTGACTACAGACCATGCTATTGACTACAGACCATGCTATTGACTACAGACCATGCTATTGACTACAGACCATGGTTTTGACTACAGACCATGCTATTGACTACAGACCATGCTATTGACTACAGACCATGCTATTGACTACAGACCATGGTTTTGACTACAGACCATGCTATTGACTACAGACCATGGTTTTGACTACAGACCATGCTATTGACTACAGACCATGCTATTGACTACAGACCATGCTATTGACTACAGACCATGCTATTGACTACAGACCATGGTTTTGACTACAGACCATGCTATTGACTACAGACCATGCTATTGACTACAGACCATGCTATTGACTACAGACCATGCTATTGACTACAGACCATGGTTTTGACTACAGACCATGCTATTGACTACAGACCATGCTATTGACTACAGACCATGCTATTGACTACAGACCATGGTTTTGACTACAGACCATGCTATTGACTACAGACCATGCTATTGACTACAGACCATGCTATTGACTACAGACCATGGTTTTGACTACAGACCATGCTATTGACTACAGACCATGCTATTGACTACAGACCATGCTATTGACTACAGACCATGCTATTTATCTTCTGTGGCTAATTAAAGCTATGCATAATAGTTGTACAAGCTAAATATAAACCGTAGCTCACTCTTGTTCAACTGGTGGATCTCTTCTGCATGAAACAAATTGAGAAAATACGGGTCATTAATTGACATTATATTGATGATTTTTCTTGGCAGATCTGTACAAGATGTTTTTCTAAACGTTTTCCGAACGCTTGTTGGCAACCGGGCTAAAAGGGCTGGTAGAGAGATGATTCAATACTTTTGGGTGATGGAGTTGAACATTGAGGTAAAAATAAAATACGAGGAAACAAAACAGTATTAATCAAGGAAAGAGAGGTGCGTAAATGTTACACGTCAACACTGAATAGTGAATAGTAATAAAACGAGAAAAGAGAGATGCCTATATGTTAGAATTCTCAAGAGAAGATGGGTTCAAAAGTTAGCCGGATCTACACATGGCTTAGTTTTCCTACCACTGCCTCTCCCCAGAGAGATAAAATAAGAGATTTAAAGTGCCTTTCAAGAAAGGAAGAAGAAAGGAGCAAATCAATTATTTATCAAATGCATCACAGAAGTGGTTGGCACCGTTAACAACCAACTCTGAGGCCTTCGTAGAAGTAACACATCTCAACTGATCCGATGTTCACTCTGCTTTAAAGGCACTGGGACCAGACTGTCTGCCTATAGATTTCCTCTTGCTGTTTTCCAGATGCAAATACCAGCTCCCTGTAGACCTGTATCATTGAAAAACAAGCCCAGATATTTACCCAAAAATCAATCGCGGCTTAATTTAAACAAATAAAGCAACATACTACGGGACTATGCAATGGTGATTTGTACAAATATCCCACGGATATCGTTGACATGAACATAGGATAATTAAAATCCCACTCTGTGGTGCCAGACCATGCCAGTCTGTATGTTCTGACTCATCTGTATGTTCTGAATCAGTCTGTATGTTCTGACTCAGTCTGTATGTTCTGACTCAGTCTGTATGTTCTGGCTCACCAGTGGTGGGGTTCGGTGGTCCGAACTCCAGGGGGTATCTCAGTACGTTATAGTTGTTCCAGACGTAGAGCTGGTTGTCTCTGGGGTTATAGTCCACGGAGGAGACATACTGGTAGGGGTTGGGGAAGGGAATGTGGACGGGCTCCTCGCGGGCCCGGTTTGTGTTGTAGGCGTACAGGATCAGATCGCCGCCGGCCTCGCTGTCGTCGTCCTGGTAGACGCTCCGCACGGCGTACAGCACGCCGCACGCCACGAATGCGTTGGATGCCAGCCGTTTGTCAAAGCTGGTCTCCCAGCTGCCCTCGAAACGCAAGGTGTACGGGTTTACCTGGGAGAGATAATGACTTACATGAATACTGGACACTGATAACTAGGCTATCGGGTCATATGTCTGATGGCTACGCTAACTTCTGTTACCGGTCAGACCATCTGATGGCTAGGCTAACTTCTGTTACCGGTCAGACCATCTGATGGCTAGGATTATTTCTGTTACCGATCAGATGTCTGTTGGCTAACTTCTAACTTCTGGAGAGGATAAACAAAATATTTTGTATGACCTTTTCTATCCTCAGATGTCCTGCATATAAATAAGGCCTGCTGTATTCCCATGCAGTTCAAACGTCCTCTCCTACTGCCTCCATCTTCCTCGCCTCTCCTCCACCCACCTGGCTGACCACCAACCGTCCGTTATTTGACTCGGTGGCGTAGATGACCCACAGGCCGTTTTCGTCCACCGCCAGGTCGATGTCGCTCTTCCCGCCCCAGCGGTAGGGCGACGTGTCGTGGTAGTTGGCGTTGGTGATGATGGCCTCGCCGCTCTTGATTCGCGTCCGCAGGTCGTACTTGACGATGTTGCGCGTGCGCTCCTTGTTGTAGAACACGGCGCCGTCGTACACCACGAACCCGGTGCCGTCCACGCGGCTAGGCAATCTGTGCCAAGGAAGAGAGGGTCAGAGGAGCATTAGCCTACGACCGCTAGGAATTGAAAAAGGACGCTTATATAAAACGTCCCGTGGAAGTAGCGCTCGCCGAAAATCTACTTTGAAGCCACCTATTAGTTCAAAAACAATAAATTATAGGAGAATGACGGACCACTTACACACATGGTGGACTCCCACAGGGTTTAACGGGCCACGTAAGAAAATACGATGACGCGTTTCGACTGCAGCGCCATAACATGTCCCGATGAAGGCATTACTTCCGACAACGCCTTCGCCAGCGGCCGGCGTATTTTTTCCGTGGCTCCGCTAAAACCCTGTGGCGATGCAAGTGATCCGCGGTTCCCGTTTGAATTACGAGACGTGCTCCCAATTAACCTACGACCCTTTAAGCTGCAACCCACGCCGCTCAACCGCTAAGCTGGCGAACAATAGGAGAACCCGCAGGAGGACAGTGACCCCATTTCCCCCTTTTCCTTTTATTAAAACGACTGGACCGAGGAGGTCCAGCAGGGGTCTGCCGATCATCACACCGGCCCATCAGAACCACAGAGGGGCTCATCATCCATCTGCGGCGGTGTACAAATAAATCAATGGCCAGTCTGCGGGTTGATTTGATGTGAAAAGGCCAGGGGCGGAGTCTCTCACTTGTAGGTGGTGGTGACTCGGTTCTCTTTGAAGTCGTCCCAGGAGGCGTGCTCGTACAGCATGTCCGTGCGGTAGGGAGTCCAGGGCATGACATAGAGCCGGTCGCCCGACTGCAGGGGGTCCTTGCACCACGCCCCCGACTGATGCTCCGCCTCCTGGAGCGAGCTGGCAGCCTGAACCCGGAGCAGTGTGCCCGGACACACAAAGACTGGAGGAAAGATGGAGAGAGGGACCGAGGAGGAGGAGACGGAGAGAGACAGTGGCAGAGAGGGTAAGATAGGGATATAAAAAGCAGCAATGTAAGATGAAGGAGGATACGAGGAGAACGGGGAGGGAAAAGGAGAGATATGTGAGATGATTAGGAGGAGGCGAAGAAAAGGAGAGAAGATTTGATGAGAGGATTGAGACGGGAGGAGATGGGGGGGGGAGCGATGCATGAGATGCGGAGGATAAAAAGTTTCAGATTGAAGGGGAGGCGGTCAAAGAGGAGGAAGAAGAATGGCGGAGAGAGATAGAGAGAAGGGGAGCGAGGTAAGGTACAGTATCAGATTGGAAATGATAGAAACACAAAAAGCTAATATGTTGAATATCAGCACGGAGGTCTATAGGAGCTGCCCCGAGTTTTATGATAAGTTGTAGAATCCTGGCAGCTGCGGCTCTGATAGGGGTCTTTATAATCTGAGTCATCTCAGCCCACTTCAGGATATATTATGGGTTTCTATTCCGGCGAGCTCGGGATGGCTGCTTTCTGGTCTGGAAATAACAGTCCACGTAGCGGAGCGTTGGAAAACGGACAGGCGGTTTGATCTCAGTCAAGATTGATGCCGTGAAGCATTCTGGGGAGGAATTGATGAGTCAGACCAGGCTTCAATCCATACTACACATGTGCACAATACACACACATATGCACACACACACACACACACACACACACACACACACACATATGCACAAACACACACACACACACACACACACACTTCCTCCCAGTGTCTTATATCTCTCTCCTGGAGGTCACCCGCTAGGGACTGGTGTAAATTGGCTGGCTGACGCACTTTCTCTCTCAACCAGACAGTGCCTGCCCTGGGACCAGAGGGCTCTCATGTGGGCCGGGTGGGTTGTAGCCCAGCAGGGTGGGGAGCGGGGGGGGGGTGGATCTATGGAAACACGATGCTGCCATTATTCACTACAGTTACACAGTGACATCAGGAACAATGGGATTATAGCCGGAAGACTACAGGACCAATACAGGAAAACTACAGGGATACTGCTGGAATACATCAATACCACTATGATACTACAGGAAAACTAAAGGGAGACTACTGGAATAATACATTAAACTACAGGGATACTGCTGGAATACATCAATACCACTATGATACTACAGGAAAACTAAAGGGAGACTACTGGAATAATACATTAAACTACAGGGATACTGCTGGAACACATCAATACCACTATGATACTACAGGAAAACTAAAGGGAGACTACTGGAATAATACATTAAACTACAGGGATACTGCTGGAACACATCAATACCGCTATGATACTACAGGAAAACTAAAGGGAGACTACTGGAATAATACATTAAACTACAGGGATACTGCTGGAACACGTCAATACCACTATGGATACTACAGGAACTGCACTACCTACTAGGTACAGTCCGGGATACTACTGGAACATTATAGGGATACTACTGGAACATTATAGGGATACTACTGGAACATGATAAGGATACTACTGGAGCATTATAGGGATACTCCTGGAACATTATAGGGATACTACTGGAACATTATAGGGATACTACTGGAACATTATAGGGATACTACTCGAACATTATAGGGATACTACTGGAACATTATAGGGATAATGAATACTGAAAGTTTAGGATGCATCTACATACATTAGAACAGTCAGTCAGGTTTGAGACCAGTCAGTCATAGGAACAGAGTACAGAAAACAGCCTCACTGAGCAGATTCACGCTGGTCCCATTATGACTAAACAGACCTGTGGTCTAATTGGTCACTGCAGGGGCGTTTAGACACGGTCCACACAGAGGAACAAACCCAGCTGTCAGAGTTACCAGGCTGGCACTAATCCTAGGACTAACCCTAGTACTAACCCTAGAACTAACCCTAGAACTAACCCTAGGACGAACCCTAGTACTAACCCTATAACTAACCTTAGTACTAACCCTAGTACTAACCCTATGACTAACCCTAGAACTAACCCTAGAACTAACCCTAGTACTAACCCTATAACTAACCTTAGTACTAACCCTAGTACTAACCCTATGACTAACCCTAGTACTAACCCTAGAACTAACCCTAGGACGAACCCTAGTACTAACCCTAGTACTAACCCTATAACTAACCTTAGTACTAACCCTAGTACTAACCCTATGACTAACCCTATGACTAACCCTAGAACTAACCCTATAACTAACCCTAGTACTAACCCTAGGACAAACCCTAGAACTAACCCTAGTACTAACCCTATAACTAACCCTAGGACTAACCCTAGTACTAACCCTATAACTAACCTTAGTACTAACCCTAGTACTAACCCTATGACTAACCCTATAACTAACCCTAGTACTAACCCTATGACTAACCCTAGTACTAACCCTATAACTAACCTTAGTACTAACCGTAGGACTAACACTAGAACTAACCCTAGGACTAACCCTATAACTAACCCTAGTACTAACCCTATGACTAACCCTAGTACTAACCCTAGTACTAACCCTAGTACTAACCCTATAACTAACCTTAGTACTAACCCTAGTACTAACCCTATGACTAACCCTATGACTAACCCTAGAACTAACCCTATAACTAACCCTAGTACTAACCCTAGGACAAACCCTAGAACTAACCCTAGTACTAACCCTATAACTAACCCTAGGACTAACCCTAGTACTAACCCTATAACTAACCTTAGTACTAACCCTAGTACTAACCCTATGACTAACCCTATAACTAACCCTAGTACTAACCCTATGACTAACCCTAGTACTAACCCTATAACTAACCTTAGTACTAACCGTAGGACTAACACTAGAACTAACCCTAGGACTAACCCTATAACTAACCCTAGTACTAACCCTATGACTAACCCTAGTACTAACCCTATAACTAACCTTAGTACTAACCGTAGGACTAACACTAGAACTAACCCTAGGACTAACCCTATAACTAACCCTATGACTAACCCTAGTACTAACCCTAGGACAAACCCTATGACTAACCCTAGTACTAACCCTAGTACTAACCCTATGACTAACCCTAGTACTAACCCTAGTACTAACCCTAGTACTAACCCTATGACTAACCCTAGAACTAACCCTAGTACTAACCCTAGAACGTACGTACTGAAGGCCCCGCACTTAAATCAGAGACAGTACGAGGGGTAGAAGAGCCACAGCTGGACAGCGTTCTTCCCGTTCCCTCCATGCGTATCTCTCAACGGTTTGTGGAAATACGTGCCGGCCGGTCACAACAGTAATATGTTGTCACTGCGTTCTCTCTCCCTCCTGGCACCCTCCTGGCATCGGTGGCACCGGGGCTACGACCCGTCTTCAGTGATGACACTGTTGTTGTGTCAGACGGAACTTAGCAGGGGTGAACGTCTTACGTCCGAACGTGAATTAAACCAAACTCCGGCGTAAACAAACACTCTGATCCTTGCCGGGACTGACACGTTCTCTGTCGTTGGAACAAGCGGCCGTGCGTTTACGCCGGTCCATCTAAGAATAGCTCAGTGGCAGGGGTGTTAATGCGTGCTGGGCAGGGACCTTGACAGTGATTTCAGTTATTAACGGAGGCAATGACACCCGGGCAGCATTCAACATTGGTACAGTCCACTGGTTCCGGGGAAGGCTTCGGGGTCAATGTGTATTTTGAACTCGGTCGTTTTGCTGTTTATTTCCCTCATCAAATAGAGACTTTGTAAGGTAACATATTTATTTTCTGTAACGTTTTCTGTAGTCCAATAAAAACATCCAACAAAGATAGCTCGAGAATGACTGTCTGAATCAAGTATGCTATTGGCCAAGCTGTGTTGAGGATTAAAGACATCAGAACAGCGGCTGCTAAGAGAAGATCAACAGAAAAAATACAGCATGCAGAAACCAGAACCAACAGCTGCATGTAGGTGACCCGTAAACAAAGACAGGACACGCTCCTGACTCAAGGTAGGATAGAGGACAAACTAACATGTTTTCTTTACAGTCACCCGATAAACAGCACACATGGACACACAGACACACACACCACATATGGACACACAGACACACTAAACACAGACACACTAAACACAGACACATGGACACACAGACACACTACACACAGACACACTACACACAGACACACTAAACACAGACACATGGACACACAGACACACTACACACAGACACACAGACACATAGACACACCACACATGGACACACAGACACACACACCACTGTATGTTAGTTTTTTATTAAGTCGCTTTGTGTAAACACGTTTGCTTTACGTTCAGTGTATGTTTTCAGTTTGTGTTCGCTGTTTTTCTTATTTTTTTATTAAAACCGCCACAAACGTGATTTCTCTGGCTCTGGATCTCGCTCCCTATACACTTCACCTAAGGATCTGTGACATGGACACACAGATACACATAAAGACCAATGAACAGATTGGTCTTTATTTAACAAGGAAAACGAATTGAGATCAACTACCTTTCGAAGGAGACCTGGCCAAGAAAAGCACTAGAAGAGCAATAAAAAGTCATTTTAAGCTATTTGTAAGTTTAAAGCCAATTTAGCATTCATCTATATACCAAGATACTTTTAAAAAGTCACCCCTTTTAATGGTTTCCCCATTCAGTGTGACAAGACCAAGCTTCTTAAGATTCTGAGAGTGACAACTAAAGGTCATATATTTGGTTTCTAAGCGTTTTAAACTAATTTATGTCTGTGCAGGGAAATCGGCAAATGCAATTTTAAACTCATAAACAACCTAAACAAGGGAGGCACATGTGTAGATGACTGTGTCGTCTGCATAAAAATGGAACTTGGCTGGATGCATTCCCCTACCTAGTTAATTTTAAGAGAATACGACTGGTGCCAAGATTGAGCCCAGAGGAACACCTCTAGTACTGGCAATAAAGTTAGACTTGTAGCTATCGGCATAAACACGTTGGGATCTATCTCTAGGATTCACTGTAAAGCCCTCTTACTAAGATAATTCATTAGTAATTAGTCTGGACAACAATAACTCATGGTCAAAATCACATTTGACCAACGCAGCTGCTGTTGGGGAACTGTGTCCAACCCTAAAACCAGACTGTGTCTCACGCAGGATGTCATTTTCAAGGAAAAACTACTTTAACTGAGAATTCACAATTTGAATCGAGCACTTTAGCTGGAATAGTTAGTTTAAATATGGGGCAGTAATTATCTGCATTCAGGGAGTACCGACCATTCAAACACAGACACATGGACACACAGACACACTACACACAGACACACAGACACATAGACACACCACACATGGACACACAGACACACACACAGTACACACAGACAAACCACACATGGACACACTGTCTCATGTTGATTAGGAGCACAGCTGTTTTGGGTTTAGCTAAGCACCGGGCATAGGTTAGTTAATCAGTGGTCTATGATTAATCAGTGGTGCTTGTGATTAATTCAATGTTACGTGTCGTTGTAGGTGAGTGTTTCGATATATCTAGTCATGCACTGTATGTTAGTTTTTTATTAAGTCGCTTTGTGTAAACACGTTTGCTTTTACGTTCAGTGTATGTTTTCAGTTTGTGTTCGCTGTTTTTCTTATTTTTTTATTAAAACCGCCACAAACGTGATTTCTCTGGCTCTGGATCTCGCTCCCTATACACTTCACCTAAGGATCTGTGACATGGACACACAGATACACATAAAGACCAATGAACAGATTGGTCTTTATTTAACAAGGAAAAACGAATTGAGATCAACTACCTTTCGAAGGGAGACCTGGCCAAGAAAAGCACTAGAAGAGCAATAAAAAGTCATTTTAAGCTATTTGTAAGTTTAAAGCCAATTTAGCATTCATCTATATACCAAGATACTTTTAAAAAGTCACCCCTTTTAATGGTTTCCCCATTCAGTGTGACAAGACCAAGCTTCTTAAGATTCTGAGAGTGACAACTAAAGGTCATATATTTGGTTTCTAAGCGTTTTAAACTAATTTATGTCTGTGCAGGGAAATC
This sequence comes from Dallia pectoralis, assembly GCA_029465975.1. Taxonomy (NCBI): domain Eukaryota; kingdom Metazoa; phylum Chordata; class Actinopteri; order Esociformes; family Umbridae; genus Dallia; species Dallia pectoralis. Next base: position 6,105,249 of record CM055756.1, read on the forward strand.
GGCAAATGCAATTTTAAACTCATAAACAACCTAAACAAGGGAGGCACATGTGTAGATGACTGTGTCGTCTGCATAAAAATGGAACTTGGCTGGATGCATTCCCCTACCTAGTTAATTTTAAGAGAATACGACTGGTGCCAAGATTGAGCCCAGAGGAACACCTCTAGTACTGGCAATAAAGTTAGACTTGTAGCTATCGGCATAAACACGTTGGGATCTATCTCTAGGATTCACTGTAAAGCCCTCTTACTAAGATAATTCATTAGTAATTAGTCTGGACAACAATAACTCATGGTCAAAATCACATTTGACCAACGCAGCTGCTGTTGGGGAACTGTGTCCAACCCTAAAACCAGACTGTGTCTCACGCAGGATGTCATTTTCAAGGAAAAACTACTTTAACTGAGAATTCACAATTTGAATCGAGCACTTTAGCTGGAATAGTTAGTTTAAATATGGGGCAGTAATTATCTGCATTCAGGGAGTACCGACCATTCAATAAAGATTGGACATTTGCAGCCTTTCCACACTTTGGGAATACAGTTTGTCGCAAAGTTTAAATTAAAAATAATAATTTGTTGAAACAGAGTATAACATGTGGATAGGCGACATTGTCAAGGAGAGATCCAGACAATAAAACATTCATCCAATATCAGAAAAAAACAGTCTGACACTGATTTTACGAATTTCCAGTATCTGGAAGGATTATTAAGATTCTCTACGATTGACCTCAACACTGAACCCGCCTCCCAGGCGACCACATTGAGCTGGCACAGACACACGGACACGCAGACACTCGGACACATGGACACACATACACACACTCACACACACTCGGACACACATACACACACACACACTCGGACACATGGACACACAGAAACATGGACACACTGACAAACAGACTAGAGATGAGGTGAGGGAGAAAAAGAAACAGAGGCAGACAAACACATTTGCCCACACAGCGACACATAGATATGCACACACGCTCTCTTTCTCTCTCTCTCTCTCACCACACACACACACACACAGAAACATAAACACATACACACGCACAGACAAACTCAGCTCCAAACCCTGCCTGGGAGGCTTCATTAACTCTGACCTGGTCTTTCAGCCAGCATGCCCTCTTCCTGTTGATTCTGTCTCTATTGTGGACAGCCTGACTACCCAGGTTTCCACACGGCATGCTAACACTGCATGCTAGCACACACCACCGCACAGCGATCATTACTGAGACCAGCACACTGTGAATGAGGTATCAGGTATTGGGAGTGGAGCATTAGATATTACTCAGTATCTTACTGGTCTGCCCTCCAACAGGTCCGCCCGAGTCAAATTGAATGGGGATTACTTGAGATTCTTCAATTAGATTATATCAGTTTTTTTAAACCGAGGATATTTGGCCTGACGCTGTCAGAGCGAAACGGAGCCCCGCCTACCCTAAAACAACTTACCTCATCGAGGATTAACAAGACAGACGTTCGCTTTGATCTCCACTCTCCAAATCCCAAATGGCGCCATATCTACTAATCTACTAAGCGAACGTGGTATTATTTGGGACGCACGCTGTTTTTTCCAGCGCGTACACTAACGCGTCGATCTGACCACGTTAGTCCGAGTAACAACTAGGGCCGCCTCGGAAAAACAGTATAAAATAATACGAAATGAATTATCTCCCGTTGTCCAATTTCCCGGCACAATATGACAGTTCCGCAGAAAGTCGCTCTTTCTCAGCATGACGATGACGACGATAAAAGGCCCCGGACGCCTTGGAAACGACAGCTGCTGTACCTTTCTCTTGTTTGGAATAAAAATAATCAGAGATTGATCGGTGACAGGCTCTATAGTCCCAGCGGTGACAATAGTACGTCGACTGCGTACTATTTATACACAGTGTGTACATATGAATTATGTGCAATACACACGCATTATCTATAGCGGGAAACAATTGTATTCGACTGCGATATGAAGGAAAAACCACTTTCTCTTGGTTAGTGATTTTCTCATCTTCGAAATACCCTCAATATATGCGTACAGAGAAATGGCAATGGAGAATGTTTCTGAAAGAACTGCCTGGTTGATGCACTGTGTGTCCATCGGATGATATTTGTTATAGACAGGAAAGGCAGCCGATTAACGGAGAAACTACCCGACCAGACCACTATTACTCTAAATCTGACACTATCTGTGTCCGTTTAAATAGATTATTCTAAGACCCAGACTAACCCGCCACGGTTATACACTCTACTTTGCCCACGTTCCTGTTAATCGGAGACAGTGTTTTAAACGGTTTTGTGGCAGGGGGGTAGGTAGTCCTCGCCGTCGAGACCCCGCTGTTTGAATTGAACCCCTAACTGTTTCTGAGGGGTAAGTGCAGTCAGCAACCAACAGGTGGCGTAGTGGACATCCACGAAACCCCTCCTTCAGCGTGCACACAAGCTGAGGTAAGTATATATATATATGTATATGTGAGTAAGTGTGTGGGTTGCAGATGTGTTTATGTGTGTGTGTGTCGTCGCCCACGACCATGTTGGTGTGTGTGTGCGTGCGTGTGGGTGTGCGGAGAGAAAGCAAGCGACAGCGAGAGAGAGAGAGAGAGAGTGGGGAAAAGAAACAAAGGACAGAGTGAGAGTGTTTCTTGTGTGTAAACGAGAGAGAGAGAGAGAGAGAGAGAGGGAGGGAGGAGAGAAAAGGACAGACTGTGGCAGTGGAGTCAATAGGTTACTTCCTGTGAAATGAGAATAAGAGAGGGAGTGAGTTAATTTTGCGGAGAAGTGAGAGAAAGAGAGAGAGAGAGAGAGAGAAGGCGATGTGGTCCCAGAGTGTGTCCTGTTCCTTTAGGACAGCAAAGGGGTCAAGGCATGGTAGTCAGGACAGAATACTAACTCACAAACAGACGCACAAACACAAACACACACACTCGCACACGCCCGCACACACACGCACGGACACGCAGACGCACTGTACAGACGGATGGAAGGGGCTGGCGCCGTGATCAACCCTCGTGTTCTCCCCCAGAGACAAAACGAGACCTTAACTGAGACCAAAAGCAGGTCAGCAGGCCGGGCCTGGGTAGAGAAACATAGCGACCACTGAAACGCATTATCTCTCCGTGAGTGACGGCGGTCCTGCCGACACGGCTGCAGTACACTGTAGGTCCCAGCGTGGCCCGTGAGTGATGGGTCGCTGTGACAGGCAGTGGGAATAAAGTTTTGGGGTGGGGGGTGTGTGTGTGCGTGGGCCGGGGGAGGGGAGGGTCGGAGGGGGAACGTCAGTGAATTCAGGAAGTCAATAGACAACGTGCAATTTACAAGCGCCCAGGGTGGACCCAGGGGTCTCTAAGCCAGGGCACGGCACTGTGGCTGCAGCGCTGAAACCCGGGTTTGAGTCCCGCTTTGCCCCACACGTGCTGAGCCAAGAGACTACCATAAAGGAGGTGCATAGTGGCCCACTGGTTCAGTTCAGGGAGTTACGGAGAGCAGGAGATTCCTCGTGCTCAGCTGACTAAGGTGGCAACTCCAAGAGGTGTGAGAAAAAGAAACGCCGTTTTTCTTTTCGGAGGATGCATGTCTTGATTTTCAACTCTCCCGAGGCCGGTGGGAGTTGCTGCGACAACTCAGGTCGGGGCTACAAATTGTATCTAATAAATATGTTTTAAAAAAAGGAGTCGAACGCAAATTTTGCTAATTCCGTTGTAATTATCGGTGAAATTCCGCTTCCAGTTCACCTCCTGAATTGACTGGATTCGCCCTGCATCTGCCCATCTTCCTGTCTCATCGCTTCCAAACCCGGTGAGCGCTGCACGGTCATCTCCCGGTGGCCACGTTGTCCTTCTGTCCATAAAGACCCAGTCTGAGTCCACCCTTATTTATATTCACCGCCGCCAGCCTGGGTCAAAGCTCTCCAGCTGAAACAATGCGATGACTTCTCAGTGTACGGTCAGAGAGAGTCCTGGCCTGCCTGCCGAGTTTCACGTGACGACGCGCGCGTGGTGGGTCATCCCTAATGAGGACCTAGCTCGTGCCTGTCTCTATAGCGACTGCTCGCCCATCTCACTCCCTCTCTCCTCATTGGCCCGTGGAGAGATAGAGGCGGTACAGTACTGCGTGTGTCTCTATAGGTGTGAGGGACACAGACCTCCATTATCCTCCGAAGAAACCGATACACAATCCGAAAACCCAATAGTCGCAGACCCGGCCTCCTTGATGACCACTGATTAAAAAGCACTGGATCGGTGGCAGAAAGATGGCGGACACACATCCGGTCAATTTGCCTGTCGATAGTAATAAAGAAACGGTGACAAAGAAAGGACCATGGGAGACTATTAAGTAACAAACCAGCGATAAAAGAAGAGAGAGAGGCGGAGGGGGAAAGAGAAGCTGGGAGAGAGCGGGCCCCTGGCCAGTCAGAGTGTGTGTGTGTGTGTGTGTCTCGCTAACTAATGAAACAGATGAACGGGGGGACAGAGTGTTCATCAGACCAGATGACATTCACAGGCCAGCTCCCGGACAACACGGCCGAGACGAACCTCGATCTGTCGGTCAATGAATCAATCAACGAGGGCTGAGGAACAAACAGACGGACCGGGGGCAACAGAATCTCCTACCGGTCTTCATCGACGAGACTAGAATATCGAGGTTATCATAATTAGCAGGTGAGTTGAGTCGGGATACAGAGGGGAAGGAGAGGCAGGAAGAGAGGGAGGAGGAGAGGAAGAGGAGGAGGAAGAGAGGGAGGACTGGGATCTCGAGGACACGTGGAGAAAAGGTAGCGAACGTGGGGGGTCAAAGACAACAACAACAACAACAGCATCGGTGGGAGGTTGGGGGATTGCTACATCTACCAGGCAGAGAGGAACAAAATGGACGGAAGGAAGTTAAAGACGAGACGAACGGGAACAATGAATGTCAGTGAACGGCTACATCCAGGCAGATGGATATGAGGCCATAAAGGATGTGATGGTATTCCTTTAGAGGTTAATCCCCTCCACCTATAATAACCCACATATCTATCTAAAGACAGTCATGGGTGCTAGCGAAGACTGATGTGAGATGGCGTTGTCGGCAGGGATGTCTGCAAGGTCAAGGGTCAAATTAAGAAAGGAAGCGTTCACCGGAAGCCATTTTGGACACAACCCGTGAGATTAAAGGATCCCCTTTCACGTAATACTCTTCCTTCCTTTAACCTTTAGACCGTGCCGGGCGTCCCCCCCCACCGCGCGCGCCGCACTTTGCGAGCTCTGTGATTGGTCTGTGATTGGGTGACCAGTGACTGATTGGCTCTTTGGGCAGCGTCATCTGCCCAGTGAACAGAGATGCTGCCGCGCCTACTGGAGCATCGCTCTGGAGCCATACAGACCTGCTGTATGCTGGGAAGCCTCCCCTATAAAGAGGAGTGACTGATGGCCCAATCAGGACACAGAAGGGGGCTGGGAGTGGGACGGAAGGAGATGAAAGAGGGAATGGCAGCGATAACTGCGGAGAGAGAGAGAAGAGAGAAAGAGAGAGGGGGGAGAGAGAGGGAGAGAGAGAGGAGAGAAAGAGAGAGAGAGAGGGGGAGAGAGAGAGGGAGAGAGAGAGGGAGGGAGAGGGAGTGAGAGGGAGAGAGAGAAAGGGGAGAGGGAGAGAGAGAGAGAGAGAGAGAGAGAGGGGAGAGAGGGAGAGAGAGGGGAGAGAGACAGTAGGTGGCAAATGACAGGAAATAGGAGGGGATATCTGGAAAGGCTCAGAGAACCAGCGGCTGCTTGTGATGAACAGATGAGAGATCTGAGAAACAGAGCCGTTGGAAAGCGAGAGAGAGGCGCATGAGGAGGTGGATGGAAGGCTGTGTGAGAGTGGACACTGAAGCACCTGGAAATGGGAGAAACGCGTAGACGAGGTACAGACCCACGTCACATTGCCAGGAAGAAAGTAACAGCCCGGCGAACGGGGTCATTGTGAACATAATTGTCTTTTAGAGTCAAAAATGAAATGAATGCAAGGTTCCTCCTGAAGGAAGGAAACAAATGAAAAGGGAAGTAAGAATCAAAGAGAATGTGAGTCGGAGAGAAGGATACAAAACAATGTGAGGGGCGAGAGAAAATAGAAGACGAGTCACTTGGATCTGGACGAAACCGATTGGAGACAAAATAATATTTGGAAACAATAAAGAAAGGGTTAAATATTTCAATGAGACTCAATGAGAGCGTCCAAGTGCACAGTCAGATGGCGTAGTATGTATGTCAGTATGAGATGCAGTATGTATGTCAGTATGAGATGGAGTATGTATGTCAGAATGAGATGGAGTATGTATGTCAGTATGAGATGGAGTATGTATGTCAGTATGAGATGGAGTATGTATGTCAGTATGAGATGGAGTATGTATGTCAGAATGAGATGGAGTATGTATGTCAGTATGAGATGGAGTATGTATGTCAGAATGAGATGGAGTATTTATGTCAGTATGAGATGGAGTATGTATGTCAGAATGAGATGGAGTATGTATGTCAGTATGAGATGGAGTATGTATGTCAGAATGAGATGGAGTATTTATGTCAGAATGAGATGGAGTATGTATGTCAGAATGAGATGGAGTATTTATGTCAGAAAGGCATGTAGTATGTATGTCAGAATGAGATGGAGTATGTATGTCAGAATGAGATGGAGTATGTATGTCAGTATGAGATGGAGTATGTATGTCAGAATGAGATGGAGTATTTATGTCAGAATGAGATGGAGTATGTATGTCAGAATGAGATGGAGTATGTATGTCAGTATGAGATGTAGTATGTATGTCAGTATGAGATGTAGTATGTATGTTAGTATGAGATGGAGTATGTATGTCAGTATGAGATGGAGTATGTATGTATGGCAGTATGAGATGTAGTATGTATGTCAGTATGAGATGGAGTATGTATGTCAGTATGAGATGGAGTATGTATGTATGGCAGTATGAGATGGAGTATGTATGTCAGTATGAGATGGAGTATGTATGTCAGAGTATGAGATGGAGTATGTATGTCAGTATGAGATGGAGTATTTATGTCAGAATGAGATGGAGTATTTATGTCAGAAAGGCATGTAGTATGTATGTCAGAATGAGATGGAGTATGTATGTCAGAATGAGATGGAGTATTTATGTCAGAATGATATGGAGTATGTATGTCAAAATGAGATGGAGTATTTATGTCAGAATGAGATGGAGTATGTATGTCAGAATGAGATGGAGTATGTATGTCAGAATGAGATGGAGTATGTATGTCAGAATGAGATGGAGTATTTATGTCAGAATGAGATGGAGTATGTATGTCAGAATGAGATGGAGTATGTATGTCAGAATGAGATGGAGTATTTATGTCAGACTGATATGGAGTATGTATGTCAGAATGAGATGGAGTATTTATGTCAGAATGAGATGGAGTATGTATGTCAGAATGAGATGGAGTATTTATGTCAGAATGAGATGGAGTATTTATGTCAGAATGAGATGGAGTATGTATGTCAGAATGAGATGGAGTATTTATGTCAGAATGAGATGGAGTATGTATGTCAGAATGAGATGGAGTATTTATGTCAGAATGAGATGGAGTATTTATGTCAGAATGAGATGGAGTATTTATGTCAGACTGAGATGGAGTATGTATGTCAGTATGAGATGTAGTATGTATGTTAGTATGAGATGGAGTATGTATGTCAGTATGAGATGGAGTATGTATGTATGGCAGTATGAGATGGAGTATGTATGTCAGTATGAGATGGAGTATGTATGTCAGAATTTAATGAATGGAGTATGTATGTCAGAATGAGATGGAGTATTTATGTCAGAATGAGATGGAGTATGTATGTCAGTATGATATGGAGTATGTATGTCAGAATTTAATGAATGGAGTATGTATGTCAGAATGAGATGGAGTATGTATGTCAGTATGAGATGGAGTATGTATGTCAGAATTTAATGAATGGAGTATGTATGTCAGAATGAGATGGAGTATTTATGTCAGAATGAGATGGAGTATGTATGTCAGTATGATATGGAGTATGTATGTCAGAATTTAATGAATGGAGTATGTATGTCAGAATGAGATGGAGTATGTATGTCAGTATGAGATGGAGTATGTATGTCAGAATTTAATGAATGGAGTATGTATGTCAGTATGAGATGGAGTATGTATGTCAGAATTTAATGAATGGAGTATGTATGTCAGTATGAGATGGAGTATGTATGTCAGAATTTAATGAATGGAGTATGTATGTCAGTATGAGATGGAGTATGTATGTCAGAATTTAATGAATGGAGTATGTATGTCAGAATGAGATGGAGTATGTATGTCAGTATGAGATGGAGTATGTATGTCAGAATTTAATGAATGGAGTATGTATGTCAGAATTTAATGAATGGAGTATGTATGTCAGTACAAGACCTAAATTGACCGTGACCCAATGTGGACAAATATGGTTCAGAGCAAATGGGAAGATGTTCAGCGCCCATGGAGTGTCATGAATAGATACTAGGTCCCCGGTCCATTTGAAGATGGCTGCTTGCATGTAGTTACAGAAATGGTTTGTAGACCTCCAGAGTGGTCGGCTGGTTAGTGTTTTATTGTGTGTGTGTGTGTGTGTGTGTGTGTGTGTGTGCGTGCATGGTGTGAGCATGTAGGTCAGGCTGTTGTCATCAGAGGCAGAAATCTGGAAGGATCTTAGAGTCTTGGTTATAAGCCAGAAAGAGAGGAAGAACGAGAGAGAAAGAGAAAGAAAGGGAGGGACATCAACATCAAACATGGCCACTACACAAGGTGCTGGGTTAGGAAAGGGGGATGAGGGGAGGAGAGAAGACGGGGGAGGAGGAGGAGGAAGGAGGAAGGGGCGAGCTGTGGTTTTTATGTTCATTGTGGTCTTTACCTTTTTGATCCACTTCTATTCAAGCATCGGAAAAAAAGAGAGAGACAGGGAGAGTGAGAGAGAGAGACAGAGGAAGGGAGAGAGGTAAAGACAGAGGAAACGAGAGGGGGAGAGAGAGAGAGAGAGAGAGCAAAGAGAATGAAAGAAAAACAGGTGCAGGAAAAAAGAGAAAATTGAGATTAAATAAAACGCTGTCCTTTCTCTCCGTTCTTTAAGCATGTTATTTGTACTGTGTTACGGTTGGCTACTCGCAGAAAGGATGGCGGCTCAAATGAAAAATGAGGAGGGAAAATGACCTGACCCGGGTTTAACTCTATATCCATTCCATTAACCCAATAACCCCACCCCCCAAAAAAAACGACACACACACACACACACACACACACACCACCCCCAACCAACGACACATACTGCCGCCACGAATTCTTTGCCCCCCCCCAAAATAAGTCCTCTTTCTCTTTCTTCGTCCAAGCCCCGTTTCCCGTTTCCTGTCGCGGAGAGAGAAAAAAACACATGTTCCTGAATAATCTTCTTCGGGAAGCAGCTGTGAGGAAGAATAAGAAAAAGAGAGTGTGATGGAGATGGAGGGAGATGTGAAAAGTGGCCCAGTGTGGAGGCTGAGCCGTGTCCCCGCGAGGGGGTGGGGTGTGGGTGTGGTGGGTGGTGGGGGGGATCGTCAAGCGCAGCCACAAGGTAAAGGGGCCCTGGCCGATCCGGGTTCACAATACAGAGAAAGCGGCGCCGCGTCTCACTGCGCTCGCCGCGTCAAATCTCGGCACTCGGCTACGGAACCCCGCCATTCGCTCAATTTATCGACCGGTCTGCTCGCCAGGCCCAGACGGGATCATCCAAAGAGGAGAGAATAAACACCGGAGCGGTGGAGGAGGAGAAGGGGGTTGCTGTAGGAGTGCAACGGCACCCCTCGGAGAGGGAGAGACAGAGAGAAGGTGGAAAGATAAGAAAGAATAGAAGAAAAGTGAGTGAGAAAAGAAACTGTGAGTTATTGAGTGACTAAAGGTATTGTTTTTTCCACAACAGGCTTTATCACACACTAATCAATAAGCTGGATGTTAAGCCACTCTGAGGCCTTGGCAGACATAAGTCCTACTCCTTTTCCAAATAGACGGTTCCTTGGCCCTAAACGTATTCACTCTGATCCACGCTTCGTTTTGTTTTTAAAGAAATGACAATGGTCAGCCCTCTTTAGCCATTGCTCGATCAAAATCGATGGACACGTCGATAAATCGTGTGTTTACCTTGTGCCGGCCAACACAACTGTTTTGACGTCTTTTTTTGTTGTTAACGATGCTCCCTCACACGGCTTACTTTCATAAAATGCTGTTAAAAAAATCAAAAGTTTGTAATTTTTTGAAGTTTTAAGTGAAAACTGAACTACGGATTGCTGTTTGTTTTGGCCCATAACCTACTTTCAGAGTGAACGACTATCATCCGTCATGTTTTGACGGTCTACGTCGAAACAGTTTCCTGAGGCAGTTTCCGTTGACACTAACGGCTCGTGCGACAGGTTGGGCACCTGTGTTGGACGTTAACGGGATGAGAGCTTGTCTGGGAGGTCGAGGAACAGATGGAGAAGCAGGCTGAGCAGAAGCAGGCATCGCACAAGGAATCTCCTGCCTTTGCCTTTTCCCTTCTGGCAGTCGCTGCCATGTGTCTCACTCGCTGTGCCTGACAAATGAGTGGTGTGTGTGTGTGTGTGTGAGTCTTCCCCGCCATGTGGACGGTGAGACGTGTCATTGGCGTGTCTGGCGTGACGCCGCAACGGAAACGTGCGAATGCGGCGCGAAGCCTTTGAGTCCCTGGAGGGCCCTGCCATGTGAATTCATCACCATCGGCTCTCCGCACTGGACACGTCCCGTGAGAGATGGAGAGAGACGGAACGATACAGTGAGAGAGAGAGAGAGAGAGAGAGCGAGGAAACAGAGACAGAATGAGACGGGGTCCAACAAAACAAAGACTTCAGCAGTGAAGGCCGTTCAGCCTCGCCGCGTCGGAGCACCAGAGCAGTAACATCTCTGTACCTTTTATCGTCAGACAGCTAGATCAGAGACTGAGAGACACCCCCCTTGAACTGGGGACCGAGCGTCATCTCATCCTTCGAGGGGAGCACTTGGGACCCCTCTGAGGTGCCGGGGCAGATGGAAGGGGCGAACACCCTCAGCTGAAGCAGCCATAAGAGCAGGTTGGATCAGGAGTGAGAGGAGGGGGAGAGGAGGTGGGCACAGACGGAGCCCAACGCTTTCAGTTCAAACTGTGAGATCGGTATGGATGGACAGAGATGAAAAACCCAGTTGGCTGATGGGTAATGTGGGACACTGCGTGGTGCTCTGTGTAGGCCTGATGTTATGGCGGCGATGCGTGTCGCCACGTCCAACGGGGAGCGGGGGGTCCTTCACACAATGTTTCGCTGAAACCGTTTTTCTACACACACACACACACACACACACACGGGTTTGCCTTAACGGAAATGTATGTGTGTGAGTGTGTGTGTGTGTGTGTTAGAATATGCAGAGGGTTATGAAGTGAAGTATGGAAATTAGATGGGGAGAACGAGGCAGAGGCAAAGTGAGTGCCATAAAAAGGGTGAACTGCTTTGGTGATGTGGAGGATGTAGAAGAGAAGAAGAAGAGAGGAAGACTTGATTCGTTGAAATCCTCTAGTCCTTGTATGTGACCCTGTGAAATAGTAAAGACACACCAAAACAGAGACCAAAGACACACAGAGAATTAACACACACACACACACACGGAGTGTGTTATGTCATGTTCAGTTGAACCACCTGGGTGTCTGTTGTTCTGATTCATTCAGGCTCCATCTCTGGCCCCTGCTGTGGATTCAAAACCCCGGGGCCCCCCTCTGCTCAGCGCTGCTCTTCAGAACCCCATCAATTACCCCCACCGCTAACGAGGCACGGTACGCTAACGAAGAGCTGCATAGATACAGACACCTGAGGATCACGCCAGGGCAACCTTTACTCTCCGCCATCCTTCACCTCGCTGCTCACAAATAGCGTGCCCTCTCCTCTCCGGCTGTCTTTCCATCATTTTCCCTTTCCCCCTCTCTCGCCTTTTCTCTCTGTCTCTCTTTTTCCGTCTTTCATCCCTGCAGGCTCAACCCGATCCCTTGTCATTCACAAAACATTTCCCACACCTAATGGAGTCCCAGGCCTAATGGCTCCCAAATATATATTTATAGCATCCCCCTTTTCTGGCACACGAAAAGCATTTCTCTTCGCTGTTTCTCCGAAATTGATCAAATAACAAAAACACAATCATACCGTCTCCTGCCAAACCCGCCCGGAGACGTAAACTACCTGTTACGGATGCTTTGTGTCCAGAAAGGCAACGTTTCGAAATGAATCGCACGGCCTCCGGAATACATTTCCACGAATCAAATGTATGAACTGCAAAATGTCCCCGATCCACAGTGCTTGGATACAGGGGGGAATTAGCAGGAAAGGACTTCACACAATAGCTAATGCTATTGTTACCTGCGTGGTGAATATTAACAAGGCAGTGGGGGCGATGCAGTGGCAGAGCCCAGATCTACTGAACCTAATGGTCCTGCTGCTGTAGCATGGATATCCCCACTGGAAACAGTACCAGGGATCGATAATGATGTAGTGCTAAATTCACAGACGGCCCGACTTCCACTGTCCTCTGCAGGGCAACGCTCGTATCGGTCTCTGCCTGGGAAAATCTATGTAGAAATGAAAGCACTTGGCCGTAGGATAATTCATGTGCGATATCGTGTGTGGAGAATCGCAAGTGTCGTGAATTGCAGCACTGCATTAAAAAAACGAGTTCAGCTTTAGTTCGAAACCTAGATGCTGATTGATGAGAGTGTTGATATCTCAGTATATATAAGTACATATTTATATATAGCATTTATATATACACATATTTATTGTGTTATAGCATTCATAGTATTTTTAGTATATAGTATTTTTGCACTGCTCTTTCGCACTTTCTGGTTGGATGTGCATTTCGTTGTACTGCTCAATGACAATATGGATGAATCTGATCTAATCCGACCGTAGGCACGTGTAGAGAAAACCTGTACCTTTACTTTGATAATTGTGTTGCTAACAGATTCACAACAGCTGAATGGAAACTCAGATGTTTATACTACATATATGGCCAGTACACCTAGTACCTGAGTAGTGCGGCACTGTTAAGTATAGAATACTATAAACAAGATGGCGAATTCTGATTGGCTGAAAGCAATTGCATTGGTAAACGATAAGGCACGGGGAGTGCGGTATTTGGCCAATGTACCACTGCTAAGAGCTATTTTTAGACGACGCATTGTGGATAGCCCGGACACAGCACTTAGCCATGGTATTGGAAACATATCACAAACTCCAGAGATGCCTTATTGCTCTCACAGGCCAGTTAACAACGCAATTAGAGCAGTGAACCGTGTTGTGATGGCCAACCTTCAGTATAAAAAACCTGCCAGTAGACAGTATACAGTCTATAAGACACAATACTGTAGCACGTAGCTAACCACCACAGTCCACAGTTTAGCCTCCGCTGTGGCACTAGCTGACTGGCGCTAGCTGACGAGCGACTAGGGAACCCCCATGGGTGATGTAAATTGGCTAGCATCGACCGGGGAGTTAGGAGCCAGGAGGAACCCGGGTCTTATCACGCTGTTGTTACTCACTTAGGTGGCTCTGCCAGCTGCTAAGCTAACAGAGGTCATCGGGTGAGCAAATGTATCCTCGAACACGTCGACCCGTGTGACTTCCTGGTTTAGGAAACCAATTATGATAATGGTCGTCGAATAGAGCTGTGGGGAGTTGGCCGCGCGGCACTGCCCGTGTTCTTTGTTGCACTTATATGAGTTGGTTTTCTCTGGGTATGCCTGACAACACATTTGTATATCCCGCGATAACCTTTGTGCGATATGGGGTAAACGGTCATGCTCGTGGACACGACGACATCTTAAAAGTTAGACCCCTCGGTCACTGACTCAGCAGAAGTAGGCAACCCAGTCGTCTGTAGTTCTGAGGCAGAAAGAACAACAGACTAGTCTAACGCAAATCTGTTGCTCTGTAGCAGAAATTCACCTAACTCTGTCCTGCCAGGTTAAGAGAAAGCCTAGAATTTTTGCGAGATACAACTTGTTGGCTTTTGTTGTGTTCTAATGCCGTGCTCACACACACACTAACACACACACACACTATGGCATCGTCTTCTCAGCACCACGTTTCTGGTGGCTGGTAACGCACATACCCAGCAGCACCATATGACACAAACAGACAAACACCCACACGCGCACACACACACACCGCAGATTTCCCCCTAAACACTCACACACTCGCGTTATGCCTGAACGCACCATGCCAGCTGTCAACGGCAGGCCTTTAAACTCCGTTTCCCATCCCTCACCTCTTAAGTAGAACCGAACCAACAAACAAACATATGTCACCCATAAAAATGCCCAAACACCCCGCCCTCCCAGCCAGCCATGAAGGATGGGGGCATTACCAGAGCGATTAGCACCAGCAAATTAAATTCATCTCGACAAAGCTCTGCAGAGGGAGACAGAGCGGTGGCAAGCAGGGGGGTTGTAACACCCCACCCCCCCGTCTCTGTAATTAAGGACGCCACTCGGTTTGGATGAGGTGTAGGGGGGGGGGTTGGGGTCCACCCGTGAATCATCCACACCGTCAAGATGTATTTATTAGTATTGTGGAGAACCACAATCTGTGTCCAGAGCTGGGGTGGTTGGGAAGAAGGACCCGGTCCCTGAGGGAGACTGACGCGGGACTGTGCTAATTGGCTTGTCCTAGCCAATTAGGAGAGCCGATGCTTATCCTCCGGACGGCGTCAGATTCCCATTTTCTCCAAAACTCCGCACCACCCCGCCTTCGTCTCCGACGCAATAAACTGCGTTTTAGGAAACGGAAAACAGGGAATAGACGAAACGCAAGTCAGCAGATATTTAATAGTCGCTCTGATTTGGCTCCTTTGTGCAGTCAGAGGGAAAATCCTGGGCTGGGATAAGGGAGAGGAAATGTTTATTTACAATTTAGGACCAATGAGAAACACTTCAAGAGAAACATAGCAGCCAGTGTCCAGCCAACCATCAGGCAGCTAACCAGGGGCCAGCCAACCAGGAGCCAATCAACCAGGAGCCAATCAAATAGCAAGACACTAACCAGAGGCCAACAAATGAGTGATTAGAGGCTAAACAACATGACAACGGCCGCAGCAAGTCACAGGAGATGTTTCGGCTCCATTTACGTGCGAGTCAAACAAGGACCTTAAAATAAGTGCTCACCCAGAGGCTGCTGGGAAATAAGAGACAGACCGACAAATAAAACAGAGACTAGAGAATCTCCCAACCCTGATCTAGGTGAGCTGAGGGTCTGTGAGCGCTGAGCAAAGGAGGGTCAGAGTTTCCTGAAATCTTAAAAAGCACGATTGAAACAGCTCCCCTAGTGGTGTGAAGGAGACAGTGTATGCACGGAGGGTTAAAGGGAAACGCTCCTAGAACCTGTAAAAGAAAGGAAGAGAAAGCAACAGATATGGGATGGAAAGAGATGGAGAGAGGATGACCGTGAGGGAAATGAAAGAAACGGAGAGAAAGACTAAACATTGCAATCAGATAGATAAAGAGATAAAGAGACGGGGTTGAAACGGAGAGCAGTGGGTGAGAGCAAAGAGGGACGAAGAGGGGTCACATTATCGACTCGGAGAGATGTGGGAAGAGGAGGAGCAAATGCAGGTTAGACAGCTGTAGATCTCCATCTATGTTCTTCAGCTCCTCCCCTCGGGTCTCCCTGAAGGAAAAAGCAGAGACATTCACCTCTCTCACCCACCCTCTCTTCCCATGATCCCTCCATCCCTTCATTAATCAACCGCCCCCCACCACCCCCAGACCCCCTACCTGGTACTCCTGCTTCTGCCCAGTGGAGGGGTGTAGTGACCCCCCCCCCACGCCAGAGTACTGCACAGTAAGGGGTCAACGCTGAGAGTAACATTACATGAGAGGGAGGAGGGGACACAGCTGAGCAGAGCTTTTCACATGGCTGAGACTCCACACAACACCCTGTATGTCAGTCTGTATGTCAGTCTGTATGTCTGTCTGTGTGTCTGTATGTCTGTCTGTGTGTCTGTCTGTCAATCTGCCTGTCTGTCTGCCTGTCTGTGTGTCTGTCTGCCTGTCTGTGTGTCTGTCTGTGTGTCAGTCTGTGTGTCAGTCTGTGTGTCAGTCTGTGTGTCAGTCTGTGTGTCTGTCTGTGTGTCTGTCTGTCAGTCTGTCTGTCAATCTGCCTGTCTGTCTGCCTGTCTGTCTGTCTGTCTGTGTGTCTGTCTGTCTGTCTGTCTTCCTATCTGTCTATCTGTCTGTCTGTCTGTATGTCAGTCAGTGTGTCTGTCTGTCAGTCTGTCTGTCAGTCTGTCTGGCTGTCTGTCTGCCTGTCTGTCTGTCTGTCTGTCTGTCTGTCTGTCTGTCTGTCTCCTGCTGTGTGTGTGTGAGCATGACAGTGCACGCTGCGTGTGTATGTGGCACCAGCCAAACGGCAACCGAGGAAGCTGACGGCCCGTTACCATGGGAATATTGAAATGTGCGCAGCTTGAGGGTCACATGATCTGAAATAAGCCCTTCACCGCATGTTAAAATTCCCACTGTGCCACGGCGACACAGTCACACAAACACATACAACACAGTCACACACACATACAACACAGTCACACACACGCATACAACACAGTCACACACCGACACAGTCACATACAGACAGACACGCACACAATCACACACTGACACACTCACAGTCACACACCGACACAGTCACACACACAAACAGACACACACACAAACAGACACACACACGACAGTCACACACACACACACACACACATACACAGTCACACACAGACACACCCCGCCGCCACGCTGTCTCGTCGCCAGCCATTTTCATTTTTAATGGAAATCAGAGAGACGGCTAAGGTGTTTGGCACCAGATAAAGCGAGGCGACGGGGCCCCGGGGTCAGCGCGTGTGTGAGCGCCACGGCGTGTGTTGCCGCGGCGATCTCCAATAAAGGCTGACCCCTCGCTGCACTTGCTGTGTGAAGTGCTTATCTGTCGTGTGTTTGTGGAGCACCTGCCCCATGTGAAAATCTCTCTCAGCCTCTGGAGCGCCACACTGTCCATGGAGAAAAAGGGTTTAGCGCTTTGTCTGTGTGTGTGTGTGTGTGTGTGTGTGTGTGTGTGTGTGTAAGAGAGGGAGAGCAAGAGCAAGAGCGAGAGAGCAGTGTGTGTCTGTCTGGACCAGTCTTGGTCCATTTGTATGTGTGTGTGCATGGCTGAGTGTGTGTGAGAGAACATCTGAGCGTGTGTGTGTGTGTGTTGGTGTGGATGTTGGTGTGGATGCCAGTTGGTGGTCAAGAGGGCTGGGGGGGGTTGGTGGGGGAGAGGGGGGGATGGGCGGGTGGTGAAGCGGATAGGGGGTGAGGAGCGCGGGGTGGGAGGGAGAGATGGGGGGGTTCTGGGTACTCACTGTAGGGGACACACTCATACTGGATCTCCAGGTACTTGTAGGTCCCGGGACACGGGTCTGGGAAGACATCTGACCCAGCCACCACCACACACTGTGTGCGGTTATTACACCTGGGAAAAACACACACAGGGTGCAGTTATTACACCTGGGAAAAACACACAAAGGGTGCAGTTATTACACCTGGGACAAACACACACACACACAGGGTGCGGTTATTACACCTGGGAAAAACACACACAGGGTGCAGTTATTACACCTGGGACAAACACACACACACAGGGTGCGGTTATTACACCTGGGACACACAGACACACACAGGGTGCGGTTATTACACCTGGGACAAACAGACACACACACAGGGTGCTGTTATTACACCTGGGACAAACACACACACAGACACACAGTCAGACACGTTATATTACAGACGCTCACATATTATACAGGCTCAGAGGAGGGTAGACCGTGTGACAGCCAGACTGGGAGGAAAGGTGCAGTGACGTCAGAGCAACCCCCCCCCTCCCTGAGGTTTTGTGAGTGGGTGAAATTAGAGGTGAGAGAATGGGAAGGACTAGTGCTGCTAACACACACACACGTACACACACACAGGCATACACACACACAGACGTACACACACACACAGACGTACACACACACACACAGGCATACACACAGACGTACACACACACACAGACGTACACACAGACGTACACACACACACAGACGTACACTACACACACACACACACAGGCATACACACAGACGTACACACACACACAGACGTACACACACACACACACACACAGGCATACACACAGACGTACACACACACACACACAGGCATACACACAAACGTACACACACACACACAGACGTACACACACACACACACACACACACACACACACACACACACACACACACACACACACACACACACACACACACACACACACACACACACACACACACACACACACACACACACACACACACACACAGGTGAACACATAGGGGAACATTGATATGCGCAGAACACAGACATTGTCTGAAGTTGAACGACTCAATGTATGCTCCCTCACAAACTACCTTCTCAGTAGATAATCCTCCCACTTCTCTCCTTCTCTGTCAGCTTTAGCATCAACTTTCTCCCGTTCTCTCTCTCGCACCCCCTTCATCTCTCCATCATTGGTTCCCTGCCTCCCCACTCGCCCCTCCCTCCCAAACCCCTCCATCTATAGGTCTCCACCTCCCCACTCGCCCCTCCCTCCCAAACCCCTCCATCTATAGGTCTCCACCTCCCCACTCGCCCCTCCCTCCCAAACCCCCTCCATCTATAGGTCTCCACCTCCCCACTCGCCCCTCCCTCCCAAACCCCTCCATCTATAGGTCTCCACCTCCCCACTCGCCCCTCCCTCCCAAACCCCTCCATCTATAGGTCTCCACCTCCCCACTCGCCCCTCCCTCCCAAACCCCCTCCATCTATAGGTCTCCACCTCCCCACTCGCCCCTCCCTCCCAAACCCCCTCCATCTATAGGTCTCCACCTCCCCACTCGCCCCTCCCTCCCAAACCCCCTCCATCTATAGGTCTCCACCTCCCCACTCGCCCCTCCCTCCCAAACCCCTCCATCTATAGGTCTCCACCTCCCCACTCGCCCCTCCCTCCCAAACCCCTCCATCTATAGGTCTCCACCTCCGCACTCGCCCCTCCCTCCCAAACCCCCTCCATCTATAGGTCTCCACCTCCCCCCCCGCCCCCCCCTCCCAACCCCCCTCCATCTATAGGTCTCCCCCTCCCCACTCGCCCCTCCCTCCCAAACCCCCTCCATCTATAGGTCTCCACCTCCCCACTCGCCCCTCCCTCCCAAACCCCCTCCATCTATAGGTCTCCACCTCCACAGGAGCTCCTTCTCCCTCCATTATGTGGTGGATGTGAGGGAGAGAGGCTTCCATTGATCGTCTGTGTGCCGAGGAGATGCTATAGTGAAGCCATGACCCCCCCCACACACACACACACCTCCCGGGACACGCAGACACACTCCGCAACACACTCAGAAACACGCGTACCGCACGTCATCCACCTGAGTGTCCCCGGGCACGCCAACGCACCTCTGTGACATGATCTTGAAGGCGTCCGGCAGGTAGCACTGGACGTTCTCCATCTGAAAGGGGTCGGCGTCGCAGATCTTGTCGTCCGTCCGGCCGTAGTTGGCCGTCTCGATCATGATGACATCGCTGCCGGGGCAACGCAGCTCGATGGGGTAGCCCTCGCATGCCAGCTCTCTGCGCATCAGGCCGAAGGGCATCGCCGACCGACTCAGAGCTACAGCGAAGAGAGGGACAAACAGAGAGAGAGGGAGAGGTGGGGGAGAGAGGGGTAAGATAGAGGCAGAGACAGACAGAGGGGGTGTTATTGGATGAAATTGGATACCATCTATTTCGTGGTTTCCAATTTGTCATTTCAACCATGTTTCATTGCAGCAAGTGTCACCATTTGAAACATGCTGTGCCAAGATGCGCTACATGTGAGCCCATCTAGTGCTAAACCAGGAAGTCAGCTGTACTAATCCCTGTTCGGAACACATGGTATCGGCAAGACCCGCCACCAAACAAGAGTGTGGTATGTGGTACCCTGACCCAGGAGTGCAGAGCCAACTGGCTGAGACACAGCCTGGAATTGACCCAGGTTGTTGTGGCCCAGTGTAGTGCGTTAGCCTTCTGCCATTAGCTGTCTGCCGTTATCCGTCTGCCGTTATCCGTCTGCCATTAGCTGTCTGCCGTTATCCGTCTGCCGTGCGAGGAATTCACATAGAATCAGAATGTAATATGAACACAGTGACGCAAACCATAACTATTTAAAGAGCTAGCTCTTACACAGCAACAAGAGAAATCAGAGTTGAGCCCGTCTCATATAGTTGGAAAGTGCAAGCAGATGGTGGATTTAAAAAGAGCACCGCCTGCCAAAAGCCACCCTATACTCTATTTACTGCACTGAGTTTGAGCACAACCTATTGGGGGGGAATATGCCATTTGAGAAACACTGCAGCACTCCCAGTAATGTATTTACCCATTTTGTAAGACTTTGAAGTTTGTTATATTAACAAACTCCCACGCGCAGCTACCAGCTCAACCCCCACAACTCATGCACACGCCTTGCCTCACTTATAAATAGAACGTCCCCAATTAACGTCTGACATCCAGCCAACGGCGACGTCATAAGTGAGGTGAGAGGAGGACGGTGGAGATGAGGAGAGATGAAGGTAAGATAGGGGAGGTGAGAGGAGGAGGTGGAGATGAGGAGATGTGAAGGTAAGATAGGGGAGGTGATAGGAGGAGGTGGAGATGAGGAGAGATGAAGGTAAGATAGGGGAGGTGAGAGGAGGAGGTGGAGATGAGGAGAGATGAAGGTAAGATAGGGGAGGTGAGAGGAGGAGGTGGAGATGAGGAGATGTGAAGGTAAGATAGGGGAGGTGATAGGAGGAGGTGGAGATGAGGAGAGATGAAGGTAAGATAGGGGAGGTGAGAGGAGGAGGTGGAGATGAGGAGAGATGAAGGTAAGATAGGGGAGGTGAGAGGAGGAGGTGGAGATGAGGAGAGATGAAGGTAAGATAGGGGAGGTGAGAGGAGGAGGTGGAGATGAGGAGAGATGAAGGTAAGATAGGGGAGGTAAGAGGAGGAGGTGGAGATGAGGAGAGATGAAGGTAAGATAGGGGAGGTGAGAGGAGGAGGTGGAGATGAGGAGAGATGAAGGTAAGATAGGGGAGGTGAGAGGAGGAGGTGGAGATGAGGAGAGATGAAGGTAAGATAGGGGAGGTGAGAGGAGGAGGTGGAGATGAGGAGAGATGAAGGGAAGATGAGGGGGCAGGAGGTGAGGTCAGTAGAGAGGAGATGAGATGGAGAGGATGGGATTAGAAGTGAGAGGAGGAGAGGGGTAGAAGGCACTGTGCCAGGGCTGAGAGGGCACCAGGACACCAGGGGTTAATCACGGTGCCATCTTCTGGTACTGAAGGACAGCCAGTACAAAGGAGCAGAGCTGCAAGCTAGACAGACATGAGAGGGCTGGAGGAGGGCTGGAGAAGGGCTGGAGATGGGCTGGAGGAGGGCTGGAGGAGGGCTGAGATGGCACCAGGACACCAGGGGTTAATCACGGTGCCAGGGCTCAGAGGGCACCAGGACACCAGGGGTTAATCACTGTGCCAGGGCTGAGAGGGCACCAGGACACCAGGGGTTAATCACGGTGCCAGGGCTGAGAGGGCACCAGGACACCAGGGGTCAATCACGGTGCCAGGGCTGAGAGGGCCGCATACCGAGACACTCAGTCTCCTCCATCTTTCAATCGCCTCCATCTTTCAATCGCCTCCATCTCTAAATCTCCTTTATCCCCTCTGCAATCTCTCTTAATCTGCACAAGTAGGCTTTCCAACTGCCTCTGCTACAGCCCTTCAGCCTCTTAGCTCACCACAAAATGGCTGCAGCCTCAGCCAGTCAGAGCTTAGGGGCTGAGAGACTTGGCAGGGAGCTCTTCTGGTGCTGAAGGACAGCCAGTACAAAAGAGCAGAGCTGCAAGCTAGACAGACATGAGAGGGCTGGATGAGGGCTGGAGAAGAGCTGGAGAAGGGCTGGAGGTTGGCTGGAGGAGGGCTGGAGGAGGGCTGGAGGAGGACTGGATGAGGGCTGGAGGAGGGCTGGAGAAGGGCTGGAGAAGGGCTGGAGGAGGGCTAGAGGAGGACTGGATGAGGGCTGGAGGAGGGCTGGAGAAGGGCTGGAGGAGGGTTAGAGAAGGGCTGGAGATGGGCTTGGGGAGAGCGCTCTGCTTTTTCAAGATTCAAGATTCAAAGTATTATTGTCATACATACAGAGTGACTTGCATCAGACTGTACAATGAAATTCTTAAGACATGGCAAGCAACAACTACGTAGTTAGAAGAATAATAAAAATACGACTACTCAGTCAACTAGACAGGTCAGACAGGCCCTTGTGTTATCACACCTGGACTACTGCGCAGAAGTTTGTTAAAATGCAGCAAACAAGGACATCAGGCAAAGTTGGTTGGTACAGTTGGTTCACCAACAGAGCAGCACATATCACATTCGGAGGCACCCAGAAGGCCAATGTCAATACAATGCATGTCAGACTCTCCTGACGCCAAGTAGAGGAGAGGAAGACTGCCACACTATTGGTCTCGGTGAGAGGTGTTTATATCTTGAACCAACATGACGATTCAATCAATGAACACCCGGCCCAGACACTCATCAATACCGCACGAGGCATGCCACCAGACGTCTCGACACAGTCCTACACGAAGGCTGGGAGGTAAACGTAACTACACGCACGTCTCTGGGAAAAAATTCAGACGAGCAATATAACCTGATAGAACGTGGCGAGAGGGGACATTCGCTTAAGACAAAGCGAGGAAACGTGGTGAAAACATGAAGGTTTTTTCTGTTGTCAAATGAACACAATAGTCAAACAAACTGTAAAGTACACCGTTCACTATAAGTAATTTGCAAAACACACGTGCCTAAAGTATTCCAAAGCGATTCACGTTTCAATTTCGTTGTGTAATGGATAGAGTTTTTAATTAATTATATATATATAATATCAAGGCATATGACATGTGTTCTGAGGAGACCAAACTCGTAGGCGTGCATGCCACAAGGTACCACCTTTCAGTTGTCTCATCCCGCGATGAAGCGGTGAAGTGGTTGGAACCATAACCAGTGGATAGAAAGACTGCTCAGGGTTGATGGCAATGAGATGTCATTGAATCATCATCCAGTGCTCACTGGAACGATTCCCCCACTGGCAAAACAACGACCACTAGCACACTGCCAAGATAACACTGATGTGGGCTTTGTGTCTTCAAGTGGCCCAGCCAAAGCTTGGACTGGATCCCCATCGGACATCTGCAGGGAGACAGAGCTCAGACGCAGAATGGAAGGAGATCTTGGTGCGCAGAGCTGGTGGAGGCATTCCCAAGGCCACCGGATGTTGTGTCACAGCATACGGTCGTTCTATACAGCAAACAACACTTTTTTACTTTGTCATCATGAGGTATGGTGGGGAGATGAGAGGCGGAGCTTAGCTTGCTCTACCCACTGGGACACTCTGATTGGCTGCCAGGGTTGCCGAGTACCCGTTACACCCATTAAAGCTCCGCCTCTGGTGTAGATTGATGACTAACATGCGTACATTTAATCTCCATGACACAATAAAACGTGAAGAATGTGAGGCTGAATACTGTGCACGCGGGCATTGTGTGTGTTATGTAGGTATCGGTTTTTACTTTGTGGCTGGACATGTATATTTTATGAGCTACAATCCGTTTAGAGTTGCTAATGGCAATCCAAAAAAAAATACAAATACTCACTTAGCTGTCATCAGTCACTCAATCTCTCATCAGTCACTCAGTGACTCAACCACTCTCTCCCCTTCACTTCTGCCCTACTCTCCACTTCTCCTCTCCACTTCTCCTCTCCCCATCTCCTCTTCCCTTCTCCTCTCCACTTCTCCTCTTCTCATCTCCTCTCCTCTTCTCTTCTCCCAATCTCCTCTCCTCATCTCCGCCTCTCCCCTTCTCTCCCCCTCTCTCTGGCATGGCCAATGTTAGCCTATGAAAGATGTTCAATGTCATACAGCAGTTGAATATTTGCTGTAGTATTAGCGATATCAAACACAATAATGAACGCAAACTAATTACATTTAGCACAATGCTATTGAACAGATTTGGGAGATTAAAAAAAGAATATGCGACTATAAAAATGACATACATGTCACGTATGTTTGGGCACTTATGTTCGGGGTAAACTTGCCGTTTTATGGACACATCTCTCAGTTGCGGAGAACACACACTAGGCCAGTTTTCCCTGGCAGCTGATGATCAAACTCTGGGGTGAATTTGGTTTCAGTGTCTGTCCATACAGGAAATGTGCTCCCCCGGGTCAATGTCAATGTCAGTCATTTACTGAGCCTCTCCAGCTCCATGACTCACTGCGTTGAGACTGGCTCATATCTCCCAATGTCACACGTTCGTGCATCCCCATCACGAAACGACGGTTATCTGCTGCCGGTTATTTTAGAGTAAGACTGCTAAATGGGATATTCAGCTAAATTACAGAATTACTGCCGGGTTTTCTTATTAATCTGCGGAGAAGAGACGACAGCAGGGCGTTTTCTTTGTATGGTTGCCTAGTTAATGTCCAACCCTGTATTCCCGTCATTTGAGGAGCGTTGGTGTAGATACACAACTCCACGATACTGCGGCGATCAAGACAGTAGAACCGAGGCGGCCATGTGAGCCCAGAGCCCGTTCCCCTTAGAACACTACGTAGGGAACCCAGTTGAACGGGGACATTATACCTCCCCAAGAGGCCATATCACAGGGAACAGACGTGCTTACAGAAAAGCAGAAGCAGACATTGTATATATAGACTCTACAATGTGAGGGTAATGGAGCAAGCACATGGGGTGACTCTCTGTCCATTGGTTATTTTGTCACATGTGACCACTTCAACGTCATTGGCCTAGGCATAGAGATGGGCCATTTACAGAATTGCATTCATTGGCCCGAGGCCATATGGAGAACTGCCACAGTAGACACAGTGTTCTTGTCAGAATCTGAATCAGAACCAGGTTTATTTAGCCACGTCTGTTTACACACACAGGGAATTTGTCCTAACCCCTTGTCGTCAACCACATTCATTTTAATTTCGAACATTTGTATCCTGTGGTTTCTTTTATTTCCAATAAAAACACATCTCTGACCACTTCCTGTTCACAATATGATCACGACTCTGTCTTTTTTCATCTGACTGACTAGACAAGTGAAATGTCAGGACCAGGATGAATGCCAATTCCACACAGGTTTAACTACTACATTTCACAGACTCAAAATGAAATGAACCACTTCTGACCCAGACATTAAAGTAGTTCAGTAGTCATTCAATAGAGCAATGGTTATGTGGAAATAAGATTAGAAGCACATTTGGTCAATGAGTATGTGTGCAGGTGTGTCTGTGAACATGTTAATGTGTACATTTTGTCACAGGGGGCATCACTGACTAGGGACATCACTGACTAGGGACATCACTGACTAGGGACATCACTGACTGGGGGCATCACTGACTGGGGGCATCACTGACTGGGGGCATCACTGACTGGGGGCAACACTGACTGGGGGCAGCACTGACTGGGGGCATTACTGACTGGGGGCATCACTGACTGGGGGCATCACTGACTGGGGGCAGCACTGACTGGGGGCATTACTGACTGGGGGCATTACTGACTGGGGGCAGCACTGACATGGGGCATCACTGACTGGGGGCAGCACTGACTGGGGGCATCACTGACTGGGGGCATCACTGACTGGGGGCAGCACTGACTGGGGGCAGCACTGACTGGGGGCATCACTAGGCCTGGAGGTGAAGTATGATGGGCAGATATCGTGGTTTGTCCTACTCTTTGCAAGAATCCACCAATGGTTACAGCGTCTGCCTTGTGCCTAGTGTCTAGTATTGGCTTTTCCAATCAAAACAGACGGACATGCAGGCAGCAGAGCAGACAGACAGACCTGGAGACTGCCAAAGAGAAATTGACAACCTCAGAGATCAAAACAAACCGTAATGGATCAACCATTCTAACTTACTCTAAGCGTTAGAGATTTTTTTAGAAGTCAAACATAAACCCTTCAGGAATGTGAAAGCTGCTTTATTTTGACCTTGGAGTGTTGCCATAGACAAACACACTGCCACTGCCCGTGATTTGGGAGCGTTTCAAGATGAACTTGTGGCCTTCCAGGCAGACACTAGGCAGACGCTGGGATGTGTCTGTCTCTGTGTCTTTCGTTGGGCTTTTTCAGTTCCCAGTGCTGTCAGTCTCTTCTGGCCTCCATTTTCTCTCCAAGCCCTGCTGGCTATTCCAGCGGTCATCACCTCCGACCGCTAGTTAGTATAACACAGTTGCCTTGACTAGGCCTCAGTTAGCATTATTACTGCAGCTCAGAGTGTTTGTGTAGTATAGTATGATACTGTTGATCTTTATTTAGCATTACTACTGCAGGTCATCATATTAGTTTGTATAGTACAGTAGCATTGGTCTTTATTTAGCATTACACCTGCAGGTCAGAGTATCAGTATATTATAGAACGAGCGCATTGGTCTATATAGAGCATTACTCCTGCAGGTCATAGTATTTGTTAATCTGTCATGGTAGCGTGGAGCCTCGGCTAGCATTAGCAGGGCAGACAAGAGTTAAAGTAATTAGCATTTCTCGGCTGCCTATAGAGCATTAGTTCCCATTGGCATTGTAAGTCTGTTATGAGATCGCACAGTGGCAAATCACATTACAGTCTGCGGTGAACATGACTGGGCTGGTCCAATATAGCATATAGAGACCTAGTTAGTATGGTTCAGTAATCACAGCTTCAGTTTTAGTAGTGCAGTTAACTCAGGTAGGGCCGACCTGGGCCAGATGTGTCCGTGCTTCACAGGGCAGAATTAAAGGAACAGAGGATGACAAAGAATCGAGATGCCTTCCCCTCACGCTCGGTGTCATTTTAACCCCTAATGCTCCAGATCAGGCCAAGACGGACGGGATGAGAGAAGATGAGACCTGGCTGAATGTGGAGTCACCAGACACGCCACGAGGCCAAAACACAAAATGACACGTATCCACTCCTCTGAGCCAGCCACGTCAAACAGAAAGAGATAGCGGCGGAGTCAAAGAGAGGTAGAAAGAGAAAACCAGGTGAACGGAGAGAGAGAGAGACGGAAATAAAGAAAAACAGAGAGACAGACAGCAATATTCAGACGGAGAGAAAACATTACCGACACATAAACCTGTACACCGTAAAGACAGAAGGTCAGGGAAACAACGTAGAGGAGACAATAGAGAATGCTGAAAAGCAGTTGAAATAAAACATAAAGAACGGCTGGTAGTGTTGTTTCTCTCTTCTCATCACAGCTTCTCTCTGTGACTGCAGCGCACCGGCACTCCAACTGAACCCAATTACAGAACACAGCATAACATTACATCACCCAGAGAGATAAACACACTAACGCATGCACACCTACACACACACACACACGCACACACGCACACTCTTTAATATTTGCTCAAAGAATACACTGTTCTTTCCAGAAAAATATTGAAATGCTTTGGTTTCCACATACGTATTTCTTTGGTTTAAAGTCGAGGAAAACTCTGAAATTAACTTGTTCCACAAATAAATGTGAAAATGTCCTGGCACCTTCTAGAGGCAGACATATAATATGATTTCAAGCAGATGATTCGACTTATTTGGTTCAGGCGTGTTAAAGGTGTCTGTTTGAACAGAGATATTGACACATTCTCCAGTTTTGTGTCCCTGTCTATACCCCAATGACCTCGGAGAAATGATAGAAAACCAGAGAATTGTCTCAGGGGGTCAGACACAAGACTGAAGTCAAGCATGGGCATCTTAACACCTTAAAATCAGGCCAATCCCTAAAAGGCAGAAACTAAATAGGCTAATATTGGCGTTAAGTGATTCATTTGTTCCAGCTAAGATTGTTGCAGCAGGAAAAATATGTATTGCCTTATCATGACTAGACAGAAGAACATTGAAACTGTCATGGCTCACTCTGAGATCTGACAACAAATCTATTTGCTGCATTTAATTTTTTTCTCAGTTTAATCCACCATGTTATGTCTAAAACACAAGCTTCCAGGGTAGGTCATTTTGGGGCTCCTCCAAGTTTAATTTAGATATGCATACTCAAAATTGTCATTGTGATTCCAGATGACATCAACAAGAGGCAGCAGGTATAGTAAAAACAATAGTTGTCCCAAGACCGAGCCTTGAGGAACACCTAAACATACCGTTGATTTGTCAGAGGCCGCCAACCCACACAAACTGATATCTTTCCATTAAATAGGCTCTAAACCAGGCAAGAACATGTCCGGGTAGCCCAAATTGTTTTTCAATGTCTCAAAAAAAGTTATTTTGTTGAGAGCACTACATGGTCAAAACGCAATAGTACAGATGCAGAACATTTGTCTGATGCCATTATCAAGTAATTCACCAGCTTCACAAGTGCAGACTCAGCGCTTTAAGCGGGTCCGACGCCAGACTGAAGTATTTCCTAAATATTATCTGTCTTCAGGAAGGCATCGAGTAGTTACAGAGAAACAGCATTTTCAAACATTTTTGAGAGCAACAGAAGGTTCGATGTTGTCGGAAATATGTTTTAATTAATCAGAATTGAGATTGGATTTTTCCAGAAGAGCCCGCCATTTGAAGTTAGTTAAGTGCTCACCGGATGATATAGAGTAATTTAGCATGTTCGACGTAGGCACACAGAGCACAGGAAGTAGCTCCTTAAGTAATTTAGCTGGAATAGGGTTTAGTTGACAGCTCATTACTATTTGAGGGGGCATGTGTAGTTGCTGCCAGACTAAACACTTCCCTATTGATTCCAGGTAAGGGCCGTTCAGGACAACCAAGACAATGCTTATTTAAGTTTGTATTTAAGTATGTTTGTTTTCTAAAGAGCATTATCTTTTCAGAAGACGTTCATGTATTCATCACCGCTGAAGTAAGGACCCACTTCAGCTTGTTGAAAGTCGCTTTTTCGTTAACTTTGTAACAGCATCATAGACATTATTTGTGTTTGCCTCGATCTGATTGAGCATGTGCGAGAGCTTTTCGAGTACGGCCCAGTAGGCCTACTGTCTATTCGGACTAGCCTAAATACCTTCACCTTGGTTGTGTGCAATTTCTGTTCCTATATACTGCAGGCTTGCTTCAGAACTCTTGTATTGTCTGTGTACCAAAGAACAAGTCTCCTGCCGCACGTATTTCTTTTATTTTTATTGATGCAACCGCATCTACTGTAAAGAGGAGGGGTTACGTTTAGATGTTAGATCACATTGTTGGCAAAATAATTGACCCTGTCATCCAACATAGCGTTAAAACATCCTTGTTTGAGGTTCTAATTATTTAGCTATGGTGACAGTGAACATAATGAGAGCATGACGATTATGACATCATGGTTATGAATCCGCAAGATCCAGGAAATCCGTTCCACGAGACGAGACTGCATCCAGCCAACCCCCCGTAGATATGGAAACCATATCACGGAAGGTCAGCGTGAAGGATTGTCCAAAATGTGGCGAAGCACCTCGATCATCTGCCTCACAGGTTCAACCTGACCTTCAGACACAAGACATGACTGTTTCAGCCAGCACCATCCATCGCCGACTCAGTAAAACGCCGACGTATTGAGAGTGTCACGAGAAAGACGGAGTGCGATTTGACTGAACGCGACGCGGTCCTCCCGAGACAATCATCCGTGGACAGATGAGAGCAAATGAGAGGT
This sequence comes from Dallia pectoralis, assembly GCA_029465975.1. NCBI lineage: Eukaryota > Metazoa > Chordata > Actinopteri > Esociformes > Umbridae > Dallia > Dallia pectoralis. Next base: position 6,135,016 of record CM055756.1, read on the forward strand.
TTTTTTTGGAGTAGCACACCATATGTTTGCAGAAAACATAATTAAGCATTTCAAGAATGTCCTCCCCCCGAGTCAAACATGGAGGAGGCTCAGTGATGTTTTGGTACTGCTCCGGTGCTTCTGGCACTGGGTGCCTCCGACGTGCACTTGGCATCATAGGGTCAGGAGAATACAAAAGCATTATGGGGCACAAGCTTCGAAAGCTCCGTCTCCATCGTAGGTCATGGTTCATGAAGCCGATAAATGACTTTAAACGTCAAAAAGGCACTCAGGAATGATTCAAGACCAAACACTGGACTCTTCTGAAATGGCCTGCAACGATTCCACATCTAAATCCTATTGAAAACATCAGGAGAATGGGCCCATTTTAAATTTGGGATTTGTACGGTTTGTATTGGGTCAGGATTCCAGGAAAATCCGTTCACGGCTTTAGTAAGTGCTCTATTGCATGATATCCTCAATAATATATTATGTTCTGAACCAAGAAACAATATTACATATGCAGCCCGACTTCACAACCTGCCCCGATACCACAACTGGACCCGAAACCACAACTGGACCTGATACCACAACCAGATCTAATACCACAACCAGACCCGACTCCACAACCAGACCCGATACCACAAACAGCCCTGATACCACAACTGGACCTGATACCACAACCAGATCTAATACCACAACTGGACCTGATACCACAACCAGACCAGACACCACAACCAGACCTGATACCACAACCAGATCTAATACCACAACTGGACCTGATACCACAACCAGACCAGACACCACAACCAGACCAGACACCACAACCAGACCTGATACCACAACCAGATCTAATACCACAACTGGACCTGATACCACAACCAGACCAGACACCACAACCAGACCTGATACCACAACTGGACCTGATACCACAACCAGATCTAATACCACAACTGGACCTGATACCACAACCAGACCAGACACCACAACCAGACCTGATACCACAACCAGATCTAATACCACAACTGGACCTGATACCACAACCAGACCAGACACCACAACCAGACCTGATACCACAACCAGATCTAATACCACAACCAGACCTGATACCACAACCAGATCTAATACCACAACCAGCCCTGATACCACAACCAGACCCGACCAGCAATGTTTAACTCTATCTACAAAACCAGCACCTTACAACCAGCATGCACAGGCTGTAAATAGGATTCAAATAAATACAGAGTCAACGTAGAAACCCACAGGACTAAGAGACAGGATGTGAAGGAAGGGAAGATGAGAGGAAAGACAACCCAGAAGGCTGCTGAGGAAGAAAGAGGAAGAAAGAAAAGGGGAGGGATAAACAGGAAGAGAGAGAGAGAGAGAGAGAGAGAGTGAGAGAGAGAGAGAGAGAGGGCATGAGAGCACCATTGAAGGCCAGCTGTCAGAAAGATGAGTGTGTGTTCTGGAGTTGCGAGTGGCACCCAGAGACCTGTTAGAGGGGATGAGTGTCAAGCCCAGGCCCTGCCACTGCATTAGACACTTAATTAACCTTGTACGCTGATCCACAACGCTGGCTGTGTGTGAGTGTGTGTGTCTGTGTGTGTGTGTGTGTGTGTCTTAGTTCAATTCAGAGCTTGAATAAAGTGATGAAAACCAAGATGAAGAAAGATCAATGTGTCCCACTTACAGTTGCAAAATAACCGGAAAAACATGGCCCCCGACGGATTTCGCTAGTCTTCTGGTAAACATATTTTTTTATCAACACCGTAGCGAAACTAGCAGTCTGAAAAGAAATGTGCCTTAACACCGCAACCTTTTCTCCGCAGCCCGTAGCGAAATGTGTAGAACTGTAGGAAGTTAACATCCACACATTCGGTTTTGTCTCCACCCTTTGAGGAAGTTCAAATGTTTTGGGGCGGGCCAAACCAAATGTCACTTATGTCATCCAAAACCTTCCATCTGCCTCGTCACTTGTTTTCTCTCAAACCATCTTATCTCGTACTCGTCTGTCTTGCTCTTGTCTTGTTTTCGTTTTTTCATTATCTTACCGTTCCTTTCCTCAGAAACGAGAATAAACTGACGAGTGTCTATTCTGAAGCTGTAATCACAATTGCCGATGCTCCAGACCGAAGTAGTCTAAAGAAGGCAAGTTTATTGCTTTTTTAATCCGCACCACAGTTTTAAGCTGTGCTGACATAATACCAAAACTGCCATTTCTAATAATACATTTTGAATTTGGATTAGCGAACATGACGTGCCATTAGAACACAGGGCCGATGGTTGCTGATAATGGGCCAATGTACACTTTACTATTTGCATTTTTCAGGTATAATTGTCATTTATAACATTTACATCGTCTAGACTGTATTTCTGATCAATTTGATGTTATTTCATGGGATAAAAACCTAGATTTTCTCTCGATCACCTCATGTGTTTGAATGACAGGTGACCCCGAATGTTTCATTGGCTGTGTCTGTGTATGACACTTTCTGTTGTTGTCATGCAGAAACCACTTTCTTGCTTTGCCGACCCGGGGAGTTCTTAACTAGCCACTGCCTGGCCATTGGGAGACCAGCGTTTGAATCGGACTCAGAGATTTGCCCGGAGGTCTCGCGGTGGACAATGAAATGCAATGAAACCGCCATCCGGGGTCGGGCGTTAATTATCCAATAGTCTGCCATTAGCAACACCGATTGGCTGCTTGCCCGGGGTGAATTAAGACAAAGGCAGGGCGGGATAAGTACTGTTTTGATCGTGATCATTAACAACGTTTCTCTGGACCGTTTTTCACTTGGATATTGTGATTTTCCGTGTTTAATTAAAAGTGAGGCGTTGACGTTCTAAGAATGTGTTTGCAATCTTACCTGGTAAAACAACGGTAGAACGGTACGTAGTTAGCCTAGCACAAAGTGACAGTTGGAGTGAGACGCAAAGCTTTCAGCAGATTCCTTAATGGTAACGTTTCATTCCAAACGGACAGGGGGGCCCTTGTGGGGGGGCCCTTGTGGGGGAACGGTGAACATGCACGTGTTAGTCGAAGAGGGAAGGTGGTGATTCAGATTTCAGCGTGTGATTAGCTAATCGCATTTATTAATGCTGAACCCTCCCCAGATACGTTTTCTACTCTAGAGAGCGAATGCTCAAGGGCCCTATATTGCTTATATCAGTGATGTTCAATAACTTAACACTAATGACATAATTGAATACTGTACACTATTTATCTAACATTCGGAGAGAAAAAACACCTCCACATCCAACTTTAGAATGATATTTTTTTTGGTATTCATTCCCAAAATGTACAAATCTTGTGTTCACCCAATTTGTGAAGTAGCCCTGTCCTGTTGAGAAGTACAGAACCAATTCACACTAGATTAATAAATCCATTATGTATTAATTGCTGCTGTCATTATCGTGCAGTATAATCTAAACCAGAAAATAGTGCTCACTGTGTGTTTTGAGTCCCTGCTAATTACAATGTTTCTGTGTAATTTGTTTCACCGGGGTTCACACCATTCAGGACTTTGGTGAGGACTTTGGACAAGCCAGGGCAGTGATCCGGAATAAGCTGATTTTATATTTAGAGTACTTTTAAGCGATGGAGACATCTCAAGGACGATTAAAGGGACATAGGAATCGTTCCAGCCCAGTTGGAGTGTAACGGAAAAAAGAGACAGAAGTGTTAACTCTTCGAGCCTCTATATTTCCATGAATTTCTAAAAAAGCGTTTTTGTCTTCGTCACTGTGGGGTGCTGTGAAGATTGATTGCATGATATTAAGTCTATATGATATAATTATTATTACGAAGATGGAGAACATATTCAAAATCATTGTCGTTTGGAACTGGATTAAACAGTATAAAACCATTATTGAAATCATTAAAGATGTATGTGTTTCTACGCTTGTGTCATACATTACTCACTATTAAAAATTTTTAAAAAAAAAATTGTGATCCAATAGTTTGGCCAGATCACAGAGCCTTAACACATGAACAAATACACACACACACACACACACACACACACACACACACACACACACACACACACACACACACACACACACACACACACACACACACACACACACACACACACACACACAAATAAACATGCACAAACACACAAACCCAGCTAAAGAAATATCCTTCATGTATTGTTTTGTGAAAAATCACAAAAACACAAAGGTCAAGGCGTGCACGCCCAGATACGCCGATCCAAACACGACGAGAGAGCCAATCAGACTGCTGAACACAGAAACATAGCCGAACAAACACCCACCGAAAAATAAACACACACACGCTGAGCCGTCGACAAACACGTACAATCACATCGCGGCACAGAGAAAATGGGAGCGGCTGGCGCCGTCATCAAAGGATTATTTAAAAGTACCCGCCACCACCGGCCCGGCGTCTTCCTCTCACACCCCCGCCTCCCGATATATATGTTCAAAGGCTGTCCATTAACCTTTCACTCACACGGACCCCTGTGTGATCTACGGCTCTCAGCAAAGGGCTTTGAAGAGCACGGCGCCAACGTCCCCACCCGGGTGAGAGAGGGAAAGGATGAACGAGGGGGTAAAGAGACGAGAGAGGTGGGTAGAGAGGTTCCCGGTATGAGGAAGATAGAGAGGACGACAGGAGAAAAGAGGTAGAGAGACGAGAGGTACGGTAGATGGAAAACGTGTGACATTAGCATTAAAAAATTATGTATTTTAAAGAGACAAGAAAAATAGACAGGCCCATGGAAATAAAAGCCATTACTCATTTTTACCACACATCTTCTTAAAAACAGCACTGGGAAAATCACGCTTTTATGAAAATCCATGCGTAGAACTTAATAAGGAACGGAATTAAATATGCAATAAGTACCAAATCAGAACGAACGAGGAATAACTACGTGATGAGACGGGGGCAGTTGGTCCACCGTGAAATAACAACTGGGTCTGAAAATAAGAGAGAAATAGTAAAAGGGGAAGATGAAAATGAGCGCGTGTGCACCGAAGGACCGGAGGCCTTTCCACAAGAGTGATCTGAGAGCAAACACTTAAATACATGTGAGATGAGAAAAGATCCCACCAGTCAGCTGTGGCTGGGCCACCTCGAGACGGATGGCGCTTACATACACACACACACACACACACACACCACACACACACACACACACACACACACACACACACACACACACACACACACACACACACATGTGCCAACACACACAAACGCACAAAACTGCGCTAACGACCTGGTAATGTTCCTTGCAGCCATCAGTGGCGCGCGCGCGCACACACACACACACACACACACACACACACACAGACACACACAGACACACACACACAGTGGCTCACAGTGCTGTAGCCGGACGTGCGCTGGGTGTCAGGGCTCCATCATGTGGCGCAGCTGCCTGCGTTGGGATACGACGCCTTCCTGCCACATTAACCACGCCTAATGTGTTTCAGAGCACAACACAGCATACGGACGCCGTATATTTGCAACTGGCGTTGAGAGGAATCAGCGGGACAGTTTATTTGACAGGGGGTGCGCGTGTCAATATGTTCACAGGCGTCGGGACCGGGGGCCACGGATGTGACTGACTGGCTGACGGCGGTTCTGGCGCCGGGGTAATGTGTGTGTACTCAATGGCAATCGCTTTTTGATACCGCTGACTGGGTAACCCGGAGTTCGGCGGAACCATTTAACACGTGGATATTATATCATACACGTTAGGATGTAAACGTTACCGTGCACCCATACATTGGAGTAAAGTAGCTAACTCGAGTTGCGGTTTATGTCCCGGACGGCAGGTCTAGTCGACAATACGCTCGAACATTGTGCCGGTTACGTACCATGACGATTAAATGTGTTCGTTACACCGTATGAACGTGTTGTCGACTAGAACTGGCGTCCCTCTATTATGAAGCCCCCGGACCAGAGGAGCGGTTGTCAGGGAGGCCACGATGTGGCTTATGGTGTCTGTATACGGCTGAGATGGGAGACACCAGCCCGGGACAATAGCCTGGGTGCTTCATGGAAGAATGACAATATGAAAGCTGTTGTTAACAAAACTGACAAAGGGTCTCTGTGCTAAGCACTATGTTTAGTATTAATGTATTTGTCACGAATACAAACATGTTTAGTTTGTTTAGCCTGATAGATGGACAATGACCCAAAACATGTGGCTAATATTAGGGGATAAAATTAATTGATGTGCTGGCATAGGGCTGTTGGGTTATGTTTAGTTTTGTGGCAGGGCTAACTTCAGTCAGAACTTGTGGCAGGGCTAACTTCAGTCAGAACTTGTGGCAGGGCTAACTTCAGTCAGAACTTGTCAGGGCGGTCTGAGCCCATTTCGTGACAGCATGAGTAATGCCGAGCCGGAATGGAAAACCAGTGTCAGCAGATCTACTGAACCCCGTCACTGGAGCCAGCGTGGGTCGCAAAGTGATCTTAAACAAAAAAGGCAGAAGGAAAGATCCGGCTGGGCGTGGAGCACACACACAACTCCCTCCACAGCTGCTCAAGCAAAAGACGCAATTAACTAAGAGCTGCACTTGGCTGAATCGAATCCAGTAATTCATGAAATAATTATCCATTTACCCTAAAACATCGTAGCCCCACGTTACCGTGTCTGAAATTGACAGATTCGTCATGCACACTTTAGGAAAAGCTGTTCTATGCGAACGCCACTATCCTACTGGTATACGCCTTTGATATCCATACGATGACAAGTACCTCTGCATGCCTGGAGGATATATCGACCCACCGCCCCAAGCTCAACCTCAACAAGACAGAGTTCCTCTTCCTCCCGGGAAAAAAGACAACTCAAATACCTCTCCATGACGACGGGCAACCCTATGTCGTGCCCGTCCCGGAGTGCAAAGAACCTGGGCATGAGCCGATATGACAACCAGTCGTTCTCTGTGAAGTTACAAGCTCCTGCAGGGCTGTGCTCTAAAACAACTAGTTCTGTCTTCAAGGAGAAGAAGTGCAAATCCAAACGCAGGCAGAGGTTGTATCTCGTTTGGACTGCTTCAACTCTCTGTTAAGCGGGTTCCCCCCTTGTGCCATCAAATCACTGCAAATGATCCTCAATACTGCGAACATCTGTGCAATGTTCAGCCTTTCAAATCTCCTGTGTCACCTCATGACACTGCACACTGCACACTGCACACTACTCACTGCACACTGCACATTCCACTGGTGTCCACCTGAGGCTCGCGTTCACGACAACACATTTCCATTTCAGTAATTTTATAGAGCCCAGTTACCCAGAGTGACTTGTTAGCGAATTCATCTGAAGTTAGCTAGGTGGGACAACAACGTAACCCAGAAACAGAGAGCACCATTTACTCAGTCAGCACTAGATGTGGGGGGAGAGAGAAACGTGCACGTGTTAGTTCAGATAGATGGACAGATAGATGCCTAGAGTGGATTGGGAGCCCTGATTGGCTAGGTGGAGTGTAGAGTTAAAGCACATCCTGACGTTTGATTGGAGCAGTTCCTCTGGCTCTACTGTAGGCCAGCCCATGGTGTTGAAAGTGCCGCATAAGTACACAATACTAACCTTAACATGAGTAAACAGGTGATATCTCATCCATTAGACTGTATGATAATCACAGATGCCTTCAACAGTGATGTGTGTGTGTGTGTGTGTGTGTGTTTGTGTGCCAAACTGTGTGTGTGTGTGTTTGTGTTGATCGATGGAACCATCAGAAAAGCTTTTCTTAATTTGGCACAACCAAACGTAGTGCCTGTGCTCGAGGCAGAAGATAGATAACACTCAATTGATTATAAACGCATTATTAATACTTCTCTAGTGCCAGGTCACATAGACAGCTGGAGGCTCTTACACACACACACACACGCGCGCACGCACACGCGCACACACGCACACACACACACGAGGAGTACTTACACACTTGTCTGCACACAAACACGAACAAGTGTGCAACACACACACACACACACACACAGCTGATAAATCAGCTTAGTGCCAGAGGCCTAATGTGTCCAATGGAACACTGAATGCGTCACATAAACCCAATGCAGCAAAAACTGGCAAATTATAGAAAGAGAGAGAGAGAGAGAGAGAGAGAGGAACTGACAGAGAGAGAGAGAGAGAGAGAGAGAGAGAGGAACTGACAGAGAGAGAGAGAGAGAGGAAAAGAGAGGCAGAACACAAGAGCAACCAAATAGCCATTATCATAATAATCACACCTGGTCAATCACCCTCAAGCACAGACCCATCATGTCTCCGTCTCTATATATTTCCTAATTATTTTATCCATCTACCCATCGCTCCATTCCTCCCCGGAGACATTTCTGAATGTGGATCATTTTCTTTTGCTGTTGTCATCCTTTTTTCTATCTATCCATCCGTCCCAACCCCCCCCCCTTCCCCCGCCCGTTTTCACCATTTCTCTCTGGTACTTGGCACGGTATGTGACAGGGAGTACACAGCAGATGGCGTACTGCTGTTCATGTAGAAGGACACTAGCAGGGCGCCCCAGAACCACTCCCACAACCCGCCTTCCCATTTGGCCACACCTCCACCGGCACGGACGCTGCCCGCTGCCCCGCTGTGGTCCAACCAGGTCACCTGCTGCTGGGGTCAAACCAGCTGGCATAATACACGAAACACACACACACACAATGCAAACGCACACACACACACCCACACAATGCAACCACACCACGTCCAACACCATCACACACCACGTCCAACACCATCACACACCACATTGATATAAAGGAGGACATCAGCGCGTCACCAACCTGGAGCCGAGAAGCCGACGAGCGTGCAGGTGAACGCACAGGTACACAGCAGCCAGACAGACACTGCCATGGTGGAGGGCGGGGCCAGGGGCGGGGCCGAGGGGATCTGGGCGTGGTCAGCAGGCACAGGCGAGTGGAGACAGCCCCTCCACTCACACCCTCTCTATGAGGGTGATCCTCTGGAAGAGAGAGAGAGAGAGAGTTTAGTCAGCTGATCAACAAACGAGATTGGGATTTCACTTTATATAAGGACTTAACGGTATTCACCAGTGGCAGAACTCAAGCGCTCTGGCGGTTTCCGCTCGGCTTTAATACAACGCTACTAGCAGGAGATTACATGCACCTGTGCGCTAAGCTAAGCTTGATTGCAACAGAAAAGCCACAAGAATAACCCGGCGGATTAGTCGATCTCGCCTTATTATCGTGTCATGTAATTATGATACCGAACAGCTGGTCTAGATTCACCACTGCCGCCTGCAGTGACATCACGTCGCCCAATCAGAAGCCTCGGAAAACTGAAAGGCGGCGAAAAAACTTCGAACTAATGCGACAGTACACATGGAATGGCAAACGGCTGTCAATTAACTA